>JANHMN010000006.1:51550981-51571774 GCA_030674055.1 Rhabdomys pumilio
TCTCTCTCTCTCTCTCTCTCTCTCTCTCTCTCTCTCTCTCTCTCTCTGTCTCTCTCTCTCTCTCTCTCGTTGATCCTGATCCTCTCTTTCCTCTCTCTGTGGGTGAGAGGCTCCATGTGTGTTTATGAGAGAGAGACAGAGAGAGACAGAGAGAGACAGAGAGAGATCTCTAAGAAGCAGGATTTGAGAAGCTGCCACAGTCGTTGGGTATTTCAAAAGTCTCATGTGGAAGCATTCAAAAATACAATAACGGGAAAGACTTCAGTGAAGCCATTAACAGCTTGCCAGCACAGAAAACAGAGGCCGGAGGATCCGGTTGGCACTGGCAAACCTTTGTGCGGATGGAAAAACTTGTCCTAGTCACAAGCAAGGCTGCCTTCAGCATCTGTTCTGCTCTGTCACATCTGTGATCCATGCAGCTGTAGCCCCGTGAGACTTGGGTATTGAAAGAAGCATAAAATAATTCATTTTGTTCTCACCAAAGGTTTTAGACACACACATTGTCTCTGTCTCTCTGTATCTGTCTCTGTCTGTCTGTCTGTCTGTCTCTGTCTCTCTCTTTTTCTCTAACACACACCACCTATGCACTCCTTCTGTGTGTTTGTGTGTGTGTGTGTGTGTGTGTGTGTGTGTGTGTGTGTGTGTGTATTTAAGTTAGAATCACTCAAATAGTAAGTAAAGTTAAAATTTGAAAGAGAGTGACCATGGCCAAAATTCATTATATGTAAGTATAAAATTATCAAAAAATTTAAAACTTTAAAAAGTTCATAGGGTGAAGGGGGTGGGGGGAGGCATGATCAAGTAAGTAATTCCACACTGTTGAAATGATTGGATAGATGTTAAAAAACTTGAATGTTTCCTTAACAGATGCAAAAAGAAAGTCTTAGCTCAGTAAATTTATAAGAGTTAACATTTTGTTGCCAACTTTAGCACACAGTCTTGACAACCAGTAGACAAGTTCTGAATGCCTAAGTCACAACTTGATACCACCTAAGTCACAGCTTGATACCACCTAAGTCACAGCTTGATACCATGACACGACAAGGTGAATGAGTTAGTAAGTGAACCAGATGCACAGGGAGCCTTCAGTTTTTCTTGAAAGCACTAAAATTTTGCATGACAATATAACTATATAATGTACCTTTTATTAAACGACATGTATTTCCCAGACTGATTGTCAAATCATAGAGAACAGGTCCAGACATCATTCTAAAACATTTGGTAACTTTTACCACTGTGTCTGAGAGCCAGAAGATTTTCTTGTATTATGTGAATTTCTAATATTTGACTCAGCTTGAATTTGGGAAAATCTTCCACATAGAATAATACCCAAGACCTATACGTATTTAAGGAATTCAAAGTGGAGCAAATAAATGTGTTCTCATAAAAGGAATATGTGTATTTGTGGAATATTTAGAATATGCTACCAAGAGCAAAGAAAGAAAATATGGGAGTCTAGAACCTTCTTTTCCAGAACTCATTACTGTGAAGGAGTTGATACACAGCCTGCAGATCCATGTATACATCGATGTGTGCATTAAACCAACCAAATGTTCCAGCCTTCCCAGCTTAGGGCATACTGTAAATTGTAATCCTGACCTGCAGAGTTTTTAACCCTGCTTTTGACCATTTGGTTCCTGGATAAAAGACACAGACAGCCTTTATAGTTATAGTAAGCCTCAAAGAGCACAAGAGCTGGGCAGATAACATCTTCTATGTTGTTAGAACTTATTTTTCTATCAATAATTTCGAGTTCTTATTTATTATGTACCCAAACCCCACCTATGATTCTACTGCCCAGCTATTGGCTGTTGCATCTTTATTTACCAACCAGAAATAACATGGGGTCAGGATCACAAGTCTACGTGCAGAATCCTGATCGTAGCAGCCTGCCCTGAGCCTTACGATACACAGAAAAAGACAAAACCTCAACAAGGGTGCTTCCTGGGATAGTGAGCTTTAGTTGCACACTGGATGGTCCTGAGGAAACTGAGTGCTGATTTGCCTAAATGGATCTGCATAGGAATATATCCAGTCATGCATATCTACATAGGAATATATCCAATCATTCTTTTTCCCCCGATTTTTATGTTTTTGTATGCATGCCTCATGTGTGCGTGGTCTGCACGTATGTGCATGTCCATGCATACCCACAAGGAGCCTAGAGTAAGACAACTGTCTTCTTCAGTCACCCTCCACTCTGTTGCCCTGAGGCAGGGTCTCTCATTGAACCTGAAGCCTCAGCCTTTTGGCTCAGCTGGCTAGTTGGCCAGCAAGTTCTCAGCATCTGCTTGTCTGTTTATCAATGCTGGAGTTATCGGCACACGCAGGCACACCTGGGTAAGGACTGGCACTCGGTCTTCGTGGTTAGAGAACAAGATTCCTCGCCCACTGAGTCATCACGTCCCCACAGCAGTCCATATAATCATCTTTACTAAGGGCTTCAAGTGAGGGCTAGCACCTCTTTACATGCACTGTCCTTGTCCCCATTCTTCCAAGAGGAAGGCTAGGCTTATAGTGGGGTCTTTAAATAATGAATACCACGTTATGCTAAAGTCTATTTTCCTGCCTGAGTAGTGAAGTGAAATTTCATTAGCCACCTATGGTGGATTGAAGATGCTAGACCCAGGGAGTAGCATTATTAGGTGTGGTCTTGTTGAAGTTAGGTGTGGCCTTGTTGGAGGAAGTGTGTCACTGTGAGGGGTCGGGGGAGCCACTGAGACCCTCCTTCTAGCTGCCTGAAAGATAGTAGCTTTCTGGCTGTCTTTGGATTAAGATATAGAACTCTCTGGTTCCTCCTGTATCATGCCTGCCTGGATGCTGCCATGCTCCTGCCTTGATGGTAATGGACTGAACCTTAGAACCTATAAGCCAGCTCCAATTAAATATTGTCCTTTATAAGAGTTGCCTTGGTCATGGTGTCTCTTCACGGCAGTGAAACCCTAACTAAGACAACACTGTTCGGTATTTTTTCCTAGTTTGCCATTTCTTTTTACATTTTTGTGATTTTTCTCTATACAGCATTTATGAAAGTTTTTATACAGCAGTCTCACCATTTCCCTACTTATGCAATGTTTGGAAATTCCCCTCCCCCACCCCCCACCAAGACCATCAAAAAAATGTCTTAGAACTTTTTTCTGTGTCAAGTCCACTTGGCATGCATTTAAGGCAGGGATCTAATGGTCTATTTTTCTCCTGCGGATACAATGGAAAACCAAATGATCCTTCTGCTTTGGATATGGAATCCATGTGAATAAACACAACTGGATACACATGCATAAACTTGTGTGTGGCGCCATTTCTATGCCCCATTCTGCACTTTTGCTCTTTGTTTCTGGAACTGTATGACACAACACTAATTATTGGGTCTTAGAATGTGGACAGGATGGACAGACAGAGTGCTAATTAATTTTAGTACTGACTTAGGTAATGGAAAAGTAGAGATGATCCTATAGATACTGATATAGGCAGAAGTGACTTCCTGCACGTGGCTGGTTAGCTTCAGTGTTGAGGGGGAGATGTCTGTGGTTTTTTTTTTTTTTCTCCCATAGAAACAAGTATGAAACTACAACGGGACTGAACCTTGTGAAGTTTTTAACAGCAGCAACAGACTGCTCTAGCCATTCCTTCTCTCTGTTGCTACACACACAACACAGAAGCCAAACATTCATTGTTCTTTTATGTTGAAGGGTCTGAGCACAACCCCCCCCCCACCCTAACCCCGGAGGAGTTCTTTCTGTTGTCTGGATAAACGCTGAAGTTTCAAGGAAGATGGTGAGATTGTAGAAATGAGATCACTGCCATTTGAAAGGTATCATAAAGTCTGGAATTCTGCTGGCACCAATATTAGTGGAATATTCCATGATTTTTTTTGAAAATGTCTAGTAGTTAAAGATGAAAATATGTCAGTGATACCATTTTACTGCAATAGTACCCATTTTTTTTCTTGTGTAGTGACACTGCAAAAAAAAAAAAAAGTCTTTAGGTAGTTAATCTGGTCAGTAAATGTAGTTTAAACCACTTCATATTTTTTTAAAAGCACCGTGAGGGTTCTCATTTTGCTGATCACATCTTTGTGGTGGCAATCTGATGTCTTACTAAAAGCCAGTCTGTAGTTTGCTTTGGCTGTAAACTGGTGATAGTCGTCTGAAGGGTTTATTCAGCTTTGATAGACATGGCTATAGTTTTGCCATCAAGTCCTTGAGAGCACAGGGTTTATGTTTCTTTTTTCAGATGCTGGGTCTTAGTGAACAAGCAAAGGTACCCAAAATAGCCCACTGAAAGACAAAGCCCTTGTGGGATTCAGGCTTTGTTAGGCTTTATAATCAACTCCATGCATGCTAGCAACTTAATTTGGTTCATAAAGATTGCATTAAGCAAGTGAGCTTTAAAAGTCAAATAGAAATCAAAGATACAGAGTTCACATCAGGTTGGTCTGCAGTGCACAGTAATCAGAAGGGGCAGGAACCTCCTTCATCAGTAAAATGGTGGCACATGCCGTTCGTTTTCAAGGTTTGTGGCAAAAGGGGACTAGGAAAAATGCCAGCAGCCCCCATGTCTTGAGTTCCAGCTTCCTTTCCAGGCTTCATCTTCTCAGGAGATTTCTTCTCTGAGTGCATTTGTAATTTGTTGGCTAGATTTCAAATGTTTCAATGGCAGATGACAGGTATTGAGAACTCACAGTAACACGCCACCCTGTCTTACAAGGCCTACCTTCTAGAACAGAAAGGTGGCCCTTACGTAGTAAATCAGTATGGATAACATGATGGAATTTGTACGTGATACCTTGACCATTTGGGGTAATATTTTTTTTCATACTTTCTATGTGTGTCAAGGACTTAAACTGACAAGAGGAACCAAGGAGTGGGTGATACAGTGTGAGGTCATTTTGACAAAGTAAGGGTGTTCTTCTGAATGAGACAGAGAGTTTTGTGAGGATTATGAGTTAGATGCGGCATATGTTTGAATACAATCATTAACTCTATATTAAGAATAAACCCCAGGGACTCAGTGGGACTAAGGTGGTTTCCAAAACTATCGTGAGGAGCTGATAAGCTGGGGGTGGGGTGGGGGGTGGAACATCGAACACAGGACCACTGGTTTGCTTCTGAGACAGTGATGTTTGCTTGGGAGTGTGAGATTAAATAGGGGCCACATCTTACATTTGGACACACGTTCGTGGTGGTGCACACTTCATGTGAATGTGTGTATCTGTGTACCATATTACTCTCATAAAGAATAACTTTCACTGTGCAGCAGTGATCTCCTGTAAACTCATCCAATGCTTCCATCTCCCAATCCTGACGACCACTGATCTTTGCTCTCATCATACATTTTGTCTTTTTGAGAATGTCATGTAGTTGGAATCACATTGTCTGGCTTCATTCTCTTGATGATATTTACTTAGGTTTCCACCACATCTTTTCATGGCTTAATTGCTATTTCATTTTATCTATTTCTTTTAGTTTGCATGTGTCCATATATGTCTATGTGTATAGAGTGTGTAAGTGTGTGTGTGTGTATATGTGTATATGTGTGTGAGGGGTGTTATTATGTACCTATGAATACATGGAGGCCAGAAAAAGGCATTGGAAGTCCTGCTCTATAACTGTTATTTGTTACTCTGAGCCAGGATCTCTCCAGGTATGGGAGGATTCACTCGTACTCAGTTAGAAGCCAGCAAATCTCAGCAACACTTCTGTGACCACCTCCTAAGAGCTGAGGCTACCAGCCTTTTCAGTTATGCCTGGCTTGTTAAATGGGCATTGGGAGCTGGCCCTCATGATTTCAGAGATCCAGTCCCTTAATTGACTTTTAAAAAGTAGAATATTCCACTGTCTGGATATATTGGTTCGTGTACTTGTCTCTTGAAGGCTTCATGGTTGTATCTAGGTTTTTATAATCATGAATGCACCTGCTTAAAACCATCCACTGTGGGCTTTACGAAGACACATAATAATGTTAAGAACTGTGACTGCTGGGTCATATGCTCATTCTAGATTTAACTTGAAAAGGAACAGTCATTTTGTCCTTTAAAATGGTTGTAACTTTCTATCAGCATTAACTGTGAGTTTCTGTGTCCCACACCCTGGTGACAATTGGTGGTATCAGGGGTTTGTATTTTATCTATTCTAATGGTGTTTGGTGGAACCTCATTAAAAAAATAACTCCGTGCATAAATGGTAGAGAGCATGGAGGCAGAGGATGAACTCGGATCTGCAGGCTTTGTTAATTGGTTCAACTTTTAGTGCTTTCCAGGAATTTCTAGAAGTTAATTTTTCCCCATCCTTATCCCAGAGGCCCTTGGGATGCCCTCTTAGTTTCTAGAAACTCAGATTCAGCTTAGATAAACCCCAAAGTTTGTTGTTAGAAGCTCTCTGACACATGGTGTCTGTCTTTATACAGACTTGAGTCTCTCCCATGCCAACCAATTCTCTCCAAAGAGTTCTTCTGGCTCTGCTTCATCTTGCTAGTTGCTAAAGAATATTCTCTACTGTGCAGCCTGTTATTTCCATTTCATGGTCAGCTTTTCAGAGTGTGTGAATACTCCAGCCATTGTTTTAGCATGGAAAAATCTCGAAGTTGGAATGTCTGTATTAGTTACGTTTCTGTTGCTGTGATAATTACACATGACCCGGGCAATTTATAGCAGGAAGGTGTTGTGTGAGCTTAAAGTTCCAGAGGGGACATCTCTGATGGTGGAACAGGTATGACAGCAGGCTGCTGGAGTGGGAACACTAGAGATCACATTTAATCAGAAACAGCAAAAAGGAGAGAGTGAACCAGAAGTGGGGTTGGGATATTAACTCTCAAAGCATGTTCTAGTGAGGATTTCCCTTCAACAAGACCATATATTACTCCCACAAATAGGGCCACGAGCTGGAGACCAAGTGTTCAAATACCTGAGCCCATAGAGGAATTTCTTATTCAAACCAGGCACTGTAATGTCTCATCTTAACCTTTCTGTTGATTAGTGAGGATTCCCATCTTGAAAGGCTAGGGGTTCCTTGGGTCTGTTGGATTCTCTTTGTATGTCTGCACTTCTCTCAGTATCTCTTAATTTTCTCTCTGTACTTGCCAGATTCTAGTCCTCCTGGTTATTCTCTTCCTTAGATTACTACTTGAATCTATCAGTTGGTACTGTGATCTCTTCCATTGAAGTCTACCCACAAAATGGACAGCTCTCAATTGTAGCAAAAGTTTCCTCAAAAGTTGGGAGGAGCTAAAGTGGGAGGAGTAAGGAGAGAAAGAGAAGGAATAAGGAGAGGAAGATGAGGAGTAAGGGGAGAGGAGAGAGAGATAGAGGAGCGATGGAGAACCATGTATGTATCCTGAGCAGTCCTGGGTAACAACTTGTGTCTAGGTTAGTTAATTGGGAAACACCTCCAATTGTGTGGGCATCTTGTTATTGAGCATTATCAAACATATAAAGCCTTTGGATAATCTAAACATTATAGTCTCATTTCTACTGGGCCCCTGTAGATGGCAGGACGGTCTGGGCTCAGCCTAACCTTGTAGAGACAGCGTGGAAGATTGGCAGAGCCATCTCCCATGCTGGCATCTCATGGGTGGCAGGGCTGGTGTCTCTGGCTGCCTGAGTCAGTGGCCTGAGCCACGGCAGCCTCTCATGGCCTTAGGCCTCAGCTAGTCAGGAACATGGGAACATGGCAGCTTCATAACTACTAGCCAGACGGGTGCCGCCATTTTAAATATTTCCCACAATTCTCAATGCTTCTGCTGCTGGTACCCACTCCACACCCACATCTTACCAAGAGAAGCCCCTGCTTTTCTCTCACTGCCTTTCTGCTCTATTATGGTTCAGATCCCATGGAGAAATTATTGTGGATTTTCATCAGACCTTAACAAGTTTTTGGATAATATCTTCTGATGGCATGTTATCTATATAAGAAGCAAGCACAAACTTGTCACCATGGCTATAAACTGGTCCCCTTACAATCTCCAAATGAACCCCTGTCCCCATATGCCTCATTCCAGCTTTCAAACCTACCACCAAACCGATTCTTACCTCAGGGCCTTTCCACTTGTTTATAACACCTGCAATGCCTTCTCTCAAGACACCATCTAAGCTAGCTCAGTCTTAATAACTTTCTTTGTAAATTTTCAAGTATTTATTTGTGCATGTGTTCACATGTGTGTGTGTTGGGGGGGGATTCCCACACCACATTGAGTGTGTAGAAGTCATAGGATGACTAGTGAGAGTCAGTTCTCTCTTCCTACTAAGTAGGATTGGGGTTTGAACTCAGGTATTCATGCTTGGCAGCAAGTATCCTTAACTTACTGAGCCCTAAGGTAGCTTGTTCTTATTGTTCTGGTCTCAGGGGCTTCGTTGATACCTACCCTCATCAAGGTAATATGTTGGCCACTCTGTTGGTTCCATGCATTCTGTATCCAATTAATTTTCTTCTGCAATAGTATTTGCATATTATTGTTTCTATGGTTGCACCTCTCTTCTGAATGGAATACAACATCCTTGAGGTCTTATTTGCAACTGGCTCCTCAAAGCTCAGTGCAGTGCCTGTCACATAATAAGAACTCAAATACTCCCATTGGTTAAGTATTTCAGAACTGTGTATGACCTTCCAATAACCCATTCCTTCCATTTCATTCTAGATTATTGTCCTTCCTGAGTTCCATTTTTTTCAGCACTCTGAAGTAAAACTTTGGGACTGGATCATTTCCTTTGTGTATATCCAACATCGCATTCAGTCAAGTCCTTAGAACCTCTCCTTCCTATGCTTTAGCCATTCTCTTTCCCTTCCCTAGTCATGTCTTCCTCATTAATTTTCATCTTTCTTTATTTTTAATATTATGACATATGTTATCAGGCATTGGTTCTCATTTTCCCCTAGGGCACACTTCTAAGATTTAGAGACATGCCCCCCCCCCCAAAAAAAAACCCAGCATCACTTTCTCTATAGCTCATTCTGGAAGGCATCAAGAGGGCATTTTTGGGGTAATTAACATGTATTATATAAATATTTTGCTACTAAAATCAGTATCCTTGAATTTCCTCCAGAAACCACAAATTTAAACTAATGCAAAATAAGTCCTTGGTAACTTGGTGGTATATCATTAAAGAATAATTGCACAGACCTTTGTGAGAACTCCTACCCCTACTCCAGTGATGGGTTACCCTGAACTCTCTTCAGTCTACCTGGCTTGGTCTCTTAAGTACTGGGATTGTAGGTGTGCACCCCACTCAGTTCATTTGGAATATCTTTAAGAAGAGATTTAGAGGCCTGGGGGAAATGACTGTGTCAAAGGCTTGCTCTGCAAGCATGGGGACTCAGGTTCACATCCCTAATCCTCCAGCCAGGTATGGCAGTGTGTGACTCTAATCCTAGTTCTAGGAAGCAGAGAAAGGCAGAGCCTTGGAGGTCACTAGCCGGTCATTGTAGATCAATTAGTGAGCTTCTTGTTTAGTGAGTCTATCTCAAAAATAAAATAAAGTAAAATAAAATAATAAAATAGACAGCAATAAAGAAAGACCCTTGATTTGTATACACCCACAGACATCACACACACAAAGAGATCAGAAGATGCCATCTAGTCTTAACTATCTAGTATTGTGCTAGGTTCATTAAATTGTTTGTAATGGGCTATTGACTGAGGGGGATATTCTCTGACATAGAGAATGATATCAGGCCTTATCACCTTTCTATAAATGTTTTGAGAAGTCTCCTATTTTCTCTTTGCTGATAGAGCAGCTTGCATTTGGCTTTCTATGTTCACTCCAGCTTTCCTGATGATGTGTGCCCATACACGGTACTGAGTTCTGATATGGTGTATTTCCTACAAAAAACTAAGAAATTGTCCTTTCTATTTATCAATCATTCTGCACCAAGCACTACCTTAAGTTCTTTCAAGAGTGATAGACCCAAGATGCTCATCACTTACTAGGTCACACATTTTAAAAGTCCTCTTCGGTCTCCAGTTACCATGCTTAGAAATAAGTTTTCAATGTACAAAACCAGGAAAAACCACATCCAAATTATAGCAGGGAGTGAGACAGACTATCTGGCAAAGTAGATACAAAGGTCCTGAGGTTCAAAATCCCATAGTGATCAGAAGAAGTTTAAGGAGGCTGCAGCTAGAAATTATGAGTGCTTTGTGGTTTGTTACCAATCATAGGCCAGAAAGATGTGGATATCAGGATTCTAGTGGGCAGATTTCAAGGGCCTATGCTTGCCAGACAAGACCATCATCATAGGTAAATCTACAGTCAGCCCTTATGGTTTTCCTATACAAGCAGGAATGGTGGGACAATAGCTTGTGAAGCAGAGCTGAACTTGCTGTAATATTTGGAGACAGGTAACAGGTCCTGAATGGAGGAAGGGTGGTACTCTCCTGTCCTACCGCGCACGTGTGTACGTGCGTGCGTGCGCACAGGCAAACATATGGCATCTTGGGCCTTAGCATCAGGTGCTTTCTCTCTTGTGTAGCAAAACCACATGACATCTCCTAAGTGCTACCCATCTCTTCCTGGATTATCCTCTTCTCCTGATGACTGCTTGGATGGCTTCAACTCTATTTTTTCTCTTTGGTGATGGCTGATTTTGTAACCCTCCTTCGCCGTCCCCTGCCTGCCAACTAATGCTATTCTTTGTTGGGATGCCCCTTTTGAATAGTTCCCTGGAGGCAGGCAGGACCTAGACAAGCTTATGCTATTCAAGCTCCTTATTGCCACAGCCCAACCTCCTGGACTATGCATGACTGTTATAATACCAAACTTTACCCCACGCCTAAAGCTGCAGTCTCTCGTAGCTGGATGCAGGGTTAGGAGTGAGACAGTAGCCCTGGACTCAGAGCCTTCTTTCCCAGCTTGTTGCCAGGGGCTTTTCCTGAATCTTGCAACTAGCCTTGCCTTTAATGTCACCAATGTTCCACTGCCACACTCAACATTATTCAAGGAGCACGGAATGCTAATCAACTGAGTCTCATTATGATGCCTACTCTCGAATTCAGCTCTTATTCAGGGGTTACACGAGATACTATCTTCCTTGTAGACAATGGAGACTCTCAAAACCCTAGAATTTAAAAGAAAAAAAACCAATTTACATAATTTGCCTTGAGAAGAGGGTGAAGATTATAATGGCTGACGAATGGGTAATATGTTGGCTATAAGTCTGCTGTGATGTGTGTGTGTGTTCAGTTCAACCACCGGTGAGTCCCAGTTCTGTCTCATAAACTACCAGAACTACAGATGCAAGTTAGATCTGGCTTTTGCCTCTGATAAGCTCCAAACTTACCAGAGGTGAAGTCAGTGAGGCCAAAGCCCATTTCTAGACTTGACTATTTTCAATATTAAGTTATTGTGTATTAACATTTGCATATGATCTCCTTTACAGAGAACACCCTCCCCCACCACGTCAGTTTCAGTGAGAAATATTTTTTTGTTTGGCTAGAATATTGTTATTGGTTGCCATGCAAGGTGATACTTAACTGAGTATTTACTTTGAGCCAGAGTAATTCATTTTACGGGTGAAGATGGCAGGTCAGAAAACAAGTCTATAGTCCCAGGATATGTAGCCGATGAACAGTGGTTTCTTTGAGGGTCCTACCCTCTTAGATTCAAGGCCTGACTCTCAGCACAAGAGATGCCATGCAATGGTGAAAATTTGGGGACTTGGCCATGTGGAACAATACAATGTGGGCAGTGAATGGTACCATAGAAGAATTGGTATAAATACACTTTATTTTGTTTTTTCACACAGTATATTTCCCTCATTAAAACTGTATGTGTAGTTATAGGCAAAATGCTTTAATCTCATGAGGCAGCTGGAGATTGCTCGCATTGGCTTTGCCACTCAAAAATATGTTCAGACTTAGTCAATAGTTCTAATTTGTAACATCAGTTCAGTGTAAACAAGACAGGAAGGGCATTGGCAGGAAGAAAAACACTATTGCATAATGTAAAACTGCCTTGACAGAGTGAGATGCTTCAGTGGGAATTTTAAGTATTTGTTCTGACTTGGGTGTAAGGAAAAACCCATTTATCTTATACTGGGACAAATTTCTGGTGGAAACTTTTTCCTGCTTAGATAATTGTTCTAAGATACAGTCACTGATGGGGTGAACCACCCCAAATTGCCGCAAACAAGAAATATATATATCTTCAATCAAATCAAATGGTGCTTAATACATTATATTTTAGGCCAGGACATACCTAAGTGTCAGCAAGTCACATTATAATAAAACTTTACATTATGAACTTTGATCTGGATAAAATAGTAAAAAAAAAAAATAATAAGCAGTTGGGTTCTTACTGGACTCTGAGCTGGTGTGACTGGTGTGTGGCTGGACATATACATATGAAGCTTCATGTTTCCCCAGTGAGGAGGAGGCAAGCAGGGAGAACAGGCATCCTCTAATCAGCACTAGAAGGCTTAGTTACCTAGTTTGTTCAGCAAATTCCATCAATTCTTGGGACCGGATGGGATATTATTTTCAACCACTTTACATATAAAGGAGGTTTATAGTAAGTGAATGGTGTGCTGGGAGCAAACAGGGAGGTGAGACAAGTCCTGTCTTTACTGTGCTGAATTGAGTCTTTGTGTCTTAGACAGTGTCTTAGTTAGGGTTACTACTGCTGTGATAAAATACTATGATCAGAAGCGACTTGGGGAGGGAAGGGTTTGTTTCACTCACAGGTCCATATAACAGTTCACCATCAAAAGCAGTGAGGGCAGAAACCAAAGGCAAGAGTTGATGCAGAAGCCATGGAGGGTGCTGCTTAATGGCTTGCTCCTCATGGCTTGCTCAGCCTGCTCTCTTATACAACCCAGGACCACCCACCAGCACAAGGGTGGCACCATCCACAATGGACTGGGCCTTCCTACATCAATCACTAAGAATACGACCTACAGGCTTGTCTACAGCATGATCTTATGGGGACATTTTCTTAATTGAGGCTCCCTCCTCTCTGATGACTCTAGCCTGTGTCAAATTGACATAAAACTAGCCAGTATAATCAGCATGGGTGATGTTAACCATTCTCAAGGCTTTGACTACCATGGTTCAAGGGAGTTCAGTTCAGGACTGATTAAGGTCTCTGCACAACTTTTTTTTTCCCACATTGCCCATTTTTATTGTTAGAAAATGTAAAATCCAATTATAAGAAAGGTCCTCAAGTGATTCTGTCTTTTCTGGTCAGTCATTTCCAAGGAACTAGCCTTCCTTTTCCTTTATTATCTTTGTATATTCTAAAATTAAAAAAAAAATTGTTCAGGGTACCAAGTCTTATGGAGAACTTATGGTTTGTTTCTTTGCTACAATAGTTTTTTTCCTCTTACTGTTTAAAATAGTACTTACACCTATGTTTTGTTTTTTTGTCTTGTGTTTTAAATTTTCTCTTCCCCGAGTTTCATTCATGAAGATGTGTTTAGATATTGTTAGACATTGAATGATTCTGTTAAAGACACAACTAATCACATTGCCTGTATTATGAAAGTAGATTTATAAAAAAAAATAAACAATTTAAAGCAATATGGTCATTATAGATTAATACAATATACACTCTTAAGAACGTGGGTTAAGTTACAACCCCAAATCATGACCTTCAATTTTAATTAGCTGCCACATCTCAAGTCACTGGTACATGGTCAAGAATTATCTAAGCCAATTCTCAATAAGTGCACTCCCTCGTTTTAGAATATAGCAAATGGTGGAAGTACACGTGAGTTCACTGAAAGTACCACATAAAGCATTAATTACAAGTGACAACCTGAGTTGTGGAATTTTTTCATCCAATTTACCTTCTCTCAGACTTCTGTTTTATGAATTTACACACTACCATGTGTTTGAAATGTTCCACATTTCAGGATTAATGGCATCAAGATAGGAAATACTTGACCTTTACAGGAACTTTCAGTGACACTGGTGACTTTTCAAGTAACGAGACCTGTATTGCTGCATACCTAGTCCTTAGTATGCTTTCCTATACTTGCTACTCAGTCACTAAATTTTATTAACATGTAAGTCATTAGGCCCCCCAAACTAAAGACCAACTCTAAAATTGGGCAGTGTTTTATTTTCCTTTATACCTTAATAAATACTTCTTGATGACTGCACATGGGGTAAGGCTGCATGGTAGTTCAGAAAGGTCACAGTGATGGTGTTTTCCTGACAGCATGTAGTCTTCCGTAGTGAGTGGGGTGACTTGTATGACGTCACTGTCAAACCAGCGAGACTGCATTTATGCACCCGTCGTTTTCAGGACTGTTGGTAACTTGGGCACACTTTCCCCAAATAACCTTGCCTCCTTGTGTCACAAGGCCCAGCTCGCTCACACTCACTTCAGTAACTGCACCTTTGGTGATCACACCCAGGGTTGTATATAATGGGGATGATGGATTCTTTTTCACACCGAGTATAGGCAGGCAAAAAGTTGATTTCAGCTCAGGGTGTGTGACACGGGCTTTTTTGAAACGTAGACCCATTGGCCTAATGAACCTGTCATATTTAGGTGGTTTTCTTGTAAAACCATCACAACAAAGCAGACTTTAGTAACCATTCTCTTCCATGCCTTTTTTCTTTTTCCTGTTCCAATAACTTTCAATTCTTTTGTTTCTCCTTGGGCGCAAACTTTGGGTAGAGGGACCTCCCATTTTCCTGCCTTTTCGTTTCTGCTTAATCATGTTGGAAAGTACTTTTGCTCTCGACTGTTCCTCTCTCTGTCCAGCAGACAGGCAGGCACTGCTCCCTGTGGAGTCTTCTCGTCATCCTTCTGCTTGGTGTTTCTCTTTTCATGAATCTTAATAGTCTTTTTCATTTGTATTTTCTCCGCATGCTGCTGTTTATGGTAGAGCTGAGCCTTCCGGCCAGTCTTTTTTTTTTTTTTTTTTTTTTTTTGCCTTCTTTGAACGTTCATGGGCCTCCCGACCTTCTTTCTCTTTTTCTCATGGTAGTCCAAACGATATCCGTATCGTTTGTGGTGCAATTCAATATATTCATTTTGTGGCATGATGACAGCCACAGAGCAGCTGTCCGCAACCTCCTGGGTTCCAAAAACCTCTGAATTTCCGGGTGTCACTGGCCCACAAGCCTGGTTTGCTCAAGCCAGAACGGGAAAGGGTAGTCCTTTATATTACATATGTATATACATATATTTTAGAACATATGACAAGCAAGTGTCCAAGAGCATTTGCCAATGACACCATTCATGTTAAGTGTTTCCTTGTAGCCAGTGTACTTAATCACTTATTAACCTTCTATAGCCAACATACAATTTTTGGTGTCAATTCTGTTATTTTGCATTTTAAAATAGTTAAGCATTTAATTTAAATTAGAAATTATTTTTTTTTTTTTGCAGAGAAGTGGACTTACGGTCACACAACATTAACTTTCATGTGAGTGTGCAGTAGGGTCCAGATTCAATTCTTGCCTATTTTATTGCTTTACTTCCTGATATTTCCTTTAGGTTTCTAGTTACAAACTTTCTATTTGTCTCTATTTATTGAAAACTGGTATTTCCTTCTAAGGGCCCAGACACAGTCACTGCATTAACACATCTAGAGATGCTTCCAGCCTTGGCTTTGAGGTATCTCAGCTGAGCTTACAGATGGAGCAGGACAAGCTATCTATCTGTCTGTACTTTGTAGGGGTTCTTTCTAAGGAGAGAGTTTCATGTATCCCCAGGTTGACCTCAATCTCACCCTAAACTCTTGGTCTTTACTTCAAACTGAGGTGCTGAGGTTACAGGTGTGCAATACCATGCCCATTTTATGCCTGTATTGAAGACTGAACACAGGGCTTCATGTGTGATAGGCACCCTACCTACTGAGCTACATCCTCGGCCCTCATTCAAAGTGTTGAGTGACACTTTGTAAAATTCATACAAAGTATTATACCGCACCATTCACACAGTAGCAATGAACAAGAACATTTTGTTTGCAAAGTTGAAGGCAGAAATCATTATGAGCACTTGTTGATCACGAGTCACTAATGCAAAAACGCAAGGATGTAGTTAAAGAAAAGTCTTTATTTATGGTATTAACTGGGGTCATAATAAATAATGCAATATGCTAATGTAACAGTAGATGGTCTCATGCATTACCACGCTTATAAATATACAAGAGAGCCGGCTTGCAGGAACAAAGGTGGAGAAGTGCATTTAGCAATACAGTGAAAGTGACAGAGTTAAGACCACCCAGCAAACAGATCCTTCCCCTATCATTGTAAAAACACAGCCCTGTGCACCCGTGAACAAATCCAAGTTCCCACACAGTATCTTTTTTTTTTTTTTTTTTGTAAACATGCTAGAGTTAAATTAGTTACCAAAGGACCAGGGCCGATAATTTGTGATTTATTAGTACTTCTGATAGAAAACAGATTTTAGCAATGAAAAACAAAATTAACAAAAATTAAGTTCTGCATTTTGGTATGGAGGCTTCTAAAAGTAATACAGTAAAATGAAATGAATGAAATGATATTCCAGGCAGGTTTTGTGACTGATCCCATTTATAAAAATGCTATAATATTGTGTTTATAATCTGGTAACAACCAATGCTCTGACTGCAGAAGTGATGAGTTTTAATTGAAGCTTAATTTTGTTAGTAAATTTCACAGAAAGGATTAAAACAGGATAACCTTTAACATAAAGCTTTAGAACAAATAATTTAAATGTATCTTAAACACTGAAAATGTGTTTTTTAATTGTTATTTACAGTTAATCAACAATACCAGTGTTTAGCTTTATGTAGCCAGTCATGAATCCCCTTTCAACACCTGGTTTGACAATCTTCCTTACAAATACTCAGGCAACTCAGTTGAGTGAAGGAGAGCGGTCTGTGGTCCACAGTAACTCAATGTATGGCCATTTGGTCTGCAGACAGCGTTTAATAGGAGTGTCGTCTGTCTGTAGCATGGGATCTTCAAAACCCATAACCACTGCAGTCCCTTCCACATACATTACCTGTCGGGAGGAAACCAGAGGCCAGTTAATGTCTGAAGCCAGTTCTCAGGTGGAAACAGACAGCGTCACAGGCAAGTGTGTTTCTAAGAGCTCGTTACGTGGAGCTTTACGTTGAACTGTTTTGATAGGAATTATACCCAACTATAGCATCTGCAAAATAAATCTGTGAATGAGATGGTGACACAAATTTTAATTGTTAGTTAACAGGTAAAACTGAGAATTCCAGATCAAGACAAAAAAAAAATCGGTGAATCATAAGCATACACTTTGAGATGAAAGATAATTCTTCAGACGATGGACAACAGGGTGTGACTTCCCCCAGTGTTCACACGGCATGCTGTATTTCCCCTGGCTGGGCTACCTAGGCAATCGGTTGCTCTTGCTACTCAACAAGGTATAGCTATACCCTCTGCTTTGTACTTCTGTGCACCTTAGATGTGAAGATGACATGCATGCATATGTTAATGGAATCTGTTGTCTCTGGACTGAATGGTTTTTGAAATGCAGTTCTTGAGTATATTTTACATTGTATAAAAATCATGGAGGAAAACAAATCACAAAAGATGTGAAGACAGACACAAGAGTCATGGAAGGGTGACAGGGTAAACTAACCTGTGGCAATAGTCATATTTAAAATAATTTGTTGGGAAGACACCAGAAAATATTATTTTGATTATTTTTTTAAAGAAAATACTTGAAATTAGTTGACATACTAGTAGAACCCTAACTCACTATCAAGGATTCAATGTGTATATTAAACATGCAACTCTATATTAACTTTATATTAAATATGCAATTAAAAGGAGTGGCTATGGGGGCACCCTTCCAGAGTATGTATAGTTATTTTTAACCTACCCAGTGTCTGATACACATGATTGCAATTATGTTTTAACATAAAAGCCATAAGCTACGTGACCAAGGAGCCAAAAGAAACAAGCTTATCCACTTTCAGTAAGAGTCCCCTTAAAACATAGCTGCCATAGGGAAAGGATGGTTTATTACTAGGCCACATAATTTGGTTTATAAATTTTACTTTTTAGGGAAGTCCAAAGCCATTAAGGTGAAATACATTTTTTCATATTAAAATTACAACTCACAATTTTCAACCTCGGAACAAAAGTGCTACTTTCTAAACCATTGTCTAAAAGGGCTACACAGGACCTGTTTCTCCAGTTGCTCACAGCATCAGAGCAGGAGCCCCTCTGCAGAGCAGTGGGATCTATCTGTGGTCTCCACAGTATTTGCTGCCTTGCCTGGTGGCTGCAGCCTGGACTAGCCTTCTCCTGATTTTTTAAATCTGGTATCTTGAATGGTACCTGACTAAGCACTCAGCTCTGTTTCTAGCCCCTGCTTAACTTCAGGACCTTATACTTTTGTATAAATGACATGCATGAGTTGCTTTTACGGTTGTTACATAGTATGTCATGTTAATATTCCATATGTCTTAATTTCTGATCTTGTGTTAGTATGTCAGACTCTTGTCACAAGCATGATTTGAAGACTTACTATATACAGGTAGCGTGGCCAAGCAGACCAAGGACAGGATTGGGAATCAGGAACTCAGTTCCAATCCCTGCTCTGTCAATGACTTGCTGTGTGACTCTGGGTGAGTCACTTAATCTCCCTGTCTCAGAGGCCTCATCTGTAAAATATGGATAATATTTGACTACCTTGCAGGGATTGTGGCAGTGAATTAATATTTCGTGATGACGAAGCTAGGCCAACTTCAACAAGCAGGTGAACACACATTAATACACACTAAGAGGCAGCACCCAGGCTCTTACTGATTGTACTCAATGACAGACAGCAATAAACGCAGGAAAAGATTTTTGCAAATATGAAGGGTTTTGATTTATATTTTGTTATTAAAAGTAGAATTTAGCCTTTTAGTTTTGGTTAGCCTTTTGGTTTTACTAACAGTAATGTATCTAATTTACATTATGATCTAGTTTCTGTAGCCACCCACCAAACAGCATGAGGTCAAATTGAAAAGGCAGGACTCTTCTAAGAGTGGCTATACCAATGGTGATTTTTCCCAGAATAAATGCAAAGACAATAGACTTGCCACAAGAACACAGAAAACTGGCATTTCATTCAAAAGAGTGAAGTGCTCAGACAAAACTTCTGTCTTGAGCGAGGCTGGTCCAGTCAGATACTAGGCATCTGTGTGCCTCTGTCTATGCCTTAGAAAGGAGAGGTACAAAGCAAAGTGGCTAACAGCACAGGCTCTGGCCTATATCTGACAAGTTTCAGTCCCAGCTCTGCCATTTCCTGGCCCTGGACCAGCTGCTTACCTGTACTGAGGCCCCTCTGCAAACCAGCCGTCTACAGACAACACTCATCTCAGAAGCTTGTGTGAAACTGAAGACTGGGTAAATACTCAATACAGCCATGTTGGTAAATAAAAAACCCATACCAAACCAAACCAACAAAAACAAACAAACAAACAACCCCCGAATCAGGTCAGTGTTATCTACTTCTGCATTTAAATGGATGAATAACAACCTTCTGTGGATTAACCAGAACTGTTGACTTGCGAATAACTCCACAGACTGGAGGAACATTATATACAGAGTAAACATAGAGTTATTTTGTCACAGTGAAATTAATGCTCCATGGATCCATGTATAGCTCGGAGGCAGGTTACGTCTTAGTAAAATTGAATACAACCAGTTCTCACACATCTCTTGCAGCAGGGAGACTCCTGGAACAGCGTCCTAAAGTAGCAAATGCAGGGACTCAAACACAGTCATGCCTGCAGAGCTCATCAACCCAGCTGAAGACGCTACTCTGTGAATCCTCATACCTTTTCATTGTAATTTGACTGCTTCAATCCATTGTAGTGGTAGACAGTGAAAGACTCCGGACCACTGGAGCCCTATTATAAATAAAGGACTATTAAAACTTCAAGTTATATCTTTTTATCAAGCAATTTCTAATGAGCAACAACTATAAAGATGAAAATCTATTAATCTTTATTGTTACTGGGAAATCACTTGATAAAGACAACATGTATTGAGCTAGCCACCAGAAGAGCTGAGAGAGGAAACGGCTGCCTCTGGACGCAGCGAAGCCCTGAGCAGCAGAAGCTCTTTTGTACTTGCTCATTCATGTCTCTTAAGTAGATGTGTACATTACATTAAAAAAAGGACAAGCACCTAATAAATATCTCCTAATACATCTCTGTAAAATATTGGCTCCTCAGTGTAGGACAAAGCAACACTACCTCTATTTAAACCACAAATAAACAGTCACCAATAGCTTCATTTTGGTCCACAATATTGAATCAGAGATATCAAAAAATACCATTCCACAGAAATCAAAGCATATCATGCCTAACAAGACTGTATTCCCGCTCAAAGTGCCTGGCTCCTGGTTGATTTCCTGTAGACCATTTTCTATTCTTCAGCTCATTTTCCTGGCCATTCTTGACATAAGAAAGGATGGATATGAATCAAGCTGGGCCAGAGTCCCTCCATGGATCTTTTCTACTTGGTGGGAGGTGAGCTGCTGGCAACTCTTGCTTTAGCTCCTAGCAAAAGATGGGCTAAGAGGATGCAGCTTTGGTGAGAGAAAGTGGGGATGGTGGGGGAGCTCTGGGAAGGGTTTAGGGCTTCCCTAGGCTTGAGACTCTGGAGCAGCTTCTCCTCCCCAAGCTCAGTTTCAGTTCCTGTGCTATGCCTTTTTTTTTGGGAATGTTTCTCCTCTCTCCCTCTCCCTCCTCTCTCTCCCTCTCCCTCCTCTCTCTCCCTCTCCCTCCTCTCTCTCCCTCTCCCTCTCCCTCTCCCTCTCCCTCTCCCTCTCCCTCTCCCTCTCCCTCTCCCTCTCCCTCTCCCTCTCCCTCTCCCCTCTCCCCTCTC
>JANHMN010000006.1:51571874-51587890 GCA_030674055.1 Rhabdomys pumilio
CTCTCCCTCTCCCTCTCCCTCTCCCTCTCCCTCTCCCTCTCCCACTATCTCTCTCACGCTAAGAGCAAGGAAGGATCTCCAAGCAATGAAGGCCCATCCTGCCCTTCAGTCTGACCCCCAGCTTCAAACAAGAATGACACATTTCTTTCTAAAATGCCCCTTTTGAATTTTCTAAGACCTGGCCCAAATCTTTCCTGTAAAGTTTTCTCTGAACATACAAGCTGGTTGTCTTACTATTCTGGCAGCGGTAAGTAAAAACTTTCTCAATTAGTTTGAGAATAATGTTATGTGACTTTATATCACTGGGTTGTTATTCTGGAAGACTTTACACTTGACATTTCACATTCACTTGTAACCCTTCTCAGCTAAAATCTAAGCTCTCATCTTTTAGGTGATGGTTTCCTTAATTGTACACATGATCACTGTGTTTCCTTAGATGACAGTGGTTTGGTCTTGATTTTGATAATTTATTTTAACTTACAAATTAAACATTTGTAAGTTAAAAACATGAGAACTCATAACTGTCTTACACCACACAAGCAGTTTTTAACCCCACAAATATGTTTCATATTTAAAACTAACAATCAGTATTTCCAATAATGTCCTATCAGCAGCCTTCTTGGGATATAACCACAGCTTCAAATACACACACACACACGCACACACACACACGCACACACACACACACACACACACACACACACTAACATATACACAGACACACACTAACACACATACACTAACACACATACACTAACATACATACACACAGTGACACACACACTAACATACATATACACAAACACACAAACTAACATACATATATATATATACTAACACACACACTAACATACATATACATACATTCACACTGACATTACACACACGCAGTCACTTTGTGCGTTGCCCACTGTGCTCACACTCACACTCTATCACCGTACTGGCACACACACATCAGAGCACTGCAACACTGTATTGGAATACAAATGTCTCCTCTGGGCGCTGTAGCACTGTACTGGTGCATACGCTGTCAGAGCAGTGCATTGCTATCGAGACATGACACCCCACCCCACCCACCTGAGGTACTACTTCAGTTGTACTGCCACAGGTGTGTTTTCTGAGCACTACACAGCCATATGGGCTCATACATGTTTTCCTGACCTCTGCATGGAAAGGCCTTTATGTAATAGTTTTTTTCTCAGTCTCACATCTACACTTTAGTAAAAAAATTTCCTGTTCATAGATGATCATCTCAACAGAAAAAAAATGAGTCAATATATTCTGTTAAATATGTTACCTGATCAGGAAAAAATTCTTGAAGAAATGGACCCAACAATATGATTCCTAATCCTTCTGGATCTAATTTATTCTTCATGAGATTTATACTATAGGGAGAAAATAAAGAAAAAGAAAAACAGTGAATACCAAACGAGACAAAACTCCACAAAACTATTTTGTTCTTTCATGATTAAATTTCTGGTACTACACGTTTGGATGCCAAAATCCTAAGAGCTGTTCTTTTTAGAACTTTAATGACAAATACTCAGGAATGACACTTAATTTGCCAAAACTTGGCTATTTTTAAATCAGAGTAATCTGTTACTATTTAAAATTTAAATTATGACGATGACTTTAGAATATTGTTCCTTATTAGGTAAAGCAATTTAAAAACCAAGGCTTATAAACTCAGGGTCTAACCTCCCAAAGGCAGATTCTATTTGCTCCCTAGGTACTGAATTCAACAATCAAATGGAACATTTACTTTTCTAAAGACTATTTTAGGCTCCAGGAGTTGGAGCAAGCCAAGAGGCAAGGGTAGATCAGATAATAAAAACATGCCTTTCAAATGATACTTTAAGAACTAGATGAGATAGATGCTTACCATCCGTGACAATCTAACTTGAGGGCCACAGACAGAAAGCTTGAGTCTAGGGAACTACAGTGAGTGTCATGGCCTTTGTTGGTTCAGCAGCAACCAGAGTGGATGAGCTCTGTATGTCCAGCCATGTGTTCAGGGGTAAACTTTTAAAATGTGTATTATAAAAGTTACATCTGTGTGAGGTCTCTAGCCAGGTTCAGTGACATGTGGCTCGGCTCCAGGAGATGCTAGAGCATGACTGTCACAGCCTCAGCATCATCTGCTATCACTGTGCTCTATGCAAAGGATTCAGAGGGTTCAAGGAAGGCCATTGGATTGCAATCTGAGACAAGGGCAAAGTCACTATTTTCAATGAAATTACATATATAAAATCTCAAAAAATGAAATCTTTTTAGATAGAAAAATTTCAAATTATACTGAAAGATTTATTTTAAAAAGCAAGACAACCCAATGGAGAGTCAAGAGGCAACAGTACGTATAATAGGTATGTTAACCTCTGTCTTCAGATTGGATTCGGCCTTTTTCACTAAATTTTTATTGGTTTGTTATATAAGTTTAGCATCATTTTTTTTTTGAAAAAGGGTAAAAATGTATATAATGTTTCAACTTGATGGAATCTTTTTTGAGTGATCGAAATAACACTTCAGTTGCACTCACTACTCAGGATCTGAAACAAGGTCCAAGGCTTTCATGACATCTTCTAGAAGGGAGTCAGCTATGAATCCATTATCTGGAAAACATGTTAAAGAGAAGTTGGAATAAGAACATTTCTGATCAGGTTTTGGGGAGGAGAGAGTCACTTCATAGAAATCCAAGGAGTTGAAGAACTATGTATGTTTTTGCAATAAATCTCATTGCTCCTTGGTACTTGCTCAGATGAACTTTCTTAGACATACAGGCAAAGATTTATCTTCAAGGGAGGAAAAAAAGCAGATTTAAGAACTTCAATTAAACTGTAAAGTTAAACTTTTTTTTTTTTTAAATAAAGGAACATCATAAACTTGCAAACGGGTAAAAACTCTTTCCACTTAAAATGACGATACTATTCAGTAATTAGCTAAATCTTTAAATTGTCATGAAGAAATCAAGTGAAAAGAATTACTAACAACAAATTCTTTTGTTTGTTTGTCTTCAAAACCATTTCTCTGTGTATCCTTGGCTGTTCTGAAACTTGTTCTGTAGATCAGGCTGGCCTCAAACTCATGCCTGTCTCTGCCTGCAGAGTGATGGGATTAAAGGCATGAGTCACTACGACCCAGCACAAATTCTGTTTGTTATAGTTTCATTTTACTAAATCTAGTGATCCATTTCTATTTAGATAACTGATGGTATAAAAGTAAGAAAAAAAATCTTGAAATAGGCTTCACATTAACTAATAGCTAATGATCCAATTAAAATCTAAACAGGACAAAACAGCAACAACACACTCACACACAAAAAAGCCAAAGCTGAAATGCAATGGTGGCAAATGTGCTGTCTGCAAACTCTAGGCTCAACACAGGAACATGACACCTGCTTACAATCTGCAGGCTCCTCGCTCTCTGTATTTAATCCCTCTGCCTAGCCACATACAATCCATCTTGTATCAACATCTAGCCAGGAACTCCATCTGATGGTCTGTCTGCTCCATACACCTCTTCCAACCGGATCTGCTTTCACATTCAAGACATAGACCAGAACTCACATTTTGTGTGGAGTTCATCTGACTTCATTCTACCTAAGCAAAATCCAACCTTCAGGCCCAACCTGGCCCACACATCCTGTTCCCTGTCCTAGCCTACTGTGTTCATAGCAGACAGAGATTAGCATCAATTCATTAACATTATGTGGTTTCAACAAGAATTTGAGAGAACAAGGAGATGGCACATGGGAGATCTGGAAGGGTGACAGGGAAATGATATAATTATATTTATGTTTTAAAAATTATGAAGTGTTGACAACAAAAAATGGTGGCTTTATATACACAAAATAGCACAGAAAGTGGCCCAAACGCTGCTGATGCCAAAACTACAATGACACAAGCAAAGTCTCTGGAGGGTAGTTAGAAATGACAGCGGTTCTGATCCCCCCCCCCCCCCCCACACACACAAGGCACAGTCACTCATTCCTGGGGACTGACTCTACTTTCCATTAGCAGCCAGCAGCATGGCTTTTCAAGGGTTAGGTAACTTTCTAAAAAAAATCATGTCTAAAAGTCCTACTCCTGTAACAAACTAGAGAATAAAGGAGCAGTTACTCACTTGGCATGCTTCGTTTTACAGTCCTAGGCAGGTCAGGACTATACAAAGAGCTTTCCTATTTGTCGTCATTTTGAACAGTATTCACCGTTTTCAAGACAGACTGACCTTGTTTCAAAGGCTCCAGATCATTTGTGATAATTAAAAATGCACAGATCTTTAACGTGAAGGGTTAGAGTAACTATAACTTGTTGAGCTACAAATAATTTGAGGTCTAAAGAATAAAATAATTTGTTTGAAAGCACATTCAAAGACATTCAAGCCCATATGCTTGCTTTGGTGAATTGGAAAGATAGAGAAAAAAAATTATTTTTCTTAGTTAAGTCAGAGCTAAAAGCCTAGAGCTTCTAAATGTGAAACAGATTGTATTTGGCCACCAGCACACAGGAACAATAACCTGGAAAAGTCCCTCTGCTTATTGGCCGTCACACGTCTCTACTTGACATCCAGCATCTTAGGAAGCATAATAGAAAACATCTCTGCTGCGTTTGTCAGTGCAGCTTCGTTATTGCTACCCTGGAAAAACTCCTGTTATAGCTTATACCTGAGAGCAATGTCCAGATCCAAATACTTATCTCCCCGAAATGATCAACAGGTAGAAGTGTGGACTCGCTTAAGAGTTTGTGCATAAAGGTTTGCTGCCTGGTAAATTGTTCTGACTACATTCTGAGCAGCTGTTGATTCTTGTCATTTTTTTAATTTGTGATTTAATCACGAAACACTGCCAAGTAATTAAAGTGGTATTGTTAAGATTAAAATTTTGATAATATTCCAAATGAGAACTTAGCAATTTAAAAATACACCTTTGATCTTATAACTTTGTTTGACATCAAAATAAGTAGCAGGCTTCTAGAAGTTTGAAGAATCTAAAATACATATTATTCTAATTGCTCAAGCAAATGGAGAGCCAATACCAAATTATTAGCAGTAGTCTACTGCCAACAAGTTCTGAGCAGTTAAGAGCATCTCTATGACTTCAGCCATAAGATAGACATTAGTAATGTTTGGAGGGTTCAAGATTGGTTAGTCTAGAACATCTAGAATCTATTCTTGATTCTTAAAAATACACATGTACCTTTCAAAGTGACACAAAATTAGTTTAACAACACTGAAAAAAGTGATAGTATCTATCTCCTAGATTCATGGTAAATATTTTGTGTTATTGTGGGTATATATATACATGTGTTTTCATAAGGGTATGTGTGCACTTACATGTGTGGAGGTGAGAGGAGGATGTTGGGTCTTTTCCTCACTCCCTTTCTACCTTATTATTGAGGCAGGTCTCTCACTGAACCCAGAGCTCGATGATTTAGCTTGGCTAGCTGGCCACCTGTGAGGTTCAGAGATCTTCCTGTCTCTGTGTCCTCAGCAGTGGGATCATAAGCACACACCAACATGGCTACCTTTATATGTGGGTTCTGGGAAGCTAAATTTTACTTCCTTATGCCAGCATAGCAAATACTTCTCTAACTGACCCATATTACCAGCCATATGCATGTGGCTTTAATATTAAATCACCATTAACTGATTAATATTAATAATTAATATCAATTAATATTAATATCCATATCAAACTAGCTAAATTAATAATAAATATTAATATTAGTATTAAACAATAAATATTAAATTAAAAGTTTAATATTAAAGTGGTCCATGGTTTTAATATATTCATGGAGGTCAAATGTTTTCTAAGTTGTAACACCAGCCGCCATTATGTTTAGAAGTTGGAACATGTAGGGGCTGAGACAGCTCAGTAGTTAAGCATGCTTGCTGCTTTTGCAGAAAATGTCGGGATTCATATGGGTGCCTCTCAACCACTTTTAATTCCAGCTTTAGGGGTTCTGACACCTTCTCAGGCCTCAGAGAGTACCAACATACATGTGGTATTATCCAACCACTACGCTTGGCATATACACATATACAAAATAAAAGTAAGTCTTAAAAAAACCAAAGCAGGTGTAAGATGTGCTGTCCGAGACAAAGTGCTACTGGTGGTGGCTGGCCTGCCAGTGTAAGTCCATTCGTTTACTTTATTGTCATGGTGAGAATGTAAGACAACTCATATCAAGCAATATAATTCATGCTTCTACTAGCGGGAAAAGTATTAAAGAAAAAGATTTTCATCTCCAGATTTGTATGTGTGTTAGTAAAGCAAGGCTATATAAACTGAAATATTAAATAAAAAGTAAGCAAGCAAAATGTGTTCTTCTCCCTGAAAATACCGCTTCCTATGACAATTTACCTTAACAAGGGTAAGTCTTTCTCCTTAGTGCTCCTGGCTAAGCAAGCTTAAGGCTTAGCACTGCCATGAATTTTCATTTTCAGTCTTTTCTGTCACTCATCAACAACACATGTGTTAGCAGAACCCTTAGAAAGTAGCCTTGCTAGGAGGAAGGACAGGTGTCAAGAGTAAAGAGCTTAATGCTGAAGACAGGAGGCACAAGAACAACAGAGGTCTTCAAAGCTCCAAAGCATTCTCCTGACCTAAAAACTTTGGTTTCTATGTGTTAACTTAAGTATGAATAAGTTGTCTTTAAGGGAGGCAGATGCAGGGTTAAAGCATAATGTTTAACTCAGTACAGAAACAAAAGGCCATCAAAACTCAGTGGACACATAAATGATATACATGTATAGTTTTCAAAACTCATTTTGGTAGAATAAATACGAGATCAGAGGGTAAATGATCAGAATAACATTCTTCCATGTGAAGATTTTTTTTTCAATTACATTTTATTGTTTCTCTCCCCACACACAGCCCAACCCTGCTGTGTGTGTTTGTGTGTGTGTCTGTGTGTAGGCCATAAGTGTCAGATGCCCTGGAGCTGGAGTTATAGGTGAACCCACCTATGGGTGCTAGGAACCAAACCTGGATCGTCTGTAAGAGCAGCCAGTGCTCTAACTGCTGAGCCGTCTCTCCCGGCCCTGATCTGGTCATTCAGTGTTTATTAAGATCAGGACTATTATGTAAGTGAACCCTGACCTTTGATATCTAGTATAAGTAGAAAGTCAGGATCTGAAGAAGCACAATCACTCAGTGGTAGAATTTGATGGGATGATGGGAGCCACAGTCTGCTCTCTTTGCTGCTTGGTCTCTTTCATTTCCATTTTCGATGCTTCTCCTAAGTTTTTTTTTTTTTTTTTTTTAGAACTACCACTGCCGGGCAGTGGTGGCACATGCCTTTAATCCCAGCACTTGAGAGGCAGAGGCAGGCGGATTTCTGAGTTCGAGGCCAGACTGGTCTACAGAGTGAGTTCCAGGACAGCCAGGGCTACACAGGGAAACCCTGTCTTGAAAAACAAACAAACAAAAAAAGAACTACCACCTATCTTCCATTTAATAATCCAACTCATCTTTTGAATAAAACCTGAGTATCAATATTTCAAACATAAAGATATACAACATACTGACAGGACCATATATTTTACCTTCTGGATCATAGGTTTGAAAAACTCTTCTGGCTTGTTCCGAAGGCGCTTCAGGGGCAACTAAAGCCATATCCTAAAAATAAAATGAATGCTGTCAACCAGATGCAGCACCATGATATTAACAGTGAACATTCAAGTGGGGCAGAGGAATGATGGCATTTGTAATCGGAATAACTGTAGCATAGGTGAGTGGCCAAAGAAGTCACCAACTCTCTCCAGTGCTCAATTTTACTTTTCAAGGATGGAAATGAGACATAAGCCACAGAAAAATAAAAAGGATTTCATGCCAACATTATAAAAGTAATATAAAATTCAGTATTCAGAGAACCCACGACTTGTAAGTATACTTTATACTATTGTTTATGTAAATAAATATATAACTTAAAATACCCTCTAATTTCCAATGAAAAAAAGCTATGGCAGAAAGACTCTAGTTTTCAAGGAATCAAAACTGAGATTTTTCTAATTGCAAAGACTAAAGTGCAATCATACATAGGATTGTAATGCCAGTCTTCACATCAGGAAAGAGCAACGTAACACATTTATCACGTTCTGCGTGTCTAATTTAGCTTCCAAAGAGTTCCTATGGCAGGGTTACTCCTTTGCCCTCAGAGATGGAGTTTCTTCACCACAGTGGGCAGCACTGTTCATCAAAACTGCAGCAGAGATGCAGTGCTCAGGTGCCATTGCTTCTTTATACGGCCTCATTGCACATACCTAAGGCACTGTGACATCCTACCTCTGTTGACAAGAATGCACAATTGAGGGCCTTGTGTTGATGACTGGTTGTAGCCTCTATCTGAGCTTTCAGTTATATCTGTGTTCAATGAGACACACCTCATCTGAGAACAGGCATCCCTTTGTACCATCTTAAACCCCCAACCAGGGCTACACAGCAAAATCATCTCAAACCAAATCAGGCACAGAAAGCAAAACACAACAGCTTTGAGGTATAAATGTTAAAATTTAAAATGTTTTATAGGCAAATTTTTATGAAAAATCAGGAATGGGAACCAAAACAAAGTAATCATACAAGGCTTACGTACTTTTATGTACTCCAGAAAAAAGGGGCGAAAGGTCTTGCCATTTTGTATGATTTGGTGGATTCAGCCGTGGATGTTATCTTTCATGCTTTCCACCCCAAAGACCTTTCCTACATGTGCAGTGTGATTTTGCACATGTCAAGCACTGCTGTCTTTGGTTTAGCTTTCAGTGTTGTTCTGAATTTGTGATTCAGTTCCTTACTTGCTAGATGGGTGGGCTCTGTCTAATTGTTTGCTATCATAATCAATGCATTGAACCAATGTGAAGGAATAGTCTTATGCAAGCTGAACTGTATTTGTAGAGACCTACTGTGGGTTGCTGGATCATAGGAAGAATGATTTGTAATTTTGGTAGGCACTAGAGAGTTGTAAATCACGTTTGCTTACATACTTCACACATTGTTTTATTTTTGGACTGTCTCACATATACCAGGTTGGCCATGAACTCATTATGAAGCTAAGGATGATCTTGAACTTCTGATCTTCTGGCACCTGTCCACTGAGTGTTGGCATAATATATATGCACTTCTCTCCAGGTTATAAGATGCTGAGATAGGATCCAGGATTTCACCCACACTAGGTAAGCATTCTAACTAAGGACATAACAATCCTCTCGAACAATGCTTCTTAAAACTCACATCACCAATATAGCCTTCAATGTATTTCTGGACTGAAGCTAGGATTGTCTCCTAGTTCTCAAGATTCTTGGAGAAACTGTTAACATTGGAGACAGAATTATTCCTTAGCTGTCTATATTGTACATTTATTCTAATATAAGCGTTAGCTCCTTAGACTATTCATAATCCTTCTTCCCTTTCTCCCTCCCTCCCTTCCTCCTTCAGTTCTCTTCTGTAGGTCTGTGGGAATCAGTGATGACTACATGTGCAGTGCTGGCTGGGAGCAGCTTGAGAGCAGAGGTTTCAACTGTGTGCAAATGAACGCTCATTTTTCCTATTCATCTTTTCCACCTAACCTTCTGTAATATCAATTAGTGATGAGAAGATGAGTTTGATGCAGTTTAAAAGTCTACAAAATTTCTAAACATTACTTAAAACTATAGAGGGGAAAAATCAGGCTTTTCTTGTCTAAAAAGTAAGACTCTTACTTTTCCCACTTCACGACTAAAGGCATCTTCCCCTGTATATGTTCCTTTAATTTCAGTCACTGATGGGTCATGGCTTTGTGAGTGCAGATCTTGGAGTCCTTGCTTTAGTTACTCCTCAGTACTCCTTCGCAGCTATTATCAATGGAGGCTGGCACAGTGTGCTTCACTCTGTTTGTTAGCTTCAACAGTGTTTCCAAGACGTATGTAAGATCCCACCATCATCAGGTGATTGTTTCTTCTACTCCCACTTGGACACCTTTTCTCCTGCCTGATTTCTCTGGCAAAGGCATTCAACACTATGGCAAACACAAAGACCGAGTGTAGAAGGTTTTGTCCTCTTCCAGAGCTCAGAGGAAAAGCTTTCAGTATTTCACTGTTGAGAATCTGTGGACTTCTTGCATAAGGCCTTTATTGTGCTGAGGTGAATGCCTTCTACAGAAATCTTGGTAAAGAGTTTTTCTCATCTAAACAAACTGAATTTTGTCATATGCTTTTACCTCCTACCCCTCCACATCTAATAAGATAATCACAGAGTTTGTATCCTTCTCTCTTTTGTGTGATGCGTCTGTCACATTTGTTGATTGGTATATTTTGGAACATCCTCAAATGCCAGCAACACAATCCTGGATGTGGATGAGATTGTTGGTCTGGTGCTGCTATGTATTCAAATGCTAAATATTAGCCCCCAAGATCTGGCTGCCTCTAACAAGCAGATCTTTATGTACACCAAATGATGCTGCACAAACCTTGTTCGCCAATTTAAAGCTACTGGTTAAATAAAAGTTGTTACAGCCAATTACTGGGGAAAATAGAAGAAGTGGGTGGGGCTTAGGTTACTGGGCTGGGTACTAGTTACTATTTACTAATAGGTATTAAATAACATTTAAAAATTCCATGTACACTCTCTGCTTTACATGGTGCTGAATTCCATGTGCTCACATGTGATGAGGAATTTTCTATCTGTATCCATCAAGGATACTGGCTTCCCTCTTTTCCTCCCATTTTGCCTCCTGGTGTGGAAGCCGTGCCTCCCCTCCCCCAGCCTCCTGAGTGCTGCGATTACAGGCATTACCAACCTTGCCTGACTTTTCTTGTGCAGCCACTGTCTACTTTTGGTGTCAGTGCAGTGCTGGATTCAGAGTTGAAAGCACAACATCCTCTTTTACTTTTTAATACAATTAGTTATACTTGTCTCAAGGAAATTAATTTTTCTAGGTTATTTTTTGGTATTAGTTATTCATTTTAGTCTCTTATAACCATGAAGCAGAAGAATTATCATTGTTAAAAATGTTCATACTGCCCAGGATGGTTTGTAGACTCAATGCAGTATCTACTAAAATTCTAGTATCATTTCTCATAGAAATAGAAAAAAGACTCTTAGAATTTCCACAAAAGAGCCACTAAAGGTCTTAACTAGCCAAGCAGTCACGAGCACAGAGAAGAGATGGGGACAGGAGGATGCTGCTGATAAAGCGGTGTGGCATGCTGGCCAGCAGTGCAGAACAGAGCCCAAAAATGAAGCCAGGCATGCAAAGGGAGCTTAACTAACACCATCAAGATGGCCCTATTAACCATACAGTAGAAGGAAAATTCCTCCAAGTCTTTCTCTGACTTCTGTGTGTGCATTTGTATGTACACACACACACACACACACACACACACACACACACACACAAAGTAATAAATTGTTAAAAATAGGTTAATAGGCAGAGAAAGGTCTCTTTAACTGTGTCAGGAAGACTGGATTCCCACATGAAAAACAATGAAATTGGACCCTTAGTTCACAGCAGACATGATCATCACTTCAAAATGGATTAGAACTTCAATGTGAGAACAAGAACTCTAAAACTACTAGAAGAAAACAATAGGGAAAAACCAAATGACACTGGCCATGGAAGTGATTCCATAGTCTTACTCAAAATCCCAGGACTGAAACCAACAACAGTCAAACTTAAAACCCATATTCACAAGCCATGCATTTCATAAAGGATTATTTCCCCAAATATATAAGAAGCCCAACTTAATAGTAAGAAAACAAAAATCCAATTTAAAATGTGGGAAGGTACATGACTAGACATTTCTTAAGACACAAAAGGCCACATAATTAATTGAAAACAGACAAATAAGCTCAGTATTGGAACTCAGGGAGATACAATTTATGGTAAAAATATGAAATTATGTTACCACTCTCAGAAAAGACAAGTGTCAGCAAGAAAGTAAAAATGGCCACTGCCATGGTGGTTAGGAATTAATACAGAACAGCCCAGCCATTGTGGAAAACTATGTGGAAATTCTTTAAAGAACTACTGTAAAATCCAGCAATCGCAAAAATTTGGGATAACCCTAAAGATTCGAAGTCAGGTGCACTGTCAAGTTATAGAAACAAGCCAAATGTCTCATAACAGATGAATGAATTAACAAAACGTAGCATTCAATGGAATGCTACTCAGTCTTAACAAAAAGAAATATGGTCATTTCCATTACCACACTCAGAATTGGAGATTATTACACTATGAGCCAGGTATTTCTTCTCAGTAATATGTAAACTCTAAAACAAATGAATTCAGTAGCATAGATTAGAATGTTGATTACAGAAGCTGGGGGTTAGGAGGAATAAGGAGACATGAGATCCAAGGATAAAGAATTAGACTAAAGGAAGGTTTTCACTTTCAGTTCTAGTACATTCTGTGAGGTGTAGTAGGTGATTATACACGTCAAAACTGTTTAGATGGTAAATCTTAAATATTCTTCCCAAATATCAGAAGGGTTGGAGGTAACAGGCACTTACTTGATCTACATTATTCCATAGTGAATTCAAGAGTTATAAAATTTCTTTGCATTCCACAAACTTATAACTATACATTTATAATTTACAATAAAGAATTACAATAGTATTATGTGTAAGAACATAAGCAAATTACTCCATTTAGGGGGATGGGTTGGTCGATAATATAAACAAAACATTATGTTAATATTCTTCTTAAGTGCAATTTGAGAAATATACTATTGTTTGTAAAGTCCAGGGAAGGGACACTGAAATTTTTACTGGTACAAGAAGGGTTACATTAATGTCCCCAGCATTAGAAGTGTTTCAAATTCAGACATACAAGAAAGAACTTGAAGGTGCCTTGCTTTTAAACTCCAAGCATCAAAAGATAAAAGCATGTTTCATGCTAGCCCAGCAAAATATGAGACTTGAACAAAAGAGCACATTGTTCTCTTGGTCCTGCTGGTCACCTTGTTCCATCAGGATGCTGGGGAAAAGCAAAGTTCCCAGCATGAAGAGCCATGGCTGTGGGATCTGCATGGCAAATTTGCCTGCACACTCAATGTATTTGCGCACCAAATTTGACCAAAAAATTTAGATTCCTCCTTAGTTTGGAGGGTTTTATAATCCTAAAGCAGAATATTTCAGTGAAGGCATCATAATTCTCAACTTTCATATTTATATCAAGGACATAAGCTAAAATTTTCATGAATAATTCTGTAAGTATTAAGAGGACTCTCTCTCTCAGAGTTTCCACTTATACGACTATTACAGTAAGAGCTCTCAGACTTCCCATTAGCAAATTCCCAGTCTCTCAATACACACCCCCACAGTTTCTCCTTCTTCTCTACTCCCTCTCTCTTCTTTGGCTCATCTATTAGTTGGTAAGGAAAGACTTAATCTTTGCACTTCATGTCATAGTCTAATAGATGAAAGAGAAAAATACGTTACTTAAAACATTTTCATTGATAGTGATCTTAACAAACTTACCTTCTAATGTGAGGTTCAAATAGACAGCACTAAGCCTCCAGTATCCCACCCACCAATGAGTTCTAACTGAAGAGACTGTGATGATGTAATTCTAAGTCACTCACATTATTAGTTACTTGCTTTTCCTTAATCTCTACTTTAACCATTTAGGAAAGAGCTTCTGAAGCATCTGAAACTCACATTCTCTCAGGAGGAAACCATCTTAAACACAAGAGTCAGATAAGTTCAGTTATAGTTACCATCAAATTTATTTTGTTCTAAAACGACCTCTGTATGTTCGCAATGCTTTGGCCATGGCACTGTCAGGGTGAGTCATTTGTCTTCAGCTCATTTACAGGTCAACAGGGATTGCTGGAGAACACACAGGGCCTTCAAGACCATCCAGCCACATTCCTGCTGACTTAACTCATGCTGTCCTGCAGCCGAGAAGCAGGAACTAAGATATAAAGTGAAGGCCCAATATGCCACAGTCAGGAATCTGAATCATGTGTCTCTGATGCATGCAACATTCTATGAACTATCAGCGTAATCATTCGACTGCACTAAGTCTTTTTAAAATGCTGTAAATTTACCTCTTCTTAATGTGTACTGAAACAGAGGGCCAGTACACATACACAGTGCTGGCTAGGTACCAGGAGGGTAACTGAGGAAGTCTTTACAATGTACTCATCACACCTTTTTTCACCAGCAAAGAAGGATCTGCGGTTGTAATCAAAGAACTTCAAGCAGGTTACCCAGTGCAGCAAGTGCAGCTAGAAAAATGCTATTTTAGCTTGCAGACATTTTATATTGCCATCAAGAGTCCCACCAAACCGTCTAAAGCCACTTCATAATCTACTTTATCTTGACTGTCTTATTAATTATATCAAAATCATTTGGTAACTATCAAGAAATATTTTTTTAATTAATTTTAAATGTTCTCAAAACACATAGTATCACTTAAAGCCAGGTAGTAGTCTTTTCTTTTTAGTTTTCACTTAAAAAAAAAAAACATGCAAAAGCTCCAGGCTATCTCCATAGCAGCCATTGCTGTGTGGCACCTTTCCTGTTACAAGAGCAAAGCCCAGGTTATCAGCATGGAAACAGCCTTTGAGGTTGTTCTTCCACACAACTCTAAGCTCTACATGCACAGCAATGGAAGGCAATGTCTGAGGGCTAAAAGGAACCTCTTTACTATAATCATTAAAGTCACTAAGTAACAAGTACCCCACTCTCCAGTACTGTACATGTGGAACCCACAGTAACTATCTTTTTAGTCTGGTCAGATGCTTCATGCCCGATGTGCTAGGTACCTACTTCATAATGATTCTCCCATGTATCACGACTGCTACTATATTTGGTCTGCCTTTAGAGAAATTTAGAAAATACTCCTTCAAATTCTCCTATTTTATATAGATAATTCAGTTAAGAATTAAAACAAAACAAAACAAAACATGAGTTGGCAGTCATATTGCCAAAGATGTCAAGGCTAGACCAAAAATGTGGACCAAGATTTTAGTAAGCACATTTAGAAATAGCCATACATTAAGAACTTATATAAAATAAAAGCTACTTCCAGTAATAAACTCTATTGACTACAGTCTTTCTTCTCAAACAGCTAGAGCTGTGGACTCAACTACTGACTAAAGAAAATCAGGCTTTATCAGGACAGAACAGCGTTAAGAACAGTCCAGGATGCTTTATCTTCTTCAGGCAATCATCTGATTCTCTTATGACAACAGACAAGGGGGGCAGGCACTGCTTCTCAGTAGCTGGTACACCAAGATGGAGAAGGGCCGCAGCTATCCACAGCAGACAACCCACTCAGCCAGAGCACAGGAGAGAAGGCAACAGTACAAGGAACGCTGAAGTCCAGTAGGACACTGATAGTCCACCCCAGAGTACTGTTAAAGTCATCGAACCCGAAAGTTTCCCTTGTTTGTGGTGATACAAATCATCAACAGAATCTTAAACTCATAAAATTAGCCTAAAATATGCTAAGCTTAGGAAAGCTTAAAGTTAAAACTTCATGTTTTTAATATAATTGAAATAAATAAAATAATTGAAAATGGCTAATTTGCATAGACATCAAACTTTTGAAAATTTTAGGTAAAATTATTTGTTATATTTATTTTGAAAAACATGTTAAGTCACATGAATTATGATTTAATCTAAAAATAAACTTTAATTTTAAACCTATTCTTTTTCTGTAGTGGCTGTTATAAAATATAAATATTAGCAGCAATAGTAAAATTTAAGACAGATGGATGAGATGATTAGCTTCATTAAGATACAGAAGTAAACTATTACAAAATGCTCATGAATTAAGTATTTTAATTCTCAAGAGTTTTATCCAAGAATTAAAGATACATAACAGTGAATTTTCCTCAGAAGACTAAACAGTAAAGACTATAAAATATTTTACTTATTTTCCATTAAAACAGAACTGGGCAGTTTTAAAACACCTAACACGTAAAGAAAGGGCTTCCATCCCTTCCATCTCCTTCACTGTGCAGCACAGAGTGTTCTGTTCTGCATCCTCATCTCAGAAATACAGTGCACTGTGTCCTGTGTTTCTCAGAAATACAGT
>JANHMN010000006.1:51587900-51662854 GCA_030674055.1 Rhabdomys pumilio
TGTCCTGTGTTTCTCAGAAATACAGTGCACTGTGTCCTGTGTTTCTCCTTTACATTAAATGAAGCTTCTTCATGTAATTTCTGTTTAAATGATAATGTGTATTCATATGCTCTTTCCTGAGAGGAAATGCACTTTATTATGGGAAAGATAAAAGATGATACTATGCATACATGCTGCATACATTCATGTGTGCAGACACACACACACACACACACACACACACACACACACACACACACACAGAGAGAGAGAGAGAAAGAGAAAGAGAGAGAGAGGGAGAGAGAATGAAAATAAACTTTATAGCCCCCAAACCAGAACAAAATCAAGGCTACAAAAATTAGAGCAACATCAAAAGGAAACTTGAAATGACTTTGTCAAGAATTTAAACCCTGTTCTTTTGAAAACAAAACTCCCAAAGTTGCATAGGCTACTATCATTTTTTAAAAATGTTGGTTTAGCAATGATTAACCCAAAGTTAAAGTGCACAATAAAATGATCATCTAATAATATGTAAAGTATTATTTTCAAATGTAAAGTTCTCAAAGAAGAAAATATTCCAAGTAATTCATTCCTAAATCCATTAATAAAAAGAGGCAAAGAATCACAGGCGAAAATAATGCTTGGAGAAGAACAAGCTAAGAGCGCAAATGCCCAAACACTGAACCTGTCACACAGCAGCCTTTAAGTGTGCAAGCATGTTTCATGCAAAGACCCATGGCTTGACTGCAAGCATGTGTAACTTTGAGAAGTTTGCTGATTAGGGAAGTGTGGGTGTAGTTACTTCCACAAAAAAAACATGGAACATATAGTATCATTCAGTATGCAGTCTTGCTTAGTAGGAACCAGTTTCTTCTTCCGATATTAAAGGGAAACAATTAAAAAAGACAAAGTAAGTTTAAGCACGGGTGCTAAATTCTTTAAGGATGGACTGTGAAAGGATCCAGTGCACAGGGCCTCTTTCTCCTGTGCAGTGAGTTTGCAAGTTCTCAACACCATCTGAGGTACCACAGAGGGATTCCGGCAGACTCATGCCCACAGGGCATATTCCCTTTGGCAGAATAAAGGTTTTGTTCTGCCAAAGCTCAGATAGCCAGCTTGAAACATTCTCCATTCAACTTAATAGGAGTTCAGTTTCCTTCTTGAAAGGAAGGGTCCATTTACTTACTGTATCTTGCCTGTCTACATCCCTATTAGAAGGCCCGGTGGGAACTCTGCTGCTGACTACTCTGCAGCTCCCTTAAGGCTCCTGCAGCGGGATTCTGTGACATTCCCTTAAGACAAGAATCAGCACAAGGCAGCTTTTGTGAGTTTCTCTAGCATACTCCTTAGGATACTATATCAGTGAGAACAATACCACCTTTGCTTTTAAACAGGCTCATGTTTAGTTAGATCTTTAAAAAGATCAGTAGTATATATAAAAGATGCTCTACAAATGGTGAAAAATTCAAATTAAAAATCAGAGAAAATGTCACAAGATATGTAATACATTTTCAATATGGTTCTCTAATGTGTCCATAAAATGGTATATTCATCTTACTGATTTTCAATAAGACCAACTTGTCATAAAATTTTCTTACAATCTTATAAAAATAATTTCTCTTTTGTGGGTCAGAAAGAGATACCAACAACAGCTTGAAAAGGTTAAGTTCTAGATCACTGGGCATTTCCTATACAACACGGTGACTACTAAGTTCAGTAACTAGACTGAAATCACCAACTTCCACTGGTGTTCTTTGTTAAAAGTTCCAATTAGTCCAAAGGTGAGTTATTCTTAAGACAGTTGATGGGTTATTTCAAGGGAGCTTTTTCTCTTTACCCTTCAATCACAACAGCAGTCTTAACTATGATACATACTTGGAAGCTGCTTAGTTATAACTACTCTTTAAAGTCCCTTTATTCAGTAATATTGGAATCTAAGCTGAATAAATTCTGTTATTTACAAGTATTAGAATTGGTATTTAAAAGATACCACAATAAGTTTAGGGAAATCTTAAACATTTAACAAATAGCACTTGCTTTAGAAAATGGCCCAAGACTCAAAACTAGGCAGTGTAGCTCCCAATTCTGCCACAGTTCCCAACTGAAGACCCTGTACCTTTCACGTCTTCTGTGCTCCAGTTCAAACTGAATGTGAGCTGACCCAACTAAAATCAGCATTAAAAGGTGATTTTCTGTAAAAAGATCTTTTATTTATTTTTATTTCACGTACATCAGTTTTTCCACGTATGTAAGTGAACCTCATGTGTGTGTGGTGCCTACTGAGGTCAGAAGAGGATGTTGATCCCCACAGACTGGAGTTTGACAACTGTGAACTGCCATGTTGGTGTTGGGAACCAAAGGTCCTTTCATCTTGAAACTAATAACAGTTTATGTGATTTAATTATTACTGTATTCCCTCATCTCATTTACTTAAAATTTGTAGTTTTTTCTATTATGCACAACAAAGTAGTACATGAAACCAAGAAGTTTTTGATAATCCTTGGATAAATATGATTTTATTCAAGTAAGTAATAATTACCATTTGTGTTTTTAATAAAAATTAAAAAAAAAACAGAATCAAGAAACCAAAGTTCTAATTTAAAACAGACAAATAGATATAAATAAACCACAATGTGGAAAGCTTAAATAAATTCTTGTATGAGGTAAAAATTTGCAACAAAGCACTTTGTGAGGTTGCTCTGATTTAGATGGTGAGATTAGGCTTGAGTCTTTAGTTTGCATATTTTTCTGCACTATAAAGTTTACCAGTACACACACACCTGCTTTGCAATCAGAAAACAAAGATATACTATTATAAAACAAAGTATTAAGCTATTAATTCCAAGCTAAGTCCATTATTTTGATTAGGCATTAAAATGTATCTAAATTAGGTTAGAAATAAGGGTAGAAAACATAATGAAATGAATAAACATAAACTATAGTTTACACTAGAAATTATTTTCTTTCACTAGGAAAGATGTGATGGAAAAGTTGGTCAATCTGTGACTTTCATTAAATGTGCAGGTCAAGGCCTTTGCTTATCATTTAAAAAAAAAAAACTTTGCTTATCTTATATATAAATATATAAGTGCTTATTTAAAAATATGTAAAAAAAAAATCATCCAAAGTCATCAACTACTTGACATTGGTATATTTTCAGTGCCATCTATGGAACTATGTTAAGTGCATTTTTGAAAACTGTTGTGTTTTTTGGTTCAAATTATTACAAAGATTAAATATATATATGTATATATATATATTTAATTTAATTCTACATATATATATATATATATATATATGAATATCATTGATTTAAAATATTTCAAAACAGAAAAGATAGAAATTAGTGCTATCATTGAGTGAAATGCCAGTTTGCTCTTTAGGTAACTTATAGCATATAGTTATAGTCTCTGTCTTAATTTTCAGAATAAAACATAACATAGCTGCCACTTCTGTTTACAAATAGCCTAATATATAAAGCTTACATTTTTACAATAATTTAATGGCAGGTGTCCAGAACATTTAAGGCAATTTAAAAAATTAAAATAAGCCTTTAATTAGGTGTTTAAATCTAGCTTATAAACTATATCTGTAATGAGAATTACTTTCAGCAAGCAAAATTTAATTCTACAGACTTCAATCTTCCATATTTTTAATAAAATTGTTTGAGTCATTTGTACATTCAATGTTACTACCAATAATTTTAAAATGAACTTGCTTGATACATATCCTTTTACACCACAGAGAAAGCTAAGTTTAACAGGGTAAATTTACCTATGTAAATTTGACTATTTCTGGTTTTTTTTAGGCATGCAAAATTAAAATTGAGCTTTCTCTCTTAAACATACTTCTTTGGGAATAAAGACTGGGGCTTGGGTCAAATGTTCTGACAGTTATTTCTTGTGCTAAATGTAAATTAAAATGAACAATATTTATACTCTCATGTATTATCTAAAATAGACTTTTTCCCATCAGTACCTTTGAAAGGATATTCAATATGGAAATGATACGGAAATTCAATATTGAAGAGCATCTTTGAGCTTAGTTCTTTACATACTTGTCTCTCATCGCGTCAATCTCAAGATCACCTGACTTGCAAACATCATGTAAACTCTTAATCACAATTGAGTACATTAAGAATAGCAAAGCTACAACACCTAGATGACTCACTGAACTAATGTGGAGCTGATGCCTCCAGACAGCCTTCATCCCTATGTTCTAGCATCTTTGATACAGGAAGGTACTCTGCACACTACCAAAAGGGAAATGTAAACACCAACCCTTTGATCTACAATGGTGTCTTGCCTGCAAGATATGTTAGGTCAATGGTGGCACAAAACTTGTGCGAATAACTAATCAATAATTGATTGGACTAAAGGGCCACTCCACAAGACAGAACCTATATTCAGCATTGCTTGGATTGCCAAGAACCAGAGACTAGATAAACCAGAGACCTATCGTAAAGCCAAATAATACTGATCTAACAAACAAGAACAACAACAAACAAACAAAGGCAACCAACCAACAAAACCAAACCAACAACAACCTGATAAAATGACTCCTTATGACATTCTGCTATGCTCATAGATCAGTGCCTTGTTCTGCCATCATCAGAGAGGCTTCCTGTCTCAGCTTGGGAACAAATATAGAGACTCACATCTAGACATTACCTAGGGAGTGAGAGACCTTGGAATGCTCAATTCTAAATGGGATGTCTCCATCAAATCCTTTCCTCAGAGCTCATAGAACCCCATGGAAGAGAAGGCAGAAAGAGCCAGAGGGGATGCAAGCCATCAAGGAAACAAGGCCCTTTAAATCAACATGAGCAAAGCCCATATGAACTCAGAGAAGGAAGCAGCAAGCACCAGGTCTTCTGTGTCTCAATTATGGCTTCCAGTTTAGTGTTATTATAGGATTCTCGAGTATGCAAATGGGTGGGTCTCTGACTTTTTGTGTCTTCTTTGGGCTCTTTTTCTTCTGGTGGTTTGTCCTGTCCAACTCTAAAGTGAAAGTTTTGTTTTATATTATTATATTTTGTTAAATTAAAAAAATGAAAAAATGAATGAATGAATGACAATCTAGCTATATAAAGGATAACAACTAAACTGTCATTTATACCTGCTGGGAGAGGGAAAATCACTTTTTCCAATGGGTGACACTGGGTTTATCAACTACTGCAGGGTGGGCCTCATGTTCAGAAGTTGTTGATCAACATAAATTGAGTCCACAGTTTTGTGTGTGTGTGTACTTTGATTTGTTTCAGTTTAGTGCTTTATTTTGTTTTCTTTGGGGGGTTATTTTGTTTTCTTGGTTTTGTTGTATTGTTTTTTTGTTGATTTTCTGAAAAAGAACTTGAGAGTTGGGTATGCATACGGACAAGAGAAGACCTAGAGTGACTTGGGGTAGGGCAAGAATATGATCAAAATATATTTAAACATAAAAATCAATGTAAATAATAAAAAATTAAAAAAGAATAGCAAAGCTGTCAAACACCTATCTTTGAGTTCCTTGAAGTCTAATCATTACACACACATATCTCATTAGACATTTCTACATCATGTCTACAAAACCCCAAAGCATCACCAAATCCTGTCAATGTACCTCAGAAAGCAAATCTCTCATTCATGTACTTTACCTGACTCTACCCTATTACTGAGACAATTTGGAAAGGGCCTGATTTGGGGACAGGAAAGAAAGGTGGCAGGAGAGGAAGAATAAGAGGAAGATAGATCTTAAAGGTAGAGGGATATTTGAAAGGAGAATGATGGGTGGAAAGGCTTAAGTAGGAAATGGGATGGCAGGGTGTGGGAACACTCTTCCAGGAACACTGTTTTATTACTACAGGGTATGACCTGGCCTATGACCAGGGCCCCAAAGATGACAGCCAAAGCAAACAACTGACAATGGCAAAGGCAGTTTCTTCTCCAGACCAGGAGTGGGAAGGACTAGTCGGATCGCTGGCACAGCTGGACTCACAATGCCAAATTAAATTCTCTGGGCAGACTGACTACAAGGGGTCTCTGTCTGTCAACTCATCTGGACCACTCATCTGCTAACCTGAATCCCTGGAATGAAGGGTGGAGTTTTGTTTTTGCAGTTGGAGATAACATAGCTTGGAACAACAGCAACTCACCCAAAACTTAGAATTTTCATGCTTCTTTGTCTAAAAAAACTTTAAATGTTTGTTTTAGTCCTAGCAACAGGACTACCTAAAAGGATGTTCATACTTTTAACACAAAATTATTTACAGATTACAAATAATGGTAATATGGACATAACTACAATTTATCTCTTTTTGTAAACTTAAAAATTCTTTTAAGCTTCAGAGAACCACTTTGGATCTACCTCCCACAAGTCAAAGAAACTACATTAATAACTATTACTTAATCTTCAATTAATGTCTACTTAAGCCAATTTATTTTTTACAGATAAGTGGTTACTGCTCATTTTATATCCATAATTAACATGAAGTTTTCTTTTGAAGCTACCTTAAGCAGATAAGATAAATAAATCCCAACCCTTCCCTCTACTTTCCCTAATGTGACTTCCCACTTCCAGGATTAAAATTCCTTTAACAGCCATTAAACTGCTAACCAGTTTAGAGCAATGGAACGGTGTGCTGTCAATCAAACTGTAGCAGTTTAATGTGTGTGTATTTATTATCCCTTCCATTCTTTTGGTGTAAAAAAAAGAAAAAATATATAACCTCTTGCACAGATAGCCCCCTGTCAGAGTTCTGCAACCATGTTATGACTATTTTACAGATTTATCTCTATGAGGAAAAGAAAGTAGTCCAGTCACTGCAGGCTGGACTGAGACTGACCCACTATCTTCCTTGGACCTGCCTGGGGCCAGGAAGTGGCCTTTGTTCAGATACACTGGTTGATGGAGACTTTCAAGACAAGCAGGAGATGACATCCACAAATGACAGCCTTGGGTCTCTCCAACAGTAGATGATCTCAACTGCTGGGGCCTAATGGCTACTAAACTTGGGTGTGTGTGTTGGGGGGCCTTTGCATAGTGCTGAGTAAAAAATGTTATGTCTATGTAAATGAATCAAATAATGTTTGAAACCAATGCTTACACCCTCAGAAAAAAACTCTGTATAGACTTGCTCTCGAAATTTCAGTCTGCTGAGCAATTGAGTTTGTTCAATAAAACCTTGTCCTGGCTCCCACCCCTTCATTCTCCTCTGGTTGGTGTTGTGTTTGATTTTGATGCTTGCACTTTGCCTTGTCCAATTTTTAAAACAGCAGATAGTAGCATTGCAAAAGTTACTGCAAATTGGGTTCTGATTCAATACCAAGCTCTTTTCAATATAGGGGTTGAATACTTTAGTGACATTTCTCCATTAAAAAACAAATCAGGGGGAGATGTGTGAAAACTACACTAATTAAGGTCGCAGTCCACCATGACCAGAGGGCCTCTGGGCTTGGTGCAATATGGGAGACTCCCTCCATTAGCAGGGCTTCTTCATCTCTGACCTTGTCTGAGAAATTCCAAGCCCCCACATATGCCTCTATCTGATGAATGTCACATAGCCTCATTCAGATTACAGGATCAATTTTCTTTCTCCTATAAAACCTGTTCAGCCAGCACCTGAGATTCCTGAACAGCTTCCCCTTGCTAAGGAAGCATCTCAGGTACCCTAAGCTCTAGCCAATGAATGGCCTTTGCCCATCCTTGATATTCCTATTCTTAGTCTCTCAAAACTTTATAAACCTTGAGTCACCCGACATAAAGTTGATCTGCCTCCTGATAGTTGATCCTGGTGTGGTAACTGTACATGCTCACAGGGCTTCCAGACCTCCCCCTCCCCCACACTTCCCCGCATGATATCTCTGCTTCCTTTGCCTTGGCAGAGAATATACAAGAGTGGGGAGAGGCACAGAAGAGTAGCACAGAGGAGGCTATAGGAAGGGGAATAATTAGCAGCCATTTGAAATTCATTTTATAAGCTTCCTAAACACACACACACACACACACACACACACACACACACACACACACCCCCCAAAGATTAAATTCACATTACTCTACACAGGGGATAATGCTCTTCCCAGAAGCAACAGAGTGCAAAATAAAAAGCCTAATGCCAAATGAGGGGTACCTCCCATCTAGTTGTGGTCAGAAGGGTCACAGAGACCCCCAACCATCCAACTATATAGATTATTGGCAGTGCTCTAGGTAGTTCACCAGAATTAGATGGTGATAGCTCATTGCTGAGCATACTATATACTTTGATCACAGTGCAGGGAGAAATCAAGCTGGTAGTGAGAAATTTCTTCCCTGATGGCTAGCTCTCACAGTGCTTACTGGAAGAATCTAAGTAGGCTTCTGGGAAAGAAAGGTCATTCACATTCTCATAAGGCTGCAAATACTGTGAGCTACAATGATAACCAGCTTGAAAAGATATACCCATAAGTACAATTGTGGCACAAATGTTATAGGGGTAACCAACAGCTTCCTTATTAGATTTAAGGCCTGCTCCATGAGGAGAAATGGATGCCTAATATTATAAATCTGAGCAGGAATCCATGGTTGTGAAGAGGTCTCAGGTTTCTTTAGTAATTTTCTAAAATCAAATTTCCATCTTCGAGGGAAGCTCCTTAATACTGAGGAAATTCTAAAGGGAGAATTGTGAAGATTTCACAAACATCTTGATGCTTCAGAAAGTCCCTGAAACTGACCATATGCACTAGGTCCCTTACTACGCAGATTACAGAAGCAGCAAAGACTGCTGAAAGACACCTCCAGACCAGCTTGACTGCCTGGAAGAGAGAGATCAGACAAGCTGCCTGGAAGGGGCATAGACTAGCAGAGCTACCTGAAACAAAACAAAACAAAACAAAACAAAACAAAACAAAACAAACAAACAAAAGCCCAAGACACTAGTAAGCTGCCTATCAGTTACACAGTGAGCTCAGGTTTCCAGCTTTCATGAGCTGTCACTCAGGTTGGAGTATCACCCATATCCTGGTGATATCTGGCTTTTGGTGAAGCAGATTATTTTTGAGTCATTTCTGCTTCTATACGTAACTGAGACTCCTGCTCCAGTACTTAATCCCAGTACAACTGTACTGGTTCACCCCTAGCTGAGAAGCTACACACAGCTGAATGAAGACTATTAGGTGGAGGTGGGTGGGGTGTGGTCTGTAGTAGACAGATATATGCTACAGTGGATGTCCCACACCCATTCACATATGAGCAGCTCAAACTGGTCTCACTCAATTATTAAAAAAATTGGGAGAGGGGGTAAAGAGGTAGGGATACATTCAGAAGTTATTAGAGGAAGGAATAGGTATGTGTGATAGTAAAGATAAATTATATGCATGCATAAAATTATCAAAGGATAATAAAAAATACCCTGGACCAAATTATAATAATTATACCACTTACCATAAAAATGATAAAAATTTGCTTTATAGATCACCTGAGTTATTTTTCAACATGTCTGTTTTCTGCAATTAGTCATAGTGATCTGTTCAAAATGCAAATTTAAACTTGTTCTTCTTAGAGTCCTTGAACGGAATCCCTGAAATTTTTGCCAAGTGTCGTGGCTCTGAGTCATCTCAGGCTAATGAGTAGCATGGCGCACTACCGTCCCGGCATTGCCTCCCTCCTGCCTCCCTGCTTTTGAGTGTCCAGCTCCTTTCTCCCAGGTGGCTCTCCTGAGGATGTTCACTTGCTCCAACTATTTCCTAAGCAGCCAGTGCTTTCCTTTCCTCCCTAGTTTAAGTCCACTGCTACCTCAGTGCTCCTTTAGACATCAGTTCCTCTAGGAAACATTGCAGTTTTCCAAAACTCAGAGAATTCTCATGCTATTATAGACCTAAGCTTTGTCAGGAGTCATCACTCTAGGAAACTTCTGAGCGGTAATCCGCCATGGCCTCCTCCATTCAGATACATACCTCTGCAAGAGCAGGAACAATGTCTACATTTGTTTAACACTGTATTCACAGCATCTGGCATAACTCGGGCATAAACTATCCTTTGAAACCATCTGATAACTGAGCACAGGAATAAAGGAACAAAGCAGCAGCCTATGTTCAGAGCATAAGGTATCCAACCATTTGCAGACAAGGAACAATGCTTCCTTATAGGCTGCTAAAACCTGTGAGCAAAGAACAAAGGGACCTAACTTCAACCAGTAAAAAACAAGAACATAATACACAGAGCCAATCTATGGAAATGACTTTACAGGACAATTTCATGTAACATTATAGTTTATTTCTAATAAAAGGTTGGGGATTAAACTTATGCTTCTTTGGGGCCATAGGACATACAGAGTGAATAAATTAACCACAAAATAACAGAAAAAAATCAAAACAAGCAAAAGATAATGGTGAAAATATAGGCAAAAGTGAATGCTCAGAATGAAGTATATTAAAAAGATCAAACTAAATGGGGAACAGTTCCTTTTATAATTCCAAGAACAGCAAAGCTTCTAGCATTTTCTATGTAGTGAAGAATACGCAAATACTTTATATTTTAAAATAGTTTAAATTGAACCCAAATGAATGTTAATAGTTTCATTAACTATTTAAGTAGTTTTCCATTGAGGCAGGAAGATTCTTGTACAGCACCAGCCTTGCTATATAATAAGAGCCTGTCCCCCAAAATTCAAGGGCCCCTCCCCACACTCACTTGTATAGTTTCATGTCAGTTTTCCCAATGTTAAAGAATAGGGTTGGAGATAAAGTCATTGTTTCAAAAACACACTATCCATGTAAACTTAAACTGATTGTCTTTTCTAGAAATATATACTGATGAAATGCTTGTTCAGAACTGTAAGTTTTCTGTTCCTGAGTTTGATTTTATCCTCCCTATTTTCAAAGGGAAATGAACAGCAACTTTCAGATTCAAAATAATGAACTGGGATGGCCTGTATTTTTGTACCATTTACAGGTTAAGAAATGTAACATGCATTTTATTCTCTATCCATAAGCTAAACTTTGGCTAACACAATAAAAGCAGGAAAAAAATAAGACATGAGATTACCAGTTCAGTGAAATTTATAGAATTCTTACAGAAGGAAACTTACACTGGAAAAGAACAGGCTACCAAAGTCTCTTGGAGGAACTAGAAAACTACACTTGGCATAAGGAACCTCAAGAATACAGTTTTATAATTCCCTCATTAGTCCAATCTCTAACAGTTTGTTCTTAACAGCATCAGAGACGTCTGATAACTCTTTGCTGAATAATGAATGTGACCACAGTAGTAACAAGTGCTCAGTAAACTTGCCTTGTGCTAGACACTAGTAAATATTTTAGATTTCAGGATGACAGCCCTTCTACAACCTAGGTACTGTTATAAAGACCCACTGAAAACACAGAGGAAAGGAGCCCAAGAAATGTGTGAAGAAGCTAGGGTTTAAATGAAGATGTTTGATGCCAAAGCTCTTATCACCCCACTGTGGAAAATACTATGTCTTGTTAACAAGTAAGATTTAGAAACCATTTTACATAAGAATCTAAAATAAAACTAAAGTGGTTTCTTCCACATCTTGGCAACTTCTGAACAAAATGAGAAGCCAGAGCTCTGATGTCAGCAAAGGTAAAGACGTGTAATGGAGTCAGGAAGGAGTTTACTGAGGTGACTCCAATCCCAGAGCAAAGCAAGTGTTTTCTGTAGTGTGAACTGATAAGATTTCTGGGAAACATTCCATTTATTACTGGTTGGATTGTCATCTGCACAAGATAAACTAAATATGGACTCACAGTATTACTTGTTTGCCTAATATTATTGTGAAAAAAAGTCCCCTACAAGCATACCTTGGCAAAAAATACGGTGAGGTGAGTTTCGCTGCCAACAATCCAAATAGGGAATTTTGGAGATTTCAAGTAAGAACCAACCTAGAATAAATTCAGCAAAGTAAAACAAATAAATGAAAGATTTTATGCTGTCCCTTGAATATTTGTGCAGAAATACGTGAAGCATAACAGGTGTCTCATTAATACTTCTTACCACAGAGGTTAGATGCTGAGTGCAGAGGGACATGTGTCTAAGCTTACACTGCATCTTTAAACCAGACACTGCAATGTAAGTCTTACACACATGTGTGTCACAGCTGGAAATGAGGACTTCAGATCAAAAAAATCATGCTCAGCTTTTGCTGTATTTCCCAGATAGAACAGTCACTTAAGGAATCTCAACTTGGCACAAACTTAGAGACATAAATTTATAATTACTTTATAAGGTTAAATAATTGTAAATCATCTATTATTCATCTATTATATAATATATGTATATATGTATGTATGTATATATGACATAGATGTGTGTGTGTGTATATATATATATATATCACCCTAAAGGCTAAATATCTATATATGAGATTGTATCAAAAAAACTTGTAAGCATTTCATTGGTGACTGGGATAAAAGTTTAATTTTGAGCACATAAAACATATTTACACAGCCCACCATGTTTACATCAACTCATTCTACATTCCATGGGGACACTTCCTTTAAAAACATGAATCTTAGCAATCTAGTTTGCTCTTCATCCTCAGACTGGGAAACTGGAAGAAGCTACGTGCAGCACCCAGGGCACATCATCCTTTTCTATTTAGCTAGCAGCTCCTGTCTTAGCACAACCACTGCCCCTGGGAATTTACTCTTACTACGAGGGAGGTGGAAATCAGGAACTCTGTATTCATGGGCAGAAAACTTAGTCCCCTTGTCCTATGAAAGCAGGGATGAGTCAGCTGTGCTAACACACAAAAGAAAACCCATCACCTAGGTGGGCTCCTTGAGGACAGCAGAGAAGGGAATGAGTGAGGAGAAGGTGAATGCTCAGTCAGTAGCTGTGGCTGTGGAGCTGAGCAGCATGAGACCTCACTCATGGGAGCAGAGAGGTATGTGCATGGTGGCGGGGCCTGGCTGAACTTAAGCACCAACTACAGAGCTAGAATCACAAATAATTTTCCTGGCTCCTAGACTAAATCACATACTGGATATTTTAGATACTGCTTAATTTCTCTTAGAAAAAGCATGTGCACTCCACTTAAGGTAGAGGTTTAAAAAAGGGGAGGGGGTGTAAAATTTTATAGTAGGAACAAAGGATAAACAAATGCTAAACTAATGGTGGATTTTATAATAAAGTAAGTCACCAGAGTACACAACATTGTCCTTATTTTGGAAATCAAAATGACAGTCCTCTAATAGTTGAACATAGAATTACCATGTGGCCAGGCAATTTAATCCTGAGTACATGGTAACGTAAAAACATATGCCTACAAAAATAATATGTGGACAACTGTTCCCAGTAGTAGTGTTTATAACAGCTAAAATTGGAAATTGTCACTCTGAAGTCTTAAATATGAACCATTAAGAATAGAGAAGACTCCTGTTACTTAATTCTTCATGACAGAAGTTAAATTTAACGTTTTACAATGTAAACAGGGTTTTACAAAATGTATATTTTGAAACATATATCAATTAATAAATGGAAACAAACTGTTATAATATAAAACAAGAGTGATTTCAACATAAAAAGAAAAAAGTACTAATACATGGGTGAAGGAACCCATGGAGCCAGAAAGCTGAAGTGTGATGCCTGGTGCAAGGGAGAAGGAAGTGGCTGCCAGGTTAGAGCTTCTTTGGGGGCGGGGGGCAGTGGTAGAGGAGGGAGGAAAAACCTTCCAAAATTAGATAAGGACAATGATTGTACAGCCTTACAAATATACTAACATCCACGGAACTATAAACATCCAAAATGGTGATCTTTATGATGTATAAATTATGCTTTCTTATTTTTAAATGCACAGTTAAAGCATCATTCTTTATTGGTGTGTGTGTGTGTGTGTGTGTGTGTGTGTGTGTGAAGGTTATAAATAGGTATTGCTTCATTTATGTTCCTAAATACATATGCTCAAAATAAATTAAATGATAGTTTAATTATTAGAAAGCCATTCATTCCACTATCAAAGAATGAAGAAATGTTTAGATTTATAACATTTATTCAATCATAATTAATTTCCTCTGTGTCATTCTCCTAATTATCTGGTGAAATGTAAATACGTGTTGACTGAGAACTTGCATACTGATGAACTTACATATAGCATTTTAGACACTGACTGCTGGGCTTTGATGTCCTGGTTATTAACTAGTCAGTCTCCTTTAAGGATAGCTGATTAAATTTATATCAATTCATCCTCTTCATACTCCTCATACTCCAGATCAGTCTACTTGCCCATATGTCAGGTACTAGACAAACAGACAACCTTATGGCATACAGCCCACTGGAATTATTCAAATTAGCACATCATGACAGCCTAGGGAACTGAGCTAACTCCAGGGATGCCTCTTGCCTGCAACTCCAATTTGCTGTTACCCAGGCCCCAAGCAAAAGCCCTTGGTGACTTGATGGTCAACTCTTTTCATCTCTCATTGATAAGCAAACTTGCATCAGGGCATTAGGATAATCCTGTAAAAGTCTAATACCATTGAGAAAGAGAAGAGAAAACAAATTCAAGAGAAAAAAAATGAAGTAAAGAGTCACTGTAGAGTAGTCATTCCTCAAAAATAATGTGAAAGAGTAACTGGGCTTGAGAGATGGCTCAGGCCCCAAAGGCTAGCCTCACAATCAAATCTATAATGAGGGAACGTCAGGAAATACTCCTAGGGTAAAGTCAGCCATTTATTTAAAGAGCCGGGGCACTGGGAAATGGCAGTCCACTAGTGTGGCTGGAATGGAGGGAACAACACCGGCCATGATGATAGGATCCAGATGAGACAACATGGTTATGGGGTTTAAATGAGGAATGTTCCCCTGGATTAGTGTATCTGAACACTTTGCCCCCATCAGTGGTGCTGTTTGGGTGTTCATCAAACCTTAGGAGGTAGAATACTGCTGAAGGGTGCAGATCACTGGAAGCGGGATTTTGAGGTTATAGCCTTGGCCAACTTCCTGTCTACTCTCTCTCTCTGCTTCCTATTCCTCCCACCATGCCGTGCATTCCTTAACATGATGGACCCTAACCCTCTGGAGCTATAAGTCAAAATAAATTCTTTCTTCTTTAGTTTCTTTGGTCAGGTTATTTTTTCAGAGCAGCAGCAACAACAACAACAAAAACTAAACAAAAAAACCCTTTAAATCTCTTGGTGACATGTAAAATATGTATGTGTGTGTGTGTGTGTGTGTGTGTGTGAAAAAGAGAGAGAGAGAGAGAGAGAGAGAGAGAGAGAGAGAGAGAGAGAGCACATAGGTGCATCCTCTCCTCCAGGATAGATGAGTATGTGTATGTACTGGGGATAGGAAACTCAGTTTAAATCCCTGATCTCCAGGCTGTCTTAGAATAGCATTAATTTATATAATTAAAATGACTGAAAATGAAAGCATTACTATTGTGTATAGTCACTACTTATAAGGTCAGAAGACGTACTGTTCTTACATCTCTGTTTATGTGTTGTCATGAAGAAGGAATGATGTCTGACAAACAGCAACAGAAACACTAATGTGTGTATGTGTACATGTGCTCCACTCTCCCCCACACACACATAGACACAGAAAAAGGAGATGGTACTTCTTTGGTTTTTTTGTTTTGTTTGTTTTTGGTTTTGGTTTTTTTGAGATAGGAAGGGACATGGGAGGGAGATACCAAGACAGGGTTTCTTTGTGCAGCTCTGGCTGTCCTGAAACTTGCTCTATAGACTAGGCTGGCCTTGAACTCAGAGATCCACCTGCTTCTGCTGAGGTGAAAGTTGTGTACAACTACCATCCAGCTAAGACACTTATTAATATTACTAAAAATTGTCACTGTAATCAGAAGCACTGTATGAAATAAATATTTTAAAATGGAAAAATCCCCACAAATCTACATTATCCTTTGTCTAAGAATATGGTGTCTTTTAGGTGAGAAAACTGATGTGAGCCTCATTTAAAATATTGCAGTATTTAATGGTTACTGAGAACTGCACAGGTAGGTGCCTCAATTTCAACAATGAACGTTTAAGGTGAAACATCTTTAAAGCATATTTATAGTGAACCATATATTTCTACTTTATAGATTATTTGTCCTTTGCTCTGTCACCCACTCCCTTCCCAGGAAAGTAAGTATGACTAGCCACCTTAATTTCCTAACACTTATTCAGTTTGGGTTGGGAACTCAGCAAAGAAGTAAGACAGTGATGAGTGGTGACAGCCAGGAGTTGAAGTTAATGACCATAGAGTGAAAATACTGTCCACAGCATAGGCATACGCAAACCCTTCAAGACAGTTTACCTTACAATATCGTAAAGCTTCCATTAGTGTTAAGAATCCTACAGCTGCTTGTTCATGGATACCGAGAAGTTCTGCAAAAAATAAACAAAACCAAATTTAACACTGCATTAGTATATGTAAGTCTGAGTAGTGTGTGTGTATATATATGTGCATAAATATATTTATATTCAAACCATGCCAAAATGCTTTCTTTAACCTAAAACTATCTTTAAACCTCTGCACATATGTACTAAAATGTCAAATCAATGATAGTATGTGCCTGGTCCTATTGGAGTTTGTTATGCCATGTTTGGTTGATGTCCCTGAGTGGCCTGCTCTTTTCTCAGGGAAAGTGGATGGGGGATGTGAATCTGAGGGAGATGGGAGTTGGAGGGGAGAGACTGAGGGGGTAGGGAGAAAGAGGAAACTGTGGTTGGAGTGTAATAAGTAAAAGAAGAATAAAAAATTAAATTATATCAAATAATCATGTTATCACTATTTATTATAAAAATGATATCAGGTAGCTTTGCACTGGGTAAATGTAATGGTTCAAATATAGATTAAAACTATTTGTAAAACTGTTTAATACTAACTTTTTAGTTAAAAAAACACTCAGTAACCCAAAGTAATTATTGGGAAAAAAATATACACACACACTCATATACACATATGCATATGTATCTACATATATGTATATAAACTCATATACACATGCATATGTATATGGCATATATATATCCATTTATGTCTCATATATGTGTGTGTGTGTGTGTGTATATATATATATATATATATATATACACACACACACACACACATATGGATATATACTCATGCCATATACACACACATACACACACATACACACACACACACACCTCCATAAAAACTTGACTGACTCCGATTTTGTGAAAAAAATGAGCATGTTAAGTCATAAATATTAGTATTTATTATGAGATAATGATGACCGTAACTACATAGCACTTAAAACATGAAATATGGACTTTTTTCCTTTTCTATCTTTCTATCTTCTTCCTTCCTTCCTTCCTTCCTTCCTTCCTTCCTTCCTTCCTTCCTTCCTTCCTTCCTTCCTTCCTTCCTTCCTGTCTTTCTTTCTTTCTTTCTTTCTTTCTTTCTTTCTTTCTTTCTTTCTTTCTCTTTCTGTTTTTCAACACAGGGTTTTTCTGTGTAGTCCTGGCTGTTCTTGAACTTGCTCTGTAGAACAGTCTGGCCTCAAACTCAGAGATCCACCTGTCTTTTCCTTCCCAAGTGCTAGGACTAAAGGTGTGCACCACCACTGTCTGGCAAAACATAGACATTTCAAGCTATTCCTTTCCACTCTAAGTGAAACCAGGCACTGTGCTTAAGGCTGCAAAACAGTGATGATTAAGAAATAGTCTCTGCCTTATAAATGCTAAGAGCTTACTACGGGCAAAGGGAAATGGTGCATCATGTATATACATATATACACACTCACACAGAGTAGAGTGTGGTAGAACATGTTTCCATGTCAAGGCAGTCTTAGACGTCTGAAAATATCTGAATTGAATCCAATGGCACATGTAGAAAATTTTAAGGACAGAAAAGATAAGAAGAAAATTTTAACCTCAAAGATAAGAAGAATGAAAATTAACATACTCGGGTAAGGAAAGAAAATCTGCCAGAGCTTCCTGGTTTTTCAATATGGGGTCTTACAATGTTGCACAGGACAGCCCAAGCCCTTGGCTTCACGAGTCCTTTCACCTTAGGCTCCTTTGTACTTGGAACTACAGGTGTGTGATACCACACTCAGTTCCTTAAACATATAAACATGGCATACCCGGTAAACAATGATTAACTGAAAGGAAGAATTCAAGAAACATGTTCTGGATTTGCATGAAGACTGAGCATGATTTACTTTTATACAAACTGTGACTGGCTACTTTTGGGACTTCTAAGTGGAGATAAGCAACTGGCAGTGGATCTCAGAAGCACAGGCTGGGCAAGCCTGGTGAACACTAATGGGGCCCCAGCAGACAGTTAAACTCACAGATGTAAGGTCAAGGAAGTAGTAAGCCACAAAAGCAAGCACAGAAGATTCTGAGACAGGACACTCCTCACACACAGATGGACCTAGGGTGGTGGTAAAGGCTTTTCATAGACTACTTAAAGCTCATGTACTACTGTAAGTAGGACCATAAACATAGATTAAAGAGTTTTTCTCAGGTACCATTTCAAATATGAAAAATATTATTATCACAAGTATATCTACTATCTACAAGTAAAACCTCTTTGAAATTGTCAATAAACTTTAGGAATATTAATAGTATAAAATAAAAACATTTTAGTCTTTGGGTTGTAGTGACTAGGGGTTAGGAGTACAGCAAATAGCAGACAGGGTAGAAATGATATTCTATGGTTAGCAAACAGCCTGTTTCCTTTATTCTAAAATGTAAGCAGTAGCAAAATCTTCCTGTTCAAAGAAAACCACCTAATGTAAAGAAAGAAAATCTGCCAGAAACCTAATGTGGTTTTCTTTGAACTAGGTTCTACAATTTTGTTTCTAAAATCAATTACTACCACCTAGTGTTACAACTAGATACTACATCATCTATTTCCATGGATTTAGTCAAATGTCTACAATGGTTCACTTAAAATATTATGCTACTAAATACAGAAAATTAGACCTTCATCTATCTTAGTGAATGAAGTATTGAGATCTGGTCAGGAATCACAGGCTCAGGTATCCGGTTTAGATATTACTTCTTTCTTTCTTTTTTCTTTCCTGACTTTTTGAAAAATAGAGTACTATGTAGCTGAGAATGGGCCTTGAACTCCTGATCTTCTGCCTCTTCCTTCCATATGGAGAATACTACTATGACTAGCATTGGATAATAATTTTTCTAAATGCATTATTCTCATACCCTCCAGCAGAATATAAACTTAATATTATTATTGTCTTAGATTAAGGACGTAAGTCAAACTAAATCTAACAACTTTTATACCAAGTTGTGAAACAGTATTTGCATACCACTTACAGAACTTACATGCATTAGACTGTCTTTAAAAGTCTCAGAGTCTTTACCTTTTGATTATAAGAAATCGGTGATTTTATGACTATCTCGACATTGCCTACATTATCTCATAACAGGGCTGAAGATCACCTTGATTGAATTTTCAAAACTGCTATTTAGCTTGATGGCAAAGAAATAAAACTATTTTTTTGCCTAAAAAGTAATATCCAATTTTATCTATAATTAAAATAGAAGTTGTATATATTATACAACATGTCCTAAATATTCATTCATTATAGGTTAAATTAAGTTAATTAACACACACACATATGTATGTATGTATGTATGTATGTATGTATGTATGTATGTGTATGGGTGAGATATATATCGTTCTCAAAAAACCAGAAGAAAAAAGAGAAAGAAATATCATCTAAATCAGATACCTAAGCATGTGATTCTTGAACAGATCTGAATACTTCATCACCAAGATAGATGGAGGCCTAATTTCTTGAATTTAGTAGCATGATATTTTAAATGGACCACTGTAGACATATGAAAACATTTTGCCTCATATACATATTTTGAGAGACGACAATACTTAAAGTCTACTCTTGGTAATTTTCAAGAAGAGACTAGTCATTACCTACAGTCAGCATATTTTACAATATGCTTCTTAAACTTATTTCGTTTAACTGAAATTTTCTATTCTCTCACATCTTCCCAATCCCTTCCCTCCCCCCTACCCCCACTATTTTACCCTGTACTTCTGTAGGCTCACCTTTTGGGGATTACTGACTGGCTCTCCTAGTTCTCAGGTTGTTATTTTCTGTACTACCAACTGACACCTCTCACCACTATTGAGCCTGATAATTTTATTTATAGGAAAGGTACCTACAATTCCAATTTAAAATGCACTTTTTAAAAAAGATCTTAATGGTGGCTTTTCCCCCAAAATACTCTTAAGTATTAAATTTTGTGCTTATAATAGAGTTAAGAATAAATTACTATGACTCAGTTTAAATTAAATGAGAAAAATAAGTGAAGATCCTTTTAAATCAGCTGATGGCTACCTGGGAGATTCCCTCCTGAGAAGCTGCTCTGTGACTACTGGATAATAAGAGCTGCTAGATTGAAAACAATAGAACACGAACTGGGATGCCCAGTAGTTCTAGTCTGCATTTATGTTGGTGTGCTAAAGCATTCTGTTAAAAAGCAATGCAGGGGAGGAAAGGGGGGATTGTTTGACTTATATTTCCAGGTCACAATCTATCATTGTGGGGAGGCAGGCAGGAACTCAAGCAGAAACCAAAGGAGGCAGCTGCTTGCTGCCTTACTACCCAGAACGCTACCAGGCTCATGCCTAGCTAGCTTTCTTATACACACAGTCCACTCCCTCCTGTCAAAGGATGGTGCAGTCCACATCAATCGTCTGTTAGTCACAGACACAGTCAGAGGATGTCTTAGTAACTGCTCTATTGCTGTGAAGACATCACAACCAAGGCTTCTCTTATAAAAGAAAGCATTTAATTGGAGGCTTGCTAGTTTTAGAGGGGTAGTTCATTACAGCAGAAAGCAGGCAGGCATGGTGCTGGAGCAGTAGCTGAGAACTTTGCATCCTGATTAAGAGACAGTAGGCAGAAGCGAGGGGGGCAGACAGAGAGAGACATACACAGAGAGACAGACAGAGACACACAGAGAGACACATGGAGGGAGAGACAGACAGACACGGAGCCTTGGCCTGGTATGGGCTGTAGAAATCTCAAAGCCTACCCTCAGTGACACATTTCCTCCAAGGCTACACCAACTCCAATAAGACCACACCTCCTAATCCTTCTACTCCCTCCTAAACAGTTCACCAACTGGTAGATAAACAAGCAAATATATGAACCTGTGCGGGCCATTCTTATTTAACTATCACACAAGCCAGCCTGACTTGGACTGTTCCTTTATTAATCCAAGTTGTCTCTTCCTAGGTGATTCTAGGTTGTGTCAAGCTGACAATAAAAACTAGCAGCATATCACTTACATTTATATTCTGAGTGTTGTTTGAAATATACAATCCTGTTCAAGTTAAACATACATGCATACTTACACTATAAAATGACTGATTATCTCAAATGTAGATTTAACTAGGATATTGATGTATCTAGCAATCTGGCTCTAGCTAATATGCTGTTGAAAGTAGTACAATTTCAGGATCAGCATTTCTGATCTATTAATTGTGACAAATCATAATTTAAGATGATATTACTTAATTGTAGAAATGATCATATTCTTTAGAGTTTACATTTCCATATTTTCCATTTATCTTTAAGTTAATGACCATCAACTATTGCTTACAATTAATCATCACATAAATGTATAAAAATGATGAACAGACAAGACATAAGAAAGTAAAACATTTGAAGAAAATACTAGAAAATATTAGTTTTATCTGGGGAATTGATATGGGGGAAGAGCAACCAAATCCTAACTGAAACAGAAAGTTCAAATGATTGAACAACACAGAAGTGAAACCCTTGGGAAGAAAAGATACCACTAAACAAAATTTACTTAAGAAAAGGTTGGGAGAGATTCCCTGCACTGTAAAGAACTAAAGGACTTCCAAAGCCTCAGAAAGTGTGGTAAGCAACACCTCCCCCTGCCCCTCCAACAGCAGATGATAAACTGGCAATTCCCAGAGGGCAACAGAGCTACAAGCTTCCATGTGAACAAAGGATGGAGCTCAGGTTCATTAGGAAGCAGAACAGATGTCAATGAAAATGTGTAGTCACTTGTCAAAGTCTGACCAAATTATAAAGACGGACAATATTCAGTTATCAACCAGAATACAGAAAAAACAGAAGTCTACAGTCAGAAAGATATGTTGATACTTTACTAGTTGTAAGGCATATTTTAGAGACAAAGTTGCCATAAATTGTTAAACAGATATTCCTCAAAACACTAAATCTTCTGAGTTAATGTATTATTCAGTATTTCAGTTTCTAGGTATATAGCAAAGAAAGATTAAAAACACACGCTCTCACAAAAACTTGCACAAGGATGTCCCTGACAGCATTATTCCTAACAGTCAGGTAGCCATTTCAAATGTCCAGAAATTGATGATGGATAAAGATGAATGGCTCACCATACCCTGCAATATCACTTGCTCATCAATATAAGGAAAGCATTGGTATAGGAAACACTGTTCAAAGTGAGAGAAATTTGACACAAACACCAGACACCATCTAATTCTATTTATAGGAGTTGTCGGTATGGAGTAGATACAAGTATGGGGAGTTGATGAGACCAGGATTTCTTTATAAAGTTAGAAAGGTATTTCAGTTTTGATTTATTCTACATTTTGAATGGGTGGCATGCATAATACATAGACAAGATTTCAATAAAGTTATTACTATGAAAAAGTCAAGCTGTGACTAAATCCTTAAAACACATCTAGTTTAGCAAGTCAATCGTGCAGAACATTGACTAGGGCTGCCTCACACACAGTGTTTCTTACAGGTTTGTCTTATAGTAGTCAAACTGGAAACCACTCACATGCTCACCAAGGTAAAATGCTCAAGGCAAAAGACACACATAATGGTTTAAACACCAAGTAACCTTAATAAATAAAGGCGAAAAAATGTCCTTGTCCATTCTCCACTGAACATTCCCAGGTCACACCTAAAGACCACCTTCTCCTCCACTACCAGAGGGGCAATTGTTGCTAGCTAAATGAAACAAAACAGATACAGCAACAAACAACCCCCAAACCTAACAGCCTTACAAGTGGGGTGTTTCAGACCCCTCCCACTGCCCTCTTCTGTGTCCGTAGGGCAGTGGGCTTACATCTCTCTTCTTTACTTCTGTGTCCGTAGGGCAGTGGGCTTACATCTCTCCTCTTTATTTCTGCACATTTACTGCACTCACCTAAACCACCAGTAAACGTACCTGTCTTGAACATCCTCAGTTGAATGAAACTTGTTGCTTTTTCTCCCTTGCATATTATTTCTTCAAAGGAATGTCTACTGCCAAGTCTACTTAACATTCATGTTCCTGTTTCCTACTGCTCCTATAAAACTGTCTCCTTTCCCTTGTGTACAGCAGAGACAACTTGCAATCATTAAAACAAGAACTACGAAGCCTATCAAAGGCCACACTTCTAGGAGCTCACCAGCAAAATCCTTGTCCACCATGCTGAAGAATAACTCCCTCAGAAGGTGGTTTGTATCTCAATTATCTTACTAAAGAATTACTCTTTCTTAGCCCCTGTTCTCCTAGAATGAGCTGTATTATTCAGCTCACTTTTCAACTCTAGGCTGTGGACAAGGACCTCTGGATTAACCTCTTTCTATGTAGGCAAACATCTACCTTTTAGGACGTCTAGCACTGAAATCTAGTGCATAATGGCAGTATATTGGAAGGATTGAGCAGATTGTCAAAAAATACACACCTTTAAGGGCTTTCCCGTACTTTGTGTGTTAATGCAGCATTAAATGCAGTTTAAAACCCTGCTAATTACCCTCACTTCACCCTGATCTCTAATACGAAAATACCTATAAGTTCTACCTCCTGGAGACTCTGCCTCAGAAGATGCTCTACACAGAACAAGCAGAGGCTTTACCATGGCCAGAAATCCTGGTAGTTTAGTTTCTGTTGTTTCACTTTGGGCAAATTAATAATCAACCAAGTCTTAGTTTCTCAACCATATTGAGTTTAAAAACACATATCCAAAATATACTGCTTATAGGAAGAAATAGGCTGTTCTCTTTCCTTCCTGTGCCACTGCCTGTCACTGTCATGTACCTCTCCCTGTGTGCCACAGCTTACAAATTATGATTCCTTTCTAGTAAGGCTACACACTGACAACATCCTTTCTCTCCCTAGATCCTACTGAGCTATTTCTCCGTTCAGTGCTTACAGTGGTACAGCACTGGGCTGCCTGCATGTTTCCATCCAAGCCTATGCTGCCAGTCTTTTCCTTTACCAGTGCTCATCACAAATGTACTGCTTCTCAAACCTGGCTGCACACACAGCACAATCACCTACAAGTCTTAAGGTTATGACCATGTTCTAATACCTAAAAATTCTACCCTTAACTGTTCTCAGCTGGGGTCTGAATATTCGTGATTTTAAGGTTTCAAAATAATGTTCACTACTCTGCTTTAAATGTCTCTCCATGTCTAAACATATAATGTGCTTGCTTCCCCCAAAGCCCTCTTGCGCATACTATCTGTCCACATTAAAATTCCTGTGTCTATTTATACCAATATAAACACTGCAAAAAAGGTTCCTTCTTCAGCATGTCTATGGTTTGTACTTCAACGTGTCTCATTTCACCGTGCATCAAATCATCTATGGGCATTTGACAGAGAATTGAGCTCTTCCCATGAGCCCTGGAAGACATTTTTGAACTCTTAGTATTTGCAATAGCATTTGAAGAAGGCATTACTTCCAAATAAAGGAAATTAAGGCAAGAGAAGTAACTTGCCTGAGTGTTTAAAACCTACTATATAACTTGCCATTTATGCTCCGCACTTACTACCATCTTGTCTAAACCAGAAATATACACAGCAAATGCTGAAAAAATGTATGGATTTTATTTTATGCTTAAACATCTGGACACAGAATTAAGTTCAAGTTAACATTCCAAAGACTGAAGAAAAATTTAAATACACTCAGGCAATTCTCTTTCTGAAGATAACTCTATCTTCTAGCCATTATTTAGTTTCAATCCTTAAACTGTACTTTAAAGTATCCATAGTAAAATGACAGTCTTAGCCTTGAATGGCAGCACTTCAAGAATCAGAAATTAATTTGCAGACACAAGGAAGCAAGGCTTATGTAAGTGATGAACAAATTCTGTAACTGAGGTAAGACCCTCAAAATGGTAAGAGCCTAAGCACCTAGGGGGGCAGGTTATCTTCTAACAAGATAATCTGGGAGAGACTGTGGAGTGCACAGAAAACTGAACTAAGATAACTAACGTAGTAATGAACAAAAGACTTAACAGTTGTGTGCACAGCAAGCAGCAGGAAGTAGCAGGACTAGAGTCCAGGAGGAATGGTGGACTTAAGCTACAGTTTCTTCTCAAGTTATTTGAAATTATAGATTTCTCAGAGACCAGAAAGCTTTGGGAGGAGGGAGAAGGTGAGCAGGGTGAAATCAAAGACATTCTACATTACACAAGAGATTAGCTCTTTAGCTAGTGGGATCATGAGCTTTCACATCTAAATCAGAATGGAGAGTCCTCAGGATGTGCTTGAACACAGAGAGCAGAGCAAGCCAGAGCCCTCTCAGGGCTCTTTCTGCAGTCTTTCTCTATGCAGTCAGCACAGCCAGGCTCTTGCTAAGTCAGTTATGCTGCATGGTGTGTAGGAAGTCAGGCTTTAATCTCCAGACAGCACGGTGGAAGGTTGTAGCGTGTTCTGTAAATTCTAGACTTCTGTAATTTTAACTCAAAATTTTCCTAACATTGGATTCTTTCCCTTAATTAGTTGTACAAATTTCTAAAATTTGAGGAAAATTCAAATAAAAAGTGGAGAATCATTCATTTGGGAATGAAAAGTAATATTAGTAACATTTTCTCAAACATAATATATTCTCTTGTTTGGTAACAATGCTGTCAAACATCAAATTGAAGGGAAAACAGTATAAATTTGCCTATGAATAGAAACTATGAACCTTCATATCCTATGATAGACATTTCATTAAGAGACTTATTGCACTTACTCCATAAAAAGTAAATGACTAAACAAATGAATTCAGGTTGCCCAGTAACAAATGAAGGAGATTTAATCCATAGCCACACATCAGCTGTTTAAGTGAATGTCCTGGCCAGTGTGCTTCACCTGATGTTCGGTACCAGACATGGTAATGCTGACTGAAGGTGAGTGGATGTAAAGCCTCAGCAAACATTCCATCTGCCCAGCATCGGAAGTATACATTAAAAGTAATAGTAAAAGCCAGGATTTTGTCAGAACAAGTAATTCACTTTCTTTATAACTCCCCATCATCTGCAGCACTGCATGCCATGCGGCCTCTGGGTAAGTACCCACAGCTACACCCACCAGGAGGAAGATCACCGTCTCTAAAGTTAGCTCTTCAGTCCCAGTAACAGACCAGAGAAAATCAAAACCTCGAGGGTCAAGCCTGACTAAGCTCACAGATTTGAGACCCAAGATGGCTTCCAAAAACCTGCACTTAATGTTACTGCATCTTAGAAACCATAAAGGGTTCTTGTAATAGAAAGCACTTACCTTAGCATAATAATGTAGAGCCATTAAATAAAGATAAATCTTTCATAATTCACTAAATTATTAATCATTTAAGAACACAGCAAAGAAGATACTTACGCATTCCTGAGCACTCTCTATCACCATCCCATACGTTAGATACTGCATGCCCCGTCAGGAGGAGGTTAATTAAGCTTTGGCTATCAATAAAAATTAAATATCAGTTAAAATAGGCACAAAACTAGTTCTTAAAGTAATTCCTACAATTTTAAATGACTTCTTACAGTAAATTATGTTAAAACATAAAATGAACGGAACCCTTGATTTCCCTTTCCCATGTCCGGCCTTACTGAGGGCCACAGTGCTGACCTGCATCTGCATCCGTGTGATCTCAGAAGCCTAACAGCTTTAAGATGCCATATTTAAATAAATAAAAATTCATCTCACTTAGTATTACATTTACTTTTATATGTAATCATTTTTGAATTTATAATTATATTATTTATATTATTTTCCCTCTTCCCTTTTCTCTCTTCAACCCTTCCTGTATATCTCCTTGCTCTCAAATTAATTGCCTCTTTTTCTTTATTTGTTGCTATATACACTTACATATAGATACACACACACACACACACACACACGCACACACACATATACACACACATACTCTTGAATAAATATAAACTGTTCAGTCTACAAAATGTAACTTGCATGAACATAATTTTAGGACTTGGAACTGGAGAACCACCTGCATTGGAAACCTTACTACCTGGCTAGTAAAGTCATGGTTCCTAGAGAAGACTCTACAAAAGCCACTTTAATAAAGAACCATAAGCCTTAACTACATTTAAAATATTTATCCTTATATATGCAATTCTCACCCCTCGCCAAAGACACTTCTCTTTGAAACAGATGGAGACCATTGCAGTTATATTTCACATGCAGTCTTTGGTGGAAAATAGGTGAATCTTTTTTTTTTTTTTCAGTGTTGATATTTTTTATTGGATATTTTCTTTTTTTCTTATTTATTTATTTATTATTGGATATTTTATTTACATTTCAGATGTTATCCCCTTTCTCTATTTCCCCCCATCAAAAAACCCCATCCCATCACCCTCCTCCTGCTTCTATGAGGATGTGCCCCCACCCACACACCCACTCCCACCTTCCTACCCTTGAATTACCCCATACGAGGGCATCCAGCCTTCAAGGGACCAAGGACTTCCTCTCCCACCTATGCCTGACAAGGTCATCCTCCCCTACCTATACAGTTGGAGCCATGGGTCCCTCCCTATGTGCTCTCAGGCTAGTGGTTTAGACTCTAGGAGCTCTCATTGGTTGGTATTGTTGCTCTCCCCATGGGGCCGCAAACCCCTTCAGTTCTTTCAGTCTTCTCTCTAACTTCTCCATTGGGAACCCCATGATCAGTTCAATGGTCTTAACAGCTAAGACAGACACATGTAAAAGGAAAGACTTGTGCGAGAATAGATTAATTTCTCTAGTCTATTGATTTGGGTAAAATAAGTTAAAAAAGAAAAAAACTAGAAAAGAATTGTTTCAACTCTAAAAGAAATTAACCCAGATAGGTAAGAAAATATGTATTTCAAAGTTAATGTGGATAAATTTAGACTTTTTAAAAAGGCCATAAATGGATATACAGAACACTTTGTTAAAATTATTGTCATTAGTAATGTCAACAAGATACTTGTCATCATAAGAGTCATGTGTAAACAACCTGAACCTGGATGTCAACACTGGCCACACACAGCAAGAAGCACTGACTGAAATGAAAGCAGCACAATGCATGCGGCACAGGGCCAGTCAAGACCATAGACTTCTGCCACCAACACATTCATCAGAGAGCCTCCCGCTTCTAATGCCCAGACTTAGTAAGAGACAGCAGAGTGCAGCCATTACCTGCCATGCCCGTACACAGGGTCTATCAAAGGCTCATTTGCATCTTCAATTGAATTCTTTATGTTTTCAATGCCCTAAAGAAACCAAAATTTTATTAACTTCATTTAATGCAAAGGATGACCAGTTTGGACTGTATGTTAATAAAATATTGTTCAAATGACCTAGATTTGTATTTGAGATGGTAAGAAGTAGCTCCCAAAGATTACTTTCCATTTTCTTTCATGGGCTCTATGAAGGACACAAAAGGGACTCCAGAGGTAGTATGTCTAATGTTGATTAAAGGGACAGAGATAACAATTTTCAAGAGAGAAGAGGAATTCATTTAATCCAAAATATCAGTATTTATTTAACTTCAGGATAAATTAAATTAAAATCTAATATACCTACGGAGAAAACTAAATTTAGTTTTGGTCATTAAAAAATTATAATAAAGTCATAGACTTTTGAGTTTAGATAGAGATATCCAGTTAAATACATGAGAGGTATATAAGAAGAAGAAAATGGAAAGTTTACATATGACTATACTTCTCCCCCAAATTAGTAATTCAAATATACAGTAACAAAATAAAGTATCAGGTATGAGAACAGGCAGTTTCTCATTTCTTGAACACTACCTCCTGATACCTTTTCAGTCTTCCAGAAGGGAGGTGGAGAAGCACAGGAAGAGCAGGGAAGTGACATCCAATGTGAATTAATGTTCACCTAATGTGAATCACTAACTGTCCTATTAGAGGCCAAGCTACGGGTGGATTAGACAACCAGCAATCAAAGTATTAAAAGGTTGTCTAAGGACCACAGAGAAAAACAGAGAGCTAGGTGGTCCTGACTTGTCACCCTACAGAACAAAACAAAGCAAGCTATGACAATGTCAAAATGCACGGTGGGAAAAAGGCACAGCCAGTGGGCAGAAGGGGCACTTTAGAGAGCAAAGGTTCAAAGGTATCCCAGGGAATATCTGACATAAATTGCTGGGATACAGGTCAAAGGTCAAAGGTCAGAAATATGGGGAGCATCAGAATTTGAGGCATAAACACCGTCGAGAACGAACAGCTCATGAGGGTGCAATACCTTAGCCCTTACCACTACCACTACCCTAACCACCTGACCTCATTCAAGTATTTGGCCAATTTCTTTTATAATTTATTCTTGATTCTAAACGTGTTCCCTTTTCTCCTCCATTCTATGGTCACCGTTCTGCTTTATTTAGGCTTCTACTACAATACTACTTTCTCAGTTTCCTTGACTCTAGGTTTCCACTTACCAAATCTTTTCATCACAAACTCTCATTCCAATTCAGGCATCTTCTATCCACACAATAAGATTTTGTCATTTCCATATTAAACATTGTACTGTGTTCCAATTTTGATGATATGAAACCTCAAGTACCTTTTACACAATTCACAAGAGACCTCTTATATAAAAGGTGTGAATGTCACCTTTCAGAGTCGTCCCTAGGTATACCCCACTGCAGTAGACTTGAAGTATTCATGAGCCCCAAAACTGGGTTATACCCCAGTTCCTTTCTTCTTTAGACTTGCTTGTCCTATTGTTTGTAAAACTCTTCTCATCTATAAAGGTCCTACATACACCAAATGGTCTTCACTACCCCGAGTTTGCTCTTGAGTCCTGTCAACAAACTTAAAGTCATATCTTCTATTTTTCTAAATGTCTTTTGCATGTAATAAAATAAATCTAAAAACTAATGACCCCAATCATGACCATAATACAATTATTAATATGCCATTTTTATAATGAAAAATAGAAACCTTTATTTAAACAAAATGATGTCACATACCTATCATACAGAGTCAATGCTCAAAAAACATAAGAGAAAAAAAAAGCTGATTTCGGACAAGGTATAATCAGGAGATATTCCAAGTGAGATAGCAAGGCCACAAGCAATTGAAATTGACATTTGCAAAGAAGACAGGACCAGAGGTGTGCATGTTGGAGTTAGGTGCAGAGAGGTAAGCTGAGAGAAATAGCTACCCATAGAAGAAAAATAAGAACAATTACACAGGACCCAGGAAAAGACTCTTCTGGAATTCTAAATTTCAGAAGGAGAAAAACATGTGAGAGAACACATAAAGAAGAAAACAAAATGATGACGGAAAATTTTTTTTTCTCTAAAATATGAGACACTGTGTAAGAAACTAGCATAACAATTAACAAATAAATCCAGAAAAAGTAGACGTCAGAGAGTCTCTACAGGGCCTAAAAGGTCAAGTGCGAGAGACACTGCCAAGACCAAAGAAACCAAAATCCACAAGACCCGACAGCGTTCTATGATTAGAACACTATCAGTCCCCTCTGCAGTCCATAAGGGCAGAGGGGAAGAGAGTGTGGAAGTGGTTAAAGAATGAGTGAAGGCAGGAACAAAGTCCTTAGGAGCCACAAGAGTCTTACCCTGGATGTATAGACATCGGCCACACAGGTTCTAACAGCAAACAAGAAAAACAGCACTGAGCTAAGAAAGTAAATTGTCTTACACAAACCTTTGTCAGTAATACAGAATAGAGAAAAAGCAACACTCCAAATTTGTTTCCCCACATTGAATACTGGTCCAAGACAGCATCTTTTAATTCTGATACAGTTCTGAATGATCTTTTTCTGGGGGGGAAGAAGAATTAAGTATTAATATCCTGAATACTTTATTCATAAATGGAAAAAAGTTTCAAATTCTTACTCATTACTATATGCAAACAAATTTTTATTAAATATCTTCAAGTTCTAAAATCAAAAATTTAGCCATGGAAAACAAAAACTACCACTGACAGCTCCTTCCATATATAACCCAGTCTCCTGAGACAGTTTGAGAACTGTCAGGAGCCTCCAGCTCTCTTGGGCATAGTACCTGCCCCCCAGTTCTTCAGTCTATGCAATCATTTAGACAACAGACTGGCCCTCTTCAAAGGTGTTCAACAACCAGAAAACTATTATTAAAGCATTAAAGCTCTTCAACAAACATCTGATGGCTAAAACTACAGTATGAATTTGGATCTCCTAAAATAAATTAATGTTAAATTTCAAAATGCCACCTATGATTCTGTCAACATAGCAGCCTCCCTTTGACTTTATAATAAAAACTTTGAATGTTCTGATAACATATGGGTGCTTTTAATGAAAATTACAGGAAGCATATTTTGGCAGAAAAATGATCCTAGTATTGAGCTCACTACAAATGGGTTTACATTCATTCAGAACAGAAAAGCATGATAAAATGAGTTTTTTCTCCGATAATGATGAAGACATATTTGATTTAGTGTTTTGAAAAATGTACTTAGATCGTTACTTTAGGACTTAGAATCGTATACATGTATATATTATTTTTAAATTTGAAATCAAATAAGTGCTCAAACAAAGTATTTTAAGCTCATGTCTAAGTTAAGAAGTGCTATGTATATCTAAGGATCTTTCCACAGTATGAACATACTTAAAATGGCAATCTGTCCACAAGGTAAGTATTTTAAATGTTTCAATGTTACTTACTGAATTAATGCATGAAATCGCTCAAAGCCAAGCTCTTCGACAGCCAAGGCAGCTATACATAAAAGACACTTTTCAGCACTACACACGGCAAATAAATGACACAAGATACACACAGCAGGCTGTAAATACTTTCAAGCAATCAAAACATTCCCTATTTCTTATTCCCTTATAATTCTCAGTTTACTCTGAACTTTATAATAACATGAATTTATAGTTCATCATCTTAGTTACTATGGTTATAACTAAAATGGATATAGTACTGAGAATGCAGAAGGGTTGCTAAGTAACGAACATCTCTGTACAATTCAGTCACAGCTAGGAGAACATGCAAAATAGGAGGGACTACTGCCTGTTTGTCACACATTGTCATGTGTCCTGAATTTAAAGTAATGCCCTCGTTTACGGATAGCAGTAACCGTCAGGGCTACTCTTTTTTGATATAAAAATCCTTAGGCTTAATGCTCACTAATTAATTGCATATACTAGACATAGCACTGAAATCACAGGTTCAAGGACAGATTTAAGTTTGTTTCCTCATTCATTCATGCAATCAGTAACTGTTAAGATTGTATCAGTAAACTACAAGTTTTAAATGTTTTAAAGAAATCAATGAAAGCATCTAAACAGATAATATTTACTAAGGCTTTACTGATTGCTGGCCCCTCTTGTGAGCTCAGGTCTCCCTCAATTAGAGGTCTTAGCCTCACCCTCTTTACTTGTAAAAGAGGGAGCTGAGGTCTCCAGAGGAATCCTAAGAGCACCAAGCTCTAGCCAGCACTGAAATGTAGACTCAGTTCTGGCTTCCAGAGGATAATGTTTTTTAAAATGGCGAATCAAAATGACTACTTTCTTGCAATGAACAATTTTATGAAGCAAATCATAGTAAGTCACACATTTTCACTAGTGATTAAAAAATGATTATGAAATCAGAATTAAAACTTTTATTTCCAATTTAAAATATCACATTATATTAGCTTTATATAGCCTGATTTTAACTTTTCAATGTTTCAAATGACTTTCTAAAATCATCAGAAGTCCAAATGGCTTAATTTATCTTTTGGTTTGGGTGGGAAACAAACTGAAATTGAACCCAAGAATTTACTGCTGCAAACAAGTGTGCATTACTTACAAGCAAAAAAATATACACACCACAAAAGCCAATGGAGGTAATGCTGTACACAGTGTGATACTAATGAGAGGGGAAAGATTTCACAATACATTTTGAGGATAAAATAATTCTATCTGACCTCATGCAAGTTATACTGTTTTATAAACTGTTTATGCTGCACTGTAAAGTTACATAAAGAGAGTACTTTCAAGAAACAAACAAACAAACAAAAAATATGGCTTAGCAGTCAGAGATGGTGGGAAATAAAGACAAGAGGTGGATCACAACTGGGAATAAAGAAAAACAAATAAAACAGATTGTTATATGGAATAGTATTTCAATGTAAGTTCAGTTCAACTATCAGCATCTAAGTTCTCAGATTCTCAGTTAATAAAATGTTTTAAATGTATATGAAGTTAAAAGCATATTTCAAGTATGGCTTAACGTCATGTTTATTTTTAAAATGAGGCATTAAGTGAACTAGAAAATCCTACATCATGTCTTTTTGGAGGAGGATTCAACCTAATATGACCATCTAAATCAGTGATGTAGGTAACAAACAGTGTGCTGTGACACCCTTCACTCTAGAGCATGCCAACATGTTAGCATGGAGATGCAGCACCACTCCAGAGTAAGCATATGGTATGCATGTAATGCTAAATACAACCCTAATGTAAAATGCCAAATGAGCTTAAACACTTTGAATGGTTTGAGTGTCCCTTTCTCAATATTTAGTATCTCAAATGGAATTATTAACTTGCTTACATGCCACACAGCCAAATTTACCAAACATTTAAAAATGAGTCTAAATGATGCTTTACTGTCATCTTTTTGAATAGTTTTCATTTGTCATTAAATGTTATTATCAATTCCCAAATAAATTCTTTTTGAAAGGCAATGTTTTAAAAATCTGAAAAGAAATATTACACAACTGTTTGAATTTTTCAAATTATTTCTTGCAAATGTGTTGGCAAGCACAAGCTGTTCTAACTGTAGATGGGGGAAATGTTCACTGAAAACATGGGCGTTTCAGCTCAGGGGAGGCGACACTGTCTGAGACAGTTCTATCTGGAGAGTGATACCTATCACACACAATCAATATTTACTTCCTAATGCCTGGAATCTATCATTTACAAAGTCATTTTTATATAGAAGGTAGTGAGTATATTCCAGTATACATGGAATAAATATACTTGAATAAATACTTATTCAAGTCTATTTATTTGGGAACTAACAATTATCAAAACTCACCTACTAGCAAGATGACTCCACGAAAGCAAACCCAAGAAGAGCTCCTCTCTAGTCTCCCTGCCACCAGAAGTCGATAACTTACTTGTTCATTTTGGCAGTGTTTAGGCCACTTTTAAGAATGTTCAAGTGTGTAACACTTATGAACGAAAGTAGGTATTATTGTGTTATTTAAAATAAACTACATCAAGATGTGGAAAACTTAGGACATAAGTAAAACGAAACTAAAATTACCTTAGTCCAAATACATAACAACGTTCAAAAGGTTCAAGAGCAAAATAACAGTGTTTAATTAAGAAAATACCTCCATCTTTGTTCCAGAAAGCAGCTAAGGATATTTATGCATTTCATGGTATAGAAAGTGCCTCTCATCTAAAGAACACAGTGCACCTGAACCTATAGCATACAGATAGATGTTCTTTAGATTTTTAAAATCAAAGTTCTAATACTCAAAGCAAAGCATCAAGCAGAAGCTAGCTAGAATTATTTTTAAAATGCTTAAGAGACAGGTGTAACTCTTTTTGCAAAAATGCACTGTCTTACACTAAATAAAATAATGGAAAAGGAAATAGAAAATATTTAAGATTACTAATTAAAAACTTAAAAAAGTGTTATAAAAACTTAAATTATATTCTCTTCGCAATTTTCAACAGATGTGTTAAAACAAAAGAATAAGAAATTACTTCATGAAATAAAAACATATCTTACAAGAATGCTCCACTTGGCAACTAGACTGTGCAGGACTCCCAGAAATCCTAGCCGCTTCCTCAGGTGTCCTTCCTCTCAACCATGAAACCAAGCAGTAAGATCCAGAGCTGTCACAAGCACTTTCTAAAATATCACACAAGGTATGACAAAGGAGCTCCTTCTGCTCGTCCTCTAAAAATAACCAAAGGATAAGTTACAATGGTTTGTCTGGAAAAGAAAATCGAGTCATGAGAAACAGTAAGAATGCCTTGGCTTAACAATGAAAATCAAGTGTTCTAAGAATAAGGAAAATCCATAGAACCAGAAGACTGTAAACTACTCCTTAGAAGAACAATGTGTCTAAAGATAAAAATATTATCACTTTAAATACTGGCATCAGTTAGAAGAAGACTGAAAAGTGCAGAATTTAACATCATGAGAAATAATAAGCTGGTCATCTCTGTCTTGAGCACCTCAGCACTCAGCTCCCTTTCCTGCAGAATCAAATGTGAGGAACAACAGGGCCCTGGGGACCTTTGCTCTCCTCATCTGCTGAATTGTGCCTGACCGATTTACAGGAATAAGAGCAAGGCGAGAAGACACCATCAGCACATAAACCACAATCCATTACTGTAACAGAAGCAACCACTGCTCTGCTGCATAAAAGCAGAAGCCGTATACCATCCTGCAGTATGCTGAGCACAGCTGTTCTGTTGAAAGGCACAAACAAGGCCATTTCCTCCAGAATCTGGGCAGTCCCTCCCTCTTTGAAGTGGTGTCCCCTCTCCAATGCACTATCACACTCAGACTTCCAAATGAACCCTATGTAACTGCATCCTATGTCACACTCTATGATAAAAGACCTTCTGTCTCTTACAGTCAGTAATGGTTCCATTCATGTCATATCACAGCCTTCATGACATTATGAAGATGGTTTTCAAATTTGTTAAAGACTGTAGTTTTGAGGAAGAAATGTTTTCTGCAATTAAGAGTCATGGTGATAACTAACTCTCAAAGTTTCTTTACTGAATGACCAGGACTCCTTTAACTCCTCAGTTGAGAATCTTGGAGAGATTCTGCAGTCATGGGTTAGAATAAAAGCTAATATATTCTTATATAAAGATGGCACTGTAATCTCCAGTTGCCTTCTACAAGTGACTGTGAGGCTTACAAGGAATTCTGCAGCTGAGGGAAGATCTTTGTAAGTTGCCAAGTGGAATGCAAATGTTTGTCATTGGGTGGCATCCTGTATCAGTATTATTCAAACTGCAGAAACTCTGATAGCTTCCTCTGCAATGTAATGACCTGCAGTGTTCCCATTTAATAATGCATTATAATAAAAAATAAAAGAATAAAACACGAATGCACAGTTCTTTATCATTAGAGCTCAATAAGGCAAAAAAAGAAAACAGGAAAGATGGGGGAGGGAAGCCACCAACAACACAGAGGCATGGTGGTACAAGAATACAATCCTAGCAACAAGTAGTTAAAGTAGAATGATCACGAGTCTAAAGATAGCCTGGTCTACACAGCAAGTTCCAGGCTAGCCTTTTTACATAGCTAGACCCTGTCCAACAAACAGCAGAGCATATGGGTATTCATTATGGGTATATTATTATCTATAGGTTAAGAGAAACAGCCATTTAAGCATGAGGCCTTATTACTTGTAATAATCTGTCTTCTGTCTCTTATTAAGACAAATTTGAAAATGAACATTTTAAAGCAAAGTCACTATTTATGAAACTTTTTGAAACATTTGAGAAATAATATTCCATCAGTTGTTTCCTACTGAAGACAGACTTTTAAAGGTGAGTTACTAATAAGTGTGATGTAGAGAAGGTTAAAGAGAAGGCGGAGGAAAGACTTTAAAGCCAGCTCGCATACCTGAGCAATCCCGCCAGGACGGCTTCTCGGAGGAAAACAGAAGCTTCTTCAAAAGAAATGCCTTTACACAATTAAAGCAACAGTTAGAACGTGAGGTAGTCACAGCTCATGCAGCTCTTTTATTTAAAAAACAAGAAAAACTTAATATCATCTTTCTGATCTGCTGAGTAGTTTTATTCAGTCTTCCCCCACAGTCAGCAGTCAGGGTATACAGATATTTACTTAGAATATACTACTATAAACTTTGCCCCAGATTCACAGAGTACCCACCTCAGACACATTCTGTCTAATAGAGAATCAATTCCCATAATAAATAGATAACTGGATTTATAGAAACCTAGTAAACTGTTCACATAGTCAAGGTTTACAGGAGGACCTCTATATTTCTCTTGGATTTCTGGGTTAAAAGACATCTAAATACAACAATGGTTCGTTCTTTCCTGTATCTCTGGTCTGTTATACAGAGAATACCACTACTGGCCATCTGCAGAAACTTAATGAGGCCCTGTCTTAAGCTAAAAGACAAAAGTACTGTGGATGAAACTTGGTAGTAGAACACTTGCCTACCATGGTAAGATTATGTGCTAGATGTCCAGTACGATGGAAAGAAGGGGGTCGGGGGTGGAGGAGGTGGGAGGAGAGGAGAAGAGAGGGAAGGGAAAACTCCCACTATTAGAGTAATCACTTTCTCACAAGAACTTATAACTTTATGAAATGAGTCATCAAGTTATATGATTTGAAAGAAAAATGAATTGATTTCTAATCTCTTACTATGTCATAGAATGCTGTGGGGTACAGGACAGTGCCTCCTTAAGGCACAGTGCAGTTGACTTGTTTAAATGTGGGTTCTTGGGCTCCACCTATTGACTATGAATCCCGGTAGGGTAAGTTTAAGAAATGAGGGTATTACAGGACTCTTTATCTGCTACTAGAAGGCAGGATGAAGACTGCTTTTAGTCAGAAGGACCTAAGCTTGAGTCTTGATGTACTAATCAATTCATCAAAAAAGTGCTAGGACAAACTGAAGATTTCTGTAAGGATTCTATGAGAAAGTGCATACCAGGTACTCAGCATACTACCTGGCCCCGAATAGGCCACCAAGTCAAAGAATGTGACTACCCCAACAGTAAAGTCTTACTGTACTAACACAGAAATAAAACAAACATTATAGTTAAGTCACGCTATCATCAACGATCAACATAAATTAACTCCCTGTGTAACTTAACTACTTACAGAAGAAATTTGGAAGGTAAGGCAAGGGTATTTATTTCACCACTAACACTACTGCTGTTGGCATACAACACTGCCTTCATCATTTCTTCATAACTACTTTTGGAAGAGGAAATTATAATGTATACATTAAGCACTATATTTTCTGTTTTTCCCAGAAATCAACAGCCATAATCAATACTTTTATGAAGTTCCAAGATTTACCTGCTATGTTTACTTTTAAATTTTGTTACAATACATTAGGTTGGTTGCAACTTTTGCTACTATAAGTGAGTTTCTTCATGAAGAAAACTTTTTTGTATGAAGGGTTATTTATAAACAGAGTTTCTCAGAAGTACATTATTGCATTAAGAATCTATATTATTATAACTCTAACCACAGTCTACACCTTCACAGAACCTTAGTCAAATCTGAACTAGACAGCAATATTCAAGAGTGCCAGTACCACTCCACCAACATATGCCTTGACAAGTTTATATCTAGACAGTTAAAAAAGAAAAGAAAAGAAAATAGAATCAAGTTGTCGCTTGATTTTTGCTGGCTTGCACTCAGAAAATGTCTTTATTCTTTTCTTGTTTAGCATCAGTGTGCCTATTAACAACTACTTTGTGATGCCCATTTGACCTGTGGGGATAGTGTTTTTCTTACCCAATTTGTACTAATTCACTGTTAAAGGCAGACAGTATCCCTTAATACTAATATTTATTGAATTTTTTTTTGAGCTTAAAGTAATCCTTTTCCTTAGAGCATTGGGACATCAATGTTGTGGTTTCTTAAGGATCTATCTGGCACATGGTAAAAGATGACCTAAAATCATTTGCCCCTCAGTCTGCTGTCATATTGGTAGTATTTATAAAATTTCATTTTATTTCCCCACAGGTCAGAATTTCTTTATCACAGTATTAATAAATCTTGGTAAATTCTTATTTAATAAATCAATTATCTGTTTAATGCTATTGCTATGTACATTTTCTAGAAGTATCACAGTCTAAACTTAATAGTTCAAAATGTTACTGTTAATATTTTGACTAAGTTCTCTCATTACTCTTAATGATTTAATTTTGAATGATTTAATTTTGATGCTTAAGTAGAAACAAATAAATTTACTGATTGAAACTATTGGCATGTTTCTCAAAGCAAACCCACTGTGTTAAAGGTCTGCAACAAGGCAGTGAAAATGTTAATGTTAAAGTTATCCCTTGTTTGTTTTTTGACATACTCTGAATTTTAAATGCCCGTAATCGATCTTCTGTTTAACTATACCTACTGACCTCCAATCGCATAGCACTAGTACTGAGCACAGAGACTGTTTCTAAGTGGAATACACATGACAGGGCAAAGGTTTTCAAATTCAGACAAGATTCCTACTGGTACCTAAAAGTTGCCTCAGCAAACTCAGGAAAATAGATATAATAATAATAATTAGTAGTAGTATATTATATATATTATAAATAGTATATTTAACATAAATATTATATATAATATATAAGTAGGTGTATAGAATATATTATATAAATATATGTAATCACACAGAATATATAAACATTCTATAATTGTTATATTTAAATTTCTATATACTTATATACTTAACCACATTGAAGCAAGATTTAGACACTCCTATTTTTCTTAATAATTTTACCAATGTGAAAAAAGTTTGCTTTATTCTTTGAAGAAATAAAAACAAGATGATCTATGGAGGTATATTTTGGAGTAACTCAGACTGCTTTTCATTTTTTATTTTTATCTTTTTAAATTTACTTTATGTGTATGAATGTTTTGCCTGCAGTTTTGTATGTACATCACATGTGTCTGTGTCCTTTGGAAGAGTAACAAGTGTCCTAAACCACTGAGCCACCTCTCCATTCCTGAGATGGTTTTTCTCTTACAGAAAAGAAAAACTACTTCTTTTTAATTGAGTGACGTTAACATTTGGAAGACAATGTTGGGAACTAACGTCTTATGTAATCAGGAGTATAGAAATGTATCCTTCATGTCCAGTGTGTAATTTGCATCATTTCTAATTAAGTAAACATTTTAAAGTATGAATAGCTTTGAAGTTTCACTGATAGTCACATTTATAACAATAAACCAGAAGTTGTTGATTCCAGCAATTTAACAGTTTATGGCACTAGTCTGTTCTGAAATTCAAAAACATTAAGATTTAAAACAAGGTCATTCTGAAAACAAAACAAAACTCTTTGTACAAGGGAAAAAATATTCTTTAAATTGTATTTGTAGCTGGTTGTAACTTACTTAAAATAAAAGGGCCAATCTTTAGCCCAAAATAATATATAAAGCTAATTTGTGTTTAACACTTAAAAAATTTAGGCCATAAAAGCATGCACCATCTTCAACTTTCTAGAAAGATCTTTGTAGACAGAATAAATGATAAAGGCCTAATTGCTATGAGTATACCCCTTAAATGTATAGATCTTATAGGATCAACAGGTTCATTATATTACACAAGGAATCTTTATCTCTAATTCCTAATCTTCTAAAAATCAGGGTATACCTCTTACTTTTCCTTGAAAACTGTGAAAATGCTACTATTGTACGGACTCACACATGCTCTGAAATAAAGAACTTATCTTCATTTTGGATAGTTAGAACTCTATGTGTAAGTGGTTGTTCTATAGAGTACAGACAATCAGAAAACAAAGGCAAGTGCTAAACATGTGCCTTATCTAAGGAGTTGGTAAAGTAGTCTATGTTACCTGAACAGGTGCAATAACAGCACAGGGGCCACCTTCAAACTGCTCTAATGCAGATCCCTCTGATTCACTAAACACAAACCCTAAAAATGAAAGCAAGTAGCAAGGATTAAAAATAATACCAGTAGCACCTATAAAAGAATTGTTTGTGTACTTTGCTTTGAGGTCATGTTTCACAACAGCAAAGTATCTACAGTTATTGGAGAGAATGTTTGATCTTTCAGAAGGCCAAGAGGACTCTGAAAAATGGTACACAACTACTTCCTCTTCTCCAAAATATTTATACAATCTCTCTCTCTCTCTCTTTCTCTCTCTCTCTCTTTCTCTCTCTCTCTCTCTCTCTCTCTCTCTCTCTCTCTCACACACACACACACACACACACACACACACACTTTCACACCAAGCAAAGGTAAAGTGAACTATAATGAAAGGACATTAAGTTTGACTTTTATTTAATTTCATTCTGATGAATGAAATTAGCTCACACTGGCCAAGCGCATACTCAGTGCTAAGCTCCACCTTTAACCTCTTAAATCTTACTTTTACATACTTTAATTTGCTTGAAGGAAGACTAGAAACCCAAACACCCTTTTCCAGACAGTGTTATTATTGATGTTCATGTCAACCCCTCCCCTTTTAAGGATAATTACTGAGAGCACTCATTGAAGGGAGCAGTGGGCTAGGTGGTAGCCAGATTTACCTACTTCATTTCAATGCCTGAGTCACATGCTGTAATTTAAGAACTAAATGGCATGATGGATAGTAAGTGTTCTCAGGTTGGCTCTACCTTAGTTTAAATATTCCTAATCAGCATTAACTGATAGCAGCTAAAGGTATGCAGATGGCCTTGGGACAGAAGTCAGGAGAATCCACTAGAAACCCTGGGGAAAAAAAAATCACGGTATCTCCCTGAGCCTCAGTAGTCTTATTTTTAAAATGTTCACTTTCAATTCCAATATGCTAAGGATCTTCTGAATTTCAGTAATGCTTAAATTCAGTAACCCAGACAACATACTGGGTTTGTTTATATTTCATAAACACCAGATCTTATATGTGCAGAATATATTGAAGATCACTACAGTCTCTGGTTTACAGGAGCTGATAATCCAGTTGAAGAGACATGTAAATAGGTAACACTAAAAGCATATGTTAATGTAACAGAAGAATGAAGGGTGTCCTGGATGCAGAAAGGAACAACTTACTCTGCCTGAGTCAAATATTAACAGATGAACTGGAGGCTGGTTATGGCAGGGTATTTGGCTGGGAAACAAGGGTAGGCAAATAATATTCAAGCAAATGAAGTATCAGTATTAAAGGGAACAGAAGCAGGAACCGTTGATAGATTGAAGGGAAATTGAATGCAGTTGAAGGGCAAGTTAGAGGTAGAAAGAAGAGGCACACACTACATAGACCTGTGTGAGCCAGAGGAAGCTCTGTTTCTTGCAGGACTGTAAAGTTTGCTCCTTTTTTAAAGGATGGAAATAAGGAAGGCTCTTTGAAGAGTGCAGTAGAGATGTAACTGACCTAATCAGAGCTGCTTTCCTAAGGAGAGAAAGAGCCATTTTCTAATGGCACTACTACATGGAAATGGGACATGCTTTATATAGAAGAAAAGAGTTGCCTCTGAAGTTTCTTCAGACAAAAAAGGAAGGAAGGAAGGAAGGAAGGAAGGAAGGAAGGAAGGAAGGAAGGAAGGAAGGAAGAGCTGAAGATCCAGAGCTTCTCTCCTTTAACCTCTCTTCCAGACATCATCTAAATGTTTCACATAGTTTTTTTAAAAAATCAGTGATTCCACCAAGAAATCCACCGTACACCCTCTCTCTTGGCCTCTCAGCCCTATCCCAGCCATCTGTATGCAATAGCCCACCTTTCTCCGTTTCTCTGAAGATGTGTTCACTGTAAATCTCTGGCTGCACCAGCTCACTCTCCCAATGATGCCCACTGTTGATCCCTCTAGGATGCTCTTAAAGGCGCCTCTAATTTCCCAGGGCATCAGCTACAATCATGGCCTACATTGAAGAAACCTGGCCTTGTGCATTCTGGTCCTTCTGTAGCACATCAGCTGGTTTATTCCAGGTCTCACTGCAGCACCTCTTAACACCAATGCTCCCCAGGCTCTGGCCTTAAGATTAGGCTTTCTGTATGTTCTCTCTGGTGATAGGCAGAGTTTTACCTACTCCTAATAATTTCGTTTACTCCCTCAACTTCCATTACTGACTGTAACCAAGAAACCCCCAAATGCAGACCAGACACCGAACCTGAAGACCTCATGTGGCCTTGCACAGTGACTTCAGTCTCCCTGGTGAGATTCTTTCAGGTCTTCCAACATTCCTGTCTCCACCTCTCAAGTGTTGGGATCACAGGTATGTTCCACCACACCTTTGTACATAATGCTCCTTCTGCCTGAAATACATGCTTGCCCTTTCTGAAGAAACTCTGACTCATCTTTCAGGCTTCTTCCTTCCTTTGGGCTCAAGGCTCCAAAACACATCTCCAATGTGTGCTGTATCTCATCAGCTTACGGTTCAGACAGCTTGCCCTCTCCCCTAGAGTGCTGATAAACGCTCCAAACACACCGCCCCGTCATCTCCCTAGTCCTCCTAGGCATCTGGACTGCCTGGAGAGTGTTTCGGAAACGGAAAACAGATTTGGTCACAATGTGCTGAAACTATTTCTATGACTCTTGGTGCAAGTAAAATAAAATCTTAACTCCCTTTTCTGGTCTAAAGGCATGGTGAGATCGGCCAGTTCAGTAAACCTCCATTTTACTTTTTCTTCTCGGCTACGAAGTCCTTATTAACGCTGCTCTTCTCTCCATGAAATGCTTCCTTCCTCTTTGCTCTGCCTAGTCTTCAGGATTCAATTTAGATGTGAACTCCTTAGAGAGACTTCCTGGCAAACCTAAGTATTCTCCCATGCCTCACAGAGCCAGCATTTATTGTAATCTATATTTATGTTAATTTATTATACAGGTCTCCATGGCTGTATCCATTCACCATATGCTGTATACTCACTGTTTGTTAATGTAAAGGAAGACAATCAGGGGTGTTTGCTTCTACAGTGTAAAATAGTTCAGTTTCAAACATGCAAAGCCATCACTACCATGTAGAAGCAGGGATATTGGACCTCAGGGCAAGCTTTCAGACTACAGACAGCAACTACAATCACCTGGAACAGGTCAGTACAGGGAATGCCAACTTGCACTGCAAAGATGATAAAGCTGAGGACATTAAAAAATGAGTAGAGGCTAGACCAGCAAGGCAGGATAACAGCTTAGAAAAAGAGGCAAGACAAAGATAGCAGAGGTTCCAGAAGAGATCAGTTAGATACAAGAGGAGGAGCTGTGGCATGTGCTAAGACCAAAGAGCTGGATCAAGCTTGCCACCGGACATACTACAAAAGAAAACTCAGAGCTAGAGAACAGCCAGACTGGAAATGACAGGAGAAACAGCAGAAGCAAGCTATTTGTTGTACAAGTTCCAGAGAAGGAAAGAGGGTGGCAGGATGAAGAATTATTTTGACACTTGATGACTAAGATAAAAGAATGAAAGGTGTGAGAGAGAGAAAAAAAAGTCATCTGCTTTTAATCCCAGCACTGAGGAGGCAGAGCCTGATGGAGTCTGAGTTTGAACCCAACCTGGGTCTACTTAGTGAGTTCCAGACAGCTAGGGCTACATAGTGAGACCCCTCTACCGCCCCCCTACCCCCACCCCCACCCTGTCTCAAAAAACAAAAAAAAGTGAATTAATAGATGATAGATAGACAGACAGACAGACAGACAGGCAGAGAGATAGATAGATAGATAGATAGATAGATAGATAGATAGATAGATAGATAGACAGACAGACAAACAGAGAACAATGGGGGCTGATGCAGCAACTGATATGGGAAAAAGAAAATTCAAGACCCATCTTACAAGAGCGCTGACTCAGTGATGCACAGCAGCAGTGCTGACCAACCAGACAGAGGCTGTCAGCTGTGCCCGCCCAACCCCTACAGACTTACAGTGCTAGAGCCTGGTACAAGGGACCCACTTAAAGTTAAAGTAGTTTTCACAACACTAGCAAGACATTATCTGCCTGCATGTAAGTTCATTAATTTTTAAACGTGTAATGGGATCCTGAGCTCAGAAAACACGAAAGCTGGCCTAACAGATATAAATCTTAGAAAATTTCTAAAACAAAGAAAATCAAAGCCACTGGCTGGAATCGAGGGAATGAAGAGGTGAGAACTGAGGACCTGTCTGGATGCTGGTTCTGGGACATACAAGGACAGCTTGTTGGGGGTTGATCTGGTGCTGTTATACATTCGAATGATAAATTCTCTACTCCAAGATCTGGTTGCCCCAAGCTGAGCTAATTCCCATGTATAGCAAGCCTTTGTTATATGAACCTAGCGCCCCAATTTAAAAATAACTGGCTAAAAAGGCTAGAGCTTGTGATTGGGAGGTAGTAAGAGAGGTGGGACTAGATCAAGTGAGGAGTCTCAGGGGAGACTGGGAAGGACGAAAGAAGAAGGCAGAGAAGAGAGGCCGCCAGGAGAGACGGACCATGAGCACAGGGATGAAGAGTGAAGCAGGGAGACTCAGCTAAGGTGTAACCACTGTCTGCTGATGCCAGGGTTTATCCACAATACCCTGGAGCTCCTGACAACAGTGAGTGGGGAGCTGGACGTGGATAAGATGGCTGGGAAAACATAGAAAGTGACAACTAAAAGTGCTGGTTATCACATTAACACAGCCAAGAATCTGGGGCCATACCATCCAGATCCACCTGTCCCCACACCTTCTCTTCTACTAAGCTGAGCTGGGCCTTGTTAGCACTTGGATAGGAGAGTTAAAGCCAAGAGACCTTCACTGTTTGTTCAAGGAGACGAAGGAAGGAGTCCTGGCACTGCATGTGACTGCGAAGGAGGAGCGAGGTTCTACAGACTTTCAGTTCCCGTAATAAACACCAAATTAGGAGTGAACCCTACCCTTCCTTAAAGAGTCCACCAATATTCAAAGATGAAATAAAAGCATTACTAAAAATCCTATGCTATAATGCATCTATCAAGAGCTAGGGAAAGTGCTTACAGTTACAGTGAGTTGTTTTATTTGAACATGAGTTTGTTAATATATGGCTACTTTTGTTGTCAAATGTTTTTTCACTCAAATTATTTCCTAGATTTAAAAGAAATTTTCGTATTACAAAAAGAACAATTTGTGATTAAATCTAAAATCACTCATCTAATAACTGATTTGACAGAGTTTTGTAACATTTGTAACATATTTTGTGACACAGTGAAGTCAGTGATGCTGTCCTCAGTTTCATATTTATAGCACCTAATTTAAATGTGGGCCAGGAAACTTTTTTGCAAATTTTCAGTCTTTATTCTTGGCACAACTGTACATACACACATCCCTCCAACCAACTGGACAACTAAGGGTTCTAAAGTCTTAGTAACCAGTGTAAAACAAATGGCACAGACTTGGTTAGATTACTGTAAGCCAGATAGTCTGGGCTAAGTTAAATATCTAAATGGGGTCCCATTTTCCTCAGCTAATAGTGTTAGAATAGACACATTTACCCTCTGTTATCTTTCAAGGTTATAAACCCTGTATAGCATAACACCATATTACAGATATTTAAAATCTTTGAATTAAAGAAAGTATATTATATATTTAAAGTACTAAGTAATTAACCCTCTCCTGTGCTTGCACATTGTGGCTTTTAAAAAACTGCTTGTTAGGTGAATTACAATTTAGTTATGGTAAATGAAAGGAAAACCTAAATTCAAACTTGGCCCAAATGATCTAGCAATGAACTCTGTGTGTGTGTGTGTGTGTGTGTGTGTGTGTGTGTGTGTGTGTGTGCTGCTGTGAGAGGACATCTTGCAGAAGTTATCATTCTCCTTCAAGCCTGTAAGTTCTGAGGATCAGACTTGTTGCCAAGTACTTTCCTTACTGAGCTATCTTGCTGGCCATTTTATATTTAAATGATTCCTCACTTTTCATTAAGGTAAAAATCTTGTTTTTCATATTATATAATAAAGACTGTCTCTTATTCTTGAAAACTCCCAAATCTAATTTTAATCAAATATGGCCCTGCCCCATCACAAAAAGTGATATCCCCATGTTAAGCTGCTACAGATAGTACTTCTGTCTGTTTCCACCACAGCTTCAGGTAAAGTAATAAAACAACAAGAAGTCTGGAGGAAGGGACAGTGTGCTTCCTGAGCTCCTGAGGAGAGCTACACCAAGGCCAGGAAAGCACTGTCCCCAAATGCTTCTTAAAAGCTGTTTTGGGAAAGCTGTGCCTACACTACCGTGACAGCTTTTGTGCAGCGGCAGAGAAACACAGAGAAAGAGAAAAGTCCTTGGCCCTTTGCAGGGAGTCTACCAAACACCAAGTTACACAATCAGCACTGAAAACTGAACTCGTGAACAAATGTCCTCATCCATCGGTATGATCAATACTACTTCTGTCAGACAGAACCCAGTTTGGGTTCTGCTGGGATATGGTCAACATGACCACTTCCTACTGTCTCCAGTGCTAATAATCTTGATCTGCCCCACCTTTCCTCCTGGCTATAACAGGGACCATCTGACACTGTCTACACTCTCAACCACAGCAACCAAATCAACCTAAATACAGAACCTCTGTCTCCTTTGCTCCAAACATTCCAGTGACTCATTCATTCAGAATGTGGGCCAATGTCCTTTTAATGGCTTATATGACCATATTTCTTTTAGAACATTTATTATTCTCCCCTTCCCACTGCCCCCTCCAGCCACACTGACCTCTTTCCTGGTCCCCAACCAACACCAACAGTTCAGGGAACTCAGGCACCAAGACTTTTACAGGGGTGAGGGCCTGTGTCTGGAACACCTTCTTCAGATGCCTGCATGGCTGGCTTCAGGGACTCAAGTGTTTCCAGGACTCTCTGTCCCCTGACCTAATAACCACTGCAGGTGCTTAACGTTTGCTCTGCCATCCCAGGGCTCTGAACACCAGTGTGGTTTACAAGAAGAGAAGAGAGCAGGTGCTGCCAGTGAACTAAAAAAGTGAAAACTCGTTTTCACAAGATAGGTAAACGACCAGGAGAAAATGGAAACAAAAACAAATTGTCAAACTAGGAAAAAAAAAAAAAAAAAAAAAGGGCAGTTTGGAGCAGCAAGACAAGGCACTGTCTTTTATCCCAGTACCTAGGAGGTCAAGGCAGGTGAGTTCAAGACCAAACAAAGCTACATGGTAAGACCCTGCTTCAAAAAACAAAAGTAAGCTCAATTTAAGCCTTTTATTAAAAGGCTTATTGACTTTAAACAAAATTGGAGATCTGGAGAGATGGCTAAAAGCACTGACTGCTTGTGAAATGGACCCTGGTTCTATTCCCAGCATCCATATACAGGCTCACAACCACACATAATTTCAGTTCCAGGGAATCCAAAGGCCTCTTCTGGCCTGTTTGCATGTGCTGCACATGCATACAAAGAAGCAAAACACTCACATACATATATTTTTAAGTTAAAAAAAAAATCTTTTAAAAAGGATTGCTCAGAAAAAAACCAAAAACCGCATACTTCTTTAGCTGAAAGGGATTTCCAAAGAGTTAACTGAAACTGTCGCGTCAATGAAAAACTAGCAACTATGTGCTACTCTGCTGGTTTATTTTAACAATCAACGCAAAGCAACATAGTAGCTTTATTAATGTAATTTCACAAATGTAACCTCTCTGAGTGTAACTTTGCTCTCCGCTAAGCATTTTCTACCTACATCTTATTTTCCGAAGGCTGAGGTTACAGCTGTCAATTCAATGCAGTTATCGACCACAAAATCAAGCCACCTTACTAATGCAGTCAGTCAGTGCCCTATGACTACTCCCATAATCCCAAATGACCACCACAGCAACATTTATCAGTGCCCTCTAGAGTAACTCTGAGCATCATTAGACTAGCAGAGGAAGTGCTTCGATCCATATTCCTTTAAAGAATGTAACCAACAATATCAGACACTGTCTCAAAATTCCGGATGCTTGAGGTCAAGTGAACAATCTTGCAGCGAGCAATACTGTGTTTCCATCCAGAGCACCACACCTAACTACATTAATTACAACTGCTTTCTGGCAATAGTCACCTGGATGTCCACCCTTCCAACCCCCCTCCAAAAAACATTCCAAACACTGGTAACTTAAAGCTCACTTGGAGGCTGGAGCTGTAATGATCCTGACAGCGGTACTCTCTTTGGTGTCACACATTGCAGTCCCAGGGCCCCTCCCCCCTTCACCCCTGCAGCAAGTCAGTCTAGTCCGGCAGAGGCATGAATTCTTTTGGCTTCTCTCCATCAAAACCCATTTAGAGCAGTGTTTCTCAACCTGTGGGTCGCGACCCCTCAGGGTCACATAACAGTAGCCAAAATACAGTTATGAAGTAGTAGCAAAATAATTTTATAACTAGGGGTTACCATAGCATGAGGAGCTGTATAAAAGGGTCGCAACATTAAGAAGGTTGAGAACCACTGGAGCAATGGTACTAGCTCAGGGTATCTGACTGGCTAGAGTGATGGCAATAGAGCCTAACGCAGGGTACCCGAGGTGCCTGAGCCGGGTTGTCGGAATAAGTCTTGGATCTAGAACTGAGCGCAGAGTCCCGAGGGTGGTCAGACAGAGCAGGGTTACTGGGTTCAAGCTCTGTGGGAAAGAGTGCGAGTACCCGAAGACTAAAGTTGTACTTGGACCAAGAGCCGGTACAGGGAAAGAATGCGAGTGCGGGAAGCCGAGGAGCTGGATCTGGGCACTGGGAACAAGGTCTGGTACGGGGAAGGAGTGCGGATACTGGAGGGAATGAAGCCGGGATACTAAGCGCGAGCACAGGGAAAGAGTGAGGGTATCAGAGGGGCTGAAGCTGAGACGCCAAGACCAAACGGGGCTACTGGGACAGAACGCGGGTGGCCCGAGTGCCTAAAGCGTGGTTACTGGGACCAAGCACGGGTTCTGGTGAAGAATTAGGGCATTGGGGCCAAACGCCAGGTACCCGGGGTGATGGGGCCGGGGCGAAGTGGTGGAGCGAGGGTACTGGGACCGAGACAGGCGTCCCAGCTCGACTCCCAGAGCCCTAGCTGAGCGGCTGGAGCTGGTACCCTGCCCTGCCCTGGTACCTTGCGTCCAGCGGCAGAAGATGGTGTCCGACAGTCCGGGACTGCTCTTGGTGCCCCACACCAGCTCCAGCAGCTCTTTGGTCACTTCGGACATGATGGGGACTGGGCAAGAAGAGGGTCTTTGCTTCTCGGACTCCGGTCCCGGAACATAGGGAAGGGGAGGCTCGAGAAAAGGGCAGCGGGACAGCGGCGGCCTGACGCGAACGGGAAGCCAAGAGAGGTGAGGGGAGCGCACTACCGGCAGAGACCGCGCCTGTCAAGCCCGGCGAAGCCGCAACTAGGAGTTTCCCCTGACGGAAGCGGCCTGACTTCCGGCTTCCTTTAGCCCCGCCTCCGCGGAGGGCTGGGGAAAAGCTCTTCCCCGGAAGCGGAAGTGGGGAGCGCTTCTCAAGTACTAGGGGACTCCGACTTCTTTTGGGAGCTGTCCAGTTTGGGGATAGTTGGACTATTGACTCTTGCACTGCCCTACCAGGGACTGAGAGATCCCCTCTTCTCCTGGACTCTGTTCTTCCTTTTTTCTTTCCTTTTTTAAAAAATTTATTTCTGCTCTACTTTTGTAGCAGACTTTGAGGCTCTCAGTTTATTACCCAGTCCTAAAAACCTAGAATAAATACACAAACTAGAATTATAAGAGGATGGGCTATGCCCTTGAGTTGGAAATTGCCTTCCACAGTTCCTTGATAAGTCTTGAGAAATCCAACCAAGTCATTACCTAGTTACACCTGTAAATACATTCCTGTATTTAAAATACCTGCGCAGGTGTAATTATATATTTTACAGCTAGCTGGGGCTAAGCTGACCTAAACCAACCAGTTGATAAATAGCACAGATTTCATCTCATAAAATTTAAGACGCCTATGTTGGCAATATTTGGGATTAAAGACCCAGGTTTTATTCAAGGATTAGCATTTCATTATATGTAGTATGAAAACTATTTGTGACATTTAAAAAAGAATTTTCATTGGTTGGCTTTGACAATTGGGAATGGAAAGGGCAAATGTGCATTTTAAAAGTGTGTGTGGGCGTTGGGGTGTTTGTTTGCTTGATGGTTTCTGGAATGCAGTATTTGGAATAGTTATCTGGAAGTCAGGTTCTGAGTCATGAAAACCCCAGACTCTTCCATGCTAATTATCAAGTTAGCTTCACTTCACCTTTGCTTGTTGTTCCTGCAATAGCAATTGCCATACACTTCCCATATCATAAAGTATAAAATAAAAAAAATGTGTGTAAAGGATTCAGGTTCTTTTTGGCATATGGAATGTATTCACAAAACAAGGGATATTTTATTAAGATATTTTGTGGTAATTTGATGCAACACCAATGTTTTTGTATTTTTTTAACTCACATTTTAGGCATTTTGCTATTTAATATAGTGATTTTCAAGACACATAGTTTGCCGATTTCAAAATACAAATAATCTTATAAAACAGTGCTCCTGTGTTAGTTAGTTAAGATAAATTCTTATTTTAAATCACGCAGTTTGAAAACAACGGTTTCCTAATTTACACATTTTTCCTTACTTAAGAATTCTTCTCTGTAGTACCAGGGGACTGCTAAAAATACCGTCATGACCGTGGCCTTCCTCATGAGTTTTTAAAAATTGTCTTACGTATTTCCTTTATAATGCACATATGGGTTTGTGCATAGCATGGCACACATGTGGAGTAAGAGGAAAACTTGCGGTAATGCGTGCTTTCATTCAGCCATGTGTCTCGGAATGGAAAACATGTTTCAGGCTTGCCAGCAAACTCATTAATCCATTTTATGTGCTATTTTACTAATGTGCTATTTTGTTGATCCTAGAGTTTTTTTAAACCTAATTTTATACATTGAATCTTAGCTATTTTATAAGATAGAAAAAGCATGTTATTTTACATAAAGCTTTTTTCAGTCATTGCAGTCTAAACTAAAACTAACTTGTAAAATTTTATAGTACTTCGTCTGTAACTCTCTCTGACCATGGTGGTTATCCTTACAATTGCAGAGTTATTTACTTTCTTTTTATGCAGATGCATGAAGTATTATAATAAGTATTAATCAAAGGAATGAAACGTATTCATATTGAAAGTTAGGATTCAAATTTACTTCCTGTGACAAACCAACATTCCAGCTTTGCCAACTCTTAAGACATACATATCTCAAAGGGAAGGTGTAATTTAAGTGCAAATTTCTCTTAAAACTATAATATATATATATATACCAATACAGAGAGAAAAGGCTATATTTTAAAAGCATGCCTTTGTTCAACTTAAATATATGTATATATATATACATATATGTTTAATTTAATACATGAAAACTATATGTCTTAGTTGCCTTTCTATTGCTGTGATAAAGCACCATGATTAAGGCAACTTATACAAGAATGTGTTTAATTGGGCTGACAGTTTCAGAAGTTAGAGTCACTGATAGTGGAGTAAAGTAACGACAGCAGGAACACCTGAGAGATCACATCTTACACTGTAGGCAGGATCAGAGAGAACACCAAAAACAGCATATATCTTCTAAATTTCCAGAACTCTCCTTTTCTAACACACTTTTTCCAACAAAGCCATGCCTTCTAAATCTTCTAAATATTTCCACCATTTGAGTATAAGTATTCAAATGCAGGACCTTACGCAAGCCATTCTCAGACAAACCATCACACTATATTTAAATCTTTTCTTTTTTGCCATTCCATCTCTCAAGCTCCCCCCAATGGCCTCTTGACTTCCTCTCGAATTCCTGACTTCCTTTTTATTCTTGTTATACACAGCCCCTAATGAGTCTATTTAATGTTGTGCTTATACATATGTGACTACTTGGGATTGGAGAACTCATCCCTAGAGAAAGCTGATTCTCCCTCTCTCAGCAGACATTGGTTTGCCTATAGGTATTTATATAAGGAGTGGACCTTGTGAAACTCTTCCAGTCCTCAGTGTTGTCACTATGGAGATTTTTTTGTAGGCAGCCATACTGCTGTGATTTAGTGGGTACAGCTCCCTGCTGTGTCCATATAACACCATTTAGCATCAGGTAGCTTGATCTTCTGGCTCTTACTGTCCTTCTGCCCCTTCTGTGATTTTCCATGAGCCTAAAGAATATAGGGACTGACTGCATATGTGTCTATTGTAGCTGGGCACTCTATGGTCACTTAGTCTCTGTATTTTGATCAGCTGTGGGTCTGTGTAATAATTTCCATATGTCTCAAAAAGAAGATGAGCAGTAAGAGCTACACTTATTTGTGGGTAAAAGAATAAATATTTAAAATTAAAAATAGTGGTTAAAGGTTCTCTTCTAAAGTCTATGATCTCTCCAACCATGGATGGTTGGCTATGTTTACATTACGAGGCATAAATTCCCTCCTACTGAGAGAACCTTGTGTCTAATATTTGTGCTGTTGTTTACCCTCAAGATAAAAAGTGCTACTAATGGCCGTGTTGGGGTATCCTGTCAGGCCAGTTGGTGTTAGGATTTGTAAGCTTTGCAGGACTTGGTTGCTTTTCTTCCATTCCATAGCACTGCCTAAAACCATGAGAGCTTTTCCCCAGGGAGGAGGTTTTCAGGTCAGCTCAGCTCAATTCTTCTCAGTCCAGCATCTGAGATGTGTGGTGTTTTCAACAGCATGGTCTTACTTCCAGGAGGCAAAGCCAGAACAATTACAATGGTTGGTATGGTTTGGGGCTTCTCTTGGACTCCAGTGACCAACAAAGGAAAGGTTCCCATGCTTGGCATTGGGGTTTTTGTTAGGTGGTCTATGGCTCTGAGGAGAGCATTATCACCCTGTGTGCTATAGCTCCTTTTAACACACACACACACACACACACACACACACACACACCTTGTAAAGTACTGCCTATTTTTTCCTCTTGCAGTTTTAATGTAAAAAGTGTGTTTTGAGAAAAGGAAACTATATCTTGGTCTGTGACTTTTTTTTTTCTGAATTTTAATCTATACTCAAGGAGGCAGACCTGAAGCAGACACCGATTAATGTCCTTGTCACTTCTTTTATAGTGCATTTATTAATTTCTATGTTTTACACTTTTAATTAGCAGCACATATTTTATCAAGTAATAGTTAATTAATTATAAATTATTTATTGGCTTGCTTATTCTTTAATTATAACATCTAAATTGTGAGCTTCTTTTACAATGGGAATACAAATTATTATTTATTCAAAAAATTTGTATTCAATACTTTCATAATATTATGTACTATCTCATTGCAAGGGAATTATTCATTATAATCCCCTAACCCTGTTAAATTGCTTTTCTTGTCTTTTTCCCAAGTTTCCTTTCAAATCAAAGAAGCACATTATCACTTTCTATTTGTTCACAAATGACCAAGAGAAAAAAAGTCTCCAGCGGGAGTTCTTAAGTCCTAAGTTAGTGTATTTTCATTACACTAAAATAAGTAATAAAAAAACCTTCAAAAACCTACAATGCAATAAGATTAATAAATCCTATATAGATCCCATCCTCCATTCATTGATAAAGCTTACTCATATACTCTCTCCTTCTTTTGTTTAATATTTCTTGGTTCTTAATATAAACTTTATTTTAAAAGTAACAGGAGCCCGAGAAAAGTTGGGGGCAACTGTGGAGAAGATCATACTTGTATTCTATAATGTTTCCTGACAGGGAGGAGTGCAGACACTGAGTTCGGAAGTGGCTAAACTGGTTAGGAAGTGGCTACAATCATCCAGCAGAAAGGCTTAGAGTTTGAATTAGACCCTGATGTCAGTGCAGAGTTTCGGTAGCTTCTGCAGGCATTTTGGAAGCAGAGTGGATGAACTTGGTAGATTAGTTAACCAGTTGAGACACAACTCTTCTTAATGTACGATCAGTATCTCTGTGGACAGGGGCAGTGTTGGTAAAAATGACTGGGGAACCCAGGGTTCCTCACGCCAGGCTGTGTGCAGTTGGCTGAAAACGCTCTGGGTTCCTCCAGCTGGAAGTTAGGCCCGGCTGCTCATTAAAGGCCTCTCCACGGCTCCTCACAGCGGGGCCCCAACACACGAGAAAGTCCGGGTTTCTAAAACCAGTTTATTGGCAGGATGGATGGTGAATGGATCTGGATGCACTCCCTCATAAAACCCAGGGCAGTCCTGAGTTAAATAGGGAGGGGAAGAGAGGGGAGGGGCTGGGAGGAATGCTTATTTGGCTCCACCCTCTGGCCTTCAGGTACCTCATTAGTATGTAAATCTCTCTATCTCTCTAGGGCCTGAGGTCTATATCATGCCCTCCACCTGTGACCTACAGTGACTGAAGGGTGCAGGTTGAATGGTGTCAGGAGCCTGGGTTCTGGGAGCATGTCCGAACACCCACAACCCAAGAACTAGGATACCCTTCCACGCCCAACAGGGCAGAGCTGAAACATAAATATGGATGAAAGTGGCAGGCCTGCCTGACAGACTAGGTCATTGACTTCTAAAATCCAGTAGTTCCTGAAGACACAGGGTAAAAGCTGGACTTTATTAGGGGCCTCTCTGCCCTGGAAGTCAGCCAGGAAAGCCATGAGCACTTCTCAAAGCTATGACCCTTGTACTGCAGAAAGAGAAATACAGGGCTGACTAAGTCTGTGTAGGGATACCAAGTCAGTGCAGGAGCAGTTGCATGCTGCTTTCTGCAGGCTTTAAGACAAACTGAGTAGAAAGGCTCATCCCTGATGGTGGAGGCTTCATTTGTTAGTCTGCAGCTCTCCAGGGAAAGCACTGTCCGCACAAATGTGAGAATTTCAGCTAAATTACATGTCTATGCATATAAACACACACACACACACACACACACTTCCCTCCTTATTGTTCCTCACCGCCACCCCACCTAGGCCCTTGCATAAACAATCCCAGAGCAAGACACCAGACACCAATAGACATGCTGACAGTGCTTGTTTGTTAATACAAACTTTATTTTAAAAGATAACAAGAGTTTGAGAAGAGTTTTGATCCCTGGTATCAGATGATCATATTTGTATTTTAAAAATGCTACCTGACAGGAAGAAATGAAGACAATGAAAGCTCACAAGGCCTTAACCCTAGATGAAGAAGGAAGGAATACAGACAGCAGGAGAAATAGTCCTCTCCAGGGAAAAGTCCTGCAATGGTTATTCAATCCCAGTGGTCAGCCCTGAGATAATATACATAGAAATAACATGATATGGACTGAGAAGGTTATATTTATGTCTTACATATGTGTGTGTGTATATATACATATCTATATGCACACACATATATATGTGTGTGCATATATGTATGTATGAATATATATACACATCTATGTATGTGTCCACGATTAAAGAAAAAGTTCATGGATAGTGTTGAAGAGAGAAAAGGGAAGGAAGGAAATGATATAAATATGTTATAATTTCTAAAAATTTAAAGTATTATATTTTTTAAAGACAGATTAATTTCCTTTATTTTTCCAGCCCTAAAAGCTTTCCTACAGCTCCTGGCTTGCCACCTTCTTCTCTGCTAGTTCAGTGACTTTAATGATCATTCGTTCCCTAGTCTGAATTTACCTGACAGTGTTCTCTCCTCACACAATGATGATATTAGAAGACGGAGTTTGGAGGAGTTTTAGTGATGTGGGTGCTGCTCTCCTTGAGAGTATCCTCATGAAAGAGGGCCCAGGAACCTGTTCTTTTTCTTCCAAGCACACAAGACTACATCACTTATGAGTCAGAAACAGGCCTTAATAATTGTACCACATTTCCAGTGTCTTGATCTTGTTTTTTGTCACCAAAGCCAGAAGCAATAGGTTTCTGCTGTTTGTAAGCCTCTCAGTTTTAGGAGTTTTGTTATGGCAGCCACCAGAATCGACAAAGAGGGTTAGAAAAGTGAGCTGAGACTTTTAAAATTCACGTTCTTCTAGATTTTCCTGCTGTTCTCCATTACATTCTAAGGATTCTTGATGACACTGATCCACCTCAGCTATGCTGGGAAGCTTTTCATTTAAGGTCAGATGATGAGAAATATGCTCTACCAACATGATGGAGGTGCAGGCGGGAGTATGTGGCGCTTCTTTGAGAAATGGCCCTCGAGGATTCTTATCCGTGTTTGTAGCTGTTTTTGAAAATGAATTAAAGCTCACACATTAATAACATGAGATGCTGGGGATACTTGGGCAGCAGACTAACATGTCTCTCAACATTAGGGATTTGAATAATTAAAGACTGTGTGGCATTCAGCCTTCTGGTTAGAGGTTAATGACTTTGACAGTTATTTCCATAACAGCACTGAATGGTGTGACCAGTGCAACACTGAAGAATCAATAGAAAGAATAGATTTTTTTTTTTTAAAGGATCATTACAGATATGGCCACTTCTGCCTGGCAGTTTGGCTAGTTTGCTTTGCTGGAGTCCAAACACCATACCATAAGGTTACTTAAGTAGGAAGAACACTTGACTAGTGGAGCCGTGTCTGATAGTTTTCTAGCCTGAAAAGTAAATTCTAGCTTACTTTCTGTTTTATGTGGTCCTATTTTTATTACAAGAAATAAATGTAAAGTTTTTCCTCATTTTTTACTAGGTGCTACAAAGGAGATTAAAAAAAAAAAACACCTTTGTTTTAGAATGCTAAACACTAAGGATGAGCCCATCATTTTCTTTCTGCCAGCATCTCCTTGGACATGATGAAGTGCATGGTCTTTGTTATCCATCTTAGCGTCTATCAACTACTGGTTGCCTCTTTCCCATTGTGATGTGTTACCTTGCCACCGGCCATAAAATCGTAGGGATGGTCAATAATGAACTGAGAGTCTAGAGCACTCAGCTGTAACATGTTCCATGGTAACTCTTTGTAGAAAGGGACAGTTGTCAATTTTACTGTCAATAATGTACAGTAGCCCAGAGAGAGGAATATTAGCAACGAGTTGTAGCTTCTATCACAGGCATCAAGGAATTGTTTTGTAAAACACTTTTGACAAAGTCACACTCAATGAGAAACCTAGAAGATTTTTAATTTTACATTATACTTTTGTGTTTTAAATAGGGTGTATATTGTATCACTGTGTGTCCCTGGATGGCCTAACCAATGGATGTGCGAACCAGGCTAGACTCAGACTCACAGAGATCTGCCTGCCTCTGCTCTCTGGGTTCTGGAATTAAAGGCACACGCCACCACATTCCGTCTCCCTTTTGACCACTAAAAAAAAAAAAAAAATGAGGGTATCCATAAAATCACTTAGATTTAGCATTGTAAAAGAGGTCTTATTCTATAAGACAAGGTGATAGGAAAAAGTCAAAGGGGAAGAAGATAAAGACTAAGAAGACAAAGAAGAAGGAGGAGGAGGAGATGAGAAGAAGAAGAGGGTGGGAGGAGGAGAAGGAGGAGAAGGAGAATTAGAGGAGACCAGAAATTGGTTGTCAGCCACCTGTCGGCATGGGGGTGCTCTGAATCAAACTGGTCTTCTGCAAAGGCAGTGCATGCTCCTAACCTCTGAACCACTTCTCTAGTTTCTCCCATAGGTATTTCTGCAGTCCATTAGCCTTTGCTGTTCAGGGTCTTCCTCTTCCACAGCTTCTCATGATTTTTCCTGGAAGCTGTCTCTCTATAAGACCCTCACACCACATCCTCTCTGTAAGGATTCAGTAAATATACATGGAACTAAGATGCATGATAACACAGCCTTCCATAGTCTGGAGGAAGAATACCGACTTCAGTTGGACACAATCTCTGAATCTGGATGGACATGGATAGCCAGAAGGTAATGTTCTTAGCTTTGAGCTAAGTCAACAACAGTACACATGGAAACAAATATTGATTTACCAACTGAGAGACTTTCCCAAGTCTGTCCATTTCATGTGCCTTGGTTCCGTTAAGTAGGAGCTTACTAGTTCAGACGTTAAATGTCCCAAATGGCCAAAGTGTTAGATGTGTTTGGTCATCAATATAGTGCTTTAGTGACAGAGTGGAACCTTTAGGAAACAGACTTAATTGGACATTTTTAGGTCATTGAGACACTGTATTCCTGAAAAAGACTGTAGAACCCCAGACCCTCCTTCCCCCCTCCTTTCCTTCCTCTCCCTTCCCCCCCCCCCTCTCTCTCTCTCCCCCTCCCTCTTTCTCTTTCTTAAAGAGTTAGCTAAAACTGTTTCTCTTTTTAAGTTGAATTCTCAAGTATTTGTCAGTGCAGTGAAAAGCTAACATGAGACTGTACAGGAGACTAAAAATTTTCTTGGCTCAAAGTTGATGCTGGACTATTGCCGGAAAAAAACTAAAGGAGGAGGAAGAAGAGGTGTGTGATCATTAACTTTCTGGTTCAGTGGGGGGTCATGGTCACCACCATGGCCTTTGTTCAAACATTGCAGTGTTTACCACAGGACGAATGCCCTCTGAACCTGGACCCTCTCTTCCACCCATTCTGCGGCATTAGGAAGAGAAGCTTTATGGGAGATTGAAGCCAGTACAGTTGGATGTAGGCTTGGCTCAGATTAGTGTCATCTTAAACCAGCAGGAGTAAGGCACAAAGGCTGCTGTTCTTCTGTCATGGTTTTAGGTTGGAAATATGTTACTTTTGTTAGCTTTAGATCTCCCTGGCAGACATTGTGGAGTAAACAACTTATAAATGGCAGAGGATTTGTGTTGGCAGGTTTAGAAGCTCCTGTCCAGTATTACTTAACTGCATTGTTTGAGGCCTGCAGTGAGCCAGCAGGAAGGAGAGGAGGGGGTAGGGAGAGGGAGAGGGAGAGGGAGAAGAAAAGAGAGGGAGGGAGAAGGAGGGAAAAAGGGAGAGAGAGGGAGAGAGGGGGAGGGAAAGGGAGACAGTAAGGGAAGGAAGGAGGAAAGGATGGAAGGAAGGACAGGATACTTTTGCATTTTCAATGACAAGATTCATGGTTTTTGTCAACCTGGGGAGGGGGAATCAGTCATTTCAATTTTAATATTTTCCCTCAATCAAACAATGTACAGTTCATGTTTATAAAGATGGCAGTTTATCATGTTTATTCATTCCATCTTCCATGGAATTCCATCAATTTCATTCACGTTTTTCTATTTCTTCATCTGTTGTTTTTATCATCTTCCTTTAAGCCTCTGCCCATTTCTTTATTCCCACTTTTGACAAATTCACAGGATTTCAACCTCAATAAATGTTTAGATGATACAATTTTATCTAATTGTATTTGAACAGTGACTGTGAATTTATGATGTTTCCTGACTTACTCTTGATAAAAATTCATCCCCGTTAGCTTTGTAAATATTTTTAGATGTACACTCATCTTTAGTGGAACTTTCTTTGGGGTTCCATCTTAGCTGTGTGGTCTAAAGTAGTTCAGTTTTAGTTGGCAACATTCTGTAAGTTCCCAGGAAAGCTGAAGAACTCAGTGATTTACTATCCTGTCAACATTTGTTCTCTTTCTCTCTCTCTCTCTCTCTCTCTCTCTCTCTCTCTCTCTCTCTCTCGTGTGTGTGTGTGTGTGTGTGTGTGTGTGTGTTTCTGTCTGGTGTACAGACACACATAGAGACAACCTCAGGCATTCTTTTTCTGTGTGACCCATCCTCCTTGCTTTCTGGGACAGAGTCTCTCGTGGAATCTAGGGTCACCAATCTAACTAAGCTGGCCATCAAGATACAGGAATCATCTGTCTGTGTCTCTCCAGTGCCAGAATCACAGGACTATGCTACAACATCCAGCTTGGGTTAAACTTGGGTCCTCATGCTTTAGTGCCAAGCACTTTAAGGACTAGTCTATCTCCCTGGCCTTATTGCTCTTCTTCTGAAATCCTTCAGTGATGTTGCCTGTGAGGATATTCTTTAGGAATATGAATGTATGTATGTATTCATTATTTTTCAAAAATTATGTTTCCAATAACAAACAAATAAAGGCTTCCAAACTTGTGATCTTTATGTTCAATACAATCTGATTTATGTTGTATTAAAAATATATCAATGTTGATGCTGAGGAGATAGGTTAGTCATTAAAGTGCTTGCCACAAAAATATTGAGAGCCTGAGTCAGATTCCCCACAACCCAGATGCCTACAACCCTAGCACAGTGGGGGACAGGGGGATGTAGGGCAGTGGGCTGTGAGAAACAACTGGGTGTTTGGTTGAGCATGAGTTTCGAACCCCGGAACCTTTATCCAACGTAGGAGTTCAGCTCTGCTCCCAGGCCCTGGTTCTTTTCACTTAGCTTCAGTCCTCCAACAACCCCTCCCACAGAGAGGTTTATGACCATCAGTCACGAGGAACGGTCCCTCAGGCTCTCCCGCATGCAGATGAGGTATCTCCAAGCTCTCAGATCAAACCAATAGACATTATCTGCTGTGAGACCCTAACCCACCCCCAAACTGTATATTAAGGGCTCTATTTAAGGGAAGTAAAAAGCACGTGCTCAAGAATCATTCTGGTGTCCGAGAGTTTTTGTCACAAGAGCTGTAACACTTGGGGAGTGCCCTGCTCTTCTGGAAACTTCCTGGGACACGAAGCTGCCTCCTTGCCAGCTAGCCAGCTCCTTATCAGCCCAGCCGGGGCCTGGACCGGCTCAGTGTAAAGAGACCAGTGAGACAGGGCACCAAAGGCAGCAGCAGGGGCAGGCAATCTCCCCTCCTGCTCACACTCTGTGTCCTTTGGCCTCGACCTCCTGCATCAGGTCGGGCCAGAGATCTACAGACAGTGGAGACGCAGGCCGGAGGCAGCATGGAGACAGAAGCGAGCCCTCCCTGCTCTCACCCTGTTTCCAGTCGGGAGATCGTTGTGGGACACCCCTCAGAACAAGGGACCCACAGGGGGACACAGATAGATTTCTAAACTTTGTCTCTAAAGATAAAGTGGAGCATGATAAAGGAGGACAAGTCCTAATATCAGCCTCTGACTTCTACAGGCGTGTGCGAGGGTGTACGCGTGTACACACACACACACACACACACACACACACACACACACACACACACAGAGAGAGAGAGAGAGAGAGAGAGAGAGAGAGAGAGAGAGAGAGAGAGAGAGAGAGAAAGAGAATGTTACCAATAATTATCTTCTATGGCTTACACTTAAATACATGAAGGAAAACTAATCTTAATCGTATATTCTGCCCATACAATGATGGGTCCTTCAGGCATCCTGTGCATTTCTACCAAAGGCCATGGTCAGAGCATCATCCTAATAAATAAGTCACCACATAACTGTCCCATTATGTCATCCATATAACTGTCTCATTACGTCATCCATGTAAACATCTCATTATGTCATCACCCAGCAGGCAAAGCCCTATGCTCAATCTTTTGGCTTTGAATTTCTGTATGTGATCTTGTCATTTAGGTCAATTCTGCCATCTCAACAACAGGTGGTGCCATTGGATTATAATTTGAATTTAGTGGAAAAAAAAGCAGCAACTGGCTCTGTAAGAACCTCATCCTTATCATGGATCTGGTTACTGCCTTTGCTCTGTCACAAGATTTGATTTGGGGTTCGAAAATATATGTGTTCAATTATATTTTAAAATAATTGTATAATTCCAATACAAAATTGTAGAAACTATAGGACATGTGAATGTTCTTTGGCCTAAAGAGAAATGAATAGCCCCCAAACAAAGCCAAACACAAAAAATCCCAGATTTTAGTAGGCTGCTAAATAGCTTGATGTTTGCTTTAATACTTTTAGGTTATTATAAATCTCATTTTTTCTTTTTATGATTTTAAAAATATTACTGTGTGCTAGAAAAAAAAATAGTTTTTTTCCCATTCTGAGAAAACAAAGATCTATCCAATGCATACTTACATTTATTCTTTTACAAATGCTATAAAATAAAATATAATATTGGTCTTAGCTCTGCCAGATAACTCTTTGCAGTCAAGTGTTCCCAGGACTAGCACTGTAGAGATGGCTTTCATGTTGCTGCAAGACACATGCTTGGGACTGTTTACACCATTTTCCTGTCCATAAAGAGAACACAGAGAAAAATACACCAGCTCTGTTCTGCTCAGACTTCTGCCCTCCCTCCCTCTCTCCCTCCATAAACAGGAAATGGTGTTTGTTTAAGGAGGGTTTTCAAAGCCACACTGTGAACACAGGAGGTGGTGAGAAGGAGCAGGCACAAGTCATAGAAAGATTAGCGTGAGGCATCTTTTCCATAATTTGTGGGGATTTCAGAAACCACTAGATCTTGCAAACTCATTAGTGCTGTGTTGTTGATTTGGGAGACTGGAAAATGATAATCGAAAACAATGTAGTTCCTTGGCAAGCCCAGAACTGTCAACAGTACCAACCCAAAATAATCCAAAGACACGATCCAAAATAATTTTGGAAGCATTTGGATCAATTAAATGAACAGGTAAGCATAAAGAAAATTCAGTCTCAAAACAGATGAACAAGATACATTTAGGATCAGAAACCTGAGTTATGGGCTATATATTACATAGTGTCATCAACCTATTGGACACATTTTATTGATAAAGTCACTGTCTTCAACTTTGCTACGTTAAGATTTATTTTCAAATTTCCTTGTTACTGAGCTCTTTGAAAGTTCTCGTTTCACAATTGAGTTTCCAGAAGTTACACTCAAAGGAAACATTAGAACACCCACTAAAACATCTTTCCAAGTCATGTGCTCTCTCATTACACAACATGTACGGGCAGATTGAATTTTAACTGCCGCTAACCATGCTTACTTTCTGGCAGAGTGGAGGAAGGAATTTATAGAAAGAGACAATAGATGGAATAGTTCAAATGTCATTTTTATTATGACAGTGATATCAAAGATTGTGTATGGCTCTCTATGACCCATGCCACAATACTTTACTATCTTCATTTGAGTGACATACAGGAGCAGAATCTCTTTATGTTTCAGGTCTGGAATGTTTTTTTTTTTCTAATTAAATTAACATATAAGAAGTGAGAAATACACTTTTGCCTAACATACAGAGAATGAAAGAAAATTCCAGATGTCTTTTATTGACATTCTCTCTTATGTACCATTGTACTCTGAATATAAGTTCCTAATCCAACAGGTTTGGGGTGATAGACTAATATCCTCATCCATCCAGGGCTGGAGAGATGGCTCATTGGGTGGACTACTCACTCTGAATGCATGGGTATCTGAGTTAGAAACCCCGGGACCTATATAAAACGACAGATGTGACTGCATGAACCTATAACTCCTGCAATGAACACCTGAGGCAAGTTGGCTCTAAAAACATCATGGCTAGCCACCCTCCGTGAAACAGGAAAACTCTGCATCAGCAAGAGACTCTGTCCCAAGGCAGCAAGACAGAGAGTGATAAAGGAAGACACTCGATGCCCTACAGTGAGCTCTCTATGTTAATGTACAGGCACATACACCAAACACTTATTTGTATGCAATACACACACACACACACACACACACACACACACACACACACACACATACACACGCACGCACGCACACACACACTACAGTCTTTCATTCTTTATCTTTTTTTAAGGAAGAGAATAATTATTTTAAATTAGGTCAAACCTTTATGGTTTTTGACTTCTTGGTAGTAGAAAGTGGTCTTTTGTTGTTCGTTTGTCTTTGTTTGTTTTTTTTACACAAATTAAATTGAGAAACGTGGCTATATATATATATTATACACATGTACTACGTTTAATAACTGGATTTTCATTAACAATACAAAAGATGAAAAAGGGGCTGCACTTGCTGTGGCTGAAGGTCATAAGAAGGGTTGTGGGTATGAAAGATGCCAATTCATTTGCACTGGAAAATAATCTAAGAAATAGATCTCAGGGCTTTGTCCACATTTCTTCTTGCAGAAGAAAAGTCATAAAATAGGAAACATTAAACAAATCTCAAGGAAAACTGAGAAGGAGAGCATGTCACAAAAGAGGGAGAGTGTGGCAAATAAGTGAAATATATTAGAAGATGAAACATATAATAGTGGTGAGAAAGATGTGTAGAAATAAATTCAGCATTGGAGTGGCCAATGGAAACCATTCTTCTAGAACCCAATGAAAGATTCCAGCAGTTAAATAGTGTTAGATTTATAGACAAAGAATAAAGAATGAGAATAAAGATAATTGAATAGAGTAAGCTTTCTAAAGAGACAGAGGAAAGGCATGGAGATGGCTGAGTGGCGAGGTGTGAAGGATCTGGGAGAAGAGTGGGGTGAGGAACCTTGTTCAGAATATACATACGAAAAACCAATTTTCAATAAGGTTTTTTTAAAAAAGATCTGCAAAAGTACAGAAGTGACTTCTTTTTTCTTTTTTTTCTGGTCTTTTAAGACACTTTCTCTGTGTAGCCCTGGCTGTCCTGGAACTCACTCTGTAGACCAGGCTGGCCTCGAACTCAGAAATCTGCCTGCCTCTGCCTCCCAAGTGCTGTGATTAAAGCCATGCACCACCACTGCCAGGCTCAGAAGTGATTTCTTGTTGGCTCATTGCAGACAGTACAACTGTAATAAGTTACCCATCATTATATATTATTCAAATTTTTATTTGAAAATTTAAAAATTAATAAAAAGTTGGCTGCATCAGTAATTCCACCTATAAGTCATACAAAACCATCAAGGTAAAGTGACTTAAAAGTATAAGAATAGGCTTTGTAAGACAGAAGTCCAGATATAATCCATTAGAATAGGTGAATCCAGTGACTCAAAAATGTCATTAAAAAAGATGTTCCTTTTTCTCTTTGGGGAAATACAGTATGTTTTAAGAATATTTATTTATTTATTTATTTATTTATTTATTTATTTATTTTTATTTATTGTGCATTAGTGTTTCCCTGAATGTATGTACCTACATCACACAGGGACCTATTGCCGTTAGATGCTAGCAGATGCCAGTAGATACCCCTAGAACTGTAGTTATCAATGACTGGGAGATGCCGTATAGATGTTGGAAACTAAATCTGGATTATGTACAAAACAGCAAGAGCTCCTAACCACTGGGCCATCCTTCCAATCTCAGATGTATATGTTTTAAGACAGGGTTTTATACCGAATCTGAGAATGACTTGGAACTTACAATATAGTCAAGGCCTTGATATCCTGACAATAATCCTTCCTGAGTGCCAAGGTTACAGACACAAGTCATCATGCCTATAGTTCTATTCTACCACTCGTAGATCTGGTGGATACAGCATATGCTTCAGGAGCTGTTTGTTATCACAGAATGATGGACACTTCCTTCTTTATATCCACTGGATAAAGAGAACATCGCCTCCTCGCTGTCAAGAAGTTTTTTTTTCCATTGTAATTTGAGTAATTTAGTTTAGTTACCTAATCTTAGTTCTTACTACCTGGAGCCTAGGACAGCTAATTCAGTCCTGTTGTGCTACACAATGGTGCCACAGTAGATTTTGAAAGGTCAATCTTTGTCCTGACACAGTTTGAGACAACCAACACAAGAATTCAATATTTTTAAATGTTGGCCTAAGTTTGTATAATAAATAATCTTGTGTTAAGGTTTGTTCCTTCTCTTTTATTTTTCAGGATATTTATTTATTTATTTATTTATTTATTTATTTATTTATTTATTTTGTATACAGTGTTCTGCTTCATGTATGCCTGCAGGCCAGAAGAGGGCAGCAGATCTCATTATAGGTGGTTATGAGCCCCCATGTGGTTGCTGGAAATTAAACTCTGGGAAAGCAGACAGTGCTCTTAACCTCTGAGTCATCTCTCCAGCCCCCTTTCAGGACTTTTATAATGAAGAGGTTGTTGAGCTTTACAAAAACATAATTTTAGATATTTTTCTTTTGAATAAAGATTTGTACACACACAAGAGAAAGGCGATAACAGTTATACAGTTTTCCCATAAACCTACATAAGTGTCTGTCTGCTTGGCTGTTACACAGTGTGGGACATAGCAGCTCTCTAAGACTCTACCTTTTAATTTAAAATTAACGGACTGACTGACTAATTACCTAATAGTTTCTGTGGTGTGTGTGTGTGTGTGTGTGTGTGTGTGTGTGTGTGCCTACATGAGTTTATGTTCATTATATGCTTACTGGAGTTAGAAATGGCTGTGATCCACAATGTTGAAATTACCATTGTTGAAGTTTCTTGGATCAACTCTGCTTTTCTTGCCACCAAATGCTCTGTAATTCCTTACCTGCTTCAGTAACCAGTCTGGGTGGTATTGTTTCTTAGAGATGTTTTCTGAGAAGCAGGATTTGATACTGAGTGTGTGTGTGTGTGTGTGTGTGTGTGTGTGTATTTGCATGTCTGTGAGTGAATGAGAGCACATGTGCTTTGGGAGCTCAAGGAGAAATCTTCTTCAATTGCTTTCCACCTTGTTCTTGAGGAGAGTCTTGCAGTGAACCCAGGGTTAACTAATACTGCTAGTAGCCAGCTTGCAATGCGGATCTCTTGTCTCCACAGATCCTGTCTTCATCTTCCCATCACTCAGAATTCAGGTTCATGCCACAATGCCTGGCTTTTATTAAAAACAAAACAAAACAAAATCAATCAACCAAACAAACAACAAACAAACAAACAGGTGAAAGAATATGAACTTAGGCTCTCAGGTTTACATGTCAAGCATTCAACTGACCAAGCCGTCTTCCCAGACTGTACAAGACACATTTTTAACTAAATAAGGCACAAAATAGAGACTAATAACATTATGAATTAAAAAGTTACTGATTAAAACAGTTATTTCTGTAACTTCTATGATAAGCTACAAACACTAGCATCAGGAAATATTGGCTTTGGTGTTTATTACTAAACAAGAAGGTGCAAGCAGAAGCCAACTAAAAATAACATTCGAGTCCTAATAAACTCATATAATCATTATGAGAAAAGTTATGGAGAGGACATGGAAAGCGGTGAACTGAAGGCTGTGAATAGAAAAGAGGATCTGTTTTGAAGGAACATATCAAGCATGTGGTAAGAACTCTCACAGATTGGTGACCAAAAGAGAAATGAGAAAAGTGTGTTGGAGGAGTAATCTCAGATGTGTTTGACTAAGATGTATGAGAATTTCTGCCAAGAGTTCTAAGCACAGACTGGTGCATCTACATCAGTATGACATGACTGGGTGCACTCCAGATATTGGTGTGTCCATAGACTCTGTATCAGGCAAGGTGCTCTTCTTGAAGGATCCCTTTAAGAATAAATATCATACTTACATTTTATTGCAATATTTAGAGATGTTTCCTAAAATGTCACAGTTAAGTGACATACTTGGTATTTAATTTTCCCTAAAACAAATCAGTTAAAAAGAGAGCTGATACACTGAAAACTAGATTGTAAAAAGTACCATACACATTTGATCTATAATACTGCCCTGTGTAGAGGAATTTTAATCTAGCAACATGGCTTCCCTGGCAAAGCAACATATCCAAAAACTATATAGGTCTATGTGATCCAATTGTAATCACACACCTTTACTCTGGCTAGAATACAGACATGCCCTTAGTTCACACCTTTAACCCCAAACAATGAAGATAAAGTTACTTTATAGAAGGAAACAGCCGTGTTCGAAAGTGACATCTAATGAAGAGGCAGACAAAGTAATGAATCAGAGAAAGATTTGACAGAATGAGTCAGAGATAGAATACATCTAACCCTCATGAGAACAGAAAAAGAAAAAGAAGCTACTTAAGAGCAACACAGAGTAAGTCAGAATTGGAGGGCTGTTCAGTGAGTGCAGTTCTGTTGAGTTCAGACCATGCAGTGGAATTCAGTTAAGTTGAGTCTGTGGAGTTCATGCTCTTTATTTCAATTTTGGTAGGTCAGTTGAGTTCAGTTGAGTTCAGTTCTGAGGCAGTTTTGCTGGTACAGTTTTACAGAGACAAGTTACAAAGAAAACAAGCCAGAGAGAGACAGAACAAGCCAGAGAATGAGAAGGATCCAGAAGATTAGAATAGATTGCAAGATTTAGTTTGAAGCCAAGCAGAGCAATTCAGTTAGAGGCCAAAAGAAGCTAGTTTGAATCAGTCAGCTTAGAGAGGAGTTTTGAATCAGAACAACAGATTTGAATCAGCCAGCCAGAGTTCAGAAAGAACTAGAAAGGGTGAGTGAGCTTATTCAGCAGTAAGCCTCCAAGGTCACAATTATATCTGGCAAATAAAAGTTACATGGACAGTCCTGCCTGCAAAACATGCTAGGGCAATGGTGGCACAATGATTGTGGGAATAACCAACCAACAGCTGATTTGACTTAAGGTCCACTTCTTGAGACAGAACCCATATTCAACATTGCTTGAGTGATCAAGAACCAGAAACTAAATAGCAGAGGGACCTGGGGTAAAGTTAAGTAGGGTGACTTATAGTTGTAATTGCACATATATATTCTCTGCAATTCTTTTAAAAATGGTAATAAAATGATACCTAATGATACCCTTCCTGCAGAGCTCAGGGAACCCCTAGGAAGCAGACACAGAAAGAGTGTAAGAGCCAGAGGAGAGTGAGATCAAGGCCTTCTAAATCAACAGAGCAAAGCCCATATAAATGTATATGAACAGGCCTGCATGAGTCTGCACCAGGTCCTCTGTGTACGTATTACAGAACTCAGTTTAGTGTTTTTATGGGACTCCAGAGTATATGAATGGGTGGGTCTCTGATTCTTGTGCTTTCTGTTGGGGATCTTTTCCTTTTGTTGGCTTCTCTTGTCCAACTTTGATGTGATAGGTTTTTTTTTTATCTTATTATATTTTATAGGTTATGTTTTATTGTTGTCTCTTAGAAGCCTGTTCTTTTCTAATGAGAGACAGAAAGGGAGTGGAAATGGGTGGGAGGAGAATAAGGAGGATCTAGGAAGAGTGGGAGGAGAAAACACTATAATCAGGATATATTATACAAGAAAAGAACTGGTTTTCAATAAGGAGGGTAAAAGAATGGTCATTCTTGAAGTTTCAACTAAATAAGGGGTTTGTGTGTTTAGTTTAGAATCTTTCACCTTTTCTGTATGCTTAAAAATTTCCAGTATATAAAAAAACAGTTTTTTAAGTGAAAATAACATTTCCACCCTAAAAACCATGAGGCTAAGAACATAAGAGGAGTGATTTCTATCACTAGAGAGTAGATAACTAGTATAACAGAACTCCACCTGTCTTAGTAGAGGTAGGAAATTCTGGGTATGATTTTTTTTCTTGTAGCTGGCATATGTATAACCCTGAAAAACAATCATACAAAACAGTATAAACCGAAGCACAATATCATTTATTAGTGGACATCTTTTTTATGGTTATTTTGTTTATTTTCATTTCAAATGTTATCCCCCTTCAAAGTTTCTCCTCCAAAAACACCCTCTCCCCTCTCCTTTCCCCTTCCCCCTGCCTCTATAAGGGTGCTCCCCAACCCACCCACCCATTTCTGCCTCAGCACCCTAGCATTCCCCTACCCTGGGTCATCAAGTCTCCACAGGACCAAGGGGCTCCCCTCCCAGTGATGCTCAATAAGGCAATCCTCTGCTACATACCCAGCTGGAGCCATGGGTCCCTCCATGTGTACTCTTTGGTTGGTGGTTTAGTTCCTGGGAGCTTTGGGGAGTCTGGTTGGTTGATAGTGTTGTTCTTCCTATGGGGTTGCAAACCCTTTCAGCTCCTACAGTCCTTGCTAACTTCTAACTTCTCCATTGGGGTTCCCTTGCTCAGTTGGATGTTTGGCCGCATACATCTGTATTGATCAGGCTCTGGCAGAGCCTCTCAGGGAACAGTTATACCAGGCTCCTGTCAGTAAGTACTTCTTGGCATCAGCAATAGTGTCAGGGTTTGGTGTCTGCAGATGGGATGGATCCCCAGTAGGGCAGTCTCTGGATGGCCTTTCCTTCAGTCTCTACTCCACTCCACTCTTTGTCCCTGCATTTCCTTCTGACAGGAGGAATTCTGGATTAATATTTTTGAGGTGGGTAGATCTTAATGCTTTTAAAAAATGATAATGAATATTAGAATGTATCACTGTATTTTGACAATGATGTAATATCAGAAAATCAATTAACATACTTCATCTTACCAGTGAATTCAAGAATTAAAAAAATTAGAACTACAAATATGCTGAAAGGCACTTGAAGAAGACTGTATTAGTCAGCTTGAAAAGGTGGAAAATGGGTTGGGCTCATTGTTCTTGAGGTGATAATAGAATAGCCCTGCTGCTTTGGAGCCTGGGGTGATACAGCACATCAGAGAACAGCGAGGAAGAGCAAACCTATTAGCAATGAGAAGACAATAGGGAGGCAGTGATGTGCTCCCACTCTTTACTTGGAGGGCAAACCCCACATCCCAAAGTTTTCTGCTAGAGTCCTCTCCTTAAAGCTCTCACCTCCTCTGGGTAGAGTCATGCTGTGGCTCAAGTTATTGGGGGAACATACTAAAGAAAATTCAACCTCCCATTCCACATTAAAAAAGTGACCACCCCAGAGTAGTCACTTTGTCGTTAAAAAAATTGTGTCCCAAATGTCCAACAGTATTTTTCTGAACAGACAAGAGTATTCATTGAATGATTGTCTACCCTTGAGACTACAATTGTGTTTGTGTGTGTGTGTGTGTGTGCATGAGCACACATAAATGCATGTGTATGCAAGTGTGTATGTGTGTGTGGAGATAGAGGTCAAACAGAGATGTAGCCTCTCAGAGGCCATTTGCTTTGTTTTTTGAAACAGAATCTCTCACTACGACCAGGTACCTGCTGATTTGCCTACTCTGGTTAGGCAGTAAGTCACTGGGTGCCTTCCATCTCTGCATCCCTCCTCACTGGGATTGTAGAGCAGGCTATGGCCTCTGGCTTTTTAAGTAGGTTCTTTGGATAACCCTTTGGTTTTCAAGTTTACATGCAATTACTTTATGAACTGACCTATTCCTCAATGACCAGAGGCAGAAATGTAGAAGCAAAGATTGCTCCATTATAACAACATAAAAATGTAAGACAAATGTCACTAAATCAGTCTATTAAAAACTGTCCAACAAATAACACACTGGGAAGTGTACGTGCAATACCTAAGCAAAGCAAGAAAGCAACATTTTTATATTTAGGTTAACATTTATAACAATGATGGAAACTGTGTCCTCTTAAGAAGTAAGCTCAGAATAGAGACGTGTAATTACAACTAGAGAACTGAGGTAACTCGTGTGTGGATAGACACTGTCCTGCTCTAGTGCCTAAACTACTGAACCTTAAAGCACGATACTTCTCCGGACTTCTGCTGAGCTATTAGATATATGTGCCTATTGCTGATAATATCTTGCATATTTGAGGGGCAAATTGGCAATGTGTTTCAAAATCCTTAAAAAAAAATCTACACACTCTCTGATCCAGCATATGGGATGCTATAAATTTATCCTGAGAAAAAATTACAAATAAGCATGCACATATATATGTGCAGATTGTTTATGAGAGCAGGAAGAACACAAGAATGGGGGGTTCTTTAAATAAATTATGAAGCATTTATCAACATAGAATAAATTATTAGAATAATTAATGTAGATGATATAGGATTAATTTATTAATATAAAATATTTCTGATATGTTACAAGATGAGAAAATGCAGTTTGCTAAACATGTGCATGATAGCTCCCCATGCATTCACGTGTGTGTGTGTCTGAGAGAGAGAGAGAGAGAGAGAGAGAGAGAGAGAGAGAGAGAGAGAGACTGTGAGTGTGTTTGTAAATGATGAGGCAAATTGAACTAGCCAAATCAAGAAAAAAATAAAAAACAAAAACCAAGCAACCAACCAACAAAACCGGTATTTGTTGTAAAAAAAAAAAAATCAAGAATACCTCAATTCCAACATCACATGAAAATTAAAAAAATAAAGACTAAATGCTATTAAAGAACTATCAACATTCTTCACCTTTCATCTCTCTTTCTCTGTTGAATTCCATGATCCATGTTGTGGATTATGTTGACACCAGGACTCCAGCTTTACATATTACAGCAAGCTATATCTAGAAACCACTTGACATTCTGTAAATAATAGTTCTAAATTCCCGAAGAGACTTGGGCCATGGATAAACAAATATAAGCCTATCCTCAGGAATAGAGTTTGGCCATTGCAAACCTGACTGCTAGATGCCTGGTAGATGTGGGGAGTTTACACTGTTATCACTAAAAGAAGGATGAGCATGGCAGGACACAACAGGTCTTATAGACACGCGGACACGTTAATATACAGTTGAACTGACTGGTAGTTGTTACTCAAGTGAAGAGTGGCATTGGAATATTTATTTGTAGTAAGTTTTCTTCACACCATATGAGTTCAGAGTGGTCTGGGAACACACTAATAATTTATCTGGTGTCCTAGTTTGCTTTTATTGGCTGTGATAAACAACATGACCAACAGTAGCTTGGGAGAAAAGACTTTATTTGTATTCCAGGTTACAGTTCATCATCTTTCCAAGGCAAGAACTCCAGGCAGAAACCTGGAGTCAGGAACTGAAGCGTAGCCCAGAGAGGAATGCTGCCTACTGCCTTCCTCTCCACTGGCTTCTTCAGACTAATTTCTTATACCATCTGACTAGGCACGGGTCCTGCCACATAAATCATTAATCAAGAAAATGCCCCCACAATCTTGCATGTAGGCCAATCTGGTAAAGACATTTTCTCAACTGAAGGCCCCTCTTCTGAGCTTGTATCAGGTGGAAGAGACAATGCACATACCTGGTCTTGAACTTGCAATACTGTCAGTCTCCAACTGCTGGGATTGAAGGCATATGTCACTATGCTGGAAACTTACAGAAAATGTTCTTCTTTCCCTGTCTTTCTCTCTGTGTCTCTGTGTCTCTCTGTGTCTCTCTGTCTCTGTCTGTCTCTCTCTGTCTGTCTCTCTCTGTCTCTGTCTCTCTCTCTCCCTCTCTCTCCCCTCTCCCCCATAGACCTATTTTCTCTGTGACCTAGTTCCATTCTGTTACTGTAATAAAACATTGACCAAAAGCAACTCAGGGAAAAAGGATCTGTTTGATTTACACGTCCAGGTCACAGTCCATCATGAAGGGAAGTCAGGGCAGGAAACCAAGGCACAAACCTGGAGATAGAAAGAATAGAAAAGGTTGCTTGCTGGTTCACTCTCAGGCTCATGCACAGCTTGCCATCTTATACAGCCCTGGCCCAACTGCCTAGAGATGGTGCCACCCACAATAGGCTGGCCCCTCCTGTAACAAACCTCATCATGGCCACGGACCACAGTACCCCAGATGACCTTAGGTGACACCTTCATCTAGGTCATCTACACTGTCGTTACAGTTTTCTGTTCTGTTCCATATCTCAGATCTGTTTTATTCTCTTTAATTGACCCTTCCTATGTTAATCATTCAAGGTTTTTTTCTTTCTCCCCATTTCTTAGAATATCATCAGTACAGTAAGCACATAGCATTCTACAGGCAGGCAGACAGATGTTGTATTTGTCTCAACCATGTATGACTCACTTACACATATGTGAAACAAAGGGGGAAAAGATGTGAAACAATATCTTAATATTGCTTCTCACCAGCAGGTCCAATGATGGAGCGTTTTAAAATTGACAATGTTTTTCTCGTTTGTTTTTCCTAGCTTTTGTCTTCACATCAATCTTTTTAAAAATTTCATATTAATTACTCATATCTTAAATTATACACATTTCTGCATGTTGTGTGGTTTTTCTCTTCATTATTAACTTTATTAGTTTTTTTTTAAAATGAAGTGGATCGTGCTGTGAAATTTCATCCACACTTTGCTTCCTCAGCCTGTCTGTTATTTCAATATAAGGATTCATTAGGATGAGTATATCCATCTGCCCAAATTAAAAAAAAAATCCTGTGGAAAAAACACTCAAAATCCTTCCTTCTATCCCTTTTGAAGGGCACTGTACTTCAGGAGTATCTACTGGCACACTATTTTACATTTCAACACCAGAAATGATTTATCTTATATTTAAATACCTGTGTATATATGTTAAACAAAACTATATATTGTATAGAGAACAAACATATACTTTTCTTGCGCAAATCATTGTCATTAATATTGATAACTTTGTTATTTTATCCTAAGTCTAGTAAAGTCTCAAAAGAACAAGTTCATTTCTATGATTTCTTAGCAAATCACTTTACATAAAATAGTGATTTATAAATAATTATGTTAGAAAAGCAACAAAAACCACATGATACATAGAACAAAATTAGTGCTGCGGTTTACATGGAAAGCTAGAACAGAAAGGCCTGTAACTGTCATATTACCAAGTCTAATTACTGTTTCCAATTACAGAAAAGCCTGGTGTAACTAATAAAGGAAATTGGTCTTCCTTCCTTCCTTCCTTCCTTCCTTCCTTCCTTCCTTCCTTCCTTCCTTC
>JANHMN010000006.1:51671147-51689598 GCA_030674055.1 Rhabdomys pumilio
TCTCTCTCTCTCTCTCTCTCTCTCTCTCTCTCTCTCTCTCTCTCTCTTTTTTTTTTAGTACAGTAATATGCCTTGAAATAGTTGAGGCAGGCTTATGTGAACATTTGTTAGACTTCGTATTTAATTGGACATTTGAATCTTTGTTTGGTAAACCTGATAACTAATTTGAGCATACTGACTGCAGAGTCTTGTCTTTTTCATATTCATGATTGTAGAATGTTGTGTCAGTTCATTGTGGTTGCTCAATAAATCAAAGGGTCAGACTGTGACATGGGACTAAGTTATTTTTTAATTCAATATTTTCTTTCGAATTCTTGGCATCAAAATGCCTTAATGTATTGATAGTGAAATTTGTTATTTCTAAAAGAGAAAATCCTTGTAAGAAAGAATGCATTCTGTACGAAGTAGAAATTTAAAGATTTAAATATAAAAATTGGAGGGAACATCAAAAGATATTTAAGTGCCTTAAAATATCTCCCTGAGTTGTTAAGAAATATGCGGGCTAAGAAACTTCTCTTGCAAAATGATTATGGATCTTCTGCAAGAAAAAAAAATATGTGGTTATAAAAGATGTTTCGTGTAAAAGATGTTTCACACATGAAACTAAGACAAAATTATAAAAAGACGCTACCAATACTATTCATTGTTAAGAATAATGGGTACATTCTGTTAGGACACAAGTGAAAAGAAGAGGAAAATATTGCCCAAGTACTGCCCTGTTTAAATAAACATATCCCATGTAATTAATTTTAAATGTCTGTAAGTCTGGTTATTATAAGAGCATAGTAGAGCTCCATGGTTTTTATTTACAGGATCAGGGATTGAAACTAGGTGCTTGAGATTGCAAGGCAAGTGCTCTGTCATTGTCCTAGGTACTGTTTTATTTCTGTGAAGAGGCAAAAAAGACAACTCTAAAAAAAAATTGTGGGCATGCTTACAGTTTCAGAGGGTTAGTAAATTATCATCATGGCAGGGAATGGGGTGACATGCAGGCAGGCATGGTGCTGGAGAAGTAGCTAAGAGCTTTATATCCTGATCTGAATCTGAAAGCAGTAGGCAGAGAAAGAGAGAGAGAGAGAGAGAGAGAGAGAGAGAGAGAGAGATTGATTCTATCTGTGTGGGTGTGTGGGTTGTTGAAACTTCAAAGCTCACTACCTACAGAGACACACCTCTTACAAGGACACACCTACTCCAATAAGAACACACCTCCTTATTCTTTCCAAACAGTTGATCAACTTAGAAAAAATATGCTAACAGGTCTATGGGGGCCATTCTTATTAAGTCATCACAGTCAGTAAGTGATATCCTTGGGTTTCTCCACAAATTTCTTAATCTTCTTAATTTATTTATCTAGAAAAAAAATACAGCTGGTATCATAATTTTCCCGATCGACATATGATCACTACAGTATTCCGAAAGCCTTCCTTGGCAGTAGGAGGTCTTAGGTCATACAGTTTCATGGCCAGGTTCCATCATACTCCTCATGATATGACATTGGTATTAAGAGAGAGATGAAAATATTCAGATATCGTCAAATTTAAAGACCTACAGGGTTTCAGACAAAGATCAGTAGGGAAGAGGGCTTGCTTCTGTTCCCCAGAACACTTGATATGGCTCAAAACTTCATGTAACTTTAAATTTGGGAAATCTGATGATCTTCTCTTGTCTCTGTGGGCACCCATAGTCATATTTGTTCCTCCCACACTAATTTTTTAAAAAAATTTTTTTTATTAATCTTCCCATTCGTTTACATCTCAAATGATATTCCATTTCCTGGTTACCCCCTCCACCAACCTCTATCCCATGATATCCCACTTTCCAGTTACTTCTCCACTAACCCTCATTCCACATCTACCCTCTCTCCTCTCTTTTGCCTGTATGAGAGTACACCCACACCCACCCACACTCTCCTGCCCCACCGTTCCAGCATCCCCCTATTCTGGGACATCAAACCTCCTCAGGACCAAGGGCCTCCCCTCTTGTTGCTACCGGGCAAGGCCATTCTGTGCTACATATGTATCTGTAGCCAAAGATCTCCCTATGTACATTCCTTGGTTAGTGGTCTAGTCTCTGGGAGAACTGGGTGGTCAAGCCAGTCTATGTTGTTCTTCCAATGGGGTTGAAATTCCCCTCTGCCCCTTCTGCCAGCTCACCCACCAGTTCCCTGAATCCAGCCTGATGGTTGGCTCCAAGCATCTGCCTCTGTATTGGTCGGTTGCTGACTGGACCTCCCAAGGAATAGCCACACTTGGTTCCTATCCATAAGCACCTCTTGATCATAGCAACAGTGTTGGGTTTGGTGTCTGCAGACATGATGTATCCTCAGGTGGGACAGTCCCCAGTTGGCCCTTCCTTCAGTCTTTGTTACATTTTTTTGTCCCTGTTTTCCTTTGAACAGCAACATTTCTGGTTAAATACCTTTGAGATGAGTGGGTAGCTCCATCCCTTGGCCTGGGGCTGTGCCTATCTACTGGAGGTGGTCTCTGCTGGTTCTATCTCCCCCTTCTCTGCACATCACAGCTAAAGTCAATCTCATTGGGTCCTAGGAGCCTCATGTTTCTCTGGTGTCTGGGACTCACCAGTGGCTATCCCAGTTCCTCTTTCCCCCTACTACCTATTTTCATTCGATTTCCTGACCCTCTGTACCTCTTTCAAGTCTCCTCCAGCTTCTGATACTGCCACCTTTATTTCCTCCTCCTCCTTTCTCCCTCCCTCGTCCCCCTTTCCTTCCATCTCCCACAATCGTCCTGTGTCCCCTCCCCCCTCAGTGCAGGACTGAAGCACCCATCCCTGATCGTCCTTCCTTCTATGCTCCATATGGTCTATAGGTTGTATCATATGCATTGTGAGCTTTTGGGTTAATATCCACTTATTAGCGAGTACATATCAAGTGAGTTCTTTTGTGTCTGGGTTACCTCACACACTTAAAGAAACGTTCAACATCCTTAATCATCAGAGAAATGCAAATCAAAATGACACTGAGATTCCACCTCACACCAGTCAGAATGGCTAAGGTCAAAAATGCTGGTGACAACTGGCAAGGATGGACCTAAGAAAGAGGAACACTCCTCCATTGTTGGTGGGATTGCAAGCTGGTACAACCACTCTGGAAATCAGTCTGGCAGCTCCTCAAAAAATTGGAAATAGTATTACCTGTGGATCCAGCTATACCACTCCTGGGCATATATCCAAAAGATGCTCCAACATATAACAAGGACACATGCTCCACTATGTTCGTAGCAGCCTTACTTACAATAGCCAGAAGTAGGAAAGAACCCAGATGTTCCTCAACAGAAGAATAAATACAGAAAATGTGGTACATATACACAATGGAGCACTATGCAGTGATTAAAAACAACAACTTCATGAAATTTTCAGGCAAATGGATGGAACTAGAAAATACCCACATTAATTTTTTAATTAAAATAAATGAATACAAATAAAAGAACAACAGCCTATATGGGCAACACACATAAAACTCCAAGTGACTATAATGTCAAAAACAATTTGGACCTCACTTTTGACAAAGACATACAATTTATACCAGTGTGTAGTGTTATTCTTATAAATTAGATAAGAATTTTGAAGGTGTAAAGTCCTTGATGTTGATGGTACTTCAGAGACGACTGGGACACTCAGTCTAGAAAATATCTTGGTGATAGTTGTTTTAGTTAGTTGAGACCTGTCTCTTTTACCATATCTTGCTCTCTTATGCAAATGATCTCAATGGCCCATAATCCTCTGTGAGGAGCCCAGCACTTATATCCTGTGGCCTGGAAAGACAGACTCTGCTCCTCCACATATTTCCAAGTAAGAGTTGAGGTAGATAGAAAGTTTAAAGGCTACAACTTACATGTCTGTCTCCACCAATCTGCTAAGTGGATCCAGTGAAATAACAAAGGGCCTGTAGAGAAGCAGTGCTCTGTGATACATTTCACAGACATCAGAACTGCTAGCAATGACATATTCAGTATGCTCCTACTAATTGTTCCATCTCTCCTAGTTTGTTAGCCTGAGGAAGTTAATTACTACATTTAAAAATATATTTTGCTTTCAGAGAATTAGGTCAATTTTACCGTTTTTTTAAACCATGTTTTGTGTATATTATCTATCTGACACATATTTAAATGTGCATGTTCAAGAAAATAATTTTAAATGAATAATATGTCAATATAAACAAAACTAGGACTTCTGATCCAAAATTGAACATATCCCATCATGGCTGCTTTTTTTCCCTCCTTAAACATGTGTAATTTTGTAGACCTTTGGGCCTTCCGACTACTTTCCATGTTCTTTGTACTTTGTTTCAATAGGATAAAGTATTTCGACATTATTCCTTGTGGTCATTAAATATTTAAAATATCAGGTATCTGTTTTTTACCTGTTCAAAATGAACCCAGCTGTTCACCTGCTGAAAAGGTGCCAGATTTCTTCTTTCATAGATTTAACTTAGAAGAATAAATTTGAAACAATTCTGTAGGGACTGTTGGTCACAGATGGCTGAGTGGTAATAAATTCTCAGGTGAAGATGGAGCCGTTCTGGCTTACAGCACCTGAACTGATTTTAATAATTTAAAATACTCTACCTGCATCACCCAACTAAACAAAAGGTACTTCTTACTTTTATTTTAAATCAACAATTAGTTTATGATACTTTAATTTTTAGGAGGCAGAGTCAATATGGAGCTCAGGGTGGCCTTGAACTTGCCACCCTCCTGCCTTGTTTCCACAGTTCTGGGGTTTCAGGTGTGATCACTGAGATGGTCTTTTGACATCCTTATATTTATTTTACTTTATACATTAGCATGTCTTCCAGGAATTCACTCTTTCCACTTAAATTATGATAGGTCTGAGCATCTCCCAGCTTTAAAACAGTTCTGATGGTGCAGTAATCCATGTGCTGGTGTGAGTATTTCATAAAGGGAGCATATAAAAGATGGTGTGAGGGAATATAGACATTCCTAGTGGGAAGGAGGAAGAGAGGGATGGAGAGTGAGGAAAGGGAGGGAGGAAGAAAGAGGGAAGAGGAGGAGAAGAAAGAGGAGGAGAAAAAGAGAAAGAAGGAGGAAGAAAAGGAGAAAGAAGGAGAAGCAGAAACAGAAGCAGAAGAAGAAGAAGAGAAAATGTGGTCACCCAGAGCTAATGGGAAGAGTGGAGATACTGTGTTGGAAACTGGAAGGAGAAAACATGCTTTGAAAACTGTCATCCTCCATAGAAGAGTAGGACAATCTTGCTGCAACCCAATACTACTCTTCTGTCTCCCACTGGGAAAAAGGAAACTTCATGGGAAGCAGTAAAACCTGTCCTGTGGTCCTTATCCATTGACCCCCCTCCCACCAAGGCAAAATATAGACTGTAGAGTGATCTGGAAGGGGATTGAAGAGTCTGGTCATTGTAAGGAAGAGAAAGTACTCTGTGAGATGTTCATGCTGCTGAAGCAGAGCCTCGGGCCAGCAAACAAATACCCACTGTAGCTGGACTTTTCTTGTATTTATTTTTAACTGAAATGAAAGCAAAACATCTTCAGGACACATGTGATGGCAAGATATGGAAAACCCACGGCAGCTTTTAGCTGTACAATATTATCTCATTTGGGGGTGAATTGGGTATCCTAGATTGCACTGCCTTTGACCCCAGATCTGCCTTCATATGAGAGTACAGAACCATGTTTGCATTAATGGAATATTTCATCTCAGAAGAAAAAACGTATTTCTCAATACACTTAAATTTTGCATCACTCTTTCTCTTTTTTATATTTTTAATAATGTGGAGAGAATGCTCCAACTGAGTTCATTGTGGCTTTTCTGCAATGCATATGTTTTTCAAATGCTATATCATCTTCAGTCTTCCACCTTCAATTTAAATTTGAGTAAATCATGTTTTTAGTTCTATGGAAATTTTCTTTGTCATCTATATTTGACTTAAGTAGGTAACAATTTTCACATATCTGGCTAAAGAAAATATTGATGTCTAAATAAATTTGAGAATAGAAGATTTTATATACATTGATTTTGATCACACTGCAGAGATGAAGTATACTTTTGATTCCTAAAATTGGCAAACTGGCATAGCAAATGAATGCCATTAAAAGAAATGTGTATAGAATAGAAAGCATTACTTTGTTTTCTGACAAAGACACAATGGTCATCAAACAGGAAAGTCTAGTCAGTGGGCTTTTGACTGAAACTAACAGCTTAAAAATCAGTTGACCCAGAGCTGGAGAGATGGTTCAACAATTAAAAGCACTGGCTGCCCTTCCAGGGGACTAGTGTTCTCTATTCCCAGCATCCAAAATCTTGGCTGGGGTACTGAACACCCTCTGCTGGCCTCTGAGTGCACTAGGCTTGCACACAGTGCTCATATATGCAGGCAAAACCCTCACATACATAAAAGAATTTTTGAAAAGAAGTAGACCGTGCACAAAAATGATAGAGCCCAATGATTATGTTATCCCCAGCGATATTCACATCTTTGCATAGTATAGAATCTTAAACTTGAAAATGTGGAGTTGTATGACAAGTAACTGTGTGGTCAGCTAGTGTGTTTTATGTGAAGAATAACTTTCAGTGAAAAGGCACACTGTCATTTCAGTAGTTTGTGTCACAGTTGGGTTAAATTTTGTCACAGATGGGAGTATAATGAGAATTTTGTTGTCTTAAAAAAACCCAGTTATGTGATCATGTTTTTTGTCTTAATCCCAGTTATGGGATAAGGGGTTGATTAAAACTGTCCACAGCCACTAACTACTATTTGTCTAGTGCTCTAGGAGGGGTGTGATTTTTGCCAGCTGCTGATTGTTTACATTTGGAATTCTGGGGACTCTTGAGATGGTATAAATGTTAGAGCTGGAGAAGACCTGGGGCAGCTGCTGCCCCCACTGCTGCTGCTCTCTGCTGCTGCTGCTGGTACCTGTTGGTGGTAGTCTCTGCTGCTGTTGCTGCTGCTGCTGGTGATAGTGGTATCTGCTGCTGGTTCCTGCCACTGAATTTGCTGCTTTTGCTATTGCTGGATTACTGATTTCTGGTTGAAGATCTGACAATTTCCCCAAGGAACAAGAAGACTGTAATCAGCAAGAGTAGTCTAAGGAGTTCTACACACCTTTCTCCCTCTAACCTTCTTTCTTGCCTACTTAGTGTTAGGGGCTTGGAAGGGATTTGGGTAGAGAAGGGTGGTAGATATAAGAACCTAATAATGTAGTCAAAAAATATGCCTACACAAGACTGACTATATTCCACTAAAAAACAAAATAACACAAAAGAAAAAAGAAAAACAACAACAAAAAGGAATAATAACAACAATCAAACCAAATAAACCTCATTAGCATCAATATACTTTACTTAGAGCATCAACTCTTATATAGTTAAACAGTAAACAGAAGACCAATGTTTTAAATAAGTAGCTATGAGAATCAATTTAAAAATTAAGAGAGTTTTAAAAAGAGGATAAGATTTAATTAAGGGAGCACACAAGCTGGTTGTGTTTCAGAGAGTAAGCTGTCCCAATGAAACATTTCTAAGAAGAGAAGATTAAAGACAGCATTGACAATTTCACATTTACTCAGAGGTGATGGTCTAAAGCATGGGCTCTGGAATCCGAACTTCCTGCATTGTGTTGAAGTAGAAATTTCTAGTTTCTTTGGAGACTCAGTTGTGTCATGGAGTGTTTTCCTGGAAAATTCTCTATGAGAGGATGTTTTTGCTGATGTGAACATGTGGGAGGATGTTTTTCTAAGAACAGACACAGGATGTTTTTCTAGAAGTAGCCTGGAAAAAGGGCATGTGATGTTTTGTTAGAGCAAGTGCTTAAGAGAACATGTGATGTTTCGAAAGGGTATACATATAATACAACTGACAGCGGTTGATGCTGTGTGGTGTTGGTTCGCCTTGCCACTGTTTGCTGGTTATCATTTGTCAGGAATTTGTAGAGGGAAACCACATGGTGGTGCCCCAGTGGATTCTTGCCACTTCTGCTGACCTGGGCCTTTGGCAAAGCCTCACTTTTTTCTGGATCTACCTGCTGTTACTGATTAGTGAATGGTGTTTGTGAGTGGATTGAGCTGCTGCTCCTTATTCATGTGAAATGAACTGCTGACATCCTGACAACGCAGATTGAATTTGCTTCAAAGAACTATTTCTCAACAGATCCACATACTCCTTTGCCCTAGTAACCTTTCCTTTCCACTACCTCTGGTGGGTGGTGGGCTAGAAGGGAGATTAAAGAATTTACCTACCCTTATTAAAAGTAGGTTTTAAAAAATATAAGCCTATGTTGTGCTGTTAATTTTCTCCTTCCATCGTGTGGGTTCCAAGGATCAAAGTCAGGTCATCAAGCTTTCTGGAAGGTGTCTTCCACCTCTGAGCCATCTCACTAGCCCCTTACTTCACATGTGTGAATCCTGGTTCTTTATTTAGAGTAGTCACAGAAGCCACAGAAACCACTATGCTTGTCTTTGGTTCACTGCTTTTATTTGTGGGAGGGGTATTTACAAGTAACTTTAAAGTAAGGTCAAATAGAGTTTTCAAAGTCTGTATATTCTTAGAATAGTGGGCAGCATGTTATAATCTCCATTAGCTATTATTAATTTTAAATTGAATAGCACTTTACTCACCAACTTATGTGACTACGTAGCTTATTTATTGTCAGTATATTTCTGTTTAACACCAAAATATGTTCAGTGTTTCACCTAAATCAGAAAGATTAGTGAATATATTTGTCCAATAACTATTTATTGACCCTCTAGACAATATTATGTATTGTGATAACTAGGGGAAAGAAGCATACTAACAGAGACATTGTAGTAGTCACAGTGAAGCTTTAGTTCAGTCAAAAGAATGATTGTCCAAGACAGACTCCATGGTAACTGCAGGACTGTTTTCAGAAACAATATTAAGAATAAGATATTATCATCCTACACAGAGGGTTTCTTTCTTTATTTTTTTTCTTATTATTATTGTGTATGTATAAGATGTGTGTGTGTGTGTGTGTGTGTGTGTGTGTGCGTGTGCGCGTGTGCACGCGAGAGTGTGCGTGCACACATGAATGCAGTGTATGGGTTCATGTGTCATGGCATTTGTATGGAGGTCAGTAACTTTTGGGAATTGGTTCTCTCTTCCCATATAGTTGAGCCAGAGTCTTTCTAGTTTTTCTGCCATGCTGTGTATTACTGGACTGGCCATCTAGCTCCCAGGACTTCTCCTGTCTCTACCTCCCATTTCCCTGCAGATATGTATGAATCACAGACATATGCAATGATATCAGGCTTCTTTTTTTGTGGGTTTCAGGGATCACCCTCTGCTCGCTTGTGTGATAAGTGATTCCACTTGACCATCTCTCCATCCCCTCAGAGCACTCTGAGTGGACTTTGCCAGATGCCTGGGATCTACTATTGGTGATCATCTCAGACAAGTATCAGAGTCTTATATGTTTTCAAGGTAGACTGGACTTTCTAGCAGGGTCTGCCTGTCCGAAGCTCACTCTTAGCTCTGACACAAATATTCCCAAAGCAATTCCTTTCTCCCCAGTAAGATGATCCATCCTCCCTTCTGTTGTATTTCTTACTCCCTAGTGTGTCTGTCTGTACTCACTCCTTCTCCCTTTGTCCAGCTCGGCTATTCAAGTATGATCAGATCTTTCTGTGACGCTTATGGAGTCACTGTTCTTTCCAAGGGAGAAGTGTGCTAGAAATTGAGGAGGAGGAGAAGGAGGAGGAGAAGGAGGAGGAGGAAAAGGAAGAGAAAGAGGAAGACAGAGGGGAGCAAAGATGAGTGAGAAAATTCGCAAGACAAATTTTTATCACTGAGGAAGCCCAGGGCACCTGTGAATACGAGGTTACAGAATCCTGGGGGCAGGGGTTGGTGGTGTCCTGAACACTAAGGGAAGGTGAGGCCTTGCACTGTTGAGAAGCTCTTTAGGATCATAACTGGTGTCCCTTCTCTATTGAATAATCTGCATAGAAGACCTGTGTCCCATAAGTGGAACAATGTACTGTGAACTGATAAGGTATCTCTGCAAACCCTGAGATGAAGGTCAGAGGAGCAGAGATCTACCCAGGACAGAGGAAGAAGAAGGGGAATGTGTTAACATGAAAAACTGACAATATTTTTGGCTTAGAATCAGATTTTGCTGGGATCTGAACATGTCTCTCTGAAATTCACTGATTCCCAAACTCTACTATTGGGGCTATTAGGAGGCGGGGCCATGGGAAGTGACTATGTCATGTGGACTCTGTTGCATGGGTGGGATAAACAGCCATTTAAACTGTGCCGAAGGAAGTACATTAGCTCCCAGTATAAACACAGTGTTGGTTTCTTCTATCGTGTGAGAAGCCTGCATTTGAAGACAGACAGAAAGAAACATTTTCCATCAAACACTGAATCTGATGTTGCCTCCAGATGGACAAGAAACAAATTCTATTGTTTAGAAATTACCCAGTCTGTTCTCTTACCACAGGGGGAACAAAAGGCTAGCCTAGATAAAAACTCAGATTATTGTTTCCTGATCTAGAGCTTGGAAAGCAAGCACTGTTCTGATTTCTAAAAGTGGATACAGCTTTTACAGCACCAACATAAAGGGAATGATAAGTGTCTGTTCTTTAATCATAATTGTTTTGAATTTCATCCATGTGGTAATTTCTTTATAATGTTGAATAATGATCCCTGACACTAACATACCATAATATGTTACTGTTGCTCCTGGATCTGGGCGTTTAGGGCTGATATTGCTACCATTATTAATTTGTGGCTAAATATCCAAGAGTAAAATTGCTGAAATGTAGCAAGTAGCTTTACCTTTATGTGAAATTTCTGTCTTACTTCTCCATAACAGTGCATGAATGTTTGCTTTGATTTTTTCAGCAAGCATATGTATGGATGTTTGTGCATGTTTGGGTATATGTGGTAACTGGTGCCATGCTTACAGAGGGCAGAGGAAAACTTTGATTGTTCCTCAGAAGTCAATTACCCCTGCACACAAACCTCACCCCCAACCTGGGATAGAGTCTCTTGATAACTTAAGGCTTTCCAAGAAGGCTAAGGTCTTAAGGTTCTAAGGCTCCATTTATCTCTGCCTCCCCAGCCCTGGGATTATGTGGGTAGTTGGCTGGGAATGCTGAGGGTTCCTCACACCAGGCTGTGAGTAGTTGTGGCTGGGAATGCTGTAGCATTCCTCCAGGCTGCTGTGGCTCCACGGTTCCTCAAGGGCAGCCCCAATGACACAAGAAAGTCCATGGGTTTTTACAGGCTTTAATGTCATGGTGGATGGTGGATGGATCTGGATGCACCCCCTCCCCCCTGTAAAACTCAGGGCAGACCTGAGTTTAATAGGGAGGGAGAGAGGGGGGAGGGGCTGGGGAAGAATGCTTAATTGGCTTTACCCTCTGACCTTCAGGTACCTCATTGGTATGTAAATCTCTCTAGGGCCTGAAGCCTGTTCCTCATGACTGATGGTCATAGGCCTCTCTTTGGGAGGGGTTGTTGGAGGGCTGAAGCTAAATGAAAAGAACCAGGGCCTGGGAGCAGAGCTGAACTCCTGCCATCCAATAAGGTTCCTGGGTTCCAAGCTTGTGCTCCACCAAGCACCCAGCTGCTTCTCACAGCCCACCGCCCCACAGGATTACAGATACACAGTGCTGTAAACTTCATGCTTCCAGGCAAGTAAGCACTTTGTTAACTGAGATATTTACTTCCTGCTCATGAAAATGGTGTTATTTTCTTTCTGTAAAGCCATAGGGTGTTGGTGGTTCAATTTTGACTGTTTCTTAGAAGCCTCAATATTTTAAGCCTAAGAGTGGGGATCTCATTGTCTTTTGATATTCCTTTCACTCATGACTAGTGGTTCTCAGAAACTTTTCTTTGCTTATTGTCTATTGGTATTATTATATTATGAATTCATCAATTTTTGTTCCCTTTAAATCTAAACAGATCACATTTTTTTTCTAGTTGATTTATTGGAGTCCCTTAGTAACTCTTAGTTATAATTTTTTTCAGGTATATGCACTAAGAATATGTTTCCCAGAAAAAGGAGTCTCTACTCAGTTTTTAAATACATGGTTTCATAAGTTTTAACTTCTTAATACCTTTTGAGGAATAGGTATTTTAAATTTTAACTATACTGAAGTTATTTTTGTCATTAATATGTTTTTTTTTTTTTTTTCGTTTTTCAAGACAGAGTCTCTCTGTGTAGCCCTGGCTGTCCTGGTCATTAATACTTTTAATGTTTTAAACCATTTCCTGTCATTGTCTGTGGATATATTGTTTTATAAATATAAAATAGAATTTTATAGTTGCATATTTTATTTCTATGATTCATCTCAAATTAATTTTTATGTGGAGTGACAGCTGTCCTGTTCTTGGCAGCTTCGAAATAATATGTGATCTTGTATGAAATCAATTGATCCTCTTTGCATGGGCATGTGTAGTCACTTTCTAATTTTCCCTTAGATACTGTTGCATCAGACTACTCTTGTGTTTAATATATAGCTTCTGCAAAAGAAGAAAACAGTTAAAGTGGGGAGATGGGAGCCAACACTTTAAATCCCCTGGAAATCAGAAGTCAGACAAGTGGCTTGCAAAGTCACAGACGCTGTAACCACAGAGGCTGCATGCTCATCTGTTTTGTTGTCAATAGCAGTAATTGATGTCACAATCACAGGTCCCCTGTATTTGTGGATCGTGTTGTGTTTGTGGCCACAAAGTGTATACAGATTTCTCTAGGAACATAAGCAGAGGTGCCTTTCCTGGTCTTAGGGTCAGGGTAGTTGCTATTGAGCCAAAAGCTGAGATGACAAAAACTAACTACAGCTTGCTGTCTAAGACGTTTTCCACAAGTTGCCTCCTCCAGTGTATTCCAGAGATTCAAAATGATTTCATCAGCGAGACCAGACCCTGCAATTGTTGTCTAATGGAGGAGGCAGTTTCAAGGGCTTTTTGCTCTTCAATCTTCTCAGAATCCTGTCTTAATTTTAATGGAAATTCTCTTTTGTTCGTAATAGAGTTCTAGATTGGAAGGATGCAAACTGTGGCCCATGGAATAAATCTGATCACTGGCTTGTTTGGTGTAAACTAAGAATGTTTCCATTTCTTTCTTTCTATCTTCCTTCCTTCCTTCCTTCCTTCCTTCCTTTCTTTCTTTTTTTGGAATAAGTCTTTTTATTCTTAAAATTCACAAAGTTATTGAAACTTAATACAAACTAGATCAAGGCTTTATTATTTTTAAGAAAATAGTTAAAATTAACTTAAATACAGGAAAGTGCATTAATCTCAAGTATTCTGTGAATTTTTTACGTGAGTATAAACCTATGTAACTACACCCTGACTGAGACAGACAACACTCAGAGGGCCCAGTAAGCACCTGACCTTCCTTGAAAGCTACATTCCCTGTCTCAAATTTAATCTCTATTTAGTCAGGCTTTGGGGTAAGACTTGAAGGTGAAGAAAAGTCTGAGTAAGAAAGCTCCATTGTTAACTTTAGACATCTTCTTTTCTAGTGGTGAAATTGTCACATTAATTTCTTTCATATTTGCAATATTTTAAATAAAGCATTTTACCTTTATTTTTCGTCATTTCTATGATTTTTTTTCCTAAAACCCATCACGTTTAATTTATTCCTTTATTACATAGTCATCAGGCAGCATTTCCTGCCATTGGTTCCATCCACAGCCTGAACACACAGCTCTTCACAGCAAGGTGGTGGTTCTGTTCTTCTGCAGTTCCCATTCTAAGATACTGCCCTGGTTAGAGCTCCTGGGAGCCCTGCCTCCTCTGGGTTTTGTGAGATTGGGTGCAGAGCGGCAGCCCAGGTTCTGCTCAGTGCTCGGGTGCAGACCAGAAGGACATGTTTCCATTTATTTATTTATAACATTTTCAAGTATAAAAAATTAAAACAAATGTATCAATCACTATTGTAAGTACCTTATAAATAATAATTTAAGGCAGAGGCAGGTGGATTTCTGAGTTCGAGGCCAGCCTGGTCTACCGAGTGAGTTCCAGGACAGCCAGGGCTACACAGAGAAACCCTGTCTTGAAAAACCAAAAACAAAACAAAAAAATAATAATAATAAAATAAAATAAATAAAAAAATAAATAATAATTTATCTAATTCTCATGATAAAGTTAAAAGACAGGTGCTGTTGTTTGTGTAGAAAACATAGGGAAAACAGACTTTGGTATTGATTCGTTATCTTCTGTTTTAAGTCGAGAAAATATTTTTCCATTCTAAATGGGTAAAAACTCATATAGGTGAAAATAATACATTAAATTATTATCTCCCTTGTTCCTAGGAAAAATCCTCTTTGGTTTTGATGTTTTGTTTCAATTTTCTTCTTTTGCTTTTGCATATTTCCTTTAAGTTTTTCCAAAGTGTCCAATTCTTTTGAAAATCTGTCTTGGTGTGTGTGTGTGTGTGTGTGTGTGTGTGTGTGTGTGCGTGCGTGCGTGCGTGCGTGTGTGTGTGTGTGTGTGTGTGTGTGTGTGTATGTGCTTGCATGTGCACTTGTGAATTTCAGAAGAAAATATGGAAGAATCTGCTCTCTCATTCTACCATGTGAGTCCTGGCGATCAAACTCATGGCATCTGGTTCAGTGGCAAGCACCTTAACCCTTGGACCACCTCACTGACTCTCTGTATATCTGTTGACTAGATGCAGCTACCGTTCAAGACAGACTTTTTTCCTTTTTTTAGTAGGTTTTCCCTCTAATATGATACCATAATTCTTAGCTTAATAACAACAAGTAAAACCCAAATAGGTAAGAATTGTTATTATAGAAAACTGGTAACTTGTCCACAGAACAACTACCATGTACCTGTGACTGATACTTGCTCCTCATTCTCCATGGTTTGAGTAGCACAAAAAGTACTTGATTGACAGCATGTCTCAATGGGTAAAAGTACTTGTTGTCAAGCCTACTGAATTGAATTTGGTCCTTGCATCCCATGTAAAGACGGGAGGAAAGAACAGACCCCATACAGTTGTCCTCTGACCTCTATGTACACATCAAGGCGTTGGTCTGTGTGAACCTGCATGCATGTGTGGGGACACACACACACGTACCACCTCCCCCCCCCCACACACACATGAAAAGAAATATTAAAGGATCCAAAAGATACACAGTCATTAGGCACATCCCCTCTGGGGATTCTTTGGATGGCCTTTATTACTTAAGATAGAATTTTCAATGCCAACTAATAAGATACTAAGCATATGGCTCTATTATTAGGGGATATCATCACTATATATGACAAAATTCTGCTACTAGTATTTCTTGAGCCAGAGTCTCTGTAGTATCCAAGTTTAAATCTGATCTTAATGTAATATATGCGTCCTGCAGATGGAGAAGATGTTCCTATTCACACTGGTACAGCTCCTTTGGATCATGATCACCAGTGTCACATTTTTTAAAATAAAATGTTTTAATTTTCTCTCATCGGAACACAGCAAGCTTTATTTTTAGGACTGAAGATTTAATTCCAACAGGATATGTTTAGAACATTCATGGACTGGCTTTCTGAAAACATCGGGTTTCATCTTATTATGAAAAGTGTAAACAGGTTATAGCTCAGAAACAGGTGCTGTAAGACTCAGCTCTCTGAACTTCACAGGGATGTCTTCCAGCTGTGCACAGTGGAATGCTCACATGTGATTTTAAATCACAGTGAGTTAGAATCCCTTACCTCTCCATCCGCTTTCCCTCTTTGTTAACTGGCACTCCAGTGTGGAAGCTACATTCAGATGGAAAATAAAAAGCATCCCCTTCCCAATTTTTGTCAACACATTTCTACAGGAAGCCATATGTCTAACTTAAAAAAAAAAGCAGATTTTTCCATGCAAAACTTTGTATGAATACAATATGAAATATGATTTAGTATATTTATATATTTTTAAAATTAACATTTTATGAACCACCTATTATGCACCATGCATGTAATCAAGGCTGTAAGAAGGTATTTGCGAATACAACAAACAAGATCCTATTCTAAAGTTGAGAGATGGGAAAGCAACCAAAAACATACCAAAAAAAAAAAAAAAACCCAATTCAAGTCTTTTCAGTTAGTGAAAACTGCCTTGGGGAAAATAATACCTGTACTCAGGAATGGAATTTTTATAGGAGCATGGTAGAATGAGGGAGAGTTGCAGTCAAGACATGGTAATTTTAAAAGTTTCATCATTGTACAACATTTTAAAGAGATTATTGATCTTATAACCATGATCCTAGGCTTATTGCTGGGCCACTCGAAGTCAATGATTCAAGGACAAGTAGTTGCGTCAACAGTGAAGATTTGTTTGGGAATCCAGCAAACTGAAGACTACTGAACCTGTGATTAGACCATCTGTCCTAGGTGTTGTAGACACAAAGGCTGTGTAAGGATTTGAGAGGGAATGCAATCGTTAAGTGGGCATAAAGGGTGGTACAAATGTACTGTAGTCAGATTTACTGAGGGTTGGGCTCCTTTTTGATGCAGTTCACTGGGATATTCTGTACTTTGTGAATCTAGATACATACTGATGTGAAATTACTGATTGAGGATAGTTAATTCTTCATTTGACTACTAGGATAGAAAGTCTCCTTTTCCGAAGACCTGGAAGATAGCACACTGCTACTTTCTCTTGGTGGCCCAAGAGATTCAGCAAACAGCATATTTCTGCTATAAGGTAGAGAGAGATAACGTTTGTTAACACAGCGTTTTAAACCTGCTAGGTAACTTCAATCAGAGATGTCTTCTACGGAAGAACTAGTGAGAAACTGCCAGCATATTGCCCAACTGTGTGGCTTCCAAGATTATTTAAAAAGTCTGTCAGAAGCATGCTTAATGAAATTTATATTATTAAGTGCTATCTAGTGGCCAATTTATAGTTAAATTTCCCTCACTTGTTCACCACATGTCCTATACATGTAGTTGGCTACCATAAGCGTTATTGAACCCAGGGTCAGACAGTTCATCTGATTATCATTTCTCTCAAAACTCTCATTTGATCCCAAGCCACTTTAAACATAAGAGTTAGGCAATGGTTCTGAGGAATAGTCAGCTTCCTCTGACATTGTCCTATTTCTTTCTCATAGTGTCATTAGCATTTTCCCCGTCCCTGGAATTTGGTCCTAAAATCATGATGATGCTAAGTACTGTAGTAGACTTCTTGAAAAGTGTGATGTGGGTATTGTGCTGCATACTATAAGGAAATGTCCCATTTGTGCTATGATCACCAAGAAGCACTGAAATACTGGTCAGAGTTTTCCAAATGGCCTTCTTCCCTCATTGTACATTAGCGTTTCCCTTTACAAGCACAAGATGATTCATGTGGTGTCCTTTGGCATCACGGATCCAATTCCCGATCAGCCACTCATCAGCCGTAGCCTTAAAACCAATTTGTAAGTGTTGCCTGAATATATAATTTCATTAGATATTACAGAATAATGATTCCTTTCTAATTAATTTTTCCTGTCATTAGGGTTAGCTGGTAGCATTCCATCATGAACTCGCATCACTTAGTTACTGTGAAAGGCAGTTCCCATGGAAAGACAGAGACATGTGTATTCAATTTTCCTCTGGTCTCCATGGAAATGGGTTGGTAATTCAGCATCAAAGGTGTTGCTGATGGTATTTCACTTTTTAAAATTATTATCATGGATCCATTGATTTTTAACAGATATTTCTATATTTTGCTAAACATTCATTATATTATTCTCAAATAGCACAATTTTGCCAATAGAAGAACTTTCACTAAATCCTTTCAGCAAGGTAGTAGGGTATAAAATTAGCTTAGAAAAGCCTGTAGTCCTCCTATATATCAATAAAAAAACATATTGAGGAAGAAGACATCAAAACAATACCATTCAAAATTACCTTAAAATGTCCTGGAATAAACAAGGAAGCAAGTTTATAAGAAAAATGTTAGAACTCACAAGAGAGAAATTAAATTAAAACACTGGCAGATAGAAGGACCTCTCGTGTTCTTGGATTGGTAGAATCAATTTTTGGAAAATGGTCATATTGCTAAAAGCAGTCTAGAGGTTTAATAAAATCCACTTCAAAGCTAATATTATTCTTCAAAAATAAAGAAACAATCTTTAAAATTTATTAGAAGCACACAAATTCTTAGATAGGCAACCCTGGGCAAAAGAGTAATCCCGGAGTTATCACCAGACCTGATATCAAGTTACACTACAAGGTCACAGTAATAGAAAAAGCATATCACATTCACAAAACTAGTTATATAGATCAATGAATAGGAACAGAAAACCAAGACATAAACCTATGCAGTTGGGAATTTCACAAAGATGATGAAAATACTCACTAGAGAAACAACAGCTTCCTTAATATGTGGTTCAGGTAAAACTGGATATTCAGGAGGAGTGGAAGTTAGATGTGATCAAGATACAATTCACACATGTAGCACGTACTCAAAGAATAGGTACACACACACACACACACACACACACACACACACACACACACACACA
>JANHMN010000006.1:51689608-51704988 GCA_030674055.1 Rhabdomys pumilio
ACACACACACACACACACACACACACACACACACACACACACACACACATCCCCCTCTGGGATATTTAAATGTTGAAGAATGAACCAGATCTTTATCTCTCACCTTTCACAAACCCCATCTCCAAGAGGAGCAAAAGCCTTAATGGAAGACTTGAAACTCTGAAAATTCTAGATAAAAAGAAGTGAAAACACATCAGGATACAGGCATAGGTAAAGCATTTCTGAATTGTACTCTAGTAGCTAGGGAAATAAGGTTACTCAACATATGAGACCTTGTGTGTAAAAGAATTATCTTTAATATAAATGTGAACAGTGAATTAATCTGGCAGCTGTATTTCTCTACCATATGCTAGTCCTTCGTAACCACACAAAGATGAAACCAAGATGTACTGAAAATTGCACCTCAGTAGCTGAGCAGTTAAATGATCTGCTTTAACCTCCTATGCTAATCTGGCTACCTCCCATCCCATCCCATGATACTCGCATGTTATTATTCATTGGGCTCTTTAGGCTTCAGATGTGTTTCTGTGTTCTGTCTCTGGACCACTTCCTCATGGCTCCAGTTCCTCCATCCTCCCAGCTGATCTGATCATCCCCTCTCCCCCTCTCCCTCTCTCCTTCTCTCTCTCTTCCCCACTCTCCCTCTCCCTTTCTCTCTCACTCCCCCTCTCCCTTTCTCCCTCTCTCCCTTGCCCCCTCTCTCTTTCTCTCTCCCTTTCTCCTCCCTCTGACCTGCAGGCCTGCCCTGTTCTCTATTCAGCCCAGCCATTGGGTGATCAGCATTTACTGACAAGGTAGAGAATAAATGGTAAAGATTGTTTATACAAACTTGAGAAAGGAGATTCTGGGTATAAGCACTACAGATGTCATTTCCAGGTTGAAACAAGATATTAGGGCAGAGAAATCAGCATATGAGTAACACTAGGGTAAACCATTTTGCATCCACTTGGGAGATTGAAGAGCCACCTGGGGTCCCAGGCATCAAACTCACATCATCAGGCTTGACTGCACGTCCATTTACCTTCTGAGTCATCTTGCCATCCATAACAGAATTTAATCAAACAAATCTTTCCCAATAATATTCTTAACCTAATTAAAATAAAACATACAAAACAGATCTGGTGACAGTTAACTATCTTGTCAGCTCATTTTTAGCATATTTCCTGTGTTTATAAATAAAATTTTATTGAAATAGAAATATCCTTTCATGTAAGATTGTCTAAGGCTACTTTTGCACAGAAGTAAAATCAGGTAGCTTTGGCAGGAGTTTAATAGTCTATGAAGTCTAAAATATTTAGTTTGTAGCCTTTTATAACAGAAAGTTTGCTGACCATAATGGTTGGGGACGTAGCCTCAGTTACAAAGAGCTTGCCTAGCATGTGGTGTGTGATGTAGCAAAGGAAGAAGGCTGCTGGTCCCTTGGTTGTGCCTATGAGGTGTAGGATTTCAAGAAACATGTTCTGTTTTCACAGGTAGATCTTGTCTTTCAAACCATGTGCCTTAGGAGCAGAAATGTGTGCATGTTTTATGATGCCTAGGCACACAGGTGAGCATTGAGTAGGCATTTTATAAATATGTGATTGGTTTAGCTACTGTCTTCACTTGTGGTGATCTCTACCTCCCCTCCCTCTCCCTCTCTCCCTCCCCCTCTCCCTCTCCCTGCTCCTCTTCCCCTCCCCATCTTCCTCTTTCTCTCCCCCTCCCCTCCCCTCCCCCTCTCCCTGTCCTCCCTTTCCCTCTCCTCCTTCACCACCTCCCTCTACTCCCTCTCCCCCTTCCCCACCCATCCCCTCTTTCTCTCTCTCTCTCTCTCTCTCTCTCTCTCTCTCTCTCTCTCTCTCTCTCTCTCGTGTGTGTGTGTGTGTGTGTGTGTGTGTGTGTGTGTGTGTGTGTGTTCTACTCTGCTCTAGACAGCTTTATCTTGCTATTCCAAAAAAAAAAAAATGCTCTGGTTGAGACAACTAGCTCTCTGCTAAAGACAGCTCTCTCTGATTGAGACAGCTCTCTCTGCTAGTAAAAATTTTAAAAACTCTCTAGATAGCTCATGGTTTTTCTGACCAAAATCAGAAAAGCTACTATAAGAGAATTCTTGGATTTTTCGACCAAGTCAGAAATTCTGTTAGAAAAAAAAAATTAACGAAGTAATTGTTGGGTTTTCAAAAAATTCTAAATGATCTGAGTTCTCTCTTCAGACAACCTTCTCTGGGTAGCTGCTAGAGAACATTCTAAAACAGCTGTGTTCACTCTCTAAGTAATTCTTGTGATTTCTGACCATTAGAAATAATCCTAAAAGTGCTATAAAAAATTTGAAAAGAGCTGTGTTCACTCGCTATGCATTTTCCTACTAAAATCAGAAATCTTGTTTAAAAAAATTCTTGATGAGCTGTGTTTGCTCTCTAGAGATCTCCTGACACCAAGGCTCTCCCTAGAGAAAAATTCTAAAAAATAACTGTAATTACTTTTTGCTAGCTCATCTCATGTAGATCAAAAGCCCAGGTTTTATTTAAATATCTATTCAGTTATTTATTCCAGGTTCCCTCTTGACCATCCTACCAATCAGAATTCTGTTACCTTAGCCCCTTGACACTTAAGAAAAGGATAATAAGCATAAACACAGACAATAAAGTATCTAGGCGGGACCCAGCCCTGGAATTACCATTCTGACCAAGCCTGGACCTAAAATTCACTGTCCCAGGCTGACCTTGAACTCAGGAATCTGCCTGCATTTGTTTCTGCCTGTCTTTGTTGCTTTCTGACAAGCTGGCTCATAGTGCAGCTGCCTCTGTCCCTTTAGATCTGTGAAGCTCCTTATATAATTCATATTGTATCCTTATATTTTGCATAGCCGAAAAAATTACATACTTTTGAATTTGTGTTTTTAGAGTTCTTTTCCACAGCCTTAAGGGCAGTCCTGAGGTCCCAGAATTTACCATTTTGCTGAGACATTAGCCACACCTTCACCTACCAGCCCCATTATGTCTCTGATTATCATGGATTCATTAAAACTAACAGGGAGGACATTCCTTGAAGGAGGAACATGAAAATATGTACATTATTATACAAACAAGCCTTATGTCCATAGCAACCATCAACATTTGTGGAGGCCCATGCCTGCTGGCTCTGCCCAAGGGGTGGGAATAATTTTATCCTATCTATCCCTACCCAGGCCAGGCCAGACCTAGCACAAATGTACGCATGTATTTAGTTCATTGGAGCGCCGTGTATACAATGGATACATATATACATACTCAGCAACTATTATGTGGGTCGTTTGCTTGTACCCTTCACATCATGTTGCAGAAATGACCTTACCTTTCCACATGCCTGCAGTTTAGAAAGAGAATGATCTCTTTTACTAACTCACTGAAAAAAAAATGCAGTGTTGTTTGTGACAAGAGTAGAGGAAAGAAGATGCATTTTGTCTTCAGAATGAACCTCCTGTGTTGAAGTAGCCTCAGCCATCCTGAGGGGTGGGAGGGAGACACATGAAGGTCAACATCTGTGGTTCTCGGGAGCTTTTGCTCGGTTCAATATAAAAGAGAGATGAAAACAAAAACAAGTCCATATTGGAAAGAGCAATGAAGTGTTGTCCACAATTTAAGACTATGAAAGATGTTACACTGATCCGAGGCTGAGGATTTATTGGAAGAGAACAGTTACAATGTTCTTTAAACAATTCACTTTACCTTCTCTATGTGCCCACCTAATTTATATATTGCCATTCTCATTAAAATTCAGGATAAAGGAGAACTCTGTTGCTTTACAACAGAATGAAACTTACAAACAGAGAGGGTGTCTCTCTATGGTAAATATTTGGTTTATATGATAAGAGATGACTTTTGGGGAAAAAAATAACTTAACTGTTAGTTTCCGGTTTTGAAATAGTGATATCTGTAAGGAATTAAAACACATTCAGGAATACAGTTTCTCTTACATAGCAAATAATTTCATGTGTATTACTCATAAATAATATAACACCATAAAATGAATACTTAAAGAAATATAGTCCCATATAAATAATGCACTATGAGCCTAAGTTTTTGAAGTTAGCAAGATTTGCCACAGCTACAAATCGTTTCAAAATTGACTGCAATGTTTCATAAATTTAATGTGTTGATAATTTGGCAAGGGGCCTATGAACAAAATAAAACAGAAAAGTATAAAGCAGGTTTGCTTACTTAAATTTAGGATTAAAAATATGTGTCTTATGTATATTGCACATTTTATAGACTTTCTGACTGACTTCATACACATTAACATTTCTTCAAAATTATACTTGGGTTCTGTAGCGTCCTTATGTGCTCGCTGCATATGAGTATATAGTTGGCCTTCTGTGTTGGTGGCACAAATGGAAGTTTAACAAATGTGAATTGAAAATATGTTTTAAATTGCTTCCTTCTTGTCCTTATTCTTAAAACATTCAGTATTTACCACTTGCAGTTTATTTACATTGCATAGGTAGTTTATAGGTACTTCATCATAGTAAAAGTGTATGCAGAGATGCATTTAGGTTATATGAAAATGCTACATTTTTAACATTTATTTTCATCTTTAAATGTGTGAGGTAGGGTGGAGTGGGGTGAGACCATGTGAGTGCAGCATCCACAGAGGCCAGAAAAGAACAGCATATTCTCCTGGCACTAGAGTCGGAGGTCATGAGCTTCCTGATGCTGGATCTTGGAGTTGAATTCTGGTCTTGTGCAAGAGCAATTTTCACTCTTAATTCATGAGGTAAGGGTGATGACGATCCATCTCTGCATTTCATACTACACTCTGAAGGAACTTGAGCTTCTATAGATTGGTTTCCATAGGGCGCCTGGAGCCAATAACCCACTCAACTAGTAGCAGCTGCATATTCATCCAGATACAGTGTGTAAAGACAGACACAGGACATTTGTGTGTCTGCGCATTTATTCCAGGGACTTTTAAGATGGTAAATGTGTATATTTGCATATAGAAGTCTCAGCTACTGAGATTTATTTGCTTTTTATACTGTTGGTTTCTAAGTCTGAAATCTTGGAAACCCTAAGCAGATCATGATTTTTTTTTCCTGTTCTGGAACTACATACAGCTCCTGGGATAACTTCATTTTGATGAAATCTGTCATTGATAAAAGAGAGTTCAAGCTTCTCTAAGCCAATTAAGATGTTTTTGCCTCGGGAGGTAAATAAAAGCACATGATAGAAGTAACTTTGAGTGGAGAGTGGTGATCGGTAGACTTGTTTAGTACTGAACAATATTGAACACTGTAACAATAACCCCTAATAAATCATCTTGAAAGCTACATTGGCTGTATTTTTTCCAAGGTCAAATAAAGTATGCCCATGAGTATCGAAAGGTTGAGTGCATTTTTATGGTTTATTTTAGAAGGTATTGACTGTGTCTTCTAGAGAAAACTTTAAATTCCTTTAATATATGAAAAATCATAAAAATACTCAAAACCTGCCATATCATGTTTAAGTACATTGTGAACTGAGATATAAGTAGATTTAGAGATTTATTAATATACAAATCCAAGTGGATCCTATCTAAATAAATAAAATTTTATACACTGAAAATATTTGTGCTTTTTAACCACATGAGAGTTTTTATTTTTTTTTTAATTTTTTAATTTTTTTATTGGATATTTTATTTACATTTCAGATACCATCCCCTTTCCCCACACTAGAGTTTTTAATATGAAAAGGAAAGTATAGCTATCACTGATTTTATTTTTGAAATGTTACCTTTATATTCACTTTCAGATAGAGGGACTGTTAGAATATTTTACAATAAAGTTAATATTAATATCTTACCCCTGATTTCTAGTGTGACCTTTCAAAATCAGAATTTGTCTTCATCTATGATTCCAAAATCAAATGATATTAACTTTGAATGAGGAGGGTGATTGTAGAGACACCTATGTGATTATTCAGTTATTTGTAAATCTCCCATCCAATTGTTTATTCATCTAGATACCCATCATCTACTAATCTTTCTATCTTTTCTTCTATCTATTCCTGCACCCACCCAGGCGTCTTTCCTATATTAGTGAGGGTTTTTATTGCTGCTATGAAACACCATGACCAAAAAGCAATTTGGAGAGGAAAGGGTTGATTTGGCTCATACTTCCAGATCATAGTCCATCTTTGGAGGAAGGAAAGGACAGAGACACAAGCAGAACCTGGATACAAGAGGTAGCTTCTCCAGGTCTTATATCCACACTGCTGTGAGTCCCAGCTAAGGTAATCCCCATTGATTCTTGGGAGCCTCCCCTATCCCAGGTCTCTGGCATACCCTCAAGATGCTCCCCTGACCCCCATATAGATCTTGATTTATTCTCATGGCTATCTGGCTGTCTCTCCTGTCTCTCCCCCACACCTGATTCTGAAACACTTCCCTCCCATTTCTCTACTCATCCCCTCTCCCACCCAATTCCCTCCCTCCATCTGCCTCCTAGGACTATTTTATTCTCCTAGTGAGATTCAAGCATCATCTCTTGTGACTTCCTTTTTGTTTAGCTTTTGGGACTGTGGAATGTGGCATGGGTATCCTATATTTTATGACTAATATCCACTTTTAAGTGAGTACATACTATGCTTGTCCTTTTGGCACTGGGTTGCCCCACTCAGGATGATATTCTCAAGTTCCATCCATTTGCCTATGAAATTCATGATAACTTTTTTTTTTTTTTTAAATAGCTGAGTAGTGTTCCATTGTGTAGATATACCACATTTTCTTTATCCATTCCTTAGTTGAGGGACATCTAGGTTATTTGCAGTTTCTGGCTATTTCAAAAAAAGTTCCTCTGAACATGGTTGATCAAGTGTCCCTGTGGTATAGTGGGGCATCTTTTGGGTATATTCTCAGGGATGGTATAGTTGGGTCTTGAGGAAGAACTATTCCCAGTTTTCTGAGAAACCACCAAATTGATTTCCAAAGTGGTTGTGAAAGTTTGCACTCTCATCAACAATATGGAAGAATGTCCTTAAGGATTGCTTCTATGATTTTTTATTAGATTAGATTCAAGGTCATTTTCTTGTTCTTTGGTTGTGTTAGGATATCTAGGGCTTGTTGTGGGGGGAAAGCTGTGCTCTGAAAGTGACATATTGCCCTAGTTTTTGTTAATTGTGTTCTTCTGAGGGCCTTTAGCCATCTGGATGGCTTTAGTCCCTGGATGTTCCTGTTGTAGCAGGCACTGGGAGGGGGCCTAACCTCGATCTTGATGTGGTAAGTCTGTGATAGTTATCCTTGGGCTGTATGGTTCTGGATCATTAGGTCTGATAATTGTGGGCTGAGAGGTGGTGGGAGAATGGGGGTCCAGCAGGGATAGCAAGCTGCTCAGAGCATCTGGGGGTGCCCCAGAGAACTTATCAGGCAGGGAAGATGGGTATAGGATGGGCTGTTCTTGTTAATTTAAAAGGAAAGATTTTCTCTACCCATACAAATAATTGTTAAAAATTATATATGATGCTAATGTACAGTGTCTGCCTTAGGACAGTTGCCTATTTCTGTGAATTGTGTTTTTGTGTTCTGATATTTTTCTATTTTAAAGGGTATATGTAGGGAGCCGACTTTAAGCAGAAAGCGGCTAGAAAGCAGTTATCATCTTTGCAGCCATCTGGAACCATTTACCCTGATAGAGACTTGGTTTTTCAGCAGCCTACAACAGCTGAGCACACTCTAACAAATATCTTGTTCATCCCACATAGCTTGTTTTGCTGTTTAGTGACCCCAGCTGCATAGTGCACGTGGTAAAATGTTTTCACCTGTGTTCTCCTGCGTGTGCTTATAAATACCCAGGATTTCCTTGTAAGAATATATATATATATATATATATATATATATATATATACAGTCAATAGGGTTAAGATATATATGAGTCAATACAGTTAAGAGGAGTCAATGTGTGCAGTAAAGAAACAATAAAGGAGACTTGAGACTTGACTCCAGAACCTCTGCCTTGTCTCCATTCTTCGAGACTCAGTCCCCGTGGACCCGAGCAGCAGCGCAAGCCAAACCAGACAGAGTACTGGTTCTCAACAGGTATATTTTCTGATTATTGAAAAAAAATTAATTGTGCTCTAGGGGAACTAACCTGTCATCATATTTACTGTAAATGGAATAAATTTATTTACTGAACTTTTATATATATTGACTTAATTTTATAGAGTAATATTTTCATAAATAAATGATAGGTGTATGTTTCATTGTATATATACTTGACTTTGGAAGTGTAGAAAACACAATGCACATTTCAATAAACAAAATGCTTTTCTTCATTCTGTGCTTTAAGACATAAGCTAAAAGTTAATTAGGATTTAACGAGTTTCCACAGGATATAGAACAATTTCTGTACGGCTAAAATAAGATTTATATTGCGTTTCATCAAAAAGGAGCAAAGGACACTCAGGTGGTAAATTTCTTTTATGGCATTGAACTTTAAAAACAGTTAAATAAAACAAATACAATGGAAGTGGAAAGTTTCTTTGTCACTGTCTCTGTCCTCGTTCTAAATGAGCAGCTGTGAAACACCATCCCTGTGAGCCACATCCAGTTCTTTTATAATATTTTCACAGCTAATGTCCTCAAGAAGTTGCTCTCCCTGTAGTTAAATGACAAACCTATAACCGCAAAATTTGTTTGCATGCTTATAAGTGTGATGTGCACACTTGGGTATGAATGCACTTGTACTTGGGCACATATGTGGAGGGGCCAGAGGTCAATATCTTCCTTGGATATGTTTCTCCCTGTCTAACATTGAGACAGGGATTCTTAGCTGAGAGCAGAGGATGCTCAGCATGGGAGTCCCTTGACTTTATCTCCTGAGCTATGGAAATACAGTTTGACAGCCACGCCCACCTGGCTTTCACATGGCTGCTGTGGATACAAGTCCAGCAAATTTGTTACCCACTTCTCCATCCTCCTCATGATTAAAATTTTAAGCTGCTCAAATTGATTCCTGTTTTTTTCCTCCATGGCACAGATTTCTATTATATTAAGCATATTTAGCTGATGTTTTTCCTAACATCACTCAGTTGAATGTGCTGGCCCAGCCTATACTTTGTACAAGTGAGAAATTATTTTCTTGGTCTGAGATGGAATCCTGATTTTATCTCTTTAGAGGAATAGAAGAAGTCTGTCTGGTTCTGAATGGAGCTTGAACTGGAACTGAATTCTCTGTAAATATCAGAGCATGGCAGGTGATCTGTGTTAGGAACCTTTAACATTATCTTAGGAACACAAAGGGAACCTGAAGAGCTTCAGTCAGGGCCTTTGACTTGGTAGCACTGCATGAAGTGATCTGCGTGGGTGTGCACGTGTGCTGTGGGGAGCCGACAGAAGGCAGCTATCATCCTTGCAGCCATCTTGAGCCATATACCCTGACAAGAGACTTGGTTACAATAGCCTACAACAGCTGAGCACACTCTGTTAACATCTTGTTTTAGATACCCAGGACAAGACCTAAGGGTGTGACTTAGAGGCGTGACTTAGAAGTGAGACATATAAAAGTCGAGAGGCAGAAGAAAGCAACAGATTACTTGACACTCTGATTAGACACTAGGCACTTAGCACTTGGAAGAAGTAACTTGGAACTTGGAGGCACTAGGGAATAGGAACTAGGGACTAGGAATTTGGGACTTGGACTAGGAAGAGAGACTGAAGAATAAATGGGATCGAATCACACTCTGTCTGGTTTCCATTCTTCACGTCTGTCCTCACTCTCTCTCTTGCTGAACCTTGACCCGCAGACTGGAGCAGCTTGGGGCAGTGTGGGCTCTAACAATTTAGCCCTCAAGGCTTTTGGCAGTGCAGGTTCCAACATTGACAGAGTGGTCCCTGACATTTTGGCCCCAAACGTGGGGTAGTGAGGTCCGAAACATTTTTGGTCCCCAAACATGGGGCAGCTCAGGCTGCGACAGTGTGCAAGTATGTGAACACTTCCAACCATGTTCCTCTGAGGCCATCTACTTTATATCCTGATATTTCTTCGTTAGTATTTTATTGATTAATTAACTTTTGATACTGGTAACCAAGCCCATTTCCTTGTATATGCTAAGCAAACATTGTATCAATGATACAATGAACTATCTCATTAACCATCCTCGTTGATATTTTAGATGTATAAAAATAATCTAACATTAAGAAAACATAAGATTTTAATGCTAAGTATGATGCATTTGTCAGGAATTGTGTAATCCTAACAATTTGTATTATGCTCTTACAATAAGTATTTTAACAGAGCTTCTTTTTTGACAATTCCACATAAACCATGGAGATACACCCTCAGCATTGTTTAATAGGTATCTAGAATGCATCTCATGTGATCTTTTCGATTTCTCTCAAATGATACTGAAATCTATCTTAAAAGTCCTTGGCAAGAGTCTACTTTTTATCTGAATTTGCCTTTAGGACAGGTCAAGTAATGACTTCTAATACTAGAAATTATTAAGCTAATTCCCAACATAGGTCTGAGTACCATTGCCCAATTCAATACAGAATTCCCATCCAATCCCAGATGTCTTAAGAATGTCAGGAAATATTTTTATTAAGGTCGATGAGATGGCTCAGATGGGTAAGGATACTTGCCACCAAGCTGACAACCTGACTTCAATCCCCAGTACCCACATGGTGAAGGAGAGAAGTGACTCACATAGACTGTCCTCTAAAGTCTACACATGTGTCATGTGGTAGCACTCATACACCCCAACCCCCACATAAATAAATTTACTTATTTATTTATCTTTATCAAAACAGATTGTTTTCCTCTTAAAGTTTCTTTGATTAGAGCATGTACATTAAGCCAGTAACAAAGTCTCCAACTGGGGCTAAAGAGATGGTGGCTCAGTGATCAAGAGTGTATATTGTTCTTCTAGAAGACTGAAGTTCAGTTCCCAGCACACATGCTTGGTAGCTCACAACCTCCTGTTTGTCCAACTTTACGGGTCTGGTCTGTCCTCTTCTGGCCTCTACAGGAACTGCACCTTGTTCACATACCCAACACACAGACACACAAAAGACACAAAGACACACAGATACATGCACAGACAGACAGACAGACAGACACACACACACATAAACACAAACACAATTAAAAAAAAAAACTTTAAAAAGGTTCCAATTGTGTTTGAACATGTTGCTAGCAGATTTTAAATCCCAACACTGATCCATGCAATTGACTTATTTGTAACTACAACCAGTGTAGAATGGGCTTGATATTACTGAGGTTGAAGATTTATGTCCATTGTTTGTCTCATCTCAAAGAGACAGCATTGATATTGGGAATAACCTTGATATAATCTTTGAATTTTTTAAGGTTGGAACAGACCATGCAGAAGTCAATGAATGCTTTAAATCACTGCTTCATCTTTGATGTTTGAAGCTTGTTATTCTGATTAAATCTGTCAGCTTCCATCTGCCCTTCCCAAGTTTATAAGTTTATACCTGTTACTTTTATATTTCCTTTGTATTTCCTTTTCTATGAATATCTCTTAAATTTTCTCCTAGGTTGTGAGCATTCTGAGTACTTTGGCATTTTTGTTGTTTATTTGTTTGTTTGTTTGTTTGTTTTGAGTCTTACAGAGTTTTCCAGGTTTGCCTTGAGCTCATGCTCTACCACAGGCAGTTCTGTGATCCTCTTGCTTCCGCCCCCACATTATTTAGACTTAGCTGCAGTTCACCACCAAGCCAGGCTAGGTGGTTGTTGTGCTTTTTGGATTGACAGTGTAAGACCTCGACCCTTGGTCAGTGGTACTTACTTCAAGACACCCCTGAGTGATACACTGAGATGCAGATCGATGCAAAAGCAAGAGGTTTATTTTTCCGTGCATTGGGATCAACCCTCAACCAGTCCCTCAAGGCAAGTGACAAGAAGGTGACTCCAAATGGCTATTACAAGCAGTTTTTATACTTTTTAGGGGCACAGGTTGCATTAGCAAGGTTACAGTTCAAATTTATTGGCTAAGCACATTGATCTTTAAATCTATTGTCTAGCAAGCATGACTTGCATTTGAACTCTACTGGGGACTTTCTAGAGGGTCAGGTGACTATCAGTCAGTGCATTATGGGAATTTTTTTACTAGAATGTTCCTGTGGGTGGAGAGTGGAACTTGGCCTATTCTTGATCCAAGGCAGGTGGGTGTAAGGCTGGTTGGTGAAAGCCCCTAGGGCCCTTCAACAGCTAATCATGTACGAAGGTTGAAGGTTCCTTCTCTTTGTCTGTCATCTGAGTTGTCTTTGAATGGAGCTGATGCTCTATTTGCCATTTGAAATTTTACACAATATATTGTTTTAATGTTTTTTCTCTATGGACTTTAAGTTCTGTCTCTTCTTTTCACAAAGATTTTTTTTCTCTATAAAATTGTACTATCACTTTCTTCTACATATTGGCTTTATATTTCTATCTTTGGATATTTAATTAACTTGCATTTTAATACAGATATATAGGATTCCTGCTGTGTAAAAAGGTCAGATGAAGATTTTATTAGCACTATGTACTAAAACCTCTTGTTCCAACTGAATTGAAGTGCTAGTTCTAGCTAGACAACTCCAGGAAATTACTACCTTATGTTTTGTGTCTGTAGATTCACTTATTGAGATGCATCTTAAGCATGCAATCACATAATACATGTGCCCTTTGATCAGCTTCTTTCACTTAGCAGGAAACTTTTTGTTTTTATTAATTTGATTTTAGTTTTTTCAGACATGTACTAGTCTTGACTTGACAGGTGCAATCATGTGCATACATCCAGGTGATAGCATCTAGGTGATAGCATGTATCAATACTTTGTTTCCTTTCTGTTGTGTATGGTTATTTCATTGACTGGATATATCACATTTAATTCATCCATTCATCAAATGATGGACATTTGGGTTTTAGGGATTTCATTACTCTGAGCATTAATAAGCAGTTTTTGTGCTTTTCTTGGGTTTATTCCCAGAAGTTGAATTACAAAGATATAAAATATCTTTATGAAAAGTGTTTTAACAAAACCCTGGGCTGTTTGTTGAGGCAAATGTACCACTCTGAGACCCCATCAGGAGTATGTTAGAGTTCTGACCCTTTTATATATTATTCTGTTCAACATGCATTATAATTTCAGTACCCTCTGCTCCCCTGGGAAGGAGCAATATAAAGTAACAGATCTCATTATTTCCTGGAGGTATAAACTAGTAGTGACATTATAAAAAGCAGATTGGAGGTTTCTTACTACCTTAAAAATTGTTATTTAGCCACTCAGTTGGACACACAGTGAGAACCTGTGGTAGGCTCTTACTTACTTGGATACACAGTGAGAACCCATGGTGGGCTCTTACTCAGTGGGTGTGCAGTGAGAATTTGTGGTGGGCTCTTTTGGGTTTCTATTCAGATACATGAGTTCCAAAACCTTTCTCAATTTTGCCAGTTACATTTTTATGATTTTGATGTTCATCTCTCAAATACACATTTTTGTCTTGTAATTTATTTTTTCCTTTGGTGCCATACCATGTAAAATATCACTAAATAAAGGGAACAGGATCTAAGACTTCAATTCCAATCCAATATGTCTTTCACATTTAAAACCAACAGACTGGTGTACACTTTATAACTCTTTGAATCCATCTGTATTTTTGACTTGACACAGGAACAAGACTCTGTGACTGGCCTAATTTGTTTTAAATCTGGATCATGCTATTATTGTTTGCTTAAAAATAACCTTCCTTGTATTTTCCAGAGGTTCCATGATTTCTTAGACATTTTTATACAGATCATCTTTAAAATATTAAATGTCAATGTATAAAATAACAGCAAGAAGGATGAAAGTTTCTTTATAAGAGATTTAAGCCTTCAAATAAATTCAAGAATAAAATCATAATTTTATTCAGTATTGAGTAGTAAAAATAAAAGTTTTAAGTTCTACACATTAAAAAATAATCTTCTAGTTAATATTTCAGTAGGCCTTTAAGTGACTCCTTTTTTTTTTTTTTTGACAAAGTAATACATTCCTTGTAGAAAATCTGGGTAATATGAGATTGTACAAAGGACAAAATTAAAATCACCCATAATCCTGTCACTGAGTAAACATGTTGTAGCTTCTTGCTTAAACATGTATACATCTATGTTGTCGTATATTTTCTTTAAAACATATTTTTATATTCTCATATTTGAAAGTATACCTTTAAGAAGCAATTCTAAATGTTTTCGTAGTTATGATCTTTTGGGACAATTTTACCTGATAAATTTTATAGATAATTTATATAATTTATATTTAAATTAACCAAATCCTGTATTTTATTAGAAGTAATGGGACAAACATCACTAATATTGTTGTGCTGAAAAGTTGCCAAAACATTCTTGAACTCCAAAAGACCAGTCAGGAGTCAAATCTGATGCAATCACACCAGGGTCTTTATTTGAGCTAGCTTGTGCTTAACTCACTGCTGACTTACAGGAGAGAAAGCTTTGAACTCTCATCAGCACACACAGACACACATAGACACACACACACACACACACACACACACACACACACAAGTGGCAAGTGAAGGGTGTTTTTAGTTTAGCATCTAGTTGGGGTGCTACTGTGGCCTTTAGCATAATTGGCTGGTTTGGGGAGTCAAACCATAAAGGTAACCTCTGCTTTCCTCTTAATTGGTGATTGTTGGGCAGGGGGTGGGCATGTAACCTGGAGGTGCAGATTTGTTGAGAATTAAACTGAAAATTGGTGTTACACTGGATTTGGGGGATGGGGGTGGGGAGAATAACCTGGAGATGTAGGTCTTGTTGAGAGTAGCCTAGAAACTAGATCTAGGCTCACGTTTTGTTACTTGGAAACTGTAGCTCTGTACCGGCCTGTTAGTTTACTTGAGTTTAAACTTCAGGTTCTCTAAAATGGAGTCTGTACCCATACAAATTTGGTCTCTCATTATTTGTATATATATTTTCCTATAACTCAATTTATTTCTTTACAATAATTTTTTAAAAGAGTAATTACTGAAAAAAACTGTAAGCATTTTTAAGAACCAAAAATTTGCAAAAACTTTTAGACATACTTACTTAACAAATTAGAGTCCAAAAGAAAGAAAGAAAAAGTACATTTTTTCATGACTTTCAAAAATTTTTCTCATCCCAGTTGTAAACTCAATAGTACAATGCCTACATTTGTGTATATGTGTATTTTGTATTTACCTCTTGTATGCTATTTTACTAAAATGGATTATTTTGTATACTGTACTACATAATCTGTTGACTTTCAACATATTAGCTGAATATACAAGCACAGCTCATTAAAAATACCTTGAGGATTTCATTACATATGCAACAGTTTGCTTGGCCTGTTGTCTTGTCTTGCTTCTGGGATGTCTGTCTGTCTGTCTTTCTTTCTTTCTTTCTTTCTTTCTTTCTTTCTTTCTTTCTTTCT
>JANHMN010000006.1:51704998-51744699 GCA_030674055.1 Rhabdomys pumilio
TCTTTCTTTCTTTCTTTCTTTCTTTCTTTCTTTCTTTCTTTCTTTCTTTCTTCCTTCCTTCTTTTCTTTCTTCCTTTCATTTTTTTCATTTTTTTCTTTTTGAGACAGGAGCTTTCTTTGTAGTTCTGATCATCCTGGAATTCTCTACACAGATCAGACTAGCCTTGAACTCACAGAGATTCTGCCTCTGTCCCTGCCCCTGCCCCTACTTCTGCCATCATATTCAGCTTTGGAATTTCTTCTGGGCCCCAGCCTGTATGATTACCAACAGGTACCAATGCCTGATCTTGCCTTGGGTGTCTGCGAATATATGCAAACATCTGCTAATGTTCTATAGTTTAACTCTAGATGCATTGTCTTACTATGCTTTTTATTGATATGATAAATACTATGACCAAAGGCCACTTGAAAAGGAAAGGGTTTATTTTGCTTACATGTTAGGTCACAGCTAATTAGTTCCAGCCAGAGCAGGAACTCAAGGCAGAAACCTCGATGGAGCATCTGAAGCAGAGATCATGTTTTATCTCCTCTCTAAAGAAGATTGTCATCCCTTAAAATCAGCCCCTAAAGAAACATTCACTGGGGCAGCAAATGGCTTCATTGGTAAAAAAGCACTTGGAAGCTTGATAGATTGTGAAAAGAAAGAGTACTCCTGAAAGTTGTCTTCTGATCTCCACACATGTGCTGCTTACCAGCTACCATCTAAGGCTTGCTCAGCTTACTTTTATATGAGCTAGGACCACCTTGCCTAGGGAATGGCACCACCCACAGTGGGTTGGGCTTTTTACTTCAATCATTAATCAAGAAAATGTTCTACAGACTTGTCAACAGGCCAATCTGGTAGTGTCTTTTTCTTAGCTGAGGCTCCTTTTCTAAATAATTCTCACATGTGTCAATATGACAAAAAATAACCAGGATGGCTATTCATCTCCATCTCTATATCTTAACTTCCCCACGTTCTGGTAGTACTTAGGAATTGTTATGGACATTTGACTTTTCACGTGTTCTCAGGAGCTCTTTCCATACTTAGTATCTGGGTTTTCTTTTGAGAAATGTTTTCACCATGACAACATTCCCATGAGGATCCATTTCCACATCTGCTGCCTGCTGCTGCTCCCAACAGATTCACATGTGTCCTACCTGGGTTCCCCAGATGCAGTCAGGAGAAGACATGTTCTCTTTTTAGGTCAGGTACTCTCTTGGGGAATGAATCCATGGCTGCTCACTCCAGAGTTGGAGAGCCCTACTGTAGCTTTTCCAGATTCTTGAGCAGGCTCTGGGTAGGACTGATGGTGCTGTTTTTTGAGACTTTTAGCTGTGATTTGCTCCCATTTGTCTATCTTTACCAGGTCCATCAGACATTCCTTGAATCCTGTTAGTTCTCAGACACCATTCTGAAAACTGCTTTTCCTTTCTAAAGCAGCCATATTCTGGCTTTTGTTATAAGGGATTAACTTATTGACTGTTGAGTATTTTTTTATCTATTCCTTTTTATCTATTCTCTATATTATTTGTATATATTTGTTTTCTTTGTTTATAAATGTATATGAATACATATTTCTCTAAAAATTGTAGTCAGCAAAATTATATTTATACACATATATATCCTTTTTAAAGTATTATATAGTATATATGTATGTAATATGTATCCATATCCATATAATATATATATATGTATATATATATATATATATATATATATATGCACACATATATATTCTTTTAAAATGTCGAGCACAAATGTTATCTATAATGCCACTCTGCAAATGATAAGCTACTTGGTATGTTCCTTTCCTGGTGGGTATAAATCCTGCACCTGCTGTTTGCATACACTGAGATCCTGCATTACCTAGACAATTCCTGGTTGTAAGGCCTGTTTCCCAGGGTATTACCATCATACCCAGATGGACCTTATCTGAATCCAGAGGTCTTTTAAGTTTTTTTGGAGTATCCTCAAAGAAGCTCTTTCCTCACAGTGTTCTGATTTTTCTTATTGAGGAGGGGCTCTATTTAAGCATTGGGAAAGCTTGTGTTTATTTGTGTCCATTGTTTCAGCACATGACAATGCCAAGTGACAATGTGTGCTCTCTCAGTCTCCATACACACTATCTAGTCCTCTGTTTTCCCCATGTCTTCAGCCTAAGACAAAAGCAGGCTGATTAAAACCATTTTCAGTAGTATATTCATTTTTAAGTGCTCTCAGTAGGAATCTTACTTTATATGTAAGAGCTTATAGTTATGATTTCCAGGGAAAGTGTTTCGAGTTTGAGAAAAATAAGCTCCAAGAGGCAAGTACTCTGTACAAAAATAGAAGACAGAATTCAGTGAATACCAGTGCTCTGGTTTTCTCTCTCTCTCTCTCTCTCTCTCTCTCTCTCTCTCTCTCTCTCTCTCTGTGTGTGTGTGTGTGTGTAAGAGAGAGAGAGAGAGAGAGAGAGAGAGAGAGAGAGAGAGAGGAAGAAAGAGAGAGAAGGGGGAAGGGGGAGGGTTAGGACCAGCTATTGTCATTCCAAGTTCTTTCTTCAAATCAGCTCCAAACTCCGAAATTTGTGAGAAGAAATTTAACAATAATGGTGACCATGATAAATGTCATTTATTGTGTTTAACTGTGAAGTCCCTTCTCACTGTGTAACTGCAGTTGTTTTCTTGTGAATGAATTAAAAAAATGGCTGGTGAGGTGTAACCCAGTAGCCCACAGCTCTGTACACAGAGCTGCCAGTCTAGCCACGATGTCAGGATGTCAGTTTGTCCTGTTGTATTTGCTCTACTGTCTTTGCTATATTCATTGTTTCCCATGCATGGTCCTGTGTGGGGAAATGGTGTTTGCTTTTATGTAGCTGAGATTGTTTGAGGAGGAAGAATGTGGAAAAGCTCTTAGTGCTTTCCCAGAGGAAGGGGAGGTTACATTTCCTTCTCACATTTGCATGCCGTTTTAAGAGTTTCAGATTAGCTCTCACATTCCTCTAGTGTTCTGCTGGGGCATCTATTTTCTGAGGCCTGACTAGTGGTTCTGTCACTGCCAGCTCAAGGTGTCCAGGTTTCCTTCTCTTTTCTTTCTTCCCATTCTACCGAACAACAAGCAGGAATGACCATGGGCTTTGCTTTCTGTCTTGGATGAGAGGCTGCTACCTGGATCCCTACCTTCCTAGGTCTTAGGAACTGAAACCAACTCATTCATGTTCTCTTGTACATTTTGGATATTTTAAAAAATATATTTGGCTTCTTCCTAGGTAAATAATTATTGAGAAATTAAAGGCTTATTTTTACTTGGAAAGCTGACGGTACAGGTCTTGTTTATGTGAGAAGCATAAAAGTTGCCTCTAATGTATGTCTTCTAGCCCTTAGTGCAAAATATGTGTTCTGCCTGAACCATGAGAATCAAATCGTAATAATCTTCCCTTGCTCTCCATTTACATAGCATGAAGACATCTTTTAACAATTTATTATCGGCATACTTATTTTTAATGCCTTTGAGTTTTACATAATTCTAGCTTGGTACTTGGCAAAAGAATTGAAAACAACTTCAGAACAATTGCAAGTACCTAGAATTGGATAGAGGTTTTGCTGGATTCATCATGATTGCGGTATAATATTTACATCTATGGAGAGAGGGTTGGCTGACAAACTATTACTATTTATTTATAAATCTAGTTCCTCAACCTCAAAGTTTTCAGTACCTACCCCCAAAGGATGCAAAGCCAAAGAGGTAAGAATTTTACTGTAAAACCTAAGTTACACTTGTTTGAACATAATTAAATATAGACACGTGACTATTTCAGGATGTGAAAGGATGAATAGAAACACTTTAGAAGGTGTAGGTTTCACTATTAGCTAGATTATTTCCAATTAATACTGAAAACATATTGGCATCTTTTCCAGTAGTGCAAAGGTAAAAGTTTTCCTGGCTCATAATAATGAATGCTAGCATTTACTATATAAATGGTACAAGCGCTTAAATTACCTTTATTTTGCTATGAGTCCAGCCGCTGAGCATTTAATGCATTTTCTGCATGGTGTAATTTTATCTTGCTCATGCAATGTGAGAAGAGTAATAACGATGTTCTAATATTAATATAAGTACAAGATATACATATTGATGAATAATAGCCGTGTTATTCAGACCTCCCTGCCAAGTCATATTAAAATGACAAATAATTGCAATTGCCTCACAGAGAAATGGTGCAGAATCTGTAGTCAAGAGCACATTAGGGACCAACAGTGTCCATTTGTTATCCTTTGTCAGGGAAACATGGCCCCTAATGAAAGTGAATGAAGGAACACTGATTGAGGAGAGTGGCACCAAACCTTTCTCTAGACAAGTCATGACATGGGTATTAATAAGAGAATTCAAAGGGGAGGCGAAGCTTGGGCCCTTAACATTTCTGTCGAACCTCGAGTTGCCTTTCCTTTGACTTTTCCACAAAATTTTTATTTCCATAAAAAATGTAACATTTTGAGGGCAAGGGGAGTATGGCTACAGGGAAAAGAAAAAATGCTGTATAAAATGTGTGTGTGGGTGACACTCCAAATACATCCAGGGTCAGCATGATCAGGAGAGGAATCCCCAGAGAATTAGAGGCAATGTTATTTAAAGTCTGAAACACTCTCCAATCAGATCCAAGAATCCTCTTAAAAATGAAATAAGCCCACCTATTCCTTTTGTCCACCATTAAACATCACCATCCCTTTTAGTTGCCTTCTTTTTGAAAATTAAGCTATCTCTATGCAAAATATTGCTATAAGGTTTTTTGTTTTGTTTTAAATCAGAAAAATGAAGTCTGTTAAATGGAAACAAAAATATATATGATTTCAGACCAGGGCTCCTTGGAGGAATCTTCAGGAATTATGATGACTTTGTTACAGACTGAAGACATACAACCCATTGCATTCTATACCTATTCCTACAAATGTTTAGCACCAGCACTTCAGATGGCATAAATATGCACATGTAGTTCCAGAAGCATATACAAAAGTCACTTTGTACTTTCTACAGTTGGCTCTACCCTTCTGCATTTTACTAGCTAGGCACCAGGCACTGTTCTAGGCATGAAGAACACTGTTGCTCACAGTATAGTCAGAAAGGAAATGGACCAGTAGCCACTGTTACAAACTGAAAGCACCAAACGTCAGCAATTTTTAAATACCCCTACAGCCATCCAACATGGCCATCATTGTATAGCTAGACACCTCGAGAGAAAAGAAGAGTTTATTTATTTGTTTGTTTGTTTGTTTATTGTCTAAGATCATGTACCTAGCAAGAAAGAGAGATTTTGAACTTAGGTGGATTTCAAAGTCTGTGTACTTAACTTTAAGATTTTGTTCTATACTAGAATATATGCAGAGTATAAAGCATGTCAAGCACTATGGGGCCAGGAAAGATTGTGTCTAAATAATTGCCTAGGGTCTATAGCAGGAAATGAGGAGAGGTACTTTGGGGTGGCTTTGCATATCAAGATTATTGCCAGTAGTTACTCTAATAGAGCAGGGTATGTTATTTTTTTTCTCATATTTGCTTCTGTATCTGTTTTTTCCTTATAGTTTATTCAGTGGACAGAATAAAAATTGGTGTTAGGACATATAATGTAAAAGGTTAAATGAGTCAATGGGACATCACAGGTTTTACTCAAAATGAATCAAAGATGAATTCTTTCATGACAAAAAGGATAATTTATGAAATGGAAGAAATAGCCTACAATTAGGAAAAAAATAATCCAAATTCAGAAAATTAGAAATTAAAGAAATTCCACAACTCAAGTTGGGGAAGAGCCAGCACTCCAGACTCCCTCCCACACCCAGAGACAGCTTGACTCTCAGGAGGTCCATCACAACCAGGCTCACAGGTTCACAGGAGGAACAGGATCCAGTCAGAGACAGCAAGGCCAATTAACACCTGAAATAACACCAGATGGCAAGAGGCAAGAGCAAGAACATAAGCAACAGAAACCAATGCCCCTAGACACCATCAGAACCCAGTTCTCCCACCACAGCAAACCATAGATACCCCAACATACCTGAAAAGCAAGACTCCAACCTAAAATCCCATCACATAAAGATGATTGAATACCTTAAGAAGGACATAAATAACTCCCTTAAAGAAATACAGGAGAATACATGTAAACAGGTATAAGCCCTTAAAGAGAAAACACATAAATTCCTTAAAGAAATACAGGAAAACAAAAATCAAACAGGTGAAGGAATTGAACAAAACTGTCCAGGATCTTAAAATGGAAATAGAAACAACAAAGAAATCACAAAGGGAGGCAACCCCAGAGATGGAAAACCTAGGAAAGAGATGAGGAGTTACAGACTCAAGCATCAGAAACAGAATAAAAGAGGTAGAAGAGAGAATATCAGACATAGAAGATACCATAGAAAACAATGACACACCAGTCAAAGAAAATACAAATTGCAAAAAGCTCCTAACCCAAAACATCCAGGAAATTCAAGACACAATGAAAAGATTATACCTAAGAATAATAGAAATAGAAAAGAGAAAAGATTCCCAGTCAATGGGCAATGAAACATCTTTAACAAAATTATAGAAGAAAACTTCCCTAACCTAAAGAAAGAGATGGTCACAAATGTACAAGAAGCCTAAAGCACACCAAAGGGATTTGACCAGGAAAGAAATTCCTCTAGTCATATAATAATCAAAACACTAAATACACAGAAAGAGTATTAAAAGCAATAAGGTGAAAGACCAAGTAGCATACAAAGCAGACCTATCAGAAATACACCAGATTTCTCAACAGTGACTCTAAAAGTCAGATGATCTTGGACAGATGCCATGCAGACCCTAAGAGAACACAAATGCCAGTCCAGGCTACTATACCCAGCAAAACTTTCAATCACCATAGATGGAGAAACCAAGATGTTCCATGGCAAAACCAAATTTAAACAATATCTTTATACTAATCCAGCCCTACAGAGGATAATAGATGGAAAACTCCAACACAAAAAGGGGAAACTACACAAAAGAAAAAACAAGAAATTAATCATCTCATAAGAAATCCAAAAGAAGAGAACCATACAACATAATACCACTACTAACAACAAAAATAACAGGAACCAACAATCATTGGTCTTTAATATCTTTCAACATCAGTGGACTCAATTCTCCAATAAAAAGACATAGGCTAACAGACTGGATATGTAAACAGGACCCAACATTTTGTTGCATACAGGAAACACACAGAAAGAAAAACACTATCTCAGACAAAAAAAAAAGGCCGGAAAAAATTTTCCAAGCAATTGGTCCCAATAAACAAACTGTAGTAGCCATTCTAATATTCAATTAAATAGATTTTCAACCAAACGTTATCAAAAGAGATGGGGAAGGACACTTCATACTCCTCAAAGGAAAAATCCACCAAGATAAACTCTCAGTTCAGAACATCTGTGCAAGGGCATCCACATTTTTAAAAGAAATGTTACTAAAGTTCAAAACACATATTGATCCTCACACAATAATAGTGGGAGACATCAAGACCTCATTCTCATCAATGAACAGATCATGGAAACATAAATTAAACAGAGACAAAGTAAAACTAACAGAAGTTACGAATCAAATGGCTTTAACAGATATCTACAGAACATTTCACCCTAAAACTAAAGAATATACCTTCTTCTCAGCACCCCATGATACTGTCTCCAAAACTAACCATATAACTGGACACAAAATAAGCCTCAACAGATATAAGAAGATTGAAATAATCCCATGCATTCTATCAGATTATCACAGACTAAGACTGGTCTTCAATAACAACAAAAACAAAAGGAAGCCCACATACTCATGGAAACTGAGTAACTCTCTAGTCAGTGATAAGTTGGTCAGGGAAGAAATAAAGAAAGAAATTAAAGACTTTCTAGAACTTAATGAAAATAAAGGCACAGCATATTGAAATTTATGGTACACAATGAAAGCAGTGCTAAGAGGAAAATTCATAGCACTGAGTACCATAATAAAAAAATTGGAGAGTTAATAGCACATCTGAAATCTCTAGAATAAAAGGAAACAAACACACCCAAGAGGACTAGATGGAAGAAATAAACTCAGAGTTGAAATCAACCAATTGGAAACAAAGAATCAATAAAACTAAACGCTGATTCATTGAAAAAAATCAACAAGATAGATAAATCCTTAGTCAAACTAACTAAAGGGCACAGAGACAGCATCCAAATTAACAAAGTCAGAAATGAAAAGTAAGACATAACAAAAGAAATTGAGGAAATTCAGAAAAATCATCAGATCCTATTACAAAAGCCTATACTCAACAAAACTGGTAAATCTAGATGAAATGGATGATTTTATAGACAAATACCAGGTATCAAAGTTAAATCAGTACCAGATAAACTATCTAAACAGTCCCACAACCCCTAATGAAATAGAAGCAGTCATTAAAAGTCTTCCAACCAAAAAAACCCAGGGCCGGATGGGTTTCATGTAGACGTCTATGAGACCTTCCAAGAAGGCATAATACCAATACTTCTCAAACTATTCTACAATATAGAAACAGAAGGAATATTACTTAATTCATTTTATGAAGTCACAATTATGGTAAAATTTAAGCCATACAAAGACCCAACAAAGAAAGAGAACTTCAGACCAATTTTGTTTATGAATATCGATACAAAAATACTCAATAAAGTTCTTGAAAACCGAATCCAAGAACACATCAAAATGATCATTTGCCAAGATCAAGTAGGCTTCATCCCAGGGGATGCAGAAACTTTTTAATATGTGAAAATCCATCGACTTAATACATTATATAAACAAACTCAAAACAAAAAAATCATATGATCATCTCATTAGATGCTGAAAAAAAAACCTTTGACAAAATGTAGCAACCCTTCATGTTAAAAGTCTTGAAAAGATCAAGAATTCAAGACACATACCTGAACATAATAAAAGCAATATACAGCAGAGAAATGGCCAACATTAAATTAAATGGAGATAAACTTGAAGCAATGCTACTAAAATCAGGGACAAGACAAGGCTGCCCACTCTTTTTCTTTTTGTTCAATATAGTACTTGAAGTTCTAGCTAGATCAATCAGACAAATGTATAACTATTTGCAGATGATATGATAGTATACATAAGCAGCCCCCAAAATTCTACCAGATAACTTTAAAACCTGATAAAAAATACTTCAGCAAAGTGGCTGAATTTAAAATTAACTCAAACAAATCATTAGCCTTCTTATACTCAAAGGATAAACAGGCTGAGAAAGAAATTAGGAAAACAATACCCTTCACAATAGTCACAAATAATATAAAATACCTTGTTGTGAATCTAACCAAGTAGGTGAAAAATCTGTATGACAAGAACTTCAAGTCTCTGATGAAAGAAATCGAAGAAGACTTCAGAAGATGGAAGGATCTCCCATGCTCATGGATCCGTAGAGTTAACATAGTCAATAATCCTTAGAGTCAACAAATAGTGTTGGGTTGTGGTGTGCACATGGGCGTGGGTCCTGTTGGGTTGAGTTGTGGGTCCCATGTCTGTTCTCTCCAGGTGGCTGGAGCAGGGGCGTGGGAATTGACTGAGTTCACTCCACATAGTGCTGGACAGAAATCGGGCTGTGGGAAGTCACAGGTCTCCACTCCAGAGTGGAGAGAACACAGTCTGAGACACCCATGGGGGCCAGAGCTCTTGAGTTGGGGATCCCCAGGCCAGGAGGCTGCTGAGGACTGACTGGTCTCAAGCTCTTGGGCTCTCAGGTGCCACTGAGAGGCCTCTGAAGGACGGATACTGGGTGTACCAGCTGGATCGACCTGCAGCCAAAGGGGTGACTGGGAGAAGCTCCTGCAGCATCCCGCAGGGAAGGGGCTCTTGGTCACTGTGACTCACTTGGCTGGATCATGGCTGGCTTGGCTAGCTCGCTTGAGTTGGCAGCCTCCTTGACTGGAACATAGAGAGGTCGTCGGAGGGAGATTACATGGTGCCTCTATAGTTGAAGACCTTCTCTATGGCTCCCCACATAGGGCCCCAAAGAAGAGAGGTAGTCCAGGTCATAAGACCTTTATTGTCATGGCGGAAAGTGGATTAAGCTATACCCCATATTCTCAGGGCAGGCCTGAGGTTAAATACCTTTCGCAAGGAGGAGAGTCTGGGAAGGAATGCTTAATTGGCTATGCCCTCTGGCCTTTAGGTATCTCATGAATATGGAGATGTCTTGAGGCTCTGCTATGTGACTTATGACCACAAACCTCTCTTTGGGAGGTGCTGTAGAGGGCTGTGGCTATTTGAAAGGAACCAGGGTTCCCAGGAGCAATGCCAAACTCCTACTGTCTCTTTAGGGTTTCCAGGGTTCAAAGCATGCTTGACCAGGTACCCAGCTGCCTCTCACAGCCCACCGTCCCACAAAATAGTGTTGGTTTAACTGGCAATCTACATGTAGAAGAATGAAAATTGATCCATTTTTATCTCCATGTACAAAGCTCAAGTCCAAATGGATCAAGAGCCTCCACTTAAAACCAGAAATGATGAATCTAATAGAAGAGTAAGTGGGAAACGTCCTTAAACACATCAGCAGAAGGGAAAATTTCCTGAATATAACACCAGTGGCTCAGGCTCTAAGATCAACAATTGACAAATGCAACCGCATGAAACTGAAAATCTTCTCTAAGGCAAAGGACACTTTCAATAGGACAAAACAGCAACCTACAGATTGGGAAAAGATCTTTACCAATCCTACATCTGATAGAGGACTAATATCCAAAATATACAAAGAATTCAAGAAGTTAGACTCCAGAAAACCAAATAACCCAATTAAAAATGGGGTACAGAGCTAAACAAAGAGTTTTCAACTGAGAAATCTCAAATGGTTATAAAGTACCTATAGAACTGTTAAAATCCTTAGTCATCAGGGAAATGCAAATCAAAAGGACCCTGAATTTCCACCTTACACCAATTAGAATGATTAAGATCAAAAAACTCAGGTGACAGAAGATGCTGGTGAAGATGTGAAGAAAGAGGAACACTCTTACATTGCTGGTGGGATTGCAATCTGGGACAATCACTTTGGAAATCAGACCGGTGGTTCCTCAGGAAATTTGAAATAGCTCTACATGAAGACCCAGCTATACCACTCTTGGGCATATACCCAATAGACCCAAGAGATGGTCTAATATATAACAAGGATACGGGCTCCGCTATGTTCATAGCAGCCTAATTTATAATAGCCAGAAGCTGGAAACAACCCAAATGTCTTAATGGAAGAAGGGCTAAGGAAATGTGGTACATTTACTCAATAAAATACTACTCATCTATTAAATGGATAACTTCACAAATTTTGTAGGCAAATGAATGGGACTAGAATATATCATCCTGAGTGAGGACACCCAGACCCAAATTGACACACATGATACGTACTCAGTGATAAGTGAATATTAGCCCAAAAGCTCAGAATACCCATAATACAACTCACAGACCATGTAAAGTTTAACAAGAAAGTGGATAAAACAAAGTGTGGATGCTTCAAAGCCACTGAGAAGGAGGAACAAAATAATCATAGGAGGCAGAAGGAGAGACCTGGGTAGAAAAGAGTGAGAATGAAAAAGGGGCAGAGCCAGAACCAAGTATGGGAAGAGACAGGAGAGAAGTCTGAGGGCCAGGGGAATGAATAGAAATAAGTTGGAGTAAGTGTGGGGAAACTTTGGAAACCAGTAGATAGTCTCAGATGCCAGTAATGGGAGAGGCTCCCAGGACCCAGTTGGAAGAACATTAGCCTAAATACCCAACAGCAGGGAGGTAGAACTTGAAAAGGCTACCTCAGTAGTAGATAGATAGACATGGCCCCCAGTCTATCTATATACTATTCAGATGGGGCCACCCACTCATCTAAAAATTTTTAACTCAGAATTGTCCCTGTCTAAAGAAAATGCAGGGACAAAAATGGAGCAGAGGCTGAAGGAAAGGCCATGCAGAGACAGCCCTACCATTTGATCCATTCTATTCATAGACACCAAATCCCGACAGTAAGGCTAATGCCAAGGTGTGCTGCAGACAGGAGCCTGGTTTGATTGTCCTCCATGAGACTCTGCTAGCACCTGACTAAGACAGATGCAGACACTCACAGCCAATCATTGGTCTGAGCCCTAAGACAGCTATGGAAGAGTTTGCGGAAAGACTGAAGGAGCTGAAGGGGATTGGAACCTTATAGGAAGAATAATATAAACTAACCAGAAACCCTAGAGCACCCAGAGACTAAGCCACCAACCATAAAGAATACTTGGAGGGATTCATGGCTCCTGCTGCATATATAGTAGAGGATTGCCTGATCTGGCATCAGTGGGAAGGGAGGTGCTTGGTCCTGTGGAGTCTTGGTGCTCCAGAAAAGGGTGATGTTAGAGGTGTGAGGTGGGAGTGGGTAATGGGTGGGGGAGCACCCTCCTAGAGGCAAAGAGGCAGGGGAGAGTTCATGGAGAGGAAACTGGAAGGGAAATAACATTTGAAATGTAACAAATAAAATGATTAATAAAGAAATATTGATAGAAAGAAATCAAAGAAATTAAGCCATTATTGAATTATTCTATTGAAGTTTTTGCATGTGTCTATGTATGTGCACATTTGTTTACATGTTTGTATGAGATTTAAAAATCTCATTTATCTTACCATCTCAGTGCTTTTCTCTTGCTGCTATAACAAAATATTTGAGGCTAAGTGATTTATAGATAACCTGTATTTTTCTCTTTCACAGTTACTGAGGCTGTGAGGTGTGATATTGAACATTTGGTGTGGGCTTTCTTGCTGTGTCCTTACATGGCTAAAGAATGAAGAAGGGAAAGGGATGAACAATCTTGACTAGTAACTGCCCTGGTAAAGAATTTTGGGGGAACCATTTGGAGAATAAAATTTACACACATTAAAACCCCACCTCTCCTCTCTGGAGTTTAGTTAGGCAGTCACCTCAAATACCTGTGACTGATTTAAAAATTAGAAAGTGAATTTAAAGTCTATGAAATAATTTTATCTGTAAAATAAGTATAAACCATTAGCTATATGGGCACAGTTGAGATTAGAGCTGACAACCTGAGTAAGCAGCTCTGGAGTTAGAGTACTGTCCTCATTCCAGGGACCCTAGATTCTCATTTTTTAGGCCCAGCGTACTAAGATCTAGAGACCTGAAGTAGAAAGATAAGCATATCCAAGAAAAGAAGTGAGAAATAAAGAAATAATAATAAGGAAAGAAGTTAAATATGTTTAAATTTAAAAAATGTTTAAAATCTCTCTCTCCTCTCTCTCTCTCTCTCTCTCTCTCTCTCTCTCTCTCTCTCTCTCTCTGGTGTGTGTGTGTGTAGACATGGAGGACAGAGGAGGGAGGACCAGAGGACATCATAGGCTATTATCCTCAGGAAGGCCAATCACCTCCTTGGTGACAAGGTCTTTGGCCTGGAGCTCAGCAGTTTTACTGCCTAGTGAGCCCGGGGATGCTCTTCTCTTTGTCTCCCTGGCACTAGAACTACAAACACATAGCAACACATCCAACACTTTTATTTGGATAAAGAGGATAAACCTCAGGTTATTGTGTTTGTAAGGCAAGTGTTTTGCTGACTGAGCCATCCCCTGACCTCAAATTGAATAGCTTCTCATCCTTCATAGGCCTTAAATACAGTAAAATATAATTATAACAATAAAGGCTCCTGAATAATGAAACTGAGGTAATAGCATACGAGGACATGGTGATTATTTAAGAGATTTCAGTTAAATCTCCATGAGAAGTACACTTTTGCAATTGTACATCATTTTGATATTTTAAGCTGTCTAGAGGTGAGGTATATAATTTACAGCAATGTGAGTAAGGCACCACAGCACTTTACATATTAAGAATGACGCCGAGATGTTTGTTGATAACTTGTTTCTCTGGCATGATATAGGGGTGAGCTGCTCTCTCTGTTTATGTGTTAGTCTCATTGAGACTCCATCACTCGATGTGGAATAGAACATGAGACCCATTCCCAAGCTAATTAAGGCATCACATTTTCCCAACCACACAGTGTTGTGTTAAAAACTGTCAACACTTGACCAAGTAGCAATGTATATCAGAATTGTTGCTGAACATGCAGGAAAAGTGGCAGAGCCTTTTCCTCCTTACAAGGAAAGCATTTTGAACACAACATTAGTTGCTGCTGACAGCCATTTGTGACCAGAAGTGTACAGCCCATCTCAGAATGAGGTGCATAGAGAGAAAGAGAAGCTAAAAGAGAAGGAAGAAATCAAAGAAGGAAGAAATCAAGCATTTATAATGGTGTCTAAATTTTAAGTAAATTCCTTCAGTTCTGATGAACAAGTCTGGAAGCTTTCTTTCAAAATTTATGATGTCTAGACTCAGTCAACTCAAAAGATAATATATGCTTGGATAGAATAATAATAAAAAAGCAATCATATATTGTAGCGAGTGTGGAACAAGCATGTGAACAAGCCAAGGTAGAGGTGAGAAGCTTCACAATATTTATGGAAGCTTCTGTTAACTTTCACCTGGGAATCTAAGGTTTAGAAACAAAAACATTCAGAGATCACATGTTTCAAAGAATTGAAGCTGCTTTTTGCAATACAATTTTTATAGCAGTCCAAACATAAAAGCAAGGTAAGAACCTTGGAGTAGGGTAATGTCTGAGAAGATACAGCTGAGTTAGAGCAGGGCAGTTAGAGTCACAGCTTTGAAATAATGAACTAAATGCATTATCATGTGACATGAAGGACTTTCTGTAAGATATTTGTTGTAGTCTTGAAATGGGGTCTTTCTGTAGAGATCAAGTTGGCATTGAACTCTATATTTATTTATTTATTTATTTATTCATTCATTCATTCATTCATTCATTCATTTTTCAGCTTCTGTGGTAGTTTAAATGCCCCCAGGCTAATATATTTGAACACTTGATCCTCTCTTTGTGGTGATGCTTCAGTGAGGTTTTATAGAATCTTTAGGAGGGGGAGCCTTGTTGGAAGATGTATGGTACTGGGCAGGCTTTGAAAGTTTATTGCCTGGATCCACTTTCTTCTTTCTCTTCTTCCTTTGTATAGACAAAATGTGGTCAGCTAACATTTTTCTCTTGGCACCATGTCTTACCATCCCGCCACGATGGACTCTCACTCCTTTGGAACAGTGAGCCAGAATAAACCACTTACTTCTTAAATTGCTTTCAGTCAGAGTGTTTTTAATCACAAAATTAGACAGTGATTAATACAATTTCCCTGGTAATGGGATTCCTTGTTTGAACAACATGCTAGCTTTCCACAAGGCACTTCAACATGAAAGTCAAGATGTAGAGAAATACACTATGACCTCATTCTTTAAAAATCAAGATAATCTCCTGTGTGGAACTTTATGTAACTATCCAGGACTGTGGGAAAACAGAGAAGAATGTTCATAGTATTGACTTTTAGAGTAGATAATTTATGAGGAGTAAGTTGATATCAACAAATAGGAAGACACAAAGGAAGGGGAAAAAAAAAGTAACGAAATATATTTTCTTGAAATTAGCTGGTGTGAAATTACAGTGAAAATGAATGTTTATTAGTCATGTAAACTTTATATAATAAAAATAAGTATGCAAAGGTACTTTGAGTTGATTTTAGTTTTCTATTCTGTCTAACTATCTGTCTGTCTATCATTTGTCAAGCCCCTCTTTCTATATATGAGAGATATATACATATTTGAGATATATATATATATATATCATAAACATATGTATGTAACAGTTAATTGAGTTTGAAGATATTGCAGGTACATTTTGGTATAAGTAAATTTGTCAGACCATTATATGAGTACTGGAAAGTAGGTAGGCTAAAGGTCGTGGTTTTTATGTGGGAAAAATCTGGTCCTTTTGAAGGTGTTTGTCATGTTAAGTCACCAATGGAGAGATGCACAGTGGCCCAGAAGTCAGACTTAGGCAAATGCTCTTCCACTTCTGGTTGCTGGGCCAAAGTTTTAGAATTCATTCCCAGTGGCTTCTTGTGGTTGTCTCTTTCCCTTTTCTTTGTGTGTGTGGTATATCCATTTGTGTGCAGCTATGTGTACATATGTGTTCTCTTGTATGTGTGCATTTGGAGGACAGAGATATCTCTTCCTCTCCCTTTCTCCAGTCTCTTCCTTTAAACTGTGTTATCACATTTACTTATTTACTTATTAAGGAAGAAGGGGAGGGTGGGGAGGAGGAGTGTGAGAGGGAGAGGGAGTTTATTAGTTCCTACTTCACATGTATGCTAAATAAAACAAACAAAAACTAGAAGACATGATTTAGCTTACATGTGAAGTAGGAACTAATAAACTCCCTCTCCCTCTCACACTCCTCCTCCCCACCCTCCCCTTCTTCCTTAATAAGTAAATAAGTAAATGTGATAACACAGTTTAAAGGAAGAGACTGGAGAAAGGGAGAGGGAGTTTATTAGTTCCTACTTCACATGTAAGCTAAATCATGTCTTCTAGTTTTTGTTTGTTTTATTTAGCATACTGTTCACCTGGTCCATCCATATTGTGGCAAATGGTAAGATATCATTTTATTTTAGAGATAATTTATTCATTTTATTTCCTGTGCTTATGAGATTAGTTTGCTTTTCTTTTGCCGTTCTTTAAGTGGAAATTCAGGTTACTATTTGCGTATCTTTTACTTTTATTATATTAATTTATAGCCATAAAATTCCCTCCGACAGCAGTGTCAGCTACATCTATAATTTTGGGCAAGTTGTATCTTCAGTTTCATTCATCTGAAAGTACTTTCCAATTTTCCCTGAGCTCTTATCCTTGATATATTGGTCATTAAAGAGAATATTGTGTAGTTTCCATTTATTTGTGAATCCACTAATTTTCATATTCTTCTTATTTTTTATTTATTTATTGTTTATAATACATTATAGCATTTCAGTACTTGATGCTTGACTCCTGCCCAATTTATGGCCAATCCTAGAACTATTTCTGGAGACCCTGTAGAGAGCTGTAGTTCTCTGATATTGTTGTGTGGTGTGAGCCTGGAAGGTTCATTTATGTATTTAGTATCTGATGGTGTTTTTCACTGTATTTTCTACTAACTGGTAAGTTGAAATATAAGAATTTGTTGTAATATGTTACCTCACCATTAAAGCAGGTTTTCTTGGATGCACTGTTTCCCAAACCCTATGGACTCATATCAAGACCGTATATGTATTCTATATTACATCATATATAAAATATATTATATATTATATCACATACACAATCATATATATATACACACACACACACACACACACACACACACACACACATATATATATATATATATATATATATATATATATATATATAATTAAAATTACACAGTCAGAAATACACGGAGTGAGGTGTAGCAGACAGGTTCTACACTAGAACACTTAGAGTAGAGGCAGAAAGCCTTTCTTCCACAGCTCTCAATTCACTCCTGTCTCACCATCACTTTCTCCAGCAGGATAACTTTCATTCCCTAATGGGGTCACAGTTACTTTCCATCACGTAGAAAATTATGGCCCTGGAGAGCTGAATACTCTATGGTGCCTTGGCATGGGGGCTATTTATCTTCCTTCTTGCTGTTGGACAGCCATAGAAAGGAGAATAAGAGAAACAGCCATACATGACTCTCTCTCTCCCTCTCCCTCCCCTCTCTCCTCCATTCTCCTGCTCCCTCTCTTCTCTTCCCCCCTCCCCATGTGTGTGTGTGTGTGTGTGTGTGTGTGTGTGTGTGTGTGAGAGAGAGAGAGAGAGAGAGAGAGAGAGAGAGAGAAAGAGAGAGAGAGAGCTGGATGTGAAGAGGTAAGTACACATAACTGCTTTGCTGAGGAGCTCTCATGCATAGCCTGACTCAGAATCAGCTCTCATGCATAGCCTGACTCAGAATCACTGTCTTTGTAAGAGGAGGAAGTGCTGTATAAAGCAGGAAAAAGAATAGGACTCAAGGTTTGGATGCACAGCATTGACCTAATGTGGTCTGGAGGAAGCTGACTTTATTTTCTGCCTTGCTTTCTTTTACTATGAAACCAGAAGGGTGGGTAGACTGGAGGACTTGAAGCTTCTTCCTTTCAACTTCTGAACCACATTTTAGTGTGGAAAAATCACTTCAACCAACAGCAGTAATTAAAAAGTCTGAGAACACATGTGAGGAGTTGGTGTGAGAAGTCTGTAAACGGGGAGATTTAGAAGTATCCCTTCCTCCCTGCATGGCATTTAATTTCTGCTGTGTGAGGCTGAGCTTCCAGTACAGGGCAGGGCTCATAGCTCTTGCTTCTGTTTCTGGAAATACCCAGTTACTATTAGATAAGCCTAGCAGGCTCTTGCCCCATCTTATGCAGGATTTTTAGGGATACAGGGCTCATGGTTTTTATGTTTTAGATGGTCTTGGCAACAAAACAAAACCTGATTACTGTATAAGCTTCCTCTCTGAGGTCTGCTTCCCATGTAAGTAAGAACTATCAAATGTATTTCATGTCTTTCCAGTTAAGCAAAATGTTTAAGAAGAGAATACCCAATAAGTAATACTCTTTCCCTCTATATTGCTCCTAAAAAACAGAAATAAAAATCTTTAAAAAGCAAGGTAAGGATATAAGTTGATTTAATAACTAACCGAGTGGAATATTTTGTCTCCCCCAACTACAGTGAATTTTTTGTGCTTTTACCCTCTTTGGCTTTGGAACATTTACAGTGGTATTTGGTGTGCTTAATGAGCTTCTGAGAGACCTTCAAATCATGAGAGTAAATGAAATATGGAAATACACTCCTAATGTGCCCCATGTTTGAAAGAAACATTTTCAAAGTTCATGTTTGAAGATCTTTCTTTTTATCATTCCAAAAAAATACAACAATGCATTATTTCCTTATTGGCTGAGAATTCTACTGGATAATAGTGATTATGGATCTTTTGGCTGAGACTAATATGATTTCTCCCTACCCATGTCTGCCAGTGTATGTACGTTAAAGTTGTCAGGCCATCAATACTTTGTTCCTCATTTCCCCAGTGGACCACAATCAGCCCGACTTCCCTGTCGTCTGTTATCCTTAGATGCCTCTAAAACAGCCACTTAAGTACTCTGCCAGTGTCTTAAGTAACATGCTAATGAATGTCATCAAATGGGCATCATTAAGCCTGATTTGAGAGTACAAGATATAAACCTATCATAGAATTAACTACCAAAAGAGCCCTCTAAGAATAAAAAACAAACAAACAAATAAACAAAACACCAAAATCTCTCTCTTCAAAGTATTAGCTTAACCAATTGCACAAGAAAAAAATAGGTATAAAAGAGCAGAGATAAATTAAAATTTGACTCTTGACAGCCTACTTATTTCTTCACACATAAAAGCGATTACCCTTTTCTAAACAACATTGTTATGTTAGTAATTACTGGCTGTAAAACTACTCATAAAACCTGTTGAGAAATCTGAATAATTAAAATTGCCTTTGATCATAGTTGATTAAATGCTCAAAGGTGAAATGTTAATATTTCAACAGTGTTTCAACAATGGCTGGCCATGTTCATATACACATTTAATCCCAGCACTCAGGAAGTAAAGGAAATGAGATCTCTTATTACTTTGAGACCAGCCTGGTCTACACAATGAGTTCTAGGCCATCAAAGTCTCTATAACAAGACCATGAAACCTTCTCTCCTCCCCACAAAACTAGCTTAAAATAAACCTGTTGAAATTGATATAATTGATATTTGTATTTTGTGTGGAATTTTTTTAATTCTTTCATAATGGACCAGTTTTTAATATATATGTTTTATATATTAAATATATATTAATATATATATATATATTGTTATCTATACATACATGACAGACTGCATATCTTTTTAAGTTGTTTCTTAATTTGTTTTAGATGTTCTTACTTTTTGTTCTGTCCCAATCTTGCCCTTTCTCTACTTTAACAGAAGCTTTTGTGCATCCCAATGTACAGCTATCCCAGTACCATCCTATCTCTTTAGAGGAAATTCAGATATTGCAGTGGATAGTACTGGAGTCTTGTTCTGTAATCAGTTGGGGAGCTGGATTGTTCATTTGTCAAACTCTGTCTATGGCAATCACTCAGCAAAAGCCGTGAGCTAGAACACTTGCTCTTGACGAAAACAATAGCAGTAAGCTACAGGGCTTTGGAAAATTGCTTTCATATTCAAGAAGGGTTACACATGTACAGACGCCTCACTGATGGTTTTACTGTCTCAAAGAAAATGTATTGCTGCCGCCACCAGCCTGCCTCTTGGCAGTTTATCACTTACAAGCAATGATAAAATTGTGACAAAGAGACTTCTTTTTAATCTTACAGGTCAGTGCTTGTAGTCTTGAGTCTCCACCCCTTTGTCCTCTCATTAAGCTGAGAAGGCTGGAAATGCTCGTTAGTTGCCTCTGAATTTTACTTAACCTGGAGAAACCACAACCTTTTCCTTCTTTAGAGTTTTAAGTCCCCAATCTTTTGATGAATCTCTCTCTTTTTGTATTGTAAAATTAATTTTTAGAATGAGTTTAAGATGTGCTTGAAGCCCACGTGTCAGTTATATTTAGAAGGGTTCAAGTAATTTCCATGAATCACAATATAAATGAGAATTGATCTGACACCACGAGAGGGCTGAGTATAAAATGAACTTGTTGGTATTTTTTCTTTTTTCTTTTTATTACTTTAACCATTAGTTTTTAATTAGTTCATCTACAATACTTCTATGGACAACTAATTGTCCAACACACATGGCTACCAAAATATAGATAATTTTGAATAACTGTCTCTAATCATTGAGTCCTTGTTGATGAAAAAGGAAGCAAAATAATGAAGAAACATCTATTTTGCAAATGACAACTGTTTTGATCCATTTATATTCCTGGCAACTTGATTCTTGAGTTTTATTTGTGAAGCGATGGTTTATTTCTCATCCATAGATTCGTGTGCTGTTTTAACTGTCTCTCAGCAATAAAGTAAACTTGTGAACATACTAAATCTCACAGAAGAATGTTTCATGTTACATAGAGGAGGGAAAGCTAACTCCCAAGGTAGCATTTTATTTCCGCTAAAGTATGGAGGAAGCAATTCAGAGCATCTTTCATCAAGGGCTTTCCAATAGTGTATACATGCAATGCTTCTCTCTTATTTAAATATGCTCTCTGGCTTGCTAGCTTCATTTGACAGGCATAGAAATCATCCAAAGAAACATTAGTAACTTCTAAGTGTTGAGTAAGTGAGATGTGGTTTTGATATGGTAAAAACAGTCAGGGAGTGGTCTTATGACAGTGGTTTTGGTGACAAACTCTACCGACGGACACTCTGCCCCGTGTCAGAATGGTTTCTGTTCTTATGGTCATTTGAGAGACAAGTGACAATGCTTGAGAAGTCTGTGTGTAGCTAGTGAACGGCAGAGGCAAGAGTCACATTCATGGGGCTTTAGTAACCAATACTACTGGTTGGAATATATATACATACATGCATATATATATACATATATATGTATATACATATATGACAACTGTATATATATATATATATATATATATATATATATATATATATATCACATATACTCCAAACATACAACTGTTTGATATATATATATATATACACACATACACACATATACACACACACACACACACACACACACACACACACACACACACTCCATAGCCCACTTACTGTGGCTAACAAACACTGGACAAGCAAAGCTAGCAAGAAGGAAGCAGGACAGTGACATGGCATGCTCAGTTAAGCCATGCTCTGTGTAGTGTCGCTGCTGGGCTTTCATCTCTAGACCTGGAGTTTAGAACCCTGTCTAGAAGATTCTTTATGCTGACTGTGCATGAAATGACTTTTCTCAAATGGTTTCTAATGAGTGAATTTTTTTTTCTTTTTTTTTTTTTTGTCCTAGGAGAGAAGTTCTTGGAAGGAAAAGTTAGGTGATTATCAGTGAATACCGGGCCTGTATCTTACATGGTTATGGGCATAATCTTATTTTTCCACATTGTTAATGTGAGGGTGTACTTTGGCTTCTGGAAAATGGTACTCACTCACTGAGTTTCTATGAGTACAGTCTTTTGTATATGAATAGTAAAACACAAACAAAACCAAACAACAACCCCAACCCCAAACAACCAAACAACAAGAACAACAATGGGTAGGTAATATAGTTAGCTTTGACTACACTTCCCTTTCTCTATCATATCAGCTGATGTAGTTTTACTTTGGTTTCTGAAACAAGTTTTCACTCTGTAGACCTAGCCAGCCTGTGATCCCCTAGGTTGCTCACAGACTTGCAGTAACTCTTCTGCCTCAGCTTTCTGAATGCTGGGGTCACAGGAGTGAGTTACCATGCCAGTTTTTCTGAGAAGGTAAATACTCTTTCTGCTTTCTATAGGCTTGCTTTTAAAAGAACAATTCTGTTTATTAAACATGTCCTAGGTATCAAGATGTGGCCCTGAGTATTGAATGCAACTCTCGCCAGTTCCGACCGTTGTAGCCTGGGTGAAAACATCTTGGGAGAAAATTAATTAACATTTATGAAGCTAGAAGATACAAGGATCTTAAAATTTCTGCAGAACTCCTTAGAACCAGCTTTATTCTGGAAACCGTGCCTTAATGCTGTATTAGAGTTTTACATACTCCCTCAGAACACAACAAAACAAAACCAAACAAACAAAAAACAAAATTGCTTATAATTCAGAGGACTCACATGTCCTAAAGAAGTATGTCTGCTATGAGTCAAAAGTCTTATTTTTACTTCATATAACAGGTTTTGTTTCCTTCATAATTATACAAAAAAAAAAAAAAAAAAAAGTCTGTATGTGTGACCAGAAACTCTTTAATGGTGAAAAGCTTAAAGTTTCTAAAGGAAGAGTAATTGGGTCATTTGTAAAAATATCACACTCTGAAACTTGCTAAGGAATGTTTTTGCTTTATGCAAATGCAGAGACTCTTAGGATTTCCTTAAGAGAATGAATATTTCTGAAAAAAAAAAAAAACCTGCAGCAAAAGCTGCCTTCCTGCCAAAGCTTTGCTTGAAGAGAAATGGTTATGTTTGGGGACCAAGGGAGAAAGCTGTGGTTTGGAAGTCTCAGGTGCTGGCTGAGGCAGCTTAGGCTTTGTCTAGACTTATAGATCTTTAATTAGCTCAAAACAGCAAGGAGGATTTTATTTATAATGGATTATATTTTGAGAAGATTAATAGGTAAACTAAAAGTTGATTTTTAATTTTGACATGGGAATTTTGTGTAGTAACTACAAATGTACCTAACGCAAGGAGAGCACTCATTTTCCCCACATCAAGACTTCTGGAGTACTGGACAGGAGTTTTCCAACAAGAGAGCAAGACAGATGCTGAGACACAGCCCATCTCTCACTGGTTCTATGTTAGACTCAAGGTTAACATTTTTTTCTTCTCAAATCTGTGTTTCTGTATGGGTAAACCTCAGGTGGTCCCTGCTTATTTATGCTTGTTTTCAAAATGCACAAATTGGAGACTTAAGTCTGATTTTGAATGTTTCCTGAGTATACTTAAATAAGCTTTATTTAAGTATAATTGACTTATAACAAATGGTCCATAGTTTATAAGTACAATTTGATAAGGTTCCGAGTACCACAGTCAGGATGCTGAACATGCTCACTGCAGTCCAAGCTTCCTCAGGCACCTGTCTCTTCCTCCTTTTCCTAACTCTTTGCCCAGTTTCAGCCCACTGAAAACCATTTGTGTGCTTTCTGTCACTGTGGATCTGTTTGCATTTTCTATACATGAATTACTCAGTATTGCTCTTTTTGCCTGCTTTCTATCACTAGGTATAATTGTCATGGGATCCGTCTAATTCATTGTGTGCATTTGATGCTTTCTGGCCTCTGAGGGCACTGCATATATTTGGTGCACATATAAACATTCAGGCAAAACACCCACACCTACAAAATATAAAATAAAACATTTTAAAAGATAAAACAAATTGCCTTCTAGAAAAAAATGAACAAATTAACCTTTCTGCCAATAAGCATGTTTATGGTTTCACACATGCTTTCCTTCAGAGAATATTATAAACTTCAAGTGAACCATGTGTCCTGTATTTGTTAGTAGTTTGCACCTTTTGTTTTTCTGTGGGATGTTCATGTTGTTCTCACCCATTTAAGAATCATTATTATGTGAAGTGTATTAAATGTAAAACATAAATACTTATAAAATTATTTAATTGTGGTTTATAGTTATTCTTAGTTGTGTATCTTACTGTTTAACACTTATTTTTATTTAAATGTGTGTGTGTGTGTGTGTGTGTGTGTGTGTGTGTGTGTGTGTGTGCACTCAGTGTAATTAATGCTCACAAGGCCAGAAGAGGGTGTCAGATTCCCTGAAGCCAGATCAAGGGGAGTTGTGAGTTACCTGATATGGGTACTTAGAATAGAACCAAACACAGGTCCTCTGCAAGAGCATCAAGTACTCTTAAGCACTGAGTCATCTTTCCAGCCCGACATGTAGCTCACTGATTAAAAACATGGTATTCATGTTCCCACTAGCTAATAACTCTTTATCAACAAAAGCCTTTCTGTGCATGAACCGATTCTCTATGAGGTGTGAAGGACAAAGGGGATCAAATACTGCCTGATGCCATCCATGCCCTCTGAGTAGCACACAGTCGCTTTTCTCCTTTCTGGGCTTCTTTTTCGATTTTGTACAATCAAACCAGTGCTCTCTTTTATTTATAGATCACTTATTTCTGTTTGGTTTAGGAAAACAAGTCATTTCCTCCAAACACCAAGTAAACAATCTCTCTTCAGACCCCTGAGGTAACAAGGCTGTGTTGTGTAATCTGCTTGTTGAATAAACGTATTCTTCTGAGGGGAAGGGCTACCCAGCTGGCTCTCTGCCTCCCTCACTTCTATTTCAATATGCTCAGTTTGAGCAGAAATTCATCAAGACTCCTGATGACGGATAGCATTTTTCCTTACTACTGACTGACTTCACAATTTTTTGATCATTTTCCTAGGGTTTTGGAATGTGTGAGTTTAGTACTTTTACTCGCAGAACCTTCGATATAAGTAATTATTAGTGATCATTATGCATATCAGTAGTAGTTATCAATGATGGAGTGAGTGTTTCTCTGTTTTGAGTCAAGCAAGGCTTTTGTGGCATACAGAAGGCTGCCCTTCCCTTCCTCCCTTCTTCTCCTTAGATTCTTAAGTTTATACTATAATATTTTAGGACTCTTCCCTTATGTTCAAGCTGTAGACTATAGGCTTTTCCTGTTGGCTATTTATTGCCTTTGGTGTCTCCAATTTCTAACTTATTGCTTCTAATTTGCTATAGACAGGAGCTGAATATAAATGAACCAACTAAAATTGTATCTAAAGTAGGTCCTGTGAGCGAAGACATAAAGACTTCTTCAGTGAGCATAGAAATTGTAGAGTTTGAAGTCCGAGGACATTGAACAGTTCTTGAAGTGCTTCTTGGCTGTTCGAGATACCTCTGTTGAACATTCTCTGTTTAGCTCTATACCCCACTTGTTAATTGGGTTTATTTAGTTTTTTGGAGTCTAACTTCTTGAGTTCTTTATATATTTCATATATTAGCTCTCTATCATATGTAGAGCTAGTAAAGATCTTTTCCCAATCTGTAGGCTACTGTTTTGTCCTACTGACAATGTCCTTTGCCTTACAGAAGCATTTTAGTTTCCTGAGGTCCCAATTATCAATGGTTGATTATAGACCCTTAAGCCATTGATGTTCTGTTTAGGAAATTTTCTCCTGTGGCAATGAGTTCAAGGCTATTTCCCAATTTCTCTTCTATTAGATTCAGTGTATCTGGTGTAAAATTTGTTCTATTCAAATGTTTTTTATTACCATCTGATTATTGGTGGGTTCTGGATATTTGAAGTTCCATGATTAGTGATGTCCATGTATGTGAGGGTGTTACTTTGTTGCTAACACACATGTTCAATTCTGATTCTACAGTGGAGTCTATAGAAGTGAGTCACCTTGGTAAATACATAAAAATATATGAAAAGAAATGACAGGGGATTTTGTTTATATGAGACATACCAAAAAAGATTTGTTTTCTTCAGGCATTCTAGCTTAATACTGTCATTTCCTTCGGGATAGGTATTTCCCATCACTCTACCCTTAAGCAAAAGCTTTTACCTACAGAAAAAAAATATTACCTGTTTTGGAATCTCTCATGCCACTGCAAAATGTCCATCAATTGTAGTCTTAAAAATATTTATGAATTTGTAGTTTTTTAGAGCTCTTCGCCCATAATTCTGTGGTACTATTTTAAACAGGGCAGTTGAAGCAATCAACTTGGCATTGGCTATCCATGCTCCTTGCTGATATGACAGCTACACTTTATATTTCTTCATAAAACTTTATCATATAATCAGCATAAGGTCAGGAGGAGTTAAAGCCAGTAACGGAACAGTCTCTGGAGAGGACTCTAAAGGAAACACTTCTAATGCGTCAAAAACATCATCTTTCTTATCCGCGGATGACTCAGAAACTTTTTTGTTGGGTAGCATTCCAGACTCCTATGCCATGTTGCCTCCCACATCTTATGATGCAAACAAAATTAGGTTTTACTTTTGATGAAACTTGTCTTCTACCAGCCCATGGCTTTTCATATAGTCCCTAGTAACAGTTCCTCCCTTCTACCCTCCTCAGATATCTGTACAAATGATCAAGTTTATCTCATCCCTTGAAGTCATGTGAAGAAATTCTTCCTCTTTCAAAGTAAATTTATTTTTTAAACTAAGTTTTACAACATTGTTTTTAAAGGAAACCATTGGAGCAATTCACTGTTTAGTTTTCTACAGGAAGAAACTAAATACAAAAATGGTAAATAGAGCGTTTCAAAGATGCCGTAGGAATTTTAACCTTGAAACCTTTCAGCTGTATCGTGTAGCATGATCAACATAGAAGAATCTCCCTAGTGATGCTGCCAGACACTGTTCTCCATTAAAGCCACTTTTATTCATCTTTAGAAATCACTTATCAGGCTCTGCCTCATAGTGCTGACCTAGAATTCCAACTCAGAAAGCTAAGGCAGAAGAAGTGAAAATTCAAGTTCATCATGGGCAACTTAGTGACGTAAAACAAACAAATAAGAAAAAAAGAGGGACCTTGATGTAGCCTAGTGGTAAGATGTTTGCCTAGCACAAGCAAGGCCCAGGGTTCAATAATCAATAATGAAAAGAAAAACATTACTTTACATTATATGAAATAGGAGTATCAAGGTTTAAACTGTACCATTTCCTAGTTTGTTTATATATCTGATACATATCAAAATAATATATTAATTTTTCTTACAAAATTACAAATATGTAACAAAACTTAAGCTCCTAAATTAAAAATGCAAAGGTCCAATCTATTTAAATTCCACACCTCTGGTGTTGGATGGATGTGTTAATAGTCAAGTCAATCATAGTCTAGCGCTTGTTTTGGGAAACAGTGAAAGTGCTCACTACCAAGGTACTGGACTCTTAGACTTGTCCTTCGGCTTCATCCAAACTGAACAGATGTGAGCATTTGAAAGTCTTAGAGCATCGAAACAAGTCCTGCGGGTGCTAGAGACTAAGAAAGAAGAAAGAAAAGTTAGAGACTGCCCCATGGCCATATAATATGATCCTTATCTTTGTGTGTAAGCCTCTGTTTATGGGCCTGTTTCCTCCCTATCAGCTCCTAATCTAGAGTTCTTTTCCCTTTAATAACATGAAATCTGTTTTTCTTTCTGTTCTAATGTATTTTATTTATTATTCTTTATTATGTAGAGAGATACATATCAAAGAATGCAAAGAGTCAATTTATTAAAAAGTACATTATGGAAGATGAAGTCAGCCATAGGGTGTTAAGATCCCAAAGCTCAGGATCAGACTTCACTTCCTGTATTGAGATGATGCCCAAGAATGGAAATGGTGTTTGACTCATGCAGTAAATTCTTAAGGACCATAATTATACATGAAAGACAGAGAGTAAACTATATTTATTGCATTCATCACTAAAAAAAAGTCTTTTAAAAACTAAATGTATGAATAGTCAGAATGATAAGAAAAGAAAAAGGTTGTTCTTAATGAAAATACATTTAAAATGTCTCTGTATTGTCCCACTATGCAACCTTTAAATAAACATTTAGAAACATGTCAACTGTTGTAAATGTAGAGATGGCTCAGTGGTTAGGAACACTTGTTTCCTTTGCAGAGGACCCAAGTTCTGTTTCCAGAATCTACACAGTGGCTAACAGCCAATTGACCTGCAATTTCTGATGTTTTCTGGCCTCTTGTGTCCATTGCCAGTATGTGGTACACAGGCACAAATGCAGGCAAAACACCCATATATATGAAATAAAAGTATCTTTTTTTAAAAAAAGTAAGTAAATATGCCTGCTATTGTTCAAAAGTGTCTGGCAACAAATGTGTTCCAGTTCTGAAGGAGAACAAACCTTTAAGAATCAACAGCACTTGAGGCAGAAATGGCAGCCTTTCTTCTAGAAGAAGTAAAATAATGGGCAGTTGTGGGTCCTGGGAACTGAACCTGGGTCCTGTGCAGGAACAGCAATTGCTCTTAACCACTGAGCAACCCTTTAGCTCCTTTCTCTTTTTCAAAAAAGATATCGTCTCCATGCTCCCCTATGCCTCATTGCAAATACCCACGTCAATTTCTTTTTGCAGTAAACTCTAGAAGAATTTAACCTTCCCGGCATCTTGGCTTGTCTTTCTGTTTCTTTTTGTATTGGCTGAAAAATACCCCAACCTAGAATTCTATTACAGAAAATGGGAAAGCTAATGTGGGAAGAGAGGACACAGAGAGAATGTCTTCAGATTTACTTTTACTGGTCCTTGTTTCTTTCACCATTATTCTAATTAATAATCAGCTGCTGGTTTCACCTCTGCCCACATCTTCCTTCCCCACGTTCTTATCATTCGGAAACTCCTTATGTCAGTGGCTGAGTCAGAGTTTTAAGGCTACTGACCTAAACTTTTCTTCTTGCATTGAACCGTAAGTTGATTCTTCACCAGATGGGGCAAAAAAAATCCCACGGAACATATTCCCAAGCTCCTGTTCCCTTTTGTCATGTAGAAAATTATGAAGTGATACAAGATCAATCTGGGACAAACAACAATGACTTATCCTACAAAATGAAGAAAGCATAGGACAAGGTTACCAGTACAAACTGCTCTCTGCTTCATTTGGGATATTTGGGGATTACTCTTCTGAGCTACAAAGGACTGTAAAAGGTAGCCCAGTAGAATGCATGTTAAATTGAAGACTTTTTCTGAGGCTACCTTTTCTTAGAATTTGCTTTCTGTTTTGGCTGTGTTGAATGTGGAGGTAGTTGTATTTCCTGAAGAGCATACATTTAACCCATGTTTTTGCTGCAGCTAGAATGAAAAGCCAATACATACTTTGCTGGCTTAGAAACACTTCTACACCCATTCCTAAAATTCTTCAGGTTTAAGCTTATATGGTTTGCAAATTACTTTGTTCAATGAATTATGTATCTTCGCTCCCAAACCTTTGAGAAACAAATAGAAACCCTTTTCAAGGTCCCTGAAGATGACCCAGCAGCCTCCGCTGAATACTCATTTTCAGTCTGTCTAATTTTGGATGATGGAATGTTTGAAAACACCTAAACATCACAGGTAGAAAGGTTTCTGATATGAATTTAAAAATTCATATCAATTTGCAGTTTTTTGTCTCTAAAAAGTTCAGTGTGTGTATGTCCCAAAGTTTGGGTTTGTTTGTTTGTTTGTTTATTTATTTATGTATTGGAAGGGAGCCCATTAGTCACAATCTAATCAGAATTCTTGGCTTGTATATGCAATGCATCATTTTTGGATCAATTGCTATCTTTTCTCCAAGAGTTAACTCTGATACAAACTAGAGCAGGTCTCTGCAAAAGGATGAGCAAGAAGTGTGTGCTATTTGAAATGAAAGAGCCATGTGTTTCCCTGATGCATTCTGTGTTGAGATGACCATGTCTTACTGATTTTTATTCTTCCATGTTAAATGGCTGAGTTTTCATTCTATTTCAGAAGAGACAGTTATCAACATTGAATATTTCAAAATGGTTTTAGATTTTCAGAGCAGATACTCTGCTTTGGAAAAACATGTATGAGAAACTGATTAAGAAATTAAAGTATCATCAAGCTACTCGAGACCTATTAATCCATCCAATAGATACCTGATATCTTTCTAACAGTTAATAAGATAGCATAAGTCTACTATCACTTATTGCAACTATGAAATGAGTTAGTCAGTTATTTTCTGTAAATAATTCATTTATTCACTAAACAAACAGTTGCTGAAAATGCTTTTCATCCAAGCACACAAATGACCCATGCATGATTAACCCCCATGTGTTGCATTCAAAAAATTTACATTTAGTGGTAAAATCAAAAACAAATAAAAAATTCAATGCAGTCCACAGGCCATTGTGATTGTATTGAGATGTCTTGTAATTCTGTCAGGACCTTCCAGAATGGATATTGGTCATTCGTTTTGTCAATTTCGCATCTAAAATCCTATTGTGAGTCTTGGTAGAAGGAAAAGCTCCTCTGCCGTTAGGGAAAGTACACATGCTGTGCCTTCCGTTTTCAGACTCTGTTGCTGCTAGGTTTTGAGCATGTAATGTGGCCTACTCTTCATATGCCCCTGTAATTTATCTTGGGAATAGGAGACCTATAGAAACTGAGCTGCATAGTGGTTGGATAGAACATTTAGCTCTGGGGCCATGGGAGCAGAGCATCAATGGTTTCACTAAACATGTCAATAGTGTTTCTGTCTGTGTAGCTCCAAGCCTATCTCTTATCTTTCTAGCAGTTTTATGGGACACCTACTTTATGTCTAATATCTGCTTGCTTCAGACAATATCCCAAATTTTATATAAACTGAAAAAACAACGTTTCCAGTTTTTTTATTTTTGGGTAAACGATACACTTTGTGTTTTAATGTAATGACCTAAGTTTCAGCCTATACTCTAAAGTGACTGAAGTTTGTCACTTTAATATGTGTAAATATGGATTGATCATATGTAAAACATTTTTTTATAGTTTATACATAAGATATCTTCCATAGGCTTACATGTATGAACACTTGCCCACCAGACTCTGACTCTGTTTTGTGAAGGTTTGGCATCTTGAAGAGGTGAGGCTTAGCTGGAGAATGATGGATGGGTGTAAGGCTTTGAGGAGGATGGCCAAGTACCATGTCTGGTCAGAACTCTCTGCTGCCTGGTTGTTACCATACCAAATAGCTGCTATTCTAGCTCCTGCTACTGTGAACCAAGCCTTCCCCACTAAGATATATTCTTAACCTTTTGGATTGCAAGTCGAGTTAATCTGCTTTTTCTGTCAAGCATTTAGTCCTGGTGATGAAATTTTAACACATACAGTTTTATATAAGTGTCATAAGGTCCTTGACCTTAAATTCCTAGCTCTTGTATCAATGACATTTTAAAGCTACAGTTTTCAGAAATGCCAACAGGCTTAAAATTAATATTGCTTCTGATCAAAAGAAGCTAGTATTCTTTTAAATACTGCTGGATATCCCACTATGTTTAGACATTGTCTTCAAAGGTCATTTGGATACTCTCCGATAAACCCTGTCCATCATGTGTGACCTTCTCTTGTTCTCTCCTTTGAGTATTTTTTTTAAATTGGCTTTAGTTCAATCACTATTTTATAATTTTGCATACATTTTAAGACAATCACACTGGAACCTGGGTGTTGGGCATGAGAGTGTGAATAGTGAATGCCTACCTGAAATTATTTTCAGTCAGTCCTAAGATAATTCCAAAGACAGGGGACACCAGAGAAATGTGGAAAGTTACAGTCTCAGCAGAAACCCTCTAAACCTTCCAAAGACCATCTAATTCAGCCAGTCATGGATTTAATTAGAGCTCTGATTACTGGTGTATTGACATTGGTGCTAAATTTTATTTCTTATTCAGTGAAGGGTTATTGACATAGGCAAAATTTTTACTGCTATTTAATATAAGAATTTCCCCTCATTTTTATTAGTGCTTTGAGAATTTCAAGCACTAGGTTTTGCTCCCAGTCATCACCCTACTTCAACTGCTGCCATACCCAGCAACCTTTCCCTGCTCAATTAACTTGGTGTCCTCATTTGTTTTCTGTTTTAAGTCCAGCCAGGGCTGCTCATATACTCTTAGGTATGTAGCCTTTCATTGGAACATATGAACTGTCAGGGGTTATGCTCTTAAAACCAACTCTATCCATACTGGCAGCTATTTGTTGTCATTAGCTATTCAGCTAGGAGTGGGGCTTCTTGTTCACCTCCCATTTCCAAGCTGAGACATTATCTGATTTGACCCTGTACAGGTCTTGTCACAACTATTGTGAGTTTATATGCTTACCTGTGCTGCTGTGTCTAGACAATAGTTTTCCTGTAGCCCTCCTCTGCTTGAGATATCACTATCCCATATTTCAATTTATCCAAACTATCTATAGTAATAAAAACAGCATTGTACCAGAAAGAAAACAGACGTATTCATCAATGGCACAGGATTGAGGACCCACATACAGACACACACCTGAATTTTAGGTAAGAGGCAAACAACACACATGGAAGAAAAGACAGCATTTTCAACAAATGGTGCTGGCCAAACTGGATAACTACATGTAGAAGAATGAACCTGGATTCTGATCCCTTATCCTGTGTAATGACTACTTTTTACAGGAAAAGAAACTAAGCCAGTGTCTTCCCAAATAATTCAGTTTCTTCCCAATAGCTATGGGTGGTATATTTTTCAAGCTTTAAGGTGTTTCCCAGTTATTAGTGAGGCCAGGCTCCCATGCTGGCAAGTAGTTTGTCTTATATGGAGGGATTTATTCCACTTCTCTGCTCATTTTAATGGGATTATTTTCTAGTTGTTAACGTTGAAGAATTTTCATCAGTCTGAATTGTCATCTACTCAGTATCTGATTGGGAAGTATTTTTGCATTCTGTGAGCATTTTGATACTATTTTTTGATATAAAAATTTAAATTTGTCTTTTTCTGGTGATGTGGGCTATGCTTTATTTTTTGCACTTATTTGAACCTATTTTGCCATTTTAATAAAAGTAATTCTAAATAAACCAAGATGATACTTCATAATTATGATTTGTATTTCCTGATGGTTAGTGATTCTGAACTTCAAGTTACCACATTCAGGAAATCATACTCAAATTCAATGATGTGAGTTTGACGTCTTCTTTCCTCCAAGACTATGCTAGACATAGGTCTCATTTTTAAGTGTTTGGTCCACAATGAGCCATTATTTTTTACCCATAGAGGTAGATAAGACCCCATCCTTATACTTTTTCATGTGAGTATCATTTCTCTAGCACCATTTTTAAGGTTGTCCTTGGCATGTCCTTGCTCTTGGTTATAATTACACAGTTGTTTGACTACATATGTACATTTTTATTTCTGAGCTTGATAGTCTAGTCTTGCAGTCTCTGTCTATATTTATGTCAACCCCACATTGTTCTGATTAATTTATTTCTGTAATAAGTTTGAACTGAGGAGGTCTGAGATCTCTACCTTTGTTGCTTGGAATATTGTTTTGACTTTTATTGATCAACTCTTTCATATCTAATATGAATTTTTGGATAGGTTTTTTAACCCCCTGGACTAAAAAATAAATTCATTATCACTAATCATCATGAAAATATGTCGCAATTATGAAACATTGTCTCAGTCTAGTTAGAATTACTTTTATAAGAAGAGCAAAATAAATGCAAATATAAATGCTAAACATAAATTAGTAGTTCTTTCTTGGAAGGTATCAACTGAAAACACAGCAAAGTACAGATTCCATCAAAGTCCAATTTGCTGAACCAATGAGTTTTATTGAATTACTTATAGAAATATGGGTGAAGGATTACTTCAAGAATTGGAAATTATTTAGAGACAGCTGCATCACCAAAGCCTACCCCATTGTGAGTGACATCTCACAGAAACTGAGAACCTTTTTGTATTGTACAATCTTCAGGTAGCTCACCAGGTTGGAGGCTGTTCTTTCTAGGTGACTCAGATGGTCTGAGACTCTTCTAGGCAGTTGTGTTTCTTTTAGCCTGATCAGCTGCTATGAGAGTGGCACTCAGCAGGGTTTATGGCAAATATACTGTCAGAGAGGGCTCAGCCTAAGGAATCTGTTGAGTTTCAGGGACTTCCTGAAGCTATTTTGAGTTTACTTTCTGTCTTAAAGAGGTTTCCTGCAGGATAGAGTATTCATCTTGGAGAAAACTGCCCTATAACAAATCTGAAGGTTCTTCAAAACACTAGACATAGGCCAGTCACATGACTGGTTTTGTTTTTCTATTTTATATAGCAAGAGTACTAAAATGAAAACATATGTATATGAATTAATTATAATTTAATATAAAGAATATCTTGACTTCAGAGTTTATTTCTTAAATTATACTCTCAGTATAATTATGGTCTCTTGAGCATATTAGCTATGTATTTCTTAATCCAACTCAGAATCATTATAGCTTTTCATGGAAAAACAAATACAAACCCAACTTGGTTAAGTTGCATACAGCCACAGCCCTCTACAGACAATTGTGTTTTGTGGTACAGAACAGACCTTATACTACCTTAGCATTTTCTTATTATAATCTTGTTTTTTTCTTAAAATGCATTTTATCACATATAAATTGAAAAATGTTTTCTCATAATTTCTATAATTAAATTTTAATGGTAAAAAGTTACAAAATGAAGAATAGTGATCCCAAAGCCAAAGTAGCTATATTTACTGTTGAAGGCTAACTTCATAAAAATCATATTAAAGTGGATGTGGAAATAATTAGGTGTTATTTATAATGGCTGCCTTAATCTAGAAGGTTTGAAATGAAAAGAATGTAAGCAGGTGAAAGAACAAGTAATAATCGAGCAGAAAAGAGAAGTATTTAAAGTGCAATACAGATGTGGAAGATCTCATGCCAACACTCAGAGCCAAACTGTTACCGGGTAAAAAATGAATATGAGACATTTATAGCTGCTAAGGGATTCTCTGCAGTAGGTCCGGACCAAGGCTTTGCCTGAAGGTTATGTGAAGGCTTTGTCATTCAAAGTCAGTAGCCCTGACAGGCCTATCCTCAGAAGGGCTGGACTGAGTCTTAGTGGATAAACAAAGGGGCAAGATATATGAGGGAACATGAGGGATACTTCTCCTGAGTCGGTATTACTCATTCAGATGGATCGGGTATGATATGGGCTCACTCTATCCAGGGTCACTGATCATGCTGTAAGGATTCTCAACATCAATAAATACAACTGGATCACAAGTGTGGACATCTGCAGGAGCCAGTGTGGACACCACAAAAGAGAACTAGCAGCTGGGTTAGCAATATACTCACTTTAGCTCCACACAATATTTTCCTAATTTGATCACCTATTATTGTCAAGATACCCAGTATTATATAAGGTTTGTAATTTTTAAGTATCCTCACAGACCAGAGGTTTGCTATGTCAAAAGACAGTAATAAAAAGAACGTTCTGGAGATCTCAGATATCACTTTTTACAAAGAAGTCACCATGTTCTTTTGAAATATCAAATTGTGGAAAGACTAGAGATTCCTCAAGATAATTATCATTAAACACACAAATGTAATTTGCAATGCATGTGTATGTGTTTGTACTAGTGACTATCAACATTTTCAGAATCTTATGTGTTTTCTTGTATTATGTCAAGTCTTAATTCTCTATTTACCTCTTGCAAACTCATTATTCTTTCCTTAATTTTACCATTTTACTAAATGGCTGCTCTGTTTGTTTGTCAATTGAAAAAATCTTACAGTAGTACCTGACTTCTAATATTTTAAATAAAAGTTTTTGATTCCTTCTTGTAGCTTTTTGAAATGTACATTATGAACAGGACTTTAATGTCATCTGTAGTTATCCTACCATTGGTACCACATTATACTTCCTGCTTCTGGCTAGCTACAGCTTCGTGTATACATTGAGCAGCCTTTTCTCACCCTTTCTTTTCCTTAGTGCTTGGAACTACTACCACTCAACACTCTCTTTAGTGATTGACAAATTATTATAATTACTAAGAGTCCAGCACTATGAATATATCAAAATCCAATATATTCACACTCCTTATAAACAACCAATTAAAAGATTCAATTTAAAAAGTTGTCTTTTACTATAGCATCAACACCATAAAAATACAAATGGATGGTTATAAATCTAACAAACGATGCTCAAAATGTTGCTATGATGAGATCTAAATAAGAAGCGAAGAGGAGATGCTTATGGTTTGAAGTATTCAATATTGTGTGTATGACATTTCTTTTCAGATTGATGTACGACTGGATACATTTCTAGTTAGAATCTAATTAAGAGAATGGCTTTGCTTCATGCAACTTGACAAGCTGATTCTAAAATATCTCTGGAAAAGCAACTTAATTGAAGAACTAGCGATTTTAAACCTGTCATGTGACCTGAGAAGACTAACTGTAGTGGCTCCACAATTGAGTAGTGATGGTGCTGTGCAAGGATTATTATTAAGGCAGAGATGATTGACAAGTACACCAGCAGAACACAACAGCCCAGGAGCAGACGACTCACATGCATCACAAGTCTGATAACTGACAGAACAGACGTAGGAACTGGGAGAAAGTATAACCTGTCTGACTATCCCAAGTGCCCATGGGAAAAACTGAAGTATATTTTTACCTCATTTCAGACAAACAAATAAATCTGGATATCTCAAAATTTAAGTGTTTAGTACAAAATTTTATATTCAAATGACAATACACAAAATAATTTTATAGTCCTGGGAGTGTGAGATAATGCTTTAACTAAGATCAAAGATCCTAAAAGAAAAATGATGCAAGAACTCACTAAGTTTTATGCCAATAAACGTAAATGTCTAATTATCAAATGAAATGGTTAAGAGGATTAAAGAACAAAACCAAGGCAAAATACTCATGTCTTCAATCTTGACTATGCATGAGAAACAAACAAGCATGATCAACATGGTAAAACCATGGAACTAAATCACAGACTGTTTTGTGTTTGTGATTTTGTTTTTGTTTTATGAAGACATAATAGTGGCCACAACATAGAGGGGAAAGTGATCAGTTAGATCAAGGAGTTATAAAGAAAGCAATAATATACCATTCTACCAGAAAATGTTTGAAAAAGATCGAATAAACTGAAAGTGTCTATTTTTAATAAATGAAAACTTCTAATATAGAAATGGAATTCGAGCTGATTTTACCACTGTAAAGAATAATGTGACATTATTTAATCAAGGTAAGAGTTAGGGACTCTGTTTTCAGATGCATCCTGTAAGAAACTTTTGAACAAGTTGTGTTGGTTTGAATGAAGATCCCCATAGGACCCTAAATTTGGATGTTTGGTTCTCATGTCATGGAACTGTTTGGGAAGGATTTGGAGGTGTGGCCTTGTTGGAGGAGGTCTGTCTCTGGTGGTGGGCTTTAAGGTTTCAAAAGCTCAAGTCATTCCAAGTTAAGTCTTTTTTTCTCTCTGACTCCTGGTTGTTGTCTCAACATGTATCCTCTCAGCTACTGCTCCAGTGTCATGTCTGCCTGCCGCCACACTCCTCATCATGACAGTCGTAGGATCCCTCCCTAGAACTATGAACACCAGATTAAATGATTTATTTTATATGTTGTCTTGCTCATAGTGTTTCCTTACAACAAATAATTAAGACAGAAGTGTTCAAGAGACACAGCAGGAAGACTTATGTAAAAGCATCTGATTTTACATCTTGATTGCAGAATGACAGATTAGTTAGAGATCTCTTAGATACTGGGAGAAAGACACAGAGTTTTGGGGTGTAAGCAGATACCAGTCATGATTCACTGCAGAAACAACAGGTTGAGTAGCATTGTAGCCCCAGAGTCCTTATGCTGATGTGCTGAGGGCCCATGCTGTCTATTGCTGCATAAGCAATGGAAATGCATTGTAGAGAGAAACCAGACAGAAGATGCTACTTCTATGAGGAGGCTTCTGGCAAACTTGCCCATGGTCCCTTCTTGGGAGTGGCATGCATGATGATATCAAGCAAGAATGTGAGCAAAGACTTCTAGGGAGAAGATGAGGTATTTTTCTCCTTATTACTTTGGGATGCCTTTGAGAGGGGATGCCTCTGTCTTTATTATTGGCAAATGCAAATAAGTTAACTTGCGTATTTTTCATAAGCTTATTAGTCATAAACAAGTGACTGTCTCCATCTTTCCAGGGCTATTTGCTTAAACAAATATTTCTGAGATGATAGGACTGGAGCAAATTGTCTGTTAGTGCTTGGATGTTTGTCCATGAGACAGAGATTAACGGAAAAACATATCCCAGCAGCTCAGAACAGCATGGTTTATGATGGCAAAGCAAAATCAAGACAAAAGGCTTCAGGTGAGAAGCCTGGATAAACATCGTCTAGAATGTTCGAGCACAGAAATACTATGCACGAGTTAAAAGTGAATCAAACTTGAGCTTTCCGGATCCTGCTTGAATCTTGTGCTAGGAGAAAGAAATGAACAGATGTGTTTGCACTTGTCAGAGTTCAGAAGTTCAGAAGCAAGGAAAAACAACAAAATACCTAAATAACACGCTTAACATCACAGAGGAAAGCACAATGATTAGCATGGAATACTGTTTAATTTAGAGGAGAAAGAGTGACCATATAGTTAGGGAGGCCCATACTGACAGCCTACTCTGAAGGTTTTAGTTGCTTTGTATTTTTTAACCAAATCTTTGGGAATTTTACATCATGCAGCACAATCTCACTCATTTCCCAGCCCTTCCATATCTTTCCTCCACCATTGTAGCCTCTTTTCCAAAAGAAAATTAAAAAAAAAAAAAAAAACTATAAAAGAAAGGAAAAAAATCTCGCTGACTCCTCAAGCCAACAACTTGCTCCTCTGTCAACTGTAGCCTTTTGGGCGTGTACTGTTCTGCTTGTCCATCTTTCCTTCCTCTCCAACACACATTCATTTGTGTTGGTGGCACTGAAAGGTGTGGTGTGTCACACAGTGTACCCTTTTGCTCAAATAGCTTTACTTGCAAATGTTCATTTCAATGAATTATTAGGCCAGTTTAAGGCCTCTGCTATACTGTCACCACTAGACCCTCATGAAGACCCTTGGATAGCCCGCTGTTGCCACGAGCGGTGGAGATCCTGTGGCTACGGATCTGCAGAACTTGCCCCTTCACATGCTCTGGCAGCTCATAGATGAGGTAGATGTTGGGGTGGATCAACTCACAGCCCTGGATCTGGGCCTGGGTGGTAGCTGAGTTGGTCAGCCTGTCCGCTCTCCCTCTCATTCATGCCCATGCCTCCGGAGTCAGCTCTCCACAGCAGTCACAGTGAGGGTGTGGGGCTAACTCTCTTAAGCTTCTGTCTTTGCAGTACCACCTTGCTGTGGCCAATGAGGAGTGGATCCATCTTGGTGCAGCTCTCCGACATCACCATCGCTTCAGGCTGCAGTACAGACCATGGATATTTGCATAACCTTAGGTGATAACACAGACCATTGTCATCAACACAGGCCCCAGCTGAAGTAGGATCACAGTCCCAGACATGGCCCTTGATGGCAGCATGGGACCAGACATCACTATGATCTCAATTGGTTGTTCAAGTTACTTATATCAGGCCATTCCTTACTACCTTAGCATCTCCAGTTCTACCTTTCTCCATATTGCATAACTGTTCTCTCTCTCTCTCTCTCTCTCTCTCTCTCTCTCTCTCTCTCTCTCTCTCTCTCTCTCTCTCTCT
>JANHMN010000006.1:51744709-51816727 GCA_030674055.1 Rhabdomys pumilio
TCTCTCTCTCTCTCTCTCTCTCTCTCTCTCTCTCTCTCTCTCTCTCTTTCCTGCTCCTCTTCCTCCTTCTCCCCTGCACCCCTTCCACCACAGCATTATGGCCTCTGGTTGTCTTCTGCCATCCACCTGCTTTGTATTTCTTAAGAAGTAAAATGCTATTCTTTTTATTAAATCCCTTTTTCTGGACATATAAAGTAGCCTGGAGTGTTTTCTGTGTGTCATATAATTCATGATTAAGATATAATTATTAAATGAAATTCAAAGTCTAGCTCATAAGTCAGTAAGGAGAGAGTAGAGAAAAAGTTTCCAGATCAGTGTTTACCATAGACCAACATCTTCTAGTAGAATTTCCTGTCGTTTTTGTGATCAAATAGCTCTGTAGTTCTACAGCCATCTGTCACTGAGCATAGCAGACACACCACTAGAACAGGGAGACAGCTTAGGTGAGTGGAATTTCATTCCTGTTCTGTTTTATATGTATGAGTGAGTAACTCAAGCCCAAGTGTTGTTTCTCATGACATCATACTCCTTTACTATCACTTAATTGTTATTATTACAATTGTATTCTTTAAAAAAGATTTATTTATTTGTGTGTGTGTGCGTGTGTGTGCGCGCACGCGTGCGCGCGTGTGTGTGTGTGTGTGTGTGTGTGTGTGTGTGTGTGTGTGTTCTTATGCATGCATATGAGAGTGAGTGTTTGTCTTAGGTTTCCCCCGAAGCTGCAGTTACAGGTGGTTCTGAGCTGCCTGATGTGAGGGCTGGGAACCGAACTCAGGTCCTCTGTAGAAGCAATTCCTACTCTTAACCACTGGGTTTTCTCCCAGCCCTGTATTCTTTACTCTCTTCTGTCCATCCTAAAACTGTTTAGTGGAAAAACATGCAGTTAAGTGAACTGTTCCAGAGAGAGGGCCAGGGGAGTGTGTTCAATTATTAACAATTCAAAGAAAAAGAGGTTGTCATTTACTTGGAGCCAAAGTCACTTAATACAATCCAGTGGTCTCCAGTTCCCACAATGGTAGCCACTACATTTGTGGTATTCAGACTGAAATCATTTAAGAATTAGAAAGAAATATGATCTTGTTTCTCATGCTCTTGGGCTGTGTCTTACAACAGCTTCTGTCTTTTCCCTCAGGCTTCTCCAATCTGAAACGCTGCTTCCACAGCCTTCCCTGTCTCTCTCTGACTTCTCCCCATACCTTTTCTTCCCGGAAACTTAGTCTCTAGCTGTATCCTTTATCTGTTTATATTTGCACGGTTATGTTACACAGGCTTTTACTTTTGATGTCAAATACCTGAGAGGAACAGTTTAAAATGAGAAAGTTTGACTTAGCCTTGAGGTTTCAGATGCTTCAATCCTGGGTAGGTAGGCTGGTTTTGTTATTTTGGGGTTTGTGATAGGGAAGAAATGCCATGGCAAGACATGGTTCATCACATAATGCCCTAAAGCTGTGAGGACCATCAGGAAGAGGCTGTGAATAAGATACATTATTCAAGGCGTCTCTCAGCAGCCTGATTTCTCTCACTAAGCACCGCCTTCCAGAATTCTTCCCAGTATTCTATTCAAATTTAGAATTCACTGGTGGATTGACCCGTTTCAGAGGTCAGAGTCCATGTGAGGGAATTGCTTCTGGAGTGCCTTACCACACTCAGGTGTGATCTATTAATCTCATAGGTATCTCTCAATGCAATCAAGTTGGCAATCAGGATTAAACATCACAGTTATTGGTACAATACTACTGGTTGCCTCTGCCCTACCCAATACGATAAGATCCTAGGAGCAAAAAACATATGGCTATGTGTGGTCACGTCTGCACTCATTACTAAATAGTCTCCCTCTGAGCAGTTACTTGGTAGATATTTGTGAAGAGCCAACAGAAAGCGACTATCATCCTTGCAGACATCTTGAGCCATATACCCTGACAAGAGACTTGCTTACACTAGCCTACAACAGCTGAGCACACTCTAATAACATCTTGTTTTAGATACCCAGTATTTTCCCTTGGGTGTGTGAGACTTAAAGGTGTGTGACTTAAGGGCGTGACTTAGAGATCAGATTTAGAGGGCATGACTTAAAGGTGTGGCTTAGAAGTGAGACATATAAAAGGCGAGAGGCAGACAGAAGAAATTATTAGACTTGACGCTTGTAGTAGGCATTAGACACTCGAGACAGGCAACTAGGATTACACACTTGAACTTGGAAGAGTACTTGAGACTTGAGATTTGAGGCAGGTAACTTGAAACTGGGAAAGAGACTAGCAACTTAGAACTAGGATTAGGACTTGAGACTTGGTGCTGAAGCCCAGGACCTGAGACTTGGTACTAGGAACTAGGGACTTCCAGAGAAAAAGAGACTGAAGAATAAACAGGATTGAATCACACTCTGTCTGGTCTCCATTCTTCGCATCTGTCCTCACTCTCTCTCTTGTTGAACCCAGACCTGTGGACTGGAGCAGCTTGGGGCAGTGCAAGCTCTAACAACTTAGCCCCCAAGGCTTTTGGCAGCGTGGGTTCAAACACTGATAGCTCGGGCCATGACATTTTGGTCCCCAAACGTGGGGCAGAGCGGCTCTCAACAAATATTCACTGACTGAACTCATGGATGTTCATGTATTAAACATGGAAAAACACGTTTAACCTTGTAGGCTCACTTTATATGTTCATTTCTTAGTTTAGTCTCATTTAGTACCCATGACATCATAATGCATAACCTCTTGCTTTGTCTCTGCTTTAGAATCTTTTCCTCATAGTTTTACCTTGTACATGAATTGCAGCTCTGATCTTGTCTTTCCTTTGCTGAATAATTTCCAATGACTCCTCACTGCTTGTATTATAAAGGTCAAGGTGCTTAATATGCTCCAGTACGATTTCTGTGACATAGTCATAATGTACTTTCTGGTTCTTTCTCTCATTTCTCTTATTCTACAGATTTCCATTCCAGCAACCTGACTACCATAGTGCTTGCCTCCTGTGGAACATACTTTCTCTTCATCTAATAAAAATGTAGCCATACTTCAAGACTCAACTCAATTGCTACTTCTTCATAAACACTGCCTGAATTCTCCTGGGGATGGTGTGGTTTTCTTCCCTTGTGCTTTGAAAGGACTCTGTGTTTACCATCTCAGACACTTGTTATATTTTACCTTCTGTTAAAGATATTTTGGTACTTGCAAGTCAGAGATAAGTTGAGAATGGATCTCATCCATTCTTTTTATTCTCCAGATACCTTGTTAGAATGTGTTCAGTAAATGTTGGTTAAATTGAATGCTTTAATCAACTATGTCTAGAATCAAGTTCTAAGCTATTATTTCTAATATCTAAATTTATGTTTCTAAAAATCTATTCATGATGACCATAGCCTACAAACTACTACTGATTTAATTGATGATTTTAATTCTTAGGCATAAGAGTGTCTCTAAATTGTATAAAAGTAAAGATTATAATGAATAAGAATCACTAATACTTAACATCAATTCAATTTAAAATGTAGACCTATCTCTATGAGATGAAAACCAACTTGGTATTTGTAAGGAGTTTCAGGCCATTCAAGACTATGTAGCAAGACTATGTCTCACAGCCTGCTCATCAAAGTGCAGACCCTAAACCACTTACAAAGTAGAGAAGGCTCCTTGGGTATTTCTGAATTTGTTCTCTGTATTATCTTGAATATGTCCAATGTGGAGAGAGCCATTCTTTCTATTCTGTTTTATAGTAGAGACCATTTCTTTTGTATTCTGCTCTCGAATATTTTCTGCTCAAAGAAACAAATGCTTCATGCTCATGCACCACTCATGGGCTAGATTGTCCTTTCTTCTCTTTTTTTTGTTAGATTATTTTTGTTTTGTATGTAACCTGAGGAAAGTAATTTGTCTATTTTTAAGTGTATCATCTCATTTGCAGAAACATGCATGTAACTGGAAATTATGTTAAATAAAACAAGCTTGACAAAAGACAAGTCCTGTATGTTTTGTTTCTTATACAGACTCTATATTTAAATATAGTATACTATTATCTATTCCATAATATATAAAGTAATGTATTATGATATATAAATATGTGTGTGTGTGTGTGTGTGTGTGTGTGTGTTTGTATGTGTCCATAAACTCATGTCTCCATAATACAAATGGGGCCGTGAGAGACGAAGAAGAAATCTTATGGGCAGGGGGCAAATGGAGTAATGAGGATATGTATGAAATGAAAATGGGAGCTAAAGACAATTTCAGGGAGAAAAAGGCTCAGAAAGATAGGGGCAGTAGTAATGGGAGAAGGTATTTGGGCAGGAAGTTGGTTAATAATGATGTATAGAGACACTCTAATGAAATCTACTATCTTGCTGTGCTAATGTAAATAGTTAAAAACAACAATAATAAAAAACACACAAATACCAATGGGCCCTTTTTATACCTTACTGTATTCCTGGGATTTGGAATGGAAGAAAAAGGAGAAGAAGGAAGGGGAGGATAGGGATGAAGGAGGTCATTGCTTCATTAATAACCTGGAGATATTTTATTTGAATAAAGGTCAGAGCTCCCATGACTGACTGATGATCATACATCCTTATCAATTTTATTTTCACTCCCCCTGAAGCTACTCTGATCTGTCATACTGTATTCTATCAGCACTGTCAGTGTTGACAGGATCACAAATTCTGTAACAAAGTTTGAATAGCTCAGTATTCCATGAAACTTATTGCTTATTTATATCAATCCATTCTCCAAAATTCTCTCTGGATAAGTAAGACTCTATATAAGCTAGCTGTACACAAAGAAGAAACATCAATGACCTTGCCACATCTAGGCATGGTCAAACATCACAAACGATTAGTCTCTTGGATAGAAATTTGCTTTTATGAACCCCACAGGATGGATAGAGGCCACCTTCACATCTGCTTTGGAGCATGCACACACTGACTAGTCCTTCAGGTCAACAGTCATGAAGTATTGTTTCAGCTAGAATGAGCCTCATGTGGAAACATTCTCCGAAATAGGAACCTGAGCCATATTGAGTGTCATCTGCAAGTGACAACAATTTTATCTGCTCATTAGCAGGGTTAATAGGCACCTTCCAGCAGTTCTTATTTCAAATTGTGCTTTCCCAGGCATGAATCAAAAGGCTGGGGGATTTAATCAGGATCCAGGAAAGTTATACATGCTTTCCCTGGGAGGACTTTGTTCACCCAGTAAACACAATGTACTGCAAACCTGTCTCAGTGACCTCAGCATCTTTTCCAGGAGACCTGTGAGAAACCACACATGGGGCTCAGCAATCAGGGGAGATTTCACGGGTGGCCTCCTTCTCAGACCATAAAGAGTACCTAGGCAGCCACATATTGAGATTCATTTCCTTTGCCGAGGTGCTCAGTTGCTGAACAACACTGAGATCAGGCAAGAGTTCTTTCCAATTGACTGACAGCTATTGTCTCCTGAGTGGATGGAGATTTTTGATATGGATGGAAGGAGAATCAGAGGCTGGGATGTGTGGAAAATGGCTTCAAATTACAGATAAATACAAGATTTTTTTAAGATTTATGAATAAATAGATACAGTAGGACCCAATAATTTTATCTCACTTAAAACTTTTTAATTGATACAAAATATTTTTACATATTATTTGTACGTTGTATGGTATTGCAGTATGTACAACGTGATGAAATTTTGGGGGTAGTTAGCATATATATCTCAATTATACTGATGTTTAAAATTAACATATATATATACATGTATATGTGTATACACAACATGTACATGTTTATGTATGTGTATGTATATGATGTATATGTAAATGATGTATATGTATATGATGTATATGTATACGTATACATATATGTATATGTACAGTTGATGGAACAGCTAGAGTTCTTTTTCTGGTTTGTCAGGAGTCACTCTTCTATACTCTCTAAACAGTAACCTCCTATAACTCCTGACCTCACTAATTTGCTTCTGTGAACTTATTTTAGCCTCCCTGTGTAGGTGGATCTCTTCATGACTTCCTTGTGTTATTGAACAGTGTCCACTGTGATCTTAAATGCTTGTAAGAGGCGGAATTTAATTTTTTCTGAAGGCCAAGTAAATCCCATTATTCTGTGTACACTTTCTCCTTAATCTGTTTACCAACCAACAGACATTTGGGTTTTTCCCTTTGCTAATAACGAACTTGATGTCTAGTTGCCCCTTCAAGATAATGATTTCAGTTTTATCCATACATATGCTCAGATCACATGCTGTATCATAGTTACCTCAATATCATAACATCTGTAATTTTTTTTTTACTTTTCTGATTTTAAACTACTCTCTTTTCTTTGAGAATTTCATACAAGCATGCAATGTATTTTGGTCATATCCACCGTCTCCTTCTCACTCAGCTCCTTTATCGTATTCTGTTTCCAGCTTTATCTTAGGCTTGTTTTAACCTGTAGAGTCTAATTAATGCTGCCTGTATGTTCATGGCCATGGGTCCATGAGCAATCATTTAAAAGAAAATCTAACCGTTCCCCCAGTGCCTGTGCCCCTTTACATGTCCATACTCAAGCACTTCCGTCTGCACTAGCACTTGTCATTTTGGGTGACAGCCATCTGAAAGGGTGAGATGAGACCCCTGGCTTTGACTCACATTCTGTGAAGAGAGTAATGCTGGACACTTTTTCACATTCTTCTTGATCAAATGATGTATTTTTGAAGTAATACTTATTTGGATTCTTTGCCCCATTCTCCTTCCAATTTCATGTTTCTCTTTCTCAAAATAACCCGCCGACTTCAATTTGTACCACCCACAAATTCATAACTGTGTTTACCCCACTAATCACAGGAGCGTGGCAGACCTGCCAGGGACACACTTTTGAAGAACACTGTCTCCTTCTCCCAGCAATTGTCAACGCCCAGCTAGGGCGTTGCCTAGCTAGGGGTGGGGCTTTTAGACCTGAAGGGAGTGTTTCTTCAGTGCCTACTAATTGCCAGACAAATTATCATCCATAGTACAAATTCTATTTCATTTGATACTCTGCTTTATCACATATTCTAATGTTCAGTACATATATGTAAATATGTATTCATTTATTTATTATGTCTATATCTATATTTGATATATGAAAGATTCATCTTTTTGTTCTAGAAATTAAAAGCCCTGAAAATCCCATCTTAATTATCCTTTAAACACTCAAGCAGTCATAATATTTATGGATACCCATTAAACACACTAACTACATTGTTTGACATTATGTATTAATTGCAGCTCTCATTCAAAGCAACCTTTTAACAACAAAACTATTCTTACATCAGTGTGTCCATCACTTATGGATTCCTTTATACTCAAGTATACAAAATAAAACCTAAAGGCACTGGTTTATACAATTATCATTTTATTTTTCATTTTTGAGATCATAAAATAATTATACCATTTCCTCTACCTTTCCTCCCTCTGAACCCAATTATTAATTTCTTTGTGTATGTATGTATGTGTGTGTGCATGTGCATGTGCACACCCATGAACATAGTCATGGAAGCCAGAGGAAGATATCAGATGTCTTGCCCATTATTCTGCACGTTATTTGAGACGAGGTCTCTTACTGAAGCTCCTCCTGTCTCAGTCTCCTGTAGTGCTGTAGTGCTGGGTGTTCATGAGGCCATACACTGCCTGTCCTCAGGCTTGCTCAAGAAGACCTCTTACCTCGTAAGCCATCTTCACAGACTCCCAATTATTAATTTCTAGATTTGTCACTTATTAACAGAGAATATGACATTGTATTCAAGGAAAAACAAAAGATGGCACAGTAACTTGAGACTCAAATCTTCCGATTTCAACAACCTTCTTGTCAAAAGGGCTGAGCTGCCAATGAAGGAGAACACAAAATGGCAGCCCAAAGGATGAGTCCATTAAGCTGCGGGGTTAGACTATGATGTATGATCTTTGATTCAAACTGCAAAGAGTCAGTAAAGAAAGAAAATATGCCAGAAGGCATGAACAATCTTGAACTGATAGCTTCCTTTGAAAAATGAGACCAGCACAGTTGAGCTGTAAAGTGAATACAAGTTGATTTATGTTGAAATAAATTACTAGGTGCCATTTCTGAAGACCCAGAAGATTCTGTAGGTTGAATATTAGTGAATTTATATCTAATTTTAGGGACCAAGACATTTCTGTCCTGTTCATCATTTGTCTTGCCATACAAAAGGGGATCAAAATAAATACCATTTGCTGAGCAGTAACTGATGGCTTCCCCTTGTCGCAATGGTTTAATTAGAGAGGTAAAAAAGAAAAGGCCAGACTCCCGTTCAAGAAAAAATTTTTTATAAATGGATTATTAGAAGCAATAGGCAGACTCTTATTTGATAATGAAAGACAGAATGTATAAAAAATGAAAAAGGACTATATGATACAGTTGGGCTAGACAGTTTCATTTTGTAAATAACATTAGAGGAAGCAAGCACTTATTGAAAGTAAGCTTACATTTTTCATATGAAAGACCATAAACCTGTTGGAAATGATTGAGGCCATGACAACTCACTCAGAGTGGTTTGTATGGGCATCCGTCACTTGGCTTTGCATTCTTGCCTTTTCTATTTTTATAATCACTGTCTGCCTACGAGGAAAAATTTTGTAGAAGAAGATTTCAAAACATGCATTTCACCAGCAAAAAAACTGGGTTTTCATCTCTAATTTGTGGATAAACACTAATTTAATGAACTACACTTGCTTTATTTGAATTATGGAGACAAAACTGATTGCAAACTATAAAAAGGCTTTTTATCAAGATGATTTTGTGTGACATTTTAAACAAATTAAATGTATAGAAATTTTACAAAAACAAGAAATTTGCATTTATATTAAATACAAACTGAGTTTTTAATAACACACTTGCTTAAATTTTCCACCAAAGATCTTATTTTGTAGAAAAATGGAAATAATTATCTCATAATATGCATAAAGAAAGGTCAGGAAACTTTACATTCTCTCTGACACCCCCTGAAATTAAAGCAAATTAAAAAGAGAAATTGACCTTTACTTTTCTTATTCTCTCATGTGAGTATAAAACACCGTGTCAATATTATCTCAGTAAGTAGCATGAGAAACAAAGCAAAGCAACAAAACTCAAATATGACTTATTCCTTAGGCTCTTCAGACTGTCACCCTGGAGTGGCATCTGGATGCTGTGAACCCGAAATCCAGATCCACTGTGCCTTTCTAATTCCACAGAAAGTAGGGCAGGGCAGCGTGCTGTCACTGAGGGCACACCATGACAGATTTATCTTCCTGTGTTCAAGCAAATCATTACATTTATCTTTTTTGATATCATAGGTCTTCATGGAGTCAAATAAAGCATATTTTGTTTACTATACTGGAAAGATATAAATGCTAAATACTGTTTAACTTTATTTTATGAGAGCGAATATTACATTCTTCTTTCCAGTGACCTTTTATTGCCTTGTGAATAAAGAAATAATTTGCTGGGCAGAAATAGCAGCAAGAGAGTGATGGGATTTATGAGCAAAGCAACTCTCCTAAAACAGAGATAAACGTGTGAGTTTTAGAATAAAAAGAGGGAGCTTTTCTGTACCTCAGTTTTGAAACCCTTACAAACTTTATAACAAATTTGTATAGTGTATCCATATAACAAGTGATATGTGAGATTTAAAAGGCGGATGCATCGTCAATCTTTGGTAGCAGGAAAGTAAAAGCCAAATCAGCGATAAAAAATACTCTCCTGCCCAATATCCACGTGTGAGTGTTTGCACACTTGGGTGCTGGATGTACCTGTGCACACATGTGTGGGTCAGAAGATGATGTGTGGTGTCCTATTTTCTTACTTCCCTTGAGGTAGGGTCTCTCCCTGAACCTAGGACTTGTGTTTTCTCTGCTAGGCTGAAAGTCAGCAAGTCCCAGGCATCCTCCTGTCTCTTTCCATCTTGGAGCTGAGTCACAGGCATGCACTGGACCCTTGACATATCACACAGGTTCTGTAGTTCTATCTAAATTATAGCCCTCAAAATTTTGCATCAAATGAAGTCCACTGTGCTATTCCCCCAGCCCATTCTCTACCACATTCTTAAATTTTTTATTCTTTAAAAATTATTTTTAAAGAAGAAACACAGAAAGATAGTGAAAGAGATTATTTTTTTTTCCAAGAGAAAGAATGTCCCGGAACACTAGAAGGAAACAGTATAGTGAAGTGGTAAAGACTGGGGCATCTGGACCATGACAGAGCATTCTATAGTTGTTTGACATTGGGAGGTCACTTACATCCAGAATGTCAGTCTCTTATTGAATTAAAGGGAAGTTATCTCACCTGCTCCATCACAGCGACAGTAAGAGTGACCTAAATGAGTATATAGACTTAAAACACTTAGCACGTTGCTTCACATATTTTTAAGCACTTGATAAATATTATTCATAATCATTAATTTACCCTAAGAGCACTGTGGTAGTTTGAATATGCTTGGCCCAGGAAGTGAAACTATTAGGAGGTCTAGCCTTGTTGGAGTAGGTCTGGCCTTGTTGGAGAAAGTGTGACACTGTGGAGGTGGGCTTTGAGACCCTCCTCCTAGCTTCCTAGAAGACAGTCTGCTTCCGGTTTCCTTTGTATCAAGATGTAGAATGGACTGGATGCTGCCACGCTTCCTGCCATGATGCAAATGGACTAAACTTCGAAACCTGGAGGTCAGCCCCAATAAAATGCTGTCCTTTAAAAGAGTTGCCTTTGTCATGCATGGTGTTTCTTTCCAGCAATGAAAACCCTAAGACAGCCACATTTTATTATAATACCTTGTAAATCATGGTAGCATATATAGGAATTGTGGCCATTCAGCAAAAATTTGGAAAATGCAACCCATTAGCCTATCTGTGCATCTTTCCTAAAATATTATGGAAAAATTTATAATCTGAAAGCAACTTGCATGTCTAATGTTCAGAAACTTCAGTACAAAAACTGGTAAGCTGGAAAGAGTAGGGTTATTATCCTCAATATTGTATAAAATATAAAAATGATAATCTTTACTGAATTCAGGAGAGAGTAGATATAACATGTACATATAATTTAAAATAATACAAATATACTTTTCAAACAAGAATCACAAAATAAAAAGCCAATAGAGAAGATAAAGCAGAATTATGAAGTACTCCAATGTGAGGCAGGAAAAGAAGAAGAAAGTCTAGAGAAACACAAGTCACATAGAAAACAATCTGGAAAGATGGCATCTTCTAACTATGTTATGCTAATAATTATACTGAAAAGATGGCTGCTTCTCACTACATGATGGTGATAATTATACTGAAGATGATGTCTTCTCACTACATGATACTAATAATTATACTGACAAAGTGACACCTTCTCACTACATGATGCTAGTAGTTACATGGAAAAGATGGCTCTTTCTTACTATATGAAGTTAATAATTAAACGTAAATCCTATAATTAATTAATCTGAAGAACGGACATTGCCATATTAGACCTAAAGTTAATGACACAACAATGGATTTAAAAAAGCAGCCCACTATAAATAAGAAGCAACAGTGAAAAGAGACAGGGTTCTATATGGCCACTCATTCCAACAACAACCAGAACAAGCTGACTATTACAAGAGACAAGTCTGAGTTCATGGCAATTAATATTTTGAGAGAACAGAAGAATATTACTTAACAATAAAAGAGCAATGGACCAAGAGTATACTGCACCTAGAACAGTGCAGCAAAACAATTTTAGTAAAATATTACATATTTATAAGACAAATACACATGCTCAAATATTTAGAGACTTCATGCTCTGTCACTGTAATAAAACATGCCATTAATCAACAAAGAATTATGTGAACCACACCAAGAACAAAAATGATCTAATAAACATTTACCCTAGTCTACTTGCTAGGGGAAAATGATAATTCTTTTCAAAGACATCTGGAATATGAAGAAAGACATACTGGACTATGAAAGAAAATAGTTTTAGAGAACAGAAATCATGCCAAGTTTATTAAGGTACACCAAATTGACTTAGAAATCAAGAGCAGAAATATTCCATAAAGTCTCCACATACATCTGCATGTAACCCAAAGCGGGTTATACATCAAAATCACAATGCAATAAAAGTATCAGGTGATGATTATAAAAAAATCTATTATAAAAAGTGATGATCATGGGAAATATGTCAAAAGAATATTTAACACTCCAACAAATATATAGATAGATATAGATATAGATAGATATAGATATAGATATAGATATAGATATAGATATAGATATAGATATAGATATAGATATAGATATAGATATAGATATAGATATAGATATTGCCTATTACTCAGAGCCATACAAATGTAATTTGAAGTAGGAAAATTTTTGGTTTTATCAAATTGACAAGCTTCAGCGCTCTGACAATATCATGTGCTTACAAGCCCTTGTTGGAGCAGGATCTCTCTTATGTTGCTATTGGGAATACATTGAGACACACTACTTCTCAAGAGCAATTTTATAATCATTTCTATTGTAGTTGAGGAAGCACATACTCCATAACTGCTTCTGTACATACTGCCTAAAGAAATTTTTAATAAATATGTAAACTTGTTGTGGCTAAAATTTTTTTCCTTAGACATGATCACCTACCCCTCCTTCTATGCTTATAATGCCAAATTGAGATACAATTACACTCAAGTTAATTTGGGGTAACTGATTTGTTTATTAGGCTTTCTAACAGAGCAGTTGGTGAGGGGTAATGGGCAGGAACATGGGTGATCGTAAAGTATCCATGTCTGTATCCAGTAGGGATAGTGATTTCCTAATTGTTTTGTATATAGAAATTCCTTCCCTCTCTCCTCCCTCGTCCCCAGCTATATTGTCTATGTTCTCCCACAAGACTACGTGCAATTAGGGTGCAAACAACAGATTGGGATGGGTGGCTGGATTCTCAGGAGAGAATCTCATGAATCTCCCTATCCTCCCCATCTATTAGGTAAAGTAGTCAATGATACAAACTTGTTTATGTTTTGTGAACAATCCCAGGAAAATTGCTAATGATGGGAGCAGTTGGGCTCAGAGGATAGTTCTGTGCAACAGTTGTGTTGCTTAGTGTGGAATTATATTGATGAAAAGCTGCAGATAATATAAATCTCATTAGTAGAGGAACAGATCAATTGTGGTATAATCATACAATGAAATAGATACACTAATTAAAATAATCACCATAGACTTATCTCAAAGCTCATTATTATGTAAGTTTGTCAAAAGCTACAAGGGCTCTGGCTGCTACATACTTGGCAATATGCTTGCTTACCCTTGAGATATAAAAATATTGGATAGTAATTTTCTCTGAGTTAAACATCGTGTTCTGGGAAGAAGCTGAAAAGGACTCAGGAAGTTCTAAATATCCCTAAGACTCAGGGAGTAAACAACCCATAAATCTAAGGAAGTTCCTGAAACTGATCAACTGTTCAATGCCCATCCTTCACAAGGTTATATAAGCAGTCAGGACTTCTATGAAGGAAAAACACTTTGACCTATGAAGCTGCCTGCAAATTGATCAGAGAGCTTCAGGGCTATAACTTTAGTGAGTGGTCACCCATCCTGGTTTGAGCTTTATTGATGCCTTTGAGTTGTCCATGCTTCTGTTAATAGCCTTTCATTCATATTTCTATAATTAACACCAGCATATTCATTGGTTTCCCCAGTTTGACTTTCATAGTTGTTTTCATCCATCATTGCCTGCCTGTCTGAAGTGAGTAGATGTTGCTGACATCTTCCTAGGGACTTTGTGACACACCAACGTATTTCATTCAGTTTCCAGTTTCATGACAGAAATTTGCAAAATAATAGGTACAAATGAAAAAATAAAAACACAACAACCATATTCTATATTATTAATGTTTCCATGTTTATTAGTTGTTTTTAAAATAGCTACAATTTCCATTTTCAGAATAGTGTTGTTACTTCTGTGAAAGGAGAGGACAATGTATGGTAGTAGACACTGCAGGGAACAGATGAAGTACTGAGTGAATGTGTATTATTAATATGGCTGTGTCAAGAATCTCACATCCATTGTCTAGCTCTAGCTCACTCTTAAGTCTGGAGGAGCCTTGCAGGACCCAAAGAGCACATGCTTCCCTGTAGAAACCTTCAGGGTCCCAAAACTAACCAGCTTGGAATTCTGCTCTACAAATCTCATCTCAGTTAGATACACCTGCCATTCCATTTGGCTCTGACTGAGACACAGCCTACAGTGTAGGGTCTGCCAGGAACACAGCCTACAGAATGGGGTCTGCCTGAGGCACAGCAAGCAAAGTTGGGTACCATGACCTCTATTGTCTGGTTCATTGCTCTCTCCACCTCCCCAAGAAGTCTTGCTGCCATCAGGATCATCCAGTCAACATCAGAGAAAACCAGAAGCCTAAAAGACACCATAAGAGCACAATCAAAACCCAGAGCAATATGGCACCACCAGAGTCCTGCTATCCTGCTACAACAAACCCTGGAAATACTAATAAAACTGAAACACAAAAAGAGTATCTTAAATTCAATCTTATAATGATGATAAAGGTCTTAAAGAGAAAATGAATGAATCCCTTAATGAAATGCAGGAAAATACATTCAAACAGACAGGAGCATTAAAAGAGAAGCACATAAATATAAAGAAATGCAGGAAAATAAATTAAACAAGTGAAAGATATGAATAAAACTGTCCAAAACTTGAAAAGGGAAATAAAAGCAATAAAGAAAACACAAACTGAGGCAATCCTGGAGATAGAAAATCTAGAAAAGAGAGCAGGAACTGCAGACTTAAGCATCACCAACAGAATATAGGAGATGGAAGAGAGACTCTCAGGTATAGAGAATACAATAGAAGATATCAACATATTAGTCAAAGAAAATGAAATATTTTAAAAGTTCATGTTACAAAACATCCAGTAAATTTGAGATATTATAAAAAGACCAAATCTAAGAATAGTAGGAATTGAAGAAGGAGAACATTCCCAACTTAATGGCCCAGAAAACATCTTCAATAAGATGTGTATAACCTAAAGAGCAAGATGTCTATAAAGGTATAATAAGCTTACAGAACCCCAAACAGATTGGACCAGAAAAGAAAATTCTCCCACCACATAATAATCAAAACACTAAACATACAGAGCAAAGAAAGAATTTTAAAAGCAGCAAGAGGAAAAGATCTAGGAACATATAAAGGCAGACATCAGTATTACACTTGATTTCTCATCTGAGACTCTAAAAACTAGAAGGGTCTGGGCAGAGGTCTTGAAGACTCTAAATGACCACAGACATCAGCTCAGACTACTGTACCCAGCAAAACTTTTAATCAACACAGAAAATAAGATATTTCATGAAAAAAATGAAAGGAAATTTAAACAATACCTTTCCACTAACCCAGCCCTACAGAGGATACTAGAAAGAAAACTCCAACCCAATGAGGTTAAATACACTCAAAAAAAAAAAAAGAGAGATAGATAATGTCGCACAATTAAAAAGAAACACACACACACACACACACACACACACACACACACACACACACACAAATCCTATGACCATCAAATTAACAGAAAGTAATAAACATTGGTCATTAATATCAAGAGCAAGTAAACTATTTAAATAGTTGTATAACCCCCAAGGAAATAAAAGCCATTAAATATCTCCCAACCCAAAAAAAAAAAAAAAAAAGTAGGTCTGGCTTAGATGATTTTAGCTCAGAATTATACCAGACTTTCAAAGAAGAACTAACAGCAATACTCCTCAAACTATTCTATAAAGAAAAACAGAAGGAACACTGCCAAGCTCATTTTATGAGGCCACAGTCACCCTGATACCTGAAGTACACAAAGACTCAACAAATAAAGAATTCAGACCAATTTCCCTTATGAACATTGATGCAAAAATACTCAACAAAACTGTCACAAGCTAAATCCAAAAACATTTCAAACATATCATCCACAATGATGAAGTAGGCTTCATTCCATGGATTCAAGTGTAGTTCAGCATATGAAAATCAATCAAGATAACACACCATATAATCAAACACAAGATTATCTCATTAGATGAAGAAAAAGCCTTTGACAAAATTCACCACTTCATGGTAAAAGACATGGAGAGAGCAGGAATAAAAGGTACATATCTAAACACAATAAATGCAATATACAGTAGGCCAATAGCCAACATCAAATAAATGGAGAGAAACTTAAAGCATTTCCACTAAAATCAGGCACAAGGCAAGGCTGTCAACTCTCCTTCTATCTCTGCAATATAGTTTAGCCAGAGCAATGAGACTGTTAAAGGAGATCAAGGGAGTACATCTAGAAAGGAAGAAGTCAAAGTATCAAGATTCACAGATGATAGGATAGCATATATCAGTGACCTCAAAAATTCTACCACAGAACTACTACAGCTGATAAACACCTTCACAAAAAATGGTAGAATATAAAATTGACTCAAATCAGTAGCCTTCTTCCACCCAAGTGATAAATGGGCTGAGAAAGAAGTTAGGGAGACAGTACTCTTCACAATAGCCATAAATAATATAAAATACCTTGGTATCACTGTAACCAAGCAAGTAAAAGACTTGTAAGACAAGAATTTCAAGTCTCCGAAGAAAGAAGTTGGAGATGATATCAGAAGGTGGAAAGATCTCCCATGTTCATGGATTGGTCAGATTAACATAGTAAAAATGGCCATCTTACCACAAAAGTAATCTAAAAATTCAATGCAATCCCCATCAAAATTCCAACACAATTCTTTACAGATCTTGAAAGAACAATTCTTAACTTCATATAGGAAAAAAAATCCCAGGATAGCTAAAACAATCCTGAACAATTAAGGAACTTCTGGAGGTATCATCATCCCTGACTTTATCTGTACTACAGAGCAATAGTAATAAAAAACTGCATGGTACTGGTATAGAAACAGACAGATGGATCAATGGAAGGGAATGGAAGACCCAGAAATAGATCCATACACCTATGAACAATTGATTTTGACAAAGAAGCCAAAACCATTCTATGGAACAGGGAGAACATTTTCAACAAATGGTGCTGTTCTAACTGGATGTCTGCATGGGGAAGAATGCAAATTGATTCATATTTATCACCCTGCACAAAACTCAAGTCCAAGTGGACCAAAGACATTAACATCAAACCAGATACACTAAATCTAATAGAACAGAAAGTGGGATATAGCCTTGAATTAATCAGTATAGGAGACAAGTTTCTGAACAGAACACCAATGGCTCAGGCACTAAGGTCAAGAATTAATCACTTGGACTTCATGAAATTGAAAGAGCTTCTGTAAGTCAAAGGACACCACCCTTAGGACAAAATGACAGTCTACAGATTGGGAAAAGATCTTTAATAACACTATATTTGACAGAGGGGTAATATAAAGAAATATATAAAGAACTTAGGAAGTTAGACACCAACAATCCAAATGATCCAGTTAAAAACGGGGTACAGAGCTGAATAGAGGAATTTCAAATGACCGAGGAACACCTACATAAATGTTCAAAGTTCTTAGTAATCAGGAAAATGCAAATAAAAATGACCCTGAGATTCCACCTTACACCCATCAGAGTGGCTAAGATCAAAAACTCAAAGGACAGTAGATGCTGGCAAAGTTGTGGAACATCAGGAAGACTCCTCCACTGCTTGTGGGAAGGCAAACTTGTACAATCACTTTGGAAATCAATTTGATGATTTCTCAAAATATTGAAAATGCTTCTACCTCAAGACACAGCTATACCACTCCTAGACATATACCCCCAAATTTTCTCACTATACCACAGGGACACTTGCTCAACTATGTTTATAGAAGCTTTATTCGTGGTAGCCAGAAACTGGAAACAACCTAGATGTCTTTCAACTGAATAATGAATAAAAAAAAATGTGGTTCATTCAGACAGTGGAATACTACTCAGCCATTATAAACAAGGGCATCAGGAATTTTGCAAGCAAATGAATGGAACTAGAAAATATCATCCTGAGTGAGGTAACCAAGACCCCAAAGGACATGCATGATATGTACTCACTTATAAGTAAATATTAACCATAAAGTACAGAATAACCATGCTATAACCAACCCACCCAATGGAAGCAAAATAACAAGGACATTATAAGGATAATGGTTGAATCTATCTCAAAAGGGGAAACAAAATAGATATTGGAGGTTGATGGAAGTAGAGAACTGGGTAGGAGAAGAGATGGAAGGGGACTGGGGCAGGGAGGAGAGATTATATAAGGAGAGCAGGGGAGAGAGCAAGGGGAAATTGGCAGTAGGTGCAATCTCTAGGATGAGCCAGATACCTGGGATGGGGTGAGGCCCAAGAGGATCTATGTGAGCAATTCTAGCTAAGACTTCTAGAAGTGGTGGATATGGATCCTGAATTGGCCTCTTCCTGTAGTTAGGTAAGACTCTCAGTGGAAGGATAAGGACAGCAACCCACCCACAAAACCTTCAACCCAAAATGTGTCCCGCCTACAAGATGTGCAGAGACAAAGATAGAGCAGAGATGGAGGGAATGGCCGACACATGACTGTCCCAAATTGAGACCTATCACATGGGCAAGAACCAAACCCTGACACTATTAATGATACTCTACTATGCTTGCAGACAGAAATATAGCATAACTGTCTTCTGAGAGGCTCCACCAACCAGCCAATGGAAAGAGATTTAGAGACTTACCTCCAAACATTAGTTGGAACTCTAGGAGTCTTAGGGAAGAGTTGGGTGAAGGATTGAGAAATCAGAAGACAGGGACTCCACAGGAAGACCAACAGAGTCAACTAACCTGGACACTTGGTGGCTCTCAGAGACTGAATCACTAACTAAAAGAGCAAGCACAGGTTCTACCTAGGCCCTTCGCACATATGTAGCAGGTGAGCAGCTTGGTCTTGATGTGGGTCTACCAACAACTAGAGCAGTGGCTGTCCCTGAGCCTGTTGCCTACCTGGCTGTGGATCCCGCTACTCTAAATAGACCCCCTTGCTTGGACTCAGTGGGAGAGGATGCACCTAGTCCAGCAGCAACTTGGTATGAGGGCGTTGGGGGATTGGGGGACATGGGGGGCAGTGGCTTATGGTGTAAGGGTTTGGGCACAGGGTTGGGGGTGGGGAGGTGGAGGGTGGTATGGAGATGTGGATATGTCAGAGTCAGGGATGGGCTTGTGGTGTTGGTGGGGGTGACATCAGAGAGAGGTTTCCCTTTTTCTCTTTTTCTTTGTTTTAAGGGTATAAATTTGAAATTTATTTGAAGAAAATAACATTTTAGTATGAGTTTTACTACTTAGTACTCATGAAAGGTATAAATACTGGTGAATACAATCACATACATTGTCTGGCATTTTTTATTAGACATTTTTTAAATTTACATTTCAAATGTTATCCCCTTTCCTGGCTTCCTTTCTGGAAAACTCCTATCCTATCCTCCCTCACCCTGCTTCTATGAGGGTGTTCCCTCACCCACGCACACACTTCTGCCTCCCTGACCTGGCACTCAACTACACTGGGGCATCGAGCCTTCCCAGGACCAAGGGCTTCTCTGCCCATTGATGTCTGACAAGGCCATCCTCTGCTACATATGTGGCTGGAGCCATGGGTCCCTCTATGTGCATGTACTCTTTGGTTGGTGGTTTTTCCCTTTTCAAAGGTAGAATTGGAAAAGGACTTGCGTGAGAGGGTACTTGGAGGAGAGAATGAGCTGATATTGGGTTGTAAAGTGAAGAAATTAAATTTAAAAAAAGAACCTCAGGTCCCGGTGAATTGGCAAAGTCTTTCTGGCGTCAGGCTCAGGGAATCCACAAAGCTTTCTCTGCTCTGCTCCTGGATGTTGACAGTGTGTATAAAACCCAGCAGTTGTAGCCTTCTTCTCCTCCTTCTTGATAATCTCAACCTGAAACTCATTTCTTACAAAGCTCTCTCACTGAGATTAGCTAAATCTACCTTTTTCTGCTGTACCTAACAAACATGCTGAGTTTCTGGGTTGATTCATGCTAAGAACCCTCCTCCAGAGTCAGCCCAGCCTGCTTGATCACAGCCTTTCTATATATGTCAGTTTTTTTCAGTGTCTGTTCTTTCTTAATCCCTTGTTGCCCTAGTCAGCTTTTCAGAACCAAGCCTTGAAGGATGTGGCAGGAGATGACAAATTTTGATATTTTATGTCCTTTAAAAAAATCTGTAGTGGCACGATCAAACATTGTTATTTCTAAGACCTGGATGTTTTCCACAAACATCAAATTCATCTGTCCACTTCCCTTTGTTTGAAACATTTCATAATCTGGAAGAAAAAGTCATTAGAATTAGTGTGTCTGTTCCAGAATAATGGCAATACTAATAGATCAATGAAAAACAACTGAAGAAAATTAAATGGCAAAAACTGATGTCTTGGTAACTGATTAGCTAATGAGGGGAGAAAGAGGTATAGAGAGACAAAAGAGGCATAAAGGGGGACAGATAAGGGAGAGAAGTAGAAAAAGAAAAGAGAGGAAGAAAGATGGGTGAAAAAATAAAAGATTAACCAAATTGTTAATGTTAGGTCAAGAAGGACATTGAAGTGGGTGGGAAGGGGAAAGGAAGGGGGTGTGAAGTAGGGATGGAAAGGGGATTATAATGCTGGTAACAGGCAAAGATCACAAGAGAGTCCTGGAGGATGAGTTTAAGTTTTCAAAACAGTGAGTGTGGTCTGAGACAGAAACATCTGATGACGGCTATCAATAGATGGAAATGGTCAACATAGAGCAGAGAGAGCCAGGATTGCTGCTATAGTGTTTGAAAGTAAAGAAATTAATAACTGGGTCTTAAGGCAGTGAAGGATGCTAGGAGGAGGGATAGGAGGAAGAGGAGAAAGAACGGGAGGATGGGGAAGAGGAGAAAAGTGAGAATGAGGATAAAGAGGATTGGCAGAAGAAGGAAAAGAAAGAGAACAGATGAGGCAAACAAAGGTCCAAAGAACTGGCCTGAGAGTCAGTGGAAGCAGATGTCATGAGGGGTGGTCTTTCATGTTCCACTTTGTAGAGAAAAGAGGGTTAGGATGGAGGAAAAGCTGAGTTGAGCTACCAGGTCTTTGATGACCTCAGGAAGGAGAGGTCATGGTGGCCACCAGGACAATGACCCGACTAATAAAATATGCAGAAGGGATCAAGGGACAGCAGCAAGCCTCTGCTTTCTGGACTGTCACTGTCAGCTGCTGTCAGCCTCTCAGCCCATTCTGGCTGCTTCTGATGCTGGCATCCTTCCAAAATCACACATCTCATCCAGGCAATGCCCGCCCCCCCCGCAGGTCCTAGCTAAAGGAAGCTGGAGAGTGAGCTCAAAATTAAAATGATTTGTCCCAGCCCTGCATAAATAAATGTCACTTCCCTATCCCCTGCCTCTGAATCACAGGTATCTTATACTCTGCTCATCTAGTTTATCCTTGACATTGTCCTCAAACACTTCCCGGGTCTCCTGAATTGCATACCGATGGATGAATATTTGAAAAGAGTAATTACTGTTGTTTGTTATTTTGTCCCGCATCTTGTGCTTCCTTATGCCATCTGGACTGGAGGTGGATTTGTTAAAAAAAAAAAAAAAGAAGAAGAAGAAGAAAAGAAAGAAAGAAAAGCAGAAAGGACAGTCTCACTAATTTAAGTTTTAAAAGGAGAAGGAAGTCTTCAGTCTTTCCCCAGAAAACAGATCTTTACAGAGTTTCCTGGCTGAGTAGGCAGCCAAGTTCTTGCTAAGTCTGGGAAGCTTATCAAGTACAGACTGGGAATCTTCTTCTCCAACTGTATTCAAGCATGCATAGTCTGCTCCTTGTAACAAATGAACAGCAGAGGAACAATCCCCACATACCTGGATAGTTGTGGTGCATCTTTCAAGATTGTTCCTTGCACACAAGATAATCATATCTTGCAGGGACACTGTGATGCCCTGGGACTCTGGACTACTCAATCCATCAAAGCCAAAAGCACCTGATGGTGGAGACAGATCTTTGCATTTCCCATCCAGTGTCCTGCATTGCCCTCAGCAGTCTCTGTAGCTGGGGCTTGGCTATCTGTCTTTGTCTACAATAACAATTAAGGAGAAGGAAATGAAAGGGCAGGTTTTCTTCTGCCATCAATAGATGTATGATTGATTTGTCATTATTATTATTTTTGTGGCAAAGGTAGAACACAATGTCTCCACTAGTCTGAAGGAAAGCACTATGCTCATTTTGAGAAAACAGTAAGCCAACCATGATACAAGCATGGGATACAATAGGCTTGAGTTTTCTCTCCCAAGGGCAAGAGAGAAACATTGTAATGTATTAGGAATAAAGAGGATAAAAGAAGAAAGGAAATCCTGGGCAGGAGACAATGAGTAAAGAAAGAAGACATTATTGTGTTCTGGATTTGCAGCCCCTCTCCTTGATTGCCCAAATCTATGGCTAAATTGTGAAGTACATGGACTGGGCAGGGTGAGCACATGTAATGGACCCTTTGAGTTCAGACTGATGTAAGCATCTTTAGACCAAAAGAAAAATAGGAGTTTAAAAAAGATGTCAGATGTCAGATGTCAGATGTAATAAGATGTGAGAGGTCACTAATCTGTCATAGCTTATAAATTTGGGGGTTCCACCAAGTTCAACAATATTTATGAAGGGAGGCAATCCTCTGCAGAATTCTGGGTGGCTTTAGAAATTAGAACCCACTGTCAAAATATTGATTTGCATATCTCTGATCCATTGTCTAATTAAATACAAAAAGAAGCTAGCTATTGATTGATTATTGACCAATGTACGTATATATGTATGGGCATACATATTTCATAGAATAATTGATGTATCCAAGCAAAGTGTGTCACAGTGTTGCAGAATGTTAGTTTACATGAGAGAGCATGTGTCCTTCCTCTGCCCTCTCCACACAGGCAGCTCTGTAATTTTGCACTGGCTGGGGATGTTTAGTATGATGGTGATGCTTGTCTGTGGGGACATAGCAAGATGCTCTCTTAGCTGGTTAGAACAATAAGTTCCATCAATTTTAAGCTGCCTTTTTAAAATTATAAGGAATAAACAAGGGTCAGAAAGCCATCATAAATGTCACCTAAAGTTGTAGTTGTCAAATAGTTCCCGTGATTTCTCAGCATTCAGAGGATACAGATGTCATTAGTCTTATAGAAGTATCACTTTAACTTCTTATTCATGGTGTCCATCTCCTGCATCTCTCTAGAGAGGAACCCTTCAATGACATTGAATCTGACTGAATACTCCATGATAGTCTCCCTTACCTTAAGGTTCTTTGTTTAATCACATCCACTAAAGTCTTTGTACCCTAGTAGGTACATAGAAACATATTTTTGGGATTAGAAAGTAAACAAGTTTAGAGATGATAATACCTGCTATCAAAGATGGTGCCTACAAAAATAACATCAAGAAGGTCTGTGAGCATAATTAAATGAATAAACAAAGTCTCTGATAATCAGGGAGTGGCCAGGACAATTAATTCAAGTCTTCCCACAGAATGAAAGGATGACATCTATCAGCATAAGGGGAACTAATTACTTCCAGCAACATCAAAGAGGTTTGGAGGGTATTGTGGGTTAAATCTGAAACATTGCCACTGAGAAGACTTTGGGAAACAGGGTCTAGTTGGTGGAGCAAGCCTATGAAGAGAGCCTGGCCCTGAATTCTCTGTTTCTTGTCTGCTACATGGAAACAAACTGCCTCATGTTCTGGACAGGAAACACTAGGCCATCCCACCATGACTTCCCAACTATGAAATTCCTCTGAAACTGTGAGCCGAAATAAGCACTTCCTTAATTCATTCTTGTTGGGTATTTTGGTCAGACTGATAAGGAAGTAACTGATACAATGGGAGAGAGACTGGAGTCCAGATATGGCTAGAAGTTTGTTTTCTCACCTCCCATGAGCAGAAAACAATTAGTCTTTCAGGCTTTGCTTGGACATCAATAATCTTCGGGGGTGGGGGGTGGGTTATGTGAACCCCACATAGCTTTCTAAGAAAACTATGTGCAATTCTGATACGTTACTGAGCTCTCTCTGCTCCATTGAACTGGTCTGTTTGATAACTGCAGTGTGCCTGTGTCTGTCTGTGGTAGCACTAAAAAGAGAGGAGGGTCCACATGATGAGTGCAGGAGTGGGGAACTTGCCTTCCTGCTAGTTATGGTGTGATAGAGCTGTTTGGTTTCTCATTGGTGAAGTCAACATTGAGAGACATGATGTGCGACAACTTCCAGGAATTCCACTTAAGCTCCCTCCAAACAGCAGCCATGGGCCAATCCACCTGAGCAGAGAGTTCTGTGAAGAGGGTGAAACTCATCCGGTCAGAAGGAAGTTTCCCATATCAGAAACCTAACAAAGAGGGACTCTCCCTTTTAAGAACCTGCATTCGTGGAATGTAATGGAATTTAGGTACTAAGAGGAGAAGTTTCAAAAATTCTATGAGTCAGAAAAAGCAATAGAGAGTCTAGCCAACAAATTATGGCTAGAGGGTGTGGTTGGAATGGATCACTTTATTTTGACATACCAATAGTCTGGGTCTAGGTCATGTTGTGTGACTCATTTAGATCACAGGTTGGCATTAAAACTGTTTCTTCTATCAGTTTCTATAGGCAGTTTCTTGGGACTTTTTTTTTTAATAATTATTCACAAATCTATACTTTTGAGAGTACAGAGGCCTTCCTGAAATCAAGAAAGAGCCAGAGCAGCAATTATCACACACAAAGTAACTCTGGAAAAGTCAGCAACTAGAAGTTCCAGTTTGAATGATGGTTTTACCATTCATAAAACTTAGGGTTGGATGTGGACTCTGTATTATTTAGTTCAAATCAAATAGTGAAGAAAAAACAGGAAGTGCTAGACAGAGAGGGGAGGGGGGAGGGGAAGAGGTAGAGGGAGAAAGAGAAACCTGTGGACTTATTCATCTGGGGTTGGATGACTGGTGTGATTACAATCAATATTTTCTGGTTGTATAAAATAAAATTACTTAATGTATTTGGCTCAACAGTCTTCCATCTCATTAGCAAGTTGATAGCTAGCATGTAACTGTCTCCATTCAGATCCAAAGGCTGCATTTTAAACAGACATATATAAGATGAACCTTACATCCCACTTCCTGTCTCATTCAAAGTTTTCATAATCAATATTCTCTCTGTTTAAGCCTTACCCATCAACAGCACTATCAGAGACCAGTCAGTGGCCACTGCTGGTTGCCCACCCACACTGAGATGTTTATCCTAAGAAATCCTTCCTTTCCTCTCCTCATGGCATTTGAGTATGCTGTGAAAAGAAGTTTATTTGTCTGGCACAGTGTGGAAAGCATCAGAGGATTAAGAAAACAACCCCACTGGGTAAGCCACGAAGTCTAGAGTGGGAGTGGGAAGTGCCCACGCTTGTCCCCTCAGGGAGGATTCTATCACTTAAGTGTGAAGTTTTCAGACTACACACCCCCTTGACCTCAGAAATTCAGATGCACCCCTCCTTGTCCAGGCTTCTCCCCACTCATCTTCAGCAAGGTTGTGGCAGCAGAACAGTGATCCACCAAGCTCACAGGAACCTGATCAGGGTCTGTGAATATCTAATAGTTACAGAAATACAAGGGGATGGATATTCATAATTACATAATGGAAGAGACAGCATGACAGGAAATATAAACTGGAATGGCTTTGAGTCAAGACTGTCTCAATTTAGGAAAATTCCAGACCAGTTCCTTCAAGGTTGTTCGTTCATGATGGTTCTAAAGTTAATGGTTTTGTCTTTAAATGATGCTTATAGACAACTTCAAGTATGTATGCATTATTTGTGAGTTTGAGTTGACAATGACTTCCACATAAACCTTGTTAGAAACTCAGGGGGCGGGGAGGAGGAAAATCATCTGGAAGTGCCACAAAGAAGGTTGTGCTGCAGAGAAGGCAGAGAGAAATTCACTGTATCATTAGAAGGAGGAAAAGTACAGCATAGGAGGTCCCTACTTCCCTGTCATGAGACTAGTTTCTGATGCACCGATTTGATGAACAAACTCAGATCCCAGAACCTGTGCAGAGTTTCTTTCACTTCCTTCCCTAGGCCTCAGATTCAAGTTGTCTTGTGTGCTGTTGAGTTGTCAAGAAAGTTACACGTGAAGTTAGGAATAGAATGCCTACATAAGCAATGGAGGAAACCATTGAAATGCCATAAGATAGGGGGCTGTACATACTGTATACTCTTATGAAATTATTAAAGACTACACATACACACACATGCACACACACCTGACCCCCTAGTTAAAATTCCTCTTTCTTTCATTCAGGGGCATCAACCCCTCCCTCTCTTTACTCTGACCCTGTGATCCCCAAGAACAACCTCAGCATCCTTCTCAGTGCCTCTCTCTTCTGATCCTCACAGATGAAAGCTGTACCTGTCTTTCTAAGTCCTTAGCGTATCTTCAGTAAAGCCTCATGTTCTGGAGCAAAAACAAGTGTTACTTAAGAGAAGCCAGTGGAACAATTGGGTCAAAGAGGACACAAGCGTCCTTGTTGGTGGCAGACATCCAACAATGCAGGGAGAAATGGAGTAGTTATTCTGAGCATCCAGATACATTTGTTCATGGATTTGACTGTGACCTTAGCATTTGAGCTGTCCTGAAGGGATGCTCAGGCTTTTCTGGCTACTTGCTGCACTCCCATAGATAGGAAAGCAAGAAACCATCATAGGAGCTAGAAGGGAGGCTGGTGAGCTGGTTGCTAGAAATCCAAATCACAGCCATCTGTGTATGACGCCAGTCATTCTATAGCACCAAAGGGGAAACGAATGTCATCATAAAGCAAGTGTGTACACATAACATGCACACACACACACACACACACACACACACATGTTCATTCACATACACCATTGTCAGTTGATATTAATCGATATAACTTCCCCCAGTTTCTAAGGTGGAGAAGAGGACCAGGCCCTTCACATGAACTCCCAGTGTCTCTGAATGAATGGGATGCCCCCATACCACCTGTAATCACATGTCTCCATTGCTTAACACTCAGTTCTTTTCTTCTAGAGGAAGTCTTACTTGAGCCTTAATAGTCTTGGTGTAACCCAAGGCATGGATGGATACATGATAGGCCAAAGTGCCTCTCACCCTTTCTAGGCTACTGGAGAAATAAAAAGTCCCTGAAATTAGCACAGCCCTTGCAGGCTATTTTGTTGGTGATTCTGTCTCTGTCAGCCCTCACAGGCCTGGATTAGTTGACTCTATAGGTCTTTTTGTGGTGTCCTTGACCCCTCTGTCTCACTTAATTTTATCCCTCAATCTTCCACAAGACACCCAGAGCTCCAGCTGTTATATGACTATGGGTCTCTGAATCTGTTTCCATCTGCTGCTGGATGATGTCTCTCAGAAGACGTTATGATAGGTTTTTATCTGTAAGCATAGCAGAACATCATTAGTAGTGTCAGGAGTTGGCTCACTGAAGATTGATATCACGTTAGGCCAGTCATTGGTTGTACTTTCCTCAGTGTCTGCTCCATTTTTATTCCTATGCATTTGTTAGCAGGACAAATTTGTGGTTGAAGGTTTTGTGGGTGAGTTGATGTCCTCCTCCTTCCACTGGAAGTCCTGCCTGGCTACAGGAGAGGGCCACTTCAGTCTCTATATGCCCTGTTGATAGAAATCTCAGCTAGGGTATTTCCCATGGACTCTTCATATCCTCCCCCATCTAGGAATCTAGCTAGCCCCAGAGATGCCCCTCACCAATTTCCATTTTTTCACACTTAGCCCTCTTCTGTTCCACCTTGTCTTCACACCTGATAGTCATCACAATAACCCCTCCTCAGCCAGTTTCCTCTCTCTATCCACCTCTGAAGACAATTTATTTTCCCTTTCAATGAAATACACACATCCTCTATTGGGCCCTCCTTATTACCCAGTTTCTTTGGGTCTGTGGGTTATAGCATGTCTACCCTGTACTTTATGGCTAATGTCCAATTTAAATGAGTACATACCATATGTGTCTTTCTGAGTCTTCATTACCTCACTCAGGATGATATTCTCAAGTTCCATCCATAGCAAATTTCAAGATGTCTGTTTTTAGTAGCTGACTAGTATTCCATTGTGAAGATGTACCACATTTTCTTTATCCATTCTTCAGTTGAGGGACATCTAGGTTGTTTCCAGTTTCTGACTACTATGGATAAAGCTGTTATGAACATAGTACAGCAAGTGTCCCTGTGGTATAGTGAGGAATCTTTTGGGCATATGCCAAGGAGTGGTATATCTGTGTCTTCGGGTTGAAATATTCCCAATTTTCTGAGAAACCACAAACTTGACTTCCAAAGTTGTACAAGTTTGCAATCCCACCAGTAATGGAGGAGTGTTTTTCTTGATAGACATCCTCTCCAGCATGTGCTGTCACTTGAGTTTTGATCTTAGCCATTCTGAGATGTGTAAGTTGGAATCTCAGAGTAGTCTTGATTTGCATTTCTCTGATAAGTAAGGACATTGAACATTTCTTTAAGATTCTCAACCATAAGAGATTGTTCTGTTGAAACTTCTGTTTAGCTCTGTACCCCATTTTTAAATTGGGTTATTAGGTTTGCTGATGTCTAACTTCTTGAGTTATTTACAAATTTTGTTTATTAGTCCTCTGTTGGATGTAGGCTTGTTCACGATCTTTTCCCATTCTGTAGGCTGCTGTTTTGTCCTATGTTCAGTGACATCCTTAGCCTTACAAAAGCTTTTCAGTTTAATGAAGTCCCGTTTATTGTTGATGTTAGTGTTCAAAGCTATCCCCTACTTTTTATACTATGAGATTTAGTGTATCAGGTTTTATGTTGAGGTCTTTGACCCACTAGGACTTGAGTGTTGTGCATGGTGATAGATATGGGTCTACTTGTATTCTTCTACATACAGAAATCTGGTTAGAACTGCATCATTTGTTAAAGATGCTTTTTTTTCCCCATTGTATGGTTTTGGTTTCTTTGTCAAATATCAAGTGTCAATAGATATGTGGGTTGAATTCCGGGTCTTCTAATTCTATTCCTTAACCAATCTGTTTGTTTTTATGCTAATACCATAATACAGTTTTTGTTACTATTGCTTGATAGTATAGCTTGAAGTCAAGGATAGTGAGACCTCCAGAAGTTCTTTTATTTCTCAGGATTTTTTTTAGTTATCCTGTTTGTTGTTGTTGCTGCTGCTGTTGTTGTTGGTTGGTTGGTTTTTTTGTTTGTTTGGTTTTGGTTTTCCATATGAAGTTGAGATTTGATCTTTCAAGGTCTGGAAATAATATTGTTGGAATATTGGTGGGAATTGCATTGAATCTGTAGATTGATTTTGAAAGGATGGCCATTTTTACTATGTTAATCCTACCTATCCATGAGCATGGGGAATCTTTTCGCCTTCTGATATCTTCCTCAATTTCTTTCTTTAGAAATCTGAACTTCTTATTACACAGGTCTTTCACTTGCTTGGTTAAAGTTACACCAAGATATATTATATTATTTGGGGCTATTGTAAAGTGTGTTTTCCTAGTTTGTATCAAGGAAGACTACTGATTTCTTTGAGTTAATTTTGTATCCAGCCACGTTGCTTAAGCTGTTTATCAGTTGTAGAGGTTCTCTTGTAGACTTTTTGGATATATATATATATATATATATTCATATCGTCTGCAAATACTGATACTTTGACTTCTTTTTTTCCAGTTCATATCTCCTAGATCTTTTTTAGTTGTCTTATTGCTCTAGCTAGTACCAGCTAGAGCTATTCAAGTTCTATGTTGAATAGATAGGGAGACAGTGGGCAGCCTTGTCTTCTTCCTAATTATAATGGAATAGCTCTAAGTTTTCTTCGACTTTTTTAATGTTGGCTATTGTCTCATTATAGATTGATTTTATTATGTTTAGGTATGCACCTTCCATTCCTGATCTCTACAAGACATCAAGGGGTGTTGGATTTTGTCAAAGACTTTTTCAGCATCTAGTGAGATGACCATGTGATTTTTTTCAATTTGCTTATATATTGGATTATATTGATATATTTTCTTATATTGAAACATCTCTGCATCCCTGGGATGAAGCCTACTTGATTATGGTAGATGTGTTTATGGATGATCTGTTTATGTATTTAGCTTTTGAGTATTTTATTGAATATTTTTGTGTTAATGTTAATAAGAGAAATTGGTCTGAAATTCTCTATCTCTGTTGAGATTTTTTGTGGTTTAGGTATCAGGGCGACTGTGGCCTCATAGAATGAGTTTGGTATTTCTGTTTCTATTTTGTGAAATAGTTTGAGGAGTTTAGGCAATAACTCTTTGAAAGTCTGAAACAATTCTGTGATAAAACCATCTGGGTGATATTTTTGTTTGTTTGTGAGACATTTAATGATGACTGCTTCTATTTGCTTGGGGCTTAAAGGACTATTTAAATACTTTACTTGCTCTTGATTTAACTTTGGTAAGTGATGTCTATCCAGAAAATCTTCCATTTAATTCATATTTTCCAACTCTGTAGAGTACAGGCTTTTGAAGTAAGAACTAATGATTCTTTGAATTTCCTCAGTATCTGTTGCTATATCTTCATTTTAATTTTTGATTTTGTTAATTTGGATAATGACTCTCTGCCTTTTAGTTAGTTTGGCTAAGGTTTTGTCTATCTTGATAATTTTCTCAAAAAATCAGCTCTTGGTTTTGTTGGAATCTTTGTATTGTTCTCTTTGTTTTTAATTGATGGATTTCAGTTCTGAATTTTGATTATTTCCTGCTGTCCACTGCTCTTGCATGTGTTTGCTGCTTTTGTTTTTCTAGAGCATTTGGGTGTACTTTTAAACTCCTAGTATGAGAACTCTCTAATTTCTTTATTAAAGCACTTATTGCTATTAACATTCTTCTTAGCACTGCTTTCATTTTGTCCTACAGATTTGTAATGTTTTGCCTTCATTTCCATAGAAATCTAGAAAGTCTTTTATTTATTTATTTATTTATTTATTTATTTATTTATTTATTTCTCCCCTGACCTATTAATCATTTAGTAGAAAGTTGTTCAATTTCCATGAGTTTGTAGGCTTTCTGTTGTTTTTGCTGTTGCTGAAGTCCAGTTTTAATCTGGTCTGACAGAATACAAAGAATTATTTCAATTTTCTTGTATCTGTTGAGGTTTGTTTTGTGACCAACAATGTGGTCAACAGAGAAGATTCTGTGAAGTGCTTTGGAGATGGTATATTCTTTTGTGTTTAAGTGAAAGGTTCTATAGATATCTATTAGGTCCATTTGATTCATTACCTTGGTTATTTTCACTGTATCTGTGTTTAGTTCCTGTTTTGATGACCTGTCCATTGGTGAAAGTGTGATGTTGAAGTTTCTCACTATTAATATGTCAAGTTCGATGTGTGGTTTAAGCTTTAGTAATGCTTCTTTTACAATTGTGGGTGCTCTTGCATTTGGGGAATATATGTTTAGAATTCAGATGTCTTCTTGGTGCATTTTCCTTTGATAAGTATGAAGTGTCCTTTTTCATGTCTTTTGCTTACTTTTGGTAGAAAGTTTATTTATTTATTTTTTTAAAATAGCAATGGCTACTCCAGCTTGCTTCTTGAATCAGTTTTCTTTCTTTCTTTCTTCCTCTCTCTCTCTCTCTCTCTTCAAAATTATCTTTAATTATTTTTTACAGTCCAGTCATTATTCCCCTCCTGGTCTGCCCTCTGACAGTTCTCTTCCCATTCCTTCTCCCCCATCTCCAAAAGGATACCCCACACCTCCCACTCCACCAGGCCTACCCACTCCCTGGGGCCTCAAGTGGGTTAGGTGCATCTTCTCTCACTGAGGCAAGACCAGGCAGTCCCCTGCTTTATATGTGTTGGGGGCTTCATACCAGCTAGTGTATGATTCCTGGTTGATGGCTCAGGATCTCAGGGGTCCTAGTTAGTTGAGACTGCTGGTTTTCCTATGGGGTTGTCCTCCTCCTAAACTTCTTCCAGTCTTTCCCTAATTCAACCACAGGGGTCCCCAACTTCAGTCTGTGCAGTTTACTTAAAGACTTTTGTCCAGCCCTTTAATTTGAGGTAATGTCTATCTTTTTTGTTGAGGTGTGTTTCTTGTATGCAGCAGAATGTTAGATCTTGTTTTCATATCCATTATGATAGTCTGTATCTTTTTTATTGGGGAAATTAAGTCCAATGGTGTTGAGAAATATTAATGACCAATGATGGTTAATTCATGTTATTTTAGTGTTGTTGATGTGTGTGTGTGTGTGTGTGTGTGTGTGTGTGTGTGTGTGTGTGTGTGTGTGTGTTTTCCGGTGTACTTCCCTTATTTTCTTTTTGCTGGTATGAAATCATTTATTTCCTGAGTTTTCTTATTTGTAGTTACCCTGCTTGGGTTGGAGTTTTCCTTCAAGTATTTTTTGTAGGGTTTGATTTATAGATAGATACTATTATAATTTGCTTTTGACTTGAAATATCTTGTTTTCTCTGTCTATGGTGATTGAGAGTTTTGTAGGGTATAATAGTATAGATTGGCATCTGTAGTTTTTTAGAGCTGTAAGACTTCTGTCCAGGTACTTCTAGCATTTAGACTTCCTGTTAAGTATATGTAACAATAGATCAGATATGTCTGCCTGTGTATGTTGCTTGGTTTTTTTCTTTTGCAGGTTTTAATATCCTTTCTTCCTTCTATAGATTTTGTGTTTTGATTATTATTACACGGTGGAAGTATTTTCTTTTCTGGTCCAATATAATTGGTGTACTGTAAGCTTCTTTTATATTCATAGACACCTCTTTCTTTAGATTGGGAATATTTTATCCTATAATTTTGTTGAAAACATGTCCTGATCTTTGGAGCTGGTACTCTTTACCTTCTTCTATTCCTATTATTCTTAGGTTAGGTCTTTTCATAGCATCCCAGATTTTCCGGATGCTTTGTGTCAAGATTTCTTAGATTTAACATTTTCTTTGACTGATGCATCAATTTCTTCTATTGTATCTTTTATTCTTGAGATTCTCTCTTTCACTGATTGTTTTCTGTTGGTAAAGTTTGATGTTGCCTGTTCTCTTTACTAGGTTTTTCATCTTCAGTGTTTCCCCAGTTTGTTTTCTTTTTTCAGTTTGTTTGTTGTTTTCTATTTTCAGGTTTTGAACAGTTTTGTTATTCATTTCCTTCAACTGTTTAATTGTATTTTCCTGTATTTCTTTAAGGGATTTATTTGTTTTCTCTTCAAATACCTTTGCCTGTTTGATTGTATTTCCCTGTATTTGTTTGAGGGATTTATTAATTTCCTCTTTAAAGGCATCTATCATCTTTATAAGGTTGTATTTAACATAATTTTCTTCTGCTCCAGTTGTGCTAGGATATCCAAGTATTGCTGTAGTGGGATAGTTTTGCTCTGAAGGTGCCACATTGTCCTGTCTCTTGTTGTTTGTATTCTTATGCTGGCCTTTAGTCATCTGCATACTAACATGTGTACTTTAAGTTAATACAGGTGTTTCTGGTGTAACAGGTATAGGGAAGGTAAGCCTATTTAGGATGTTCCTCACGTAGCAGGTCTCCTGTGGGCATCCTTGAATTCAATGCTCTTCATGTAGCGGGACTGGATGATTCTTGTTTGGTGGGACTGATGAAGGGCAGCAGAGAAATGGTCAGAGAGCAGAGCTGTGGGCAGTGCTAGCTCAGTGCAGCTGGGCATGCCAGGGGGATGGGCAGAAGAAATGGAGGAGGAAGAGATCTATTCTGGATATTCCATGTTTGGCAGTCATATGAAGGTCAGGAGAACAGTGTTCAGCAAATGGAGCTCCAGGACACCGTACATATAGCTCAGCACAGCTGTGTGTGCCACCTATTTGTCTTTCTTAATGTTGGAGTCTCAGTCTCAAATAGGTATGAGATATATTAGGAAAATATGATCTAATCTACCATATAATATCATTTCAGAGAATTGTCCCTTATGTGATCAACTACCTAAGTGCAGAGTTGGGTAGAAACCTAATATAGTTCATCCTTTCTATTCCCTCTTTCCTGTAGTAGCCACTGTTCCAACCTCAGCTTCTAAGAGACAATATTTTTCTTAAAATTCTATGTAAAAGTGAGATGACTGACATCCTATGTTTCAGTGTCTGGTTTCTTTCACTTAGAATAGTAATTTTCAGTTCTAACCACATTGTTATTGACAGGGATTCTTCTTCATAACCAAGCAATATTTTGTTGTGTGTAGGTTCTATATTTTTTGACTCATCAACAGATAAAAGCTTAGTACATGTCTGTAGTTTGGTTATTGTGAACAATGCTGTAATAAACATAGGAATTAAGATTTCTTTTCAAAATATAGAATTTATTTTATTTGGATATGCAGCTATTAGTCAGATTGCTAAAGCATATTTCACTTAAAAAATTTTTAAGGATACTCCAAGATTCTTCACAGTCTTTACTAATTTGCACTTTATCAACTATGCAGAGTTTCCCTTTTCTTCATATTCTCATTAGTGCTCGCTATCCTTTGTCTTTTATATAATAGACATTCTTACTAGATGCGCCTTTCTCTATCAATTATGGTTTTACATTTATAATGTGATACACCATGCATAATAACATGTGTAATTTAGGTTAATACAGACAGTCTGCCTTTTCTGATTCTGTTATTTTTTTTCTTTTGTAGTTGTTTTGTTGCTTGTCTTTAGTAGGTCTTATAATTTCTTCTTGGCATATGAGCACTGTTTACTGTGTTGAAAAGCTGCTGTAAACAAGCTTTTAGCATCATAGTGGCATAGTGTAGGAAGATATAAGTTGACCTGTAGCCCACTGTGTTTTCTGTCACTTTAACAAGTGCCTGACATGGTCAACTTATGAAGACAAAGGGCTTAGTTTTCTTTGTGGGGTTCTGTGTCACATGCATGATCAGAGATACCCCTTGTCTCTGAAGAGTCTTTTGTTGGATTGCAATGGCAGGGAGCCCCTGTTGGCAAGACTCCTTGGATTGTGACCAGGAAGTGACAAAGAGAAAAAGGAATGGGCTGGCATCCAACTGCTCCTTTCAAGACCATACCCTCTATGAAATAGGAACCCTACTAGGCCTCATGTCTTAAATATTCCACAGCTTCACACCAGGGCCACAGAGAGGAGGCAGCTTTAAGTAGAGAAGCCATTGGGAGACATTTAAAATCCAAATTATAGCACTTATGGTTGGGTGTCTGTTATTTAATGGTCTTGTGCCTTGGATCCACAAACTTCCCATATGCTTGTTTTAAGTAGTCTAGCATGGCTGGAATGGATGGACATGTGTATTTCTCCTTACCTACTTAACAATCTAACAAGAGCTAGAGTTGAGGATATATCTTTATTCAGGCCCAGTCATTTGGTGTCTAATAACTCTAGAGCAGGTTAAATACTAGTTAAATATTTTCATCTGAGTGTGGACTTTGCAAAGAACAATAGAATGCCCTGGTTTGTACTTTCCAATGCATGTTCTCCACCCTGCTATGTACTTTCCAATTAGTGTTCTCTTTATGCCAATGGAAAAAATGAAATAGAACTCCTGCCTTAGTGACTTGTTGCTCTAGAGTTTTAAACTCCATCTGTTCATTCAGAGCATCCATCAGCACCAGTATATTTTGCCTGCCAAGCACTGAGTTCCATGGTGAGTGCTGCTTTGGTGGGCATGACGTTTTGCATTTGCCTGTTTGTCTCTGTACTGTGTGGAGACAGGCTTTGCCTTCTGACCTTCTCCTTTAGAAGTAAGAAGAGTTGTTGGTTTGGGGGTGCTTTAGCTCATTCCTCTTTCTTCGAACAGATTACATTCTATGATAGAGTTGAAGTTAGTCCAGAGGAAAAATCCCAGATATTCAAGAGGAACTATGACCATTCTGGATATAATGCGAGGTTCTCTATGTGAGTGTCAGTGAATGTGAGCTGTGAAAATCTTGTACCCAAGGTGGGTTGTTATAAGGGGAAAGAAGCAAAAAACCCGTAACCCTAAATAGCACGTGTTCAGGACTGCATAAAATGCCTGTGCTTGTGTTGGTGAGGGACTGTTTTATAAATGATCTTAAAACATTGTGATTTATATCAACTTTTATGAAATACATTTAATGACATTCAGAAGACACGAGTCTGAGTCAGCTCAGAACAGTCAACAAAGGAAGGAGTCTTGTTGTAAAGGGAACCTACACAACTTATGTCTCAAAGCAGATTGACAGATTGTAGAAGAAACATGGGCTGTCATAACAAGTAGAGCTTGGGTAGGTTTGGGGCTCAGGCATTTAGTAGCTGAATGACCATGAAGAAATTGTCTTGTTTGTGCTCACAATAGAAATTCGTTTGGGAAGCTGAATGGATAAAATAGTACGTATGCTTCCTTCTTATTCTTTTGTTTCTTGGCCCTGAAGTAAGCAGTTTTGCTTCAACAAGCAAAGATGCAAAGAGCCCAGGTTAATCCACATTGCAGCAGTGTTATGCGGGACCACCCATCCAGGGCCATCTCTTTTAGCAGTTCCCATGACACTCTTCTCTTGATACTATCAATTACAAATGTCTTGCTTTCATGATGTTTTAATGAGAGGATATTTTATTGTGTTAGTCTAATTCGTACTGTGTAACCTGAGCAGTTCATGTTGAATAACTATTTGCTGCGTGGAAAACTGGACAAAAAGAACAACGTATGCTGTTAGACCTGTCGTAATTACTTCAGGAATTCATCAGAAGTTTCATTTTAAATTTCTGCTCTTTTGGCTTCTAAGGGTGATGTGCTTTGATTTCAAGTCTCTGGAGAAATTTTGGTCTACATGGAAGATTTAAAAAATGAATTAAAAGTAAAGCAAAAGACATCAACTGTAAGTTAATGCCAGTGTTGGATTTAATAGGGCTAAGTCTGGGCAAAGGAGTGAACAGAAAGCAAAGATTTTTAATGCAACTTCCTAGGTTTCCATGGAAACAGCTAAATAAATATAATGGAGACATTGTAGAAAACTAACCTGGAAATCTTTTTTCTAAGAACTAGAATCCAGTAAAGCAAGTAGCATCATGTCAGGTAGAGGGGATTATCAAAGAAGCTATCTACTTTTTGATTCTTGAACTTGTATTTGGAAAGAGGAGCTGTAGCAAACCCAATGACAGCATTGGAGGACGAGGCCATGACTGTTGCCAGGTACTGCTGAAGCTCATACCTGGGTCTGAATTTGCCAAATTGAAATTGGTTGTCCTCAGGGCTGGGACCCAGCATGGCATACCTCATGAATGGCATGGAGTGTCAGCTCTTTGCTGGGTCTGCCCAGGGTTTCAGCTTCTGCTCCACTTCCTCAGGCTGCGGCATTGTTAGTTGGTAATGGTACTTTACATTAGGTCCCTGCTTTCCCCTTCTCCATTGTGGAACTCTGAAAGAGTTGGGCAGAGCTCCACATCAGCATTTGACAGATCCTGTTTCAATGTCAAAATCAGGTATAAGCCAGAGGCTGTCATGCTGTAAAGATAAGCAAGCAGAAATGATAGATACCAGACCTGGAACAAATATGAAGGTGTCTTATCTGGACAGAAGCGGACAATTATTGATGTACAGTGTCTATATGATCCAAGAAAATACAGCAAAGATACTGCGTGGAGCTGAAAGTGATTGAAGAACTAAATTCTAACTGGTATATTAGTTTGAGTTTGGCAGGAAAGCTACATATGTAATGCCAAAGACAATGTTTTAGAGGAGAATCAAGAATTCCAAAATTGAAGGTGAAATATTTAAAACACAATAAAAGATTCAAAATATAGGTCTAAGAAATTTGACTGCGGCTGGGCGGTGGTGGCGCACGCCTTTAATCCCAGCACTTGGGAGGCAGAGGCAGGCGGATTTCTGAGTTCGAGGACAGCCCGGTCTACAGAGTGAGTTCCAGGACAGCCAGGACTACAGAGAGAAACCATGTCTCGAAAAACCAAAAAAAAAAAAAAAAAAAAAAAAAAAAGAAAGAAAGAAAGAAAGAAAGAAATTTGACTGCTCTGTAACTCTTTTAAAACGTACATATATTTAACTTCAACCAACTTTTTAAAACAGAAACATAGGATTATACATTCAATTTTTTTGCTTTGTTGATATAAGTGTTATCAAAGACAGCAAAACCTGAAGATTTGTTTCAGGTTGGGTTTCCTATTATTTTAGATGATATATGTATGCAAGTCTACTTTTTTTGAGAGACTTTTAAAAATCCCAGCAGCAAAATGACTTCTGTGTTTATAAGAGCAGGACTTTTCTTACTGTCACAAACTTGTTGATTTACTTCCAAGGTCCTGACACCTGATTACTGGAGGGAAGTTACACCCTATCACTTATTGATCAGTGATGAAAATCTCCAACCCCAAGACAGTGCATCATAAGGTTGCATACCTGTAGCAATTGCCCCATTGAGTCTTGCAAAGATATCAACTTTGTGTTCGTCTACCTCATTAAAGTTGGAGAGTTTAGTAATAATTTGTAGCTAAGTATAGAACTAAAGTATGTCCCATCTTTCAAAGGTGGGATTTAAAAATTATTTAAAATGTTTTCACTAATTCTTAACAATCGCATACAATGCATTTGGGTCATATTCACTTTTTATTTCTCCCTCCAACTCCTCTCAGATCTACTTTCACCTCTCTATCCCATTTTATATCTTATTTTTTAAAAATAAGTCATCAAGTCTGAATAATGCTACCCACATTCTCTTGGGTATGGGGCCAACCACTGGAGCATGGTTGACCTACCAGAAGCCACACTCTTAGAGAACCAATTCTCCTTCCAGAAGCTGTTGATTACCATAGCTCCTCAGTTAGGGCTGGGATGGTAAGCCTCATCACTGTCTGTGCTACAGGGTTGATTGGCTTGATCTTGTGCAGGTCTTGTATAGGCAATAACAGCTGCTGGGAATTTCAAGACTATGACATCCGGTCATGTCCAACAGATATTGTATTTTGCTCTGGCTCTCCCTAACTTCTGGTTCTTACAATATTTCTTCTTTGTCTTCAAAGATGTTTTCTGAGCCCTGTGATACAAATGTCTCATTTGTTGTAGAGGGCTCCTCAAACATTTATTCTCTATACTTCAACCAGTTGTGAATTGCTGTATTAATCATTGTCCATGGAATTAAAAAAATTATGGTTAAAGGTCAGTTTCCCTGAGCTCAGGATAGAGTATTTGCTGCAATTTACAGATGTTTTTGGAAGTCACTATAAAAAAATGAGAAGAAATTTTTACTTATATATTAAAAAACAGACTTTCTAGATCAAGGAAATGACTTAAAGTCACATATTGAAAAGTTAATCTATATGCAAAAATTAGCAAGAAAACAAAGATTAATAGATGTGTAGTTGAAAAAGGAAATGTATGTCAATATAGCTGATGAAAATTGTATAATCAAAATTAAGGAGTTCTATAAGAACCACAAAAGGAAAAGTGACCTTAAGATAATGATCATAACCAAATTGAGCAGAAAAATCGAATGGAACATTTGAGATTCAAAAATCCTACACAGACATGTGATACCTATTTGAAGAAAAAGAAAGCTGTTATTGGAAATTTAAGGACTGGAAATTAAAGAAAAATTCTTACATCTTCCTAAAAAGAATCTTACTCAAATTTTATACTCTAGTAAACCAAAAAATGAGCCCAGAAGGAAGTATTTTAAAAGAGGAAACTGTGGAACCATGTCAGTCAGATAAATATAGATTTTGGCTTAAATAAGTGTGGTAAATATAGCTGAAAACCAATATAGAAAGTTCCCAGAAAAGAAAAATGCAGTATATTAAAAGGCTTGATAGACTTCTATTTCCAGGAAGAGGTAGGCAATTCAATTGTCCTGATTTATGCTGTGCAGTACAAGTCTCTGCTCAACTTGTTAGCAGGCTTGCTGTGAGGATTCCCTGGCTGCACCCTCTAAGGCTATAATTACAGCCCATTTGCCAATCACCCTGCATTTCTATGGGTTCCATGAATCCAAACTCTAACCATCTTGTTTATGTCAAAAGTACTGAACCAATACCCTAGCTCCATGGAGCCTTTTCAATTTCCCAGAAGCTTCTCTTCTGCTTTAACAAGTTTATTAATATTTTTGATTTTCCCATGTGAGACAAAATATATGATATTTATTTTCTTCAGTCAAATCTATTTTGTTTAATGTAACCATCTCTAGTCACATTGATTTCATGCAAATTACATAATTTTATTAATTTCATCTTTATTTTTATGTGCCCGGGGCAAAGGGAAGGGTGAGAGACAGACTCTCACTATGTAGATCAGATTAACATCCTATAAAATCTTGGGATTATAAGATGTGTCACCATGCTTGACTGATTTCTTTCTTTTTAATGGCTAAATGGTACTCTATTTTCAATATATGACACACCTTCTTTATCCATTCTTGCACTGATGGACTGCCTGGATGATTTCATGTGTTGGCTTTTGTGGGTTTGCCAAAACCATGATAGATAGATATTTAATACAGTAACTTGCATTTTCTCAGTAGTATACCTGGGGTGATGCATCTGTGTGATATGATGTTTTAAGGAACCTCCATGTCGATTTCTAGATATTCTCCCAAAACTTAATAATAATAGGCAAATAATGCACACCTTTCTTTTTTAAATTAATATATTTTAGCCTTTTAAAAACAATTGCTGTCACAATTCCCATAATCTTAGAAGGAAAGAGAGATCAAGATAATGATGTGTGAACTAGAAGGCTATTCATAAAGGCAGAAAAATAAACAAATAAGAATGATGCTAGAAAAAAAACTGAAGAGGGAAAAGCAGAAAGGTGAGAAAGAAGATCCGGCTACAAATCAAGACAATCAATTCACAAAACAACCAAAATTCAGGGGAACTCCAAAGGGCAGGGGGAAGGATGGGATAGAGGGAGCAAAAAGAGAAACAAATTTTATCTGATGAATGGATAAAAATGAGGAATACAAAGGCGAGAGAAAATAAAAGAAGATTCAGTTTTACACACTACAAGTTGGGCACAGTAGCTAACGTCTCCAATCCCAACACCCAAGAAGCAGAGGCAGAGAGACACTAAGCCTGAGGCCAGCCTGGGACCCACAACAAGAGCCCATCCTGAGAAGAAAGATAAAAATGAGAGGAAAGAAGGAAAAAAGAACTATATATTAAAATGAGAAGAAATAGATAAAAAGAAGAGAGTTTTAAAAAATTTTAAGCAAACATTTAAAGTAAACGATCTCATCAAAAATAAATTCTTATAGGAGAAAATTCTAAACAAAGAGTAATGATAGCCTATACTGAAGAGAATGTGGCTAAAGAGCACCCCCTCCACACACACACACACTGCTGGTGGGAGCACAAACATCTAGAGTCACAATGGGAAATAATGTGGCAGTTCCTCTGGAAGCTGAGAGTAGATCTACCTCAAGATCCAGCTATACTGCTCTTGGTCATATATCTGAAGGCTGCTTCATCCTACTACAGAAACGTTTGTTCAATCATGTTCATTGCTGCTCTACTCATAAGCTAGAAATTGAAAAGAACCCAACTGCCTGACAGTGGAAAATAGGGTACATTGCACCGAAATATTATTCAGCTGTTAAAAAATACAATCCTGAAATTCTAAGGTAAATGGAGCTAGGAAAAAAAAATCAACCCAGAGCCAGAAAGAAAAACACAGCATGCCTTTGCTTAGATGTAAATGTTAGCTGTTAAGTTTCCAATAAACAGGCTAAGCTTCGTCTAACCACAGGGGCTAGGTACAGAGTAAGAAACTCGAGTGAGGGTAGACCTCCCTAGGAAGGAACAATAGAAGGGTTATGGGTGGATGAGAGGGAGGATCAAACAAGAAGTATGGAAGAGAGAGACAAGGGAGAAGTGGAGGAGAGACAGCTAAAACTGAAGTCCATTTGAAGGGTTCTATTAAAACCTAATACAGTAGAGTTTTTCCTAAAGTACATACATGTGTGAAGGTAATCAAAAGGAAATTCTCAAATAATGTGGGAAATGGAGCCCTAACTAGACATCTCTTGTCACCAAATGAAGCTTCCAATACTGGGAATGGGTCAAGTCTAATAGAGTTGCCAAAAGTGCCACATGGGAACAACCATACAACCCAAGACTACAGGCTGCTTCCCACAAACTGATAATAAGATCCTATTGCTGAAGACAACACCTACATAACTCACTGACCACAGAGAAGATGATCTGGTGCCTACCTAGAGCCTCCATCTCTCCTGTCTAGTGTGCATGGTACCAGAAGTTACCCTGCATGCTACTGCAGGAGAACGGTAAGCACAATCGAGTTGCAAAGCCTTTGATCTATGGTGATGACCTGTCTGTAAGATGTGCTAGTGCAATACTGGAACAAAGCTTGTGGCAGTAACCAACCACTATCTCACTGGATTTAAGGCTAGGTCCACATGATGTAGCCCATCCCTAAGACTACTTGGTCAGCCAAGAACCTGGAACCAGATAGGACAGAGACCTAGGAGAAAACCAGATACTACTGTTCATCAAAAATCGTAGCAATAAAATGACTCCTAATGACATTCTGCTATACTCATAGATCAGGGCCTTGCTCAGCCATCATCAGAGAAACTTCCTCTTACAGCAGATGGGAACAAATACAGAGACCCACAGCCAGACATTATGCAGAGAGTGTGAGACTAGAAGACTCAGTCCTAAGTGGGATGTATTCATCAAATCCCTCCCCTCTGAGCTCAGGGAACCTTGAAAATAGAGAGACAGAAAGATTCTAAGAGTCAGAGGGGATGAAGGATACCAAGAAAACAAGGCTTTCTGATCACAACAGGGATAGCATACATATGAACTAAAAGAGATTGTAGCATCGTGCACATTTCCCTGCATGAGTCTATGTCAGACAGGGTCCCTGCACTGAGAGAAGTGAACACATGCCCCCTTCCCCCAACCCAGAAACCATCTCCACTGTATAGCACTTGCAAATGAAAAATTAGTTTTCTCCATGTTGTCTCTCTGGGAATACAAACTGCTCTCAAATGCAGGTTCCATGCCTAGCAGGAGATGACCAACACAAAACAAATTCAGGGGCAATTCTGTAGGTTCTTGGTTTCATAATGTTTTGTCAGGACTTCCTTATTTAAAAAAACAAAAAACAAAAAACAAAAAACAAAAACAAAACAAAAAAAAACCCTTACAAGTCTTTTGCTCATGTATTTTGGGTTCCCATTTTGTGTTTTTTTTAAATATGGTGTGTGTGTGTGTGTGTGTGTGTGTGTGTGTGTGTGTGTGTGTGTGTTATGTATGACTGTGTGGTTCTGTATCTATATGTTTCTTGTGCCTTTTCCTTTGGTTCTTTTTCTTCTATTTGTTTGTTTTGTCCTATTCCAGTTTGTTTGTTTTTGCTTTATATTGTTTAATTTTATTATTATAAAATATAAAATATAAACAGATGCCTGTTTATATTCTAAGGAGAGACAGAAGGGGTGTGAATTAGGATGGGAGAGGAGGTGGGGAGAATTTTGGAGAAATTGGGGGAGGAGAAGCTGTAATTAATATATTGAATAAAAAACTTTTTCAATAATAGAAAAAGAGAAAAATATTTATTTTTAGAAACAATACAGCTTTGCATTCTGAGGTCACTCTTGGGGGCAGCAGGTGCCTCTTCTCTAATAAGCGCTTCAGTCCTGTACTACACGGCCAGAGCTGTCTGTGGGCAGGTAGGTTTCCCCTTTGTTCTTCTCTGGTGTATAGTCAGCAACCAGAGGGCACGGTTTCGGGGCAGAGCCTGCTGTAGTTACTGTCTGCTTTCCTAAATAGCTGGACCAGACAGGGCATACCTGAGTTTTCTACCAGCTGTGGAAAGTACTTTAAGTGCCTGATTACTCTGATGAGACGCCCCGAGGCAGGCGTTTGCCTCAAGGCAGAACAGTTGCTGTACAAGCCTCCGCGTCTCTCACTTTCCACAGTTGTGTTCTTCTACATCTCCATCACTCGCCCATCCTGGAGGTGTTTATCTTACCTAATGGCTCCACACAGGATGCAGTTCCCCACTGTCCAGTCTCTGTGCCTCCCGTCAGTTTTCTACCACATGGTCATTCTGACCTAGCATCTTTCTTCTGCAGCTCTCCAGGCCAGCACTCCGTGGATCAGGTCAGCTCCAGATCTTGGCTAGGAGTTCCCAGACACTTACCCAGTGAAGAAACTACCAACTCTTACATCATAGATCTGGATAGGACCCTGTCAAAATGACGTCCCAGCAGTAGCCATGGATACCCACCAGGAAAAGGATTGCCACAGAAGTGGGATGTTTTCCAGACTCTAGGAATTCATCCTCAGCAGACCTTATTCTGCGTGGTGCTGAGACCAGTGTTAGGTGGATCTCTGCTCCTCTTCTCTGCCTGAGGCCGTCTCTCACATCAACAATGTGGACGTTACCTACCCCTCTCCTCTGCTCTTCCAATTCTCTATGGGTTTTATAAGGTTTTCTTACCTTTTTCAATATGAAATGTCCCCAACAGCCTCATACACTTGAACATTTACTTGATCCCCAGGCTGTAGCACTGTTTGGTGCTTTTTTTTTTTTTACAACGTGTCTGGATTTGTGACTTATGTGGTGGAGGTGCGCCTTTAGGGACTGGCATTTCCTTCTAGTTCCAGCTGCTCTGTTTCAAGGTCTTTTTTTTTTTTTTAAGTTACTTCTGTGTGGTGCTTTGTCACAGTGCGTTGAAGAGTATTAAATAAGGGCTCTCTTTGCTACCAAAATGTCAGTGCCTTCCCAGCATCACCCTTCGCAAAAGGAAGCTCTAAGCTGTTCCACTTTCTCCCCTGTAGATGCTTCCGTAGTTGGGGCTGCCAGTCTACTAACATCTGTAATCTCTCCTTCCACATACTTTATTATGCCTTTTCTTCTCCTTACATGCTGTCTTTCCCTTTGTGCACATATATTATTTTTTTTTGTTGATGTTTGGTCTGTTGCTATGTATTGTAATGTTAAATATTGGCTCCAAGGTCTGGTTGCCCCCAGGGATGCGTTACCAAGTGATGCTAAGTAATCTTTCTTCTTAATTTAAAAGGAAGGGTTAAATAAAAATGTCTATAGCCTTTAGCTAGGCAGAAGAAAGGTAAGCGGGGCTTTGGTTCTAGGGTTTAGGGTCAGCGTCAGGACTACTAGGAGGGAGAGGGGGAGGAGGAGAGGAGAAGATGCCATGAGCTATGTAGATCATAAAAACATGGCTATAGAGCCAGCCAGTTGGAGTAGAAGTGTCCCAGGCATAATAAAGCAAGTCATATTTGGGATTATTGACAGGGAAGTGGACAAACTAGCCTAGAGAGTTGATATCTGCCTAGTTCTAGTGCTATTACGACTTGTTATAAGTAGGAAGGTTTTATGTCTTTTGTTTGGGAACTATATGGTCAAAGGTGGGTTAGAAATCACCAAGTAATATTAACGACAACAATTTCTTATGGTGTGAGCTTGTCACTGAGGACCTAATATACTTGTAAGTTTGTTCTCTCCATCTTGTTTTTGACATTTCTCTCCAATGGGAGTATTTCCCTGTGTGTTTGGCTATTAATAAATTTATTTTTTTGCCATGAATTGTTCAATTTCCTTAGAACATTTTTTTTTAGACAATTACTTAGACTGGTTAAGATTGTAGTAAAAAAAAATCTTTAAGAACTGTTACAGTATGAGCACCATGAAATCAAAACCGACACTATTTTCCAATGAGCTCCATATTAAAAAATACTTAGCAATATCAAAAGATGGTAGCCCTATTGTAACCATAGTGACCTGTTAGAAATTAATATTAGCCATCTAGTAGTTTGTTGTGGATACGCAGTGATATTTCTTAGCATGAAGGTAAATTCCTTTACAGATGTCTGGAGACATTTAATGTCCACAGTCATGTTGTCCTGGACACTTTGGGGATTTAAAGTCACAAGGATTCTGGTGACAGAGTTCTCCTACTGGTTCTAAGTGATAAGTGTCTCTGTGTAGAAAGTGGTTTAACATGAAAGCAATGTCTATGAAAATCCTTTTGGAGGGTGAGCTTATCTCAGGCTCTCTCATAATGAGACTCCTTGGGTCTCATCTTTAAAGGAAGGAAGTCTTTGTCTGGAGATAGCGTTATGGGCAATCCCTGGGTTTGATTTCCAGACCACTGGAGTCCTGGGAAAAAAGAAGTTTTATAAACTTCATCAAGAAATATTTACTGTTCTTTTTAAACCTGCCATAGAGCTTGACATTGGTATTTTTAAGTGTTGAAAATACGTTTGTGGCAATCTTTTTTTTTTTTTAACACAATTTATTTATCCATGGCTAACCTCAAACTTGTGATCATCCTCCTGTCTCAGCCCTCTGCAAAACATTTGAGAACAACACTATTTTTAATGTAAATCTTGTTGGTCTAACTATTGACTGAGGAAAGGTAGCTGTCAACAGCTTAGTCACCAGGGTTGTCTGGTAGAGGTATAATTTGGTATTTGCTGCACTTATGACAAGACAGCAAAGTTTAACTTTAAAGGGCTTTCCTTCCAAAAATAAAAATGAAACTTTGTTTCTAAAATATATGTATATTTTTGTTTTGGCCAGGAATCACTTAAATTAGTAAATATTTAATGATAAAAGAAAAACATGCCTATTTTAAATGTCAATGGCTGCAGTTGAAATTGCTGCATTGTTTATATCTTTTAAAAGGGTTCAGACACTTACTTAGAAGTTTATCGGTCTGCTCACTATGACGTATGGATAAGTTTTGATAATCAATGAAATTGCCATTAAATCCTTCTAAAGATGGAGTATGATATCCATAAGAGGTATAGAACCAAATTCCAGCTAGACCTGTGAGAGATGCAAGTCCTTACAACAAGCACATTGACGGATGAACACCAGGCTGCAAGGGCCTGATAAACTGTGGTCTCGAATGTCTTCACATAGGGATTGGAGAGTAGCAAGTCAGTATTGCTACTCTCTTTCCGGTCGATAGTAAACACGTTGATTCTCGAAGCACATCTTACCAGAACCACTTGGCTCAAACAATGAGCCCAAGGAATTCGCCCTGAGCACAGAAGAGTGGAGAAGAATAGTCCATGTTCTCCAGATTTTTTAGGCAAATTGCATTCAGGAGAGAATGAAAATGTGAAGATTATCTTACTCATAAAAGGAAAAGAAAATTTTCATTCAGATTGAGAGAAATTGGAAGGGAAAAAAATAACATCTATCTTTTATATTCTAATTAAAAGAGAAAGAAAAGGCTTTAGAGATACTTCTAAGCCTTGGGAGACATCTTTATTTAATGCTAATCAGGTGCTTAAGGTGAGATTCTCTATATGATGCATTATATACAGAATTTATATATTATGTATTATAAAACATTTATTCAAATCAAATGAAGCCTCCAGCTTTTGACACATTGGTATATGATTCTTCATCTGCAAGTGGCAATACTGTACAAAGCAAAGAATCCTTTAGAAAGCTCAGTTTGGATGAGCTGTATTGACAAAAGATGTGTCTTGATAAATGCATGGTGTGTAATTATTGCATTTATTTTCTATCCATGACACTTAAAATGACTAACAAAGATAGAGAACACAATATCATCTCTTTGCTTCAGGGAAACCATACTGGTCACTGATCACTGGCTAGAGCCCATTCAAAGGTTTTGGTTTATAGTTTTTTTCCTTCTTAAATCTCTTTAGTTGCCCCAGTTTCCTCCTGACAGTTGGCTCTAGAATAGGATTAAGCAGCCTAAACATGTCAGTCTGTCACCAGAAGTGAGCACATTTTTAAAACACTTGCAGTAAGCTGGCCCTAAAAGAAATTGAGTCAGAGGAGGGAGACAGACAGATAAGGGAAGAAAAGGAAAAAGAAAAAAATTAATATTTCTTTGGATTGGCTAGATATTAGACTTTCTCTTATTGGGCTTTCATCAGTCTCAGACTGCATCTTTAATTTCTGAAATGAGGACTAAGTGAGCAGTTCCCTTGCTGGGTGATGCCCTGCATCCTCACCGGGTACTCATCCCGTGTGGAGCACCTATCTCCAGCAGGCATGGTAAGTCACAGATCCTCCTTTCTACTCCTGCCAAAGGTCTCTAAAAGCAGGAACAATGTGCTTTATTCTTGAAAGGTAAAAGCAGATCTATTTGACAGGGTCAAGAAGGACAATTATTGAAAAATGTCTAGCTTTAATTCACCTTGGTTCTCAGACATGTTCCCTCCAAGTCTGTGAGGAAAACGATGGCCTGGTCCCCAGTGATGACACTGTGACATCACCTCCACGGATGTGAAAGCTCATTCAATGTTCATTTTTATTTCAAAAATTCCCAACCTTACGAAAGCAACCCCTACCCCGACCCCTTCAGCTCAGGACCAAGTCTAACATTTGACCAATTTCCTGAATACAGATTCTCACATAAATACTGATGTGAAAGTGTGCTCAGAGACAAGAGTAATAGCGTCCCTGAAATGCATGTGTGGTGAGTGCAATATACACAGTAAAAGGAACTTAAAAAAAGGCATTTTTTTTTATTCAATTTCAGTTTCTTGGTGCACCAGCACAGCTATAATGCCAGCATCCACCTGTAATTCCTCTGTGTAGAACAGTAAAATTACACCTTCAAGATGATATTGTTAGAAAAAAAATTTCCTCACTTTTACCTATTTTACTCTGTATTTTTTTTTTTGTTTCAGAACCTATGGTTTTCCAAAATATAAAATTTTAGCAAATAACATTAACAAATTCTCACATTTACAAAAAAAATAATAAATTGTAATGAATGGAAACTTTGAGCGATTTTCTGGTAAATCTAATTTATTTAAATTAGCTTTATTTAATTATACATACAGCTGTTCTGTGCCCCCAACACAGCCCAAGGGACTATTTAAAGTCCGTAAGTCTAAATGTCATGTTTTATCACTGTGTAACACATAGCAAACGGCAACAAAAATTCTTTTGTTGCTCACTGGGTAGTCCCTGCAGAAGCCTTTCCCTTGCTTTTTTCTTGACAGAATAATGGGACAATGGCTATGACGAATACACACAGGACTGGCCTTCTTTTTAGCTGAATACAATTCATGTCGTACACTATTTTACAGACATGACTTTGTTTAGCTGTGTCTCTTTTTTTCCTTCTGTATCTACACTTCCCCAACCTATGGTTCTCAGCTCAGATTCTCCCTTAGTTCTTTCCTGTGTTTACAGCCAACATCAATGGGGCAGCAACTCGGAATCAGCCCCATGTTCACTGTAGAATTCATCACTTTTCAAATGGCTCACTTTGATGTAGCCTCACAAAGTGAGGCTTCAGGTATGATTCAGACGTCTGGATTTTTGGAAAACAACATAGCTTAATGAGATCAAATCTCTCTCTCTCTCTCTCTCTCTCTCTCTCTCTCTCTCTCTCTCTCTGTGTGTGTGTGTGTGTGTGTGTGTGTGTGTGTGTGTTCATATAAATGTACATGTGTGAGTCGTGCATGCACTATTGCCTTAGGTTTAGCAGTCTGTCACTGGCCTGGAGCTTGCCATATTCATTAGACAGGCTGGCTAGTGAGCTTCAAAGATCTTCCTGTCTCCACTTCCCCAACATCGGGAATATAAGCACATGCCACCAATCCTGACGTTTTTATACAAGTTTAAAGGATGAAACTCAGATCTTCCACATGCACTCACACCCTGTTATCACCTTTATCCTCCTATGATGTACAAGAACATTAACGTGGCAAATCCATCTGGCATACCTACCAGAAAAACCTTGGATTTTGGACCTATGAAACCTGGGTGTGAATCCAGCTCTACTGCTATTGACTTAAATGATTTGGGCTCCTTAGTTTCCTCATCTATAATGTACATTTCCCCAATGTTCACCACAGAATTCAAGGAGAAAATATAGCTGAAAATTTTGTATAAGACTTAAGATTATGTAAATATTAGTAATTTTTATTTTGTACTGTATGAAAAGAAGAACTCAATGAGAACCCATTTCGCCAACCTCGATAATGTTGTTGACCTTCTTAGGTCAATAGAAATTAATGAGTAATTGGTTTGCACAGGATGGAATGAAAGTATTGCTTCCCTGATTTACAGTTAGGATGTTATTTAGAACATTGGGATGACCAGAATCATGATATGTGTCATCAGAATTTATTAGTTTAATAAAAGGCTCTTCAGATACAACTTAATTGAAGTGAGATTCCATGATAGGGCAAGGGTATTGAAATGCTCCACAGTCCGTCCTAAGTTGGTGTGTGAATAGTTGCAGCGGGTCTCACAACACAGAGTATTGTTCCTAAACATGACTATTTAATGTGAAGGATCAAGAGGGTTCATTGATACCCTCACCTCAGGATGCTTTGATATCCTTAAACTGATAAAGATTCTCTACATCCCAAGGATGTTAGTCCAATCCAAACAGCACTCTCCAGTCACTCTCCTAACTACATAGATTTCCACTGGGTCTTTCTGATTTTAAGAGAAGGCAGGAAAGAAAAGAAAAAAAAAGCCGAAATGTCTGAGAGGAAAATGTTAATCTTCTGTTCACTTTTTGAGAATCCAATTGTCAACTATGACATGCATTCAAGTGCATGGGCCACAATGCACACACTTCAAACACCCATGTTTTCATGTTACAGAGTCCATTTGTACAGGTAAGTTTGTATTGTGTACACACCTTTATCCTTCAAACATTTGATGGATGGCAGTTTTATCTCCTTATCACATTATGTCACTGCTTTGCCATGGAGATGTAGCAAGATCTTAAACATCTTGGGGATAATTACTCGTCTAGTAATTTGCAAGACTAATGATGCTTTCCCAGTTTTTATATGGTACAAGTGTTTTATGCTTTATTAATTTGCACTTGGTCTTTTCTTTGATGTTTTTTCTCCTGTATGCGAGTTTTACAGGTCTACTGCTTGTACTAGTCCTAAGAATTATTTCTGTACCACAAGGAAGAAAATTATTATGGTAATACAGAAAAGGCCAGATGCTGGCCTTTATAAGGAAAAAAAATGTTATAAAACTAAGTTTTGTGTTTTTTCTAGAATAGGGTTTACATAATCAGTACAATGAGGCTGTTTAAGCTTTCAGTACCTTGAAGGTATTTGTCAGCAAGATGACTGCAGACAGACAGCATATCTTTCAAAGATGGTGTCAGATCAGAAGGACTGACCCCTTACATTTGCTCGTGTACAGAACCCAAATCTGTAGTTACACACCATTGGTAGGCCAAGTTAATCCTTCAAGAGGAGAGGAAGCTATTGCAAGTATTTCCAGTTCCTAGACGATTGCCTTTTCCAAAATGTTATCACAGATAGAATAATACAATTTATTAACATTGGAGTTTGAATTGTTACATTTAGAACAATCAACTTAGAAGTAATCTGCTTGCATGATGAGAAGTGTCTTTCTTTACTGTTGGGCCGTATTTCATTTGATGGATATACCATAGGCTATCCATTCACTTTATTACTTTCCCATGACTGCAGGAAGTACCTGTACATGTGCTTTTTATTCCATGAACCCATTAAAATACTAGCCATATGGAAGGAGCGTGTTAGCTTTTGTTTTAGGGAAGGGTCAACAAAGGAAAGATAAGAGCCATCAAGGAAGGTAATGATGAAGAAGGGAGAGAGGAGAAAAGGAAAGAAGGTGAAAGAGACAAAGAATGGAAACAAAGGATGTAAAAATGTTGACTCGCAATTATGTGTGCAAAGAAAACATTCATATTTCTATTACTCTCCCATTAATCTTCCTCCAAAGAATTATGCTATTAGAACTGGAAATAGAGGAGAAAATCATTACCCTTGCCATTTAGATGTCTCCATATTGTCTAGTTGAAACCATTCTGTTCAATCCACTTAATGTGCTTGAGTCCTTTTAATCTTCTTTCCCTCCAGGTGGCAGCATGTGATGGGTTCACACACAGCCCTCCTAAGTAGCCTAGAAAGGTCACCGAAATCCTAGCACTGTTAGCAGTTAGCATCACCTCTCAAGTCTGAAGACAGACCTCTCAAGTCTGAAGACAGTAGAAGTCTGGATTCTCTCTCTCTCTCTCTCTCTCTCTCTCTCTCTCTCTCTCTCTGTCTCTCTCTCTCTCTCTCTCTCTCTCTCTCTCTCTCTCTCTCTCTCTCCAGAAATTGGAGTTTTCATTTCACTCAGTTTTTATTCAAGTAACACTGGCCTATGGACTACTCTAATTTTAAGCCATATTCTCTTTCTTGCCTCTGGTTTAAGAATTTACAATACACAATCCCTGCAAAGGTTTACTTAACTCTTGCTCCAGTGACAACACTTCACTCCTCAATTTCTCCTAATCCCAATGCTTGCCATAGTTCCAGTGCCATAGCATATTGAAGATGCCTTACCTTTGCTCAACCAGATAATAATGTAAACCCACTCAGCATGGTGGTTTCTTTGGGAGAGGGAGTTGCATGAGAGAATCATAGTTTTACAGTTCCACTTAGTCCTTTGTATAGGTCTTGGAACCAGAAGTGATTTCAGTATGGGATGAATGTGCATTCTCTCAACTAGACTGAATATATGTATTTATTTGGCAATGGGAACCAGTTCTGACACACGGGGACATAAAATACTGACACCAAAACCAACAAAGACAACTTGTAATGTCTAGCAGGTCAATTGTTCAGTGACTGTATCAGTTGGAAAAAAAACCAGTTGTAATTCCCTACTGTAATGTAAATGTGGTGAAACTATAAATATGAAAGAACTTATTGAAGATTATGCCTTTTCTCTTCACTTTTAGAATTGGTTTTTAAGTTGGTCCCCATTAGCAGTTATGTAAAACATTTCCACCTTTACTGGGTCTTACAATAGTTAATGCCTACATTCATGGTACATCATTTGCTAGAAGTTACCCATCTCTAATGTCTTGGTTTACTTACAGAATTTTTAAAAATTAATACATATCCCCAAAGAATAGCAGTTATGCTATTATGATTATACACATATGTGAATATATTCTTTGTATTATTGTTATAATCATATATGTGATAACACATATGTAAATATGAGGGACATATAGTCAAGCAGCTCACTGTCACCTAAATTCTAATACTGTGTGATGAACATCTGATTCTGTTACTCTAACGCAGCCATGAAGAAATTTATACACACACACACACACACACACACACACACACACACACACACACATCTCAATACTTTCCTTTAGATAGAGTTTTCTAGTCTTTAATTATTATGAACATTCTATGATAACTGCTAATATGATGCCCCTCCATGATGAAGAACTCTTAAACCATATACATTGCTTCCTTTAAAAAGAGCATGGAATATTAAGTTTGTGTTTGTAGAAAACTATTTCTCCCAAATTACGCCAGTTCCATTCAATTATGTTGCGAGTCTATTTCTGACAGTGTATTCCTCCTTTCACATGGTCTTTTGCTTACTTGGAAATATATAGTTTCCTTAGGCTATGTAGGTGTTGCTAAGAAATTTACAGTTTTATAGATAGAGGGTATGGTAGATGCAAGAAAGCATCCTTCAATAAAGAGCTAGTAACTGCAATAATTTTCAACAGTATACACTTGATTCATGTGAGAAAATAACTTCCCAACTAGTTCTATCAACAATAAAGTTAATGTGAGTATCCAGTGGAGATTTCAGATGAGCATGTAGCTGAATGGTCCATGTTAACTCCTGGAATTTTAAAACTTTAAAAAGGGCAAATACAATATATATGATATCACTGTGTTACTCCCTGTAATTTTTGAGACAGTCTTAGTAAGCGATCAAACGTAATGATCTTTGCTATTCCATTTCAGCATCATTGTGTAATTACCCTGAGTAGAACAAAGACTAGGAAGGAGGAGACAGAAGGGGAGAAAGGGTGGGTCATATGTACAAGGAAAATGAAGACTCATCTGGAACCAGTACAAAGATGTTGGGCTCCTAGCACATAGTGACTGTGAGCTTTGGTAGGTGTGGAAGAATGGGCTAATACAAACTAGCTAAAAGGGGATATGAATCCAATAAACTCATAAGGTCTTCTCAGACCATCCCTAATATCTGCTGAGTTTGGTTGAAACTGGGAAGGTCCATTTACTAAGTATGGAGAAAAGAGAACACATGGGAAGACATGCAGTATGCATCTGTAACCCCAGGACTCGGGCTCAGAGATGGGGTGATCTTTGGAAACCCTCTGGCTAGCTAGTCTAGTCTACAGAGTAAGCTAGAATTTCAGCAAATGCCTTGCTTCCGAAAATGAAGTAGAAAATGATAAAAGAATACAGCTAACATCAGCTCCTGGCTTTGCATGTACATGCACGGATGCATGTACCTACAAGTTCATACATGCAATAAAAATTTAAAAGATGTATAGATGTATTCTTTAACAAATGTACTATTTAAAATATAATGCATTCAACAACATAATGCATCCTGGAAACAGTCTAAACTTTAGACTTTAGCTATAATCTAAAGTTTTACCACTGTATGAGGTGTGTGGAGTTAATTTAGATACTTAACATCTTTGTGATCCAATCCCTGCGTCTGTAGAGGGCACCAATGATGGTACCTACATCATAGTATTGATCTGAATATTAGATGCATTAATATATTGAGTGTTTCTAGAAAAGCACTCAATGTTCTCATGTATGAACATGTGAAACTGATTGAAAAGTTACTAGGTTGGAAACCGTCATTCTGGGAGTTGCCCAGATTGCTCAGCATTGGCTCACAAATGCGGTTGATAATCTGGTTTTCTTGAAACTGTCTTCTAATCTCAGTTCCTTTTTGCCAGTGTTTTCTTACTCATTGCATCCTAAACGGACTAAATAGGGCATCACTGTAATTTGATGAACACCTGTTAGCAGAATAAACTACAGGTAGCACCTCCTGAAGGTCCAACAGTGCCCAATGGATACAAGGATCACAAGTCTTTCCAATCATACAAAATATGAAGAATAAAAGAGAGTGGGCACCTATCCTGTAAGCAACACAGGGCAGTGATGTGTGTCTCTGATCCTGGCAGCAGAAAACTCACAATATGGATGACCTAGAATCTTCAGCAGAGACTTGACTCCAAAAGTCCTCATTATATTCAATTTATTCCTTAGTACAAGTACAGATCTTCACTCACCATTAACCACCAGACAATAGTCTTCCTTTAACTTCTTATTCTTTCCTGATAGAGCTGACTAGTGTATTAGGTTCCATTAATTCCATTCACTTGAACAAGTACCAGTTTGGTTCATACACTCCCACAGCACCACCATCACAGGAAGTATTCATGCAATTGAAATTTAACTGTGGGCCATTGGGGATGAGCGATTCATTGAGTACAGTAAATGTGTCCTGGTAAGAAGTTTCTTAAAGACTTTAAGGAAATACAGTTCCAAATAAATAATGAAGATTAGGAATCCTCCCTTGAAAGAAATAATAGAAAAGGATCAAGCGATAAATGAAATGGGTGTTGTCTTGTCAACTCAAATGGCGATGAGTGCAAGGCTGGGGTTGCAGCTTTCCCTGGCACTTCTGTTTGCTCACCAGGACCAATCAGCTTGCCCTGGCACTTCCGTCCACTTGCCAAAACCAACCTTAATTGTGGTTCAGTGTTTTGCAACCAAGTTGTTTCATTCATGCTAACGGTCATATGAAAATGATGAGTTTAGCCAGAAACAGAATGTCTAGTCAGCAGACAAGTGGCAATGCAGGTCACATCAAAAGCAGAGCTGTTCAGTGTCTTTACCACGTTACTAATCAACAATTGAAAGGGCCATGGTGCTGCTAGGGGAATTTGCCAAAATATGCCATCATTCACAAATTTTAATTCTTCTTTTATTTCCTTTCTTTAAAAAATTGTTTATAAGTTTGGTCCTCCTAAATTGTCTACTTTTTATTCTAATCAGCCAACAAACAATACTTTAAAGGTAGATCATTTTGCTTTGATGTGTGACTTTGCCAGAAAAGTACAGGCAACAATTTTATGTTTTTGGACTTCGTATTGGTTTTTTAAAAATTACTTTATGTGTATGAATGCTTTGCCTGCACGTATGTCTATGCATCACATGTATTCCTGGTGCCCATGGAGGCCAGAAGAGGGCATCAGATCCACCAGAAGTAGAGTTACAGATGGCTGTCAGCAGCCAGTTGTGTGCTCGAAATTGAACTTGAGTCTTCTGGAAAAGCAGCCAGTACTCTTAATCTCTGTGCCATCTCTTCAGCCCTGACTTTGTGTCTCTCTAATGTGTTCTTCACTGAAATAAAGATGTCTGTTTAGACTTGTGCCAATTAGTGTTAGAACTTTAAAATTCACAGACGAACACAATAGAAGAATGGAAAAGTAAGAGGAAAGAAGTGATAACAGAAACTGGGGTCTGAGATTATGTTTAGATCTTCGGATGACATAGCTTTCTGTTTTCTTCCCTTACTCGTTGTTTTCTATTTGTCTTCAGTTTTCAATATGGGCTCCACAAACGCCCCCCATGTGACTTTTCTCATCCATCAAGGATGTATTGTCTATCCTAAAAGTGCCCTTCAATTATACTTGGTTGTTGCTTCCATGGTAGCCCAAGGCATGCTCCCCACTATGGCCCACAGACATGTCTACCTCCTGCTAAAGTGGCATCACTCAAAGCAGGAACAAGCTATGCTCAGATATCATGGATAACATACTCCTTACATAGTGATGCTATGAAAACTCGGAATTGAGTTGGAGATGTGATCTCACCAGTTATGCAGAGTGGGAGACAACTGAGTTATAAGATGCTTGGTTGATATTAGATCATGAACTCTCAGGTGTGTGTGTGTGTGTCTATGTGTACATAATATTCACACACATATTTCATTTTTTAAAAACCAGATACAGATGCACCTATTGTCCTTTTACATTTCTTAAAGATTTATTTTAGTTTTAAAGTTATTTTTACATATGAATGTAGGTACTTGCAGAGGCCAGAAGAGGGAGTCATACCTTCCATGACCAGAGTTACAGGCAGTTGGGAGCTGCCCCATATGGGTGCTGGGAACTAACTCAGTGTAGCGTATTTTGCAACCATGGAGACATCTCCCCAGGTCCATCATCTTTTGTCTTTAGTAAGAGTATCTGTATTTGTTTGTTGCATGTTCAGGGCTATTTCACATGCATTTTCTCGATGCTTTTCAGTAATAAATATCAAGCTGATTACAATTGCCTCTTTGCTGTTTTTAACCTTTTATCAGTTCAGCTACGGGGGAAAATGATGGGAATTTAAATATCAGCCACTTGGCACAACAGAACTTTTCCAAGGGCAACAAGAGGCAGTCCTTAGCAATCGGTGGTTCGAAATATGCTCATTATTTTAGCTGCATTAAAAATATAGAGGAACACGAGGCTATAATTAGGCAGAGCCGGGAGCAGAGCATTTATAAATATGGTGGGAGAGAAACAATGAAGATGAGTCTTAGATACCCAGTTCCATTGTTTCTCTTCTCAAACAAAGTGTTAATTAAGAAAGAAAGGTAGAGCTTACAGAGGAAACTATTTCCTGTCTGCAGCATATGCTGGCTGCTAATAACATCAAACACTAAGGCTATTCAGCAACCGAATAATGCAGCCTCTTATTGTACATGGTTCCCTTGATAAGGGACAAAAAAATTACATTTCAGATTCTGCTCCGTCTCTTACATCTTTGCTATAAATTGTCCCCAGATTAGTGCCATTAATCATATTTTTGTAGACAAAGAAATGAGACACACAGTAAGCAGTCATATTCTTAAAGGATTTAAAAAATTCAGAAGGTGACGGTAAGGTTTTACTCCATCAGCTTCTAGAATATAGCGATCTTTCACCAAAAAGGTTTAGTAAAGAACAATCTGAGGAAAAACAATTATTAAAAAATAACAAAATCACCCGTTTCTTTGCTAACTTTCCTTTATTCGTGGTGAGGTTGCTAAACTACTAATTTATTATCATTATTTACTAATTTATTATGATTGTTTATTGAAACTATTGGTCTTATTGGAAAATTGTTTTTATTTTAAGGAGCAAATTACAGATTACTTGGAGAGTCCTAATTTAGTTTCTCTGAAAGGATAGTTTCCACATTTGTGTTTCAGGTTCATTCTGCCCATCTAACATTCCCATGTTGGAGACATTATCTACTGTTGCCGTACTGAAGACAGGAGCACAATTGTCTTTTGTCACAGAACAATCAAAAGAGAAAAGGTCAATGTACGAAAACACATCATGCATCTACAATGTAATAATTCAAATGTCTATGTCAAAACACCATTTTACATAGACATAGGACCTCTAGCTTAGCTAAGCTATAAACATTTAAAAGAAAAAAAGAGACTTTAATGTGAAGAATTATAAAATTTTATTTAAGGCGCTGAAAAAGAGGCATAGTAAATTCATATTCATGTGTGGGTTTGACATTGTGAAAACGAGGTGAACTGAATCAAAGTCTTAACTGCTTCTTCATGAACTCTGATTCGACAACTGGAAAAATAAAAGGTTATAAAAGACAGAGCCAAGAATATGCAGATAAAGTTTGGTGAGACAAGAATGAGACTAGGAACTAACCCTAACCAAAAGCATGAACTGTGATGTTAAACAAAACAATATTGGCAGAGAGATAGTCCAAGAAAAACAGAGACAAACGATCAACTATTTAAAACACAAGTATGGCTTTGAGTAGGGAAGAGTTTTAAATATGTCACATTGAACCACTAGGGAAGAGAGAAAGGCTAAGTCTGAAGTAGCCCAACTCCCATGCACAGGAAGCCAGCAGTGACTGGATTCTAAGCAACGTGGGGGCAATGCCGTCAAAGTACATTGTATGCACATATGAAATTCTCTAAGACTACATAAGACAACAACAAACCTTTTTCTATTTAAAACAATTACTACAAATGTTGGTCAGGGACTGCTAGATGGATTTAAAACCTCAGTGAGCTCACACGGTAGTGGTTCCTGAGCATCCAGCCCAGGAAGGAAAACCAGCAGCGATGCATACCAGGTGATTCATGAAAGAGGAAATTTATATGACAAACTTTTTAAAAGTACTTTACTTTGCATGAATCTAAGAAATCAAGACATCAAAATACTATCACTTTCGAATTCTCAGATTAGAAAAGACTTATTATAGCCAGTATCTGTTACTAAGAAATCTTTTCAAATTAATGATTTTAAAATTTATCAATTGTTTTGCAAATGTTTTCTCAAATTTTGATTTTATACCTTTTTTATTTAATTTTTATAATATCGAAAGAGTTTAATAGCTATTCCTGGCTGTTCAGCCCTGTAATCACTTGAGAAGCTGAGGCAGGAGGATCACTCTGCCCAAGGCCTGCCTAGACAATTTAGACTATGTCTCAAAAACAATAAATAAGCAAAACAACAACTACAACAATAAAAACAACTCCATGAGTGGATTTAGTGTTTCTCAATGGTAGAGTACTTACCTATTATGTGCAAGGCCTTCGATTCAAACACCAGTAACACACATACTCACATACTCACTCACATAAACATACATACACACACACACACACACACACACACACACACACACACACTCATACATATACTCCTTCTCCTACACACATACAATTCAAACTCACACACATATACACACAGATACACATATAGATGCACACATATACACATACATACACACATATACACACTCACAGATATACATAAACACACACAAACACATAAGTACATGCACACACTCATACACATACTCACATAACACACACATACATATACACACATATACACAGACTCGCACAAACACATATTTTTCTCTTTTTAACTATTCTAGTAGGTTTACAATACTATGAAATTATTATCTTTAAATATTAAACTTTACCATATTTTGTCATATTAATTAGAATTCTGATTATGTTTTACAACACGTTAAAAAGCTAGCACTTTGAATTTTTAGACCAAGCAGAATTTTAAAAATTTTACAATTTAATACATTTCTTGGAGGCTGAATTTTGAGTTTTAAGGTATTCCTTAATATATTTGAATAGTTTGCCTCACTCCTAACTCATAGACAGCATCTTTTTTAAATCAAGAATGAAACCTGAGCTTTATCATGTGCTTTTACTAATCTTATAAGCACGTTTTTCTTTTAATATGCTAATAAATAGTTTAATATACTAACAATGTGATTCACAACCATAATTAAAAATACAAAGTATCCTTTTCTTGTGTAGCCCCAGGTTTCTGATCTATGCCATGTTTTTTTGCTACAATTATTTCATACTACTTTTGAAGTGTGAGTCTACTACAGATACATTCTATTTCCTTATTTCAGAAAGTCTTTATTCCTCCTTCATTTTCAAAGAACAAATGTGTCAGGCACAGAATTCTAGGTTGGTCTTTACTGTTGGTGGTGGTTTTGATTGTTTGTTTTCTCTGAATACAATATGAGGTCCCTTGGAGGCTTTAATCTGTCAGATTCCTCCATATATCTTGAATTTGCATATAAATGATCGTTTGCTTGTAGTTTTTTAAATGCATGGTACAATATTATAACGTGTGTTCTAAGTAGAAGGTCAGAAGTTCTTGTTCCTCTACCTGTAACATAGCACTTTCTTACAAAATTCTCCTTGCCCCTCTCCCCTCTAGATTCCCCATCCTCTGCCAATGGCCTTCTATCTATAACTTCTATAAAAATCAACATTTTAGATTTTACATATGAGGGAAATAACTGGATACTTTCTTTTCCATTCCTGCTTCATTTCATGTCTCTCCAGATACCTCATAGTCACTGAGAGACACAGGATTTTAGTCATTGTCTTTCTGCCATTGCCTTTGAGATGAAATTGGGGAAATTAAGATTATCTGAAATTGCTTTTTGTCATTTTAGTAAGGAGACAACACAGAGCAATGTTCCATATTCCTACCCCAATTTGAAAATTACACACATGCTTATATTCTCACAAAATTCAGCATTTGTGAATGTATTGAGTTGATCTGTGTTCTAAGGAGACACATCTGAAAGTATCTCATGGGTGCCTACATTCTTCAGGAATAAATGTAAGTTTTCTGTATTAGAGTTGCAAGAACAGCTCCCCCAAAGAGAAGTGGAACATTTTGCTGAATTGGACTTTCAGTGGAGGGTATGGAACATCCATCTTGTTATCCACTGTAGTCAGACCCTGTAGTCAATGGCTGGGAGTCTACTTTATCTTTTAAAAGGATAAACTCTAATTGTGGTTCAAATTAAACATCTAATGAAAGTGACCGCCAAGCAATTGATCAAAACTAATGGCCGAGCAGCTTTGCTGTAGTTAAGTAACCCTTTTGTTTGCTTAGCATAAACACTTAAGGGGCTTAACTCACATTACTGATGTGTCAGAACCTCTAGGGAAAGTATAGCCAATTATTGTGGGGAACTTAGAAAAGAGGAATTGATCTAAAAGTTTGTATAGTTTCCCTTTTCACTATTCAAAAAATATTATAACACTTAGATTTGTTTCATGCTCTGACAAAGAAAACTAGGAAAATACAGCTGGTAACCACCAAAGAGACAGTGAAAGTCAAAGTGGGGAAATTTTGTCATTTGAAATGAGAATTTTCAGTGAATTTACTTTTGAATTGTACTTCCAAATTATTAAAATTATACTTCTTACAATAATTAGAATGCCATGCTGATTGTTATTATAACCACACTTGCACACTACAGGAAGCAATGTCATTAAAACTGCTCTAGCATTCATGACAAGGACCTGAAAGTTCATAATCCCAAGACTGGATGGGTGGCTGTTTTTTCTATGTGATGATTTCTCACCCATATAGATACCATATTCTATATTTCATAGCTGCTGCATCAACATGAGAGTTATGAGAAATTATCGTCTAAATAGAGTCCTTCAAGATTTATCTAGCCTTAAGCTTTCAACTTGTGTGGGTATAAATGGTAGATTACACTATAGAAAACCAACAATATTATCAACTTGTGCCTTTAAAGAATATGAGGTACTAATTTCACTTTGTTAGATGTGTTCTACCAAATATCAGTGACTAGGAGAGAAAGAGTAAAGTGGCAAAGTAACCTGTTTTAATCTTTATTCATTTATTATTTTTTGTACAAAAAATGCCTGTTTATTCAGGGATGAATTTAGTTAGAAGTGAATGTTTATTCTTGAATGCTCATAGCTCCTTTAACTGCATCCAACAGAGAGAAGTGCCATTGAAGAGGCCTGGAAAGATTCTTCATCTTCACATTTGAAATATCTTTCTCTTTCAATATTTTTAATGCTAATTTTCTTTATTATGATAACCAGTTTAATATTTATATTCTTATAACATCATATTCTATACCATAAATACACACAATAAAAGATTTATAAAATAAAAACAGAAAAGGGGGAAATGTGGAGAGCTTTGGGGGCTGCTTGGCAGTAATCTGACATTGGCCAAGGACAAGGAAATGGACTTCAGGCAGGAATCTGACATTAGGCTAGAACAAAGAAATAATTTCAGACAGGAATCTGAATCTTAGGCTAGAAGAAAGAAATAATTCAGGCAGGAATCTAAATCTTAGGCTAGAACAAAAAAGTAGGCTTCAGGCATAAAAATGACTTTGGGCTAGGACAAGGAAGTAGGCTCAGATAATTAGGTTATCCAGTAAGACCTTAGAAACACTAATCAAGGGAGTGGTCACAGAACTTTGCTTATTGCCTTGCTTGTTCTTTGACTATTGTGTTTACTGTTTTGCTTGTTCCTTGACTATTTCCATTTATAGCATTGCTAGTTCCTCAACCTAGAACTGACCTTAATACTTGCATGTAATTAAAATGGTATAAAAGCAAAAAGGAGGAGAGGGGATGGCATAGGGGGTTTTGGGGGGGGATATGGAAAGGGGATAACATCTGAAATGTAAGTAAATAAAATATCCAATAAAAAAGAAATGCCTTAAATATAGAAAATGTACATATATGAAACAATTGGAGGGCTGAAGAAGTATTTCCATTCAATATATTCTGAGTATGTTTTCCCGTCCATGAACTCCTCCCAGATTCTTCTCACTTCCCCACTACTCAAATCTGCATGTTCAGGGCCTGCACAGGTCTAAGTCATGTGGGTCCCATTGCTGAGCAGGGAAGTAGACATAAGCCTCTATCCCTAACCCAGAAGCTAATTCCAACTTATAGCCAGTGACAAGGAAAAAAATAGTTTTCTTTAATGGAGACTTACTGGATATACAAACCATGCTAAAGGCCGCATTCCCAGCATTAGTGGCCAACAGGACAAACTCAATATATTTTTGGAGATTTTTTTGTTTTACCACAATGCTTTGTCTGGGCTTCTTTGTTTTCTTTACAGACATTTTGCTTATATGTTATAATTTCTGACTTTATTTTTGTGGGTTTTCTGTGTGAACAAATATGTTCATGTTAACATCCATATTAGTTTCTTGTCCTTTTCCTTTGGTTCTTTCTTTTTCTGTTTATCTGTTTTGTTCTATTCTTGTTTGTTTCTTTCTACGCTATCTTATTGCATTATTATTATTGTTATTAGTAATAGCAGTAGTAGTAGAACTAGTAATAGTATTAGTAATAGTAGCAGCAGTAGTATTTTAGATGTATGATTGTATTCTAATGAGAGAGGAAGAGGAGAGAGAGAGGGGAGGAGGGAGACAGAGAGGGGAGAGGAGAGGGGGAGGGAAGGGAGAGGGAGAGGGAGAGGGAGAGGGAGAGGGAGAGGGAGAGGGAGAGGGAGAGGGAGAGGGAGAGAAAAAGAGTAGATTTTGTGCTGGTCTAGTAGTACCTAGAAGACCTTGTTTCCTTGGTGTCTTCTATCCCCACTGTATCTTACACTTTTTTTTTTTTTTTTTTTGGCACCTCTTCAGAACTCTTCCATGAGTACTAAGGTGAGGGATTTGATGAAGACATCCCATTTAGAACTAAGTTTCCAAGGTCTCTCATTCTCTGAATGTTGACCAGTTGTGGATCTTAAAATGGAAGTTTCTGGTTGTGCCATGTGATACAAACTCACATGATATTTTGCTGAGGCAAGACACATGGGAGGACATGTGATGTTTGGAGAGAGTATAAATAGAACTCAATGAACAGTGACAACAGTAACAGGGGTCTTGCATAGCTAGCCTTGCAAGACTTCATTGGTCTCAATCTTTGTGATCTTCACTTTGTTGAGAGAGGCATGGCAGAAAATTCCTGGCATATTGGTTGGTCCTGGTCACTCTTGCTGCTTGTGCTTATTTGGGGCAGTCTGGCTATTTGTTTTGGAATCTGCCACCACTGCTAATTTGTGTTTGGTATCCTGACACCTCTGAACTGGACTGCTGGTGTCCTGTCAATAGACATTAGAATTGCCCCCCCCCCAAAAAAACTATGTTTAAACAGCTCCACATCCTTTTGTCCTATTTACTATCTTTTCTCCCCTATCTTTGGACAGTGGGCTAGAAAAGGGGTCAAAGCATCTGAGAATCCTTATTAAAGTAGGTTTTAAAAATCTAAGTCTTCGGGGTCTCTGCATTTGATCCCATCTACTGTAGAAGGAAGCTTCTCTGATGACTACTGAGCCAGACACTGACCTGTGGATATAGCACAATGTTGTAAGGAGTCATTGTATTCATATGCTTCATTAGCATAAAATAGTATTTGGTTTCCCCCTAGGTCCATGGCGTATGTATTCCTTGGGTTTGGGGTTACCTAGACATGAGCATGAGTTCCATCTCACAGAGTGGGCCTTAATTTCACTTAGATAGTAGTTGGCTTCTCCCACAACTTTTGTGCCACAATTGCACCAGCATATCTTGTAAGCGGGTCAGCACTGTATACTGAAGGATTTCTAGCAGAGTTGGCATTTACCTTTCTCCTGTGGTAGCTAGCGTCCAGTGTACCTTCTTGTCCCATGAGCACAGAGTAGAGATGGAGGCTCTAGGCAGGCACCAGCTCATCTCCTCTGTGTTCAGTGAGTTATATAGGTGTTGTCTTCAACAATAGGATCTTATTATCAGTTTGTGGAGAGCAACCAATAACTTTGGCCATAGCCTGAGTTGTTTTAGATGTTTCCACAGTACAAACACTGAAGGGTGTGGTAATGACAGATTCCTACTTAGGCCTTCTTTTATCTGTTATATGGATTTCAATGTCGTTTTTTTAATATATATTTTTTTCCTCTATATTTTCTTTCATATATATTTTAAGACTTTTCTAGGGTTTACATCTTCATACAATCCCACCTTTGTTTGTTTAATTTTCTATCTAGAATGAACCGTTGTAGAAAAGAAAAATTAGTATATAAAATTATATTTTACTTTTTAAATAAAGTTTGAAAGTATTTTTAATAAATTTGGTAACTTTAAAGTTTAGTTATTAAAATTATGAATTTTATTTGTAAGAAAACAAATAGTTACCAAATATGAGAAAGGAAAAATAAATTTAAAATAGTTTTCCATGACTGGAGAGATGGTTCAGCAGGTAATTGTATTGTGTTTTCTTCCAGAATACCTGGCTTTGATTCTTAGCATCAGTGTGATAGCTCACAATCATTTGCTACTCTGATTCTAGCAGATCCGAGGCCCTCTTCTAGTCTCTCTTGGCATCACATATGTATGTGGTGTATAGACAGACATCAGGCAAAATATTCATATACATAAAATACAATAATAAAAATTAAGGTTGTTTTCTACAAAATGACATCTTCAGACAAAGGATTTATACTGTTTCTACTAATACTGAAAAGAACTGCATTTTTATTGTGATTCTACTTTAAAAATTGTTTATTCTTTTCTAACTTCAAATATATGTGTGTGTGTGTCATTCTAATTACCTCACCCTCCTTCTTTTATTATCTCCTCTCAGCCCTTTGCATATCCCACCTCCCTAGTAGTCCCTTTCCCACATTAATGACTTTTTTAGTTTTGCTTGACCTGTGCCTGGCTATTGTGCAGACCCAGTCAGACATCCATAGTTGGTCTGAGTTTGTAATTTCATGGCTACCTCTTGCCCAGAAGGTGGGATTTCATAGCCCTTTCTTTATCTTCAGCTGTTATATTCTTTCTGATGCCTCTTCCTCAAAGTCCTCTGAGCCATAGAGAGATTTTTTTAAATTCAATTATTTGGACATACAACATATTTTGATCATATTGTTTCTCCTCTCACAGCTCTTCCCAAATTCTCTCACCTCCATACCCACCTACCTTCATCATGTTTTTTCCTCTCTCTTGCTCTCATTCTCTCCTTCTCTCTCAAAAACAAAAATAGAAAAAATAGGTCAAAACAAACAAGAGTAAATTAAACAACAGAAAAAGCAAACATAGAAAAACAGACAAAAATGTGAAGTTCATTTTTAGAACCACAAAAATTTTGGACCACAGAATATGGTCAGCTACTCCTGTGGTTGAGGTCTGCCCCAGAGAGTGGTTGATATATCTAGCTATACTCCATTGAAGAAAACTAGTTGTTCCTTTCTCTATAGGCAGCAATTGTAAGTAGCTTCTTGTTTAAGAGTGGGATTTATGTCTGTTTTCTTTTCTCCATTCTGGGATTTTGTCTGGTTTAGACTCTTCAGGTTTTAGGTGTACTATCACAGTCTCTGTAAGTCCATATGTGTATCATCCGTGTCGTGTCTGTCTCCTTCTGAATGTCCATGACATTTGTGGATTCTTGGATTCTTTCAACTCCTCTTGCATACTTTCTGAGTCTTGAGGAAAGGGATTTGATAAAGACATCTCATTAAGGCTGAGCGATGTGAAGCCTTTCAAATTCTGCAGATAGTCTAGTTGTGGGTCTCTGTGTTAATTACTATCTACTGCAAGAAGAAGCTTTTCTGTTTGAGTGACAAACTCTCCTATTGGGTATGCCAATTTGTCATTAGAAATCATTTTATTGATTTATTCCTTTAGTAGAATAATAATAATAAGTTTTCCTCTAGGGCCCATGACCTATCTAGTCTCAGGTCCTTGGCCACTTTACCAGTATGTGCTAGCAGAACCCGAGTATAGGTTCCATCTCATGGGTCTTAAGTGTAACCAAAAAGTCATTGGGTACTCCCATAACATTTGTGCCATAATTTCTCCAGTTGTACAGGCAGGCTATGATTGTGGGTCACAGGGTTTGTAGCTGGAGCCACAAATAGATTGATATCTTGGGCCATCAAGAAAAACCTTCAGTGCCAGTAATAATTTATATCATGTTGAGTCATTGGACAACAGGGTCTCATATACTCTCCACTCTAAACATTACAGGCCTTTCCCCAAGGCTATTGATTACTCTCAACCATCTGATAGTAAGGTGGTATCATTGACATAACACTTCTTACTAATGTCAACAAACCTAAAGACATTGAGCTGGTACCCAGATAGAAGCTTGACTCTAGGGTTCATGGTGCTAGAAGGTACTTAGCATGTACCAAGGCGTAAAGAACGTTTAAACAATTATTTAAAAATAAGTCCTGGTTTAACATTTTTCACCCTCATAAAAATTCCCCAGATAAAATCCTTTCAATTTTTAAAAATAGAATAAAAGATTCACTAAAAATATGGTCTTTCCAAGACATAAGGGAGTAGCAATGTAACCAAGAAAGTGAGAAGGGAGCATGGGGGTGGGGAATGAGCTCTAGAAGATACCAGTAGGTACAAGTCCTGTGAAGAAAGAAGGAAAAATGGGAGTGGGACTTTGACAGTGGGAAGATGAGGGAGGAGAGATAAATACCAATGAATATATTTGAAAAAAGCCACAAAAATCATATTATTTTGTTAATTTAAAAAATATAAGACATATGAGTGGCAATACTTCCTCCAAGAGCTGTGGGCTATCCAAAAAAAAACTACAGTGTCACATGTGGGAAACCTCTCTTCAAATTTGCTGTTCGGAGGGAGTTCAGGAGACTCCCAGAACAGTATAGGCTATGGCCACTACCCTCAGTTGTCTCCCAGAACTTGAAGGTAAGTCTCTATTGCTGAAGACAACACATATTTTGGACACAGGACTTGATCAATCTTCATATTGAGTTCTTTTGCTAATTCTTAATTGAGTGTATCTCCCATTGTTAAAGGTTAAAGTAAGATTTTACAATGTACTTCTATGGACATAAATTACTGTGGTAGCTGGCTTTTAACAATGGTTACTGAACACAGTGTGTATGTGCCATGCGATGCTGTGGGCATTTGTTTTGGAACTTGTGAGTGAACAAGAGTTCGCTGCTGTGGAAACTATACTTAACAAAAATAAATAAATAAAACCTGCACACTGTTCAGTTGCAGATTTCTCTGCTAGTTCCCATCTACTTCAAGAAGATTCTCTGATGTGATTAAGCAGTATCCACAGTAAACACATGTATTACTGTGAAATAGTGACACATGTATTACTGTGTAATAGGAAACAGGAACTTTGAAACTATATGAGAAACACAGTAGGAAGTGAACAAAGCCTCTCACCTTCACAACGAAGCTGGAGCTTCACAATGAATCCCTTTGAGCATCTATCTAGGACAGAAATGGTAAGGGGTATTTGAGCAAGAGTATCCATTTTCTCCTATACCAAGACATCAATGTTTCTGATTCTTGGGCTTTAGGAAGGCAGGATTCATCTTAGCATCTCTGTCCTCTACCTGCCAAATGCCTCAGCTAGAAGTGATACCACTAACTTATTTTAGAGAATCTGAAAGGATAATTCTGAGTAAAGAGTGCCTTGGGAGATGGTTGAGTGGCTAAGAACATTTTCTCTGCACATAAGAGTACTTGATTAGACTTTCCAGTGTCCACAGAAAGGTTTAAGCATGACTACAAATGTGTGGCTACAAGTGTCCAGGCATGGACAGAGGAGAACAGATTCGGAGAGGTCCCTTTTCAAACAACCTAGTTAAAATGTGATCTTCTTGCTAAGTGAGTGACCCTGTATCGAAACAATATGACCAGAAGGATTAGAGCACATTAAAGCACAACACCTATGCTATGTCCTGGCCTCCTCATGGGCAGAGAGAGAATGGAGTGGTGCTGGAGGGAGAAAAGAGAGAGAGAGAGAGAGAGAGAGAGAGAGAGAGAGAGAGAGAGGATGGGGACAGTGAGATGGTAACATTTTCCCCAAAGTTCTACTTTGCAAAGAGGAGCAAGAAATTAAGAAGCAAAATGGAAATAATAAAAGGATTTAAAAACAACTTCTAAGAAATAATGGCATGTTTGCATGCAGATGATAATAATTCAGTAGAATGCAAAAAGCCACACTGATGTAGGGCTGAAACTGAAGCTGAAGGTCAGAGAGAGGCATGCTGACGTAATGTTTGTCCAAGTGTGATGGGATAAAATCTGTTATCCAAGGAGTCTCTTCAAAGGGCATGTTTGATCACACTATGGGAAGTCATCAGAACATAACATTATATGGGTGCACAGAGCAGAGTATCGTGTGCAGATGTGATCATGGCTCTCTGTAAAGATATTTAATTTTTTTCATATACAAGTTTAGGACCTTGAGATAGTATGTACTGCGTGTAAGGATTGACCTGACTGGATGACTGGAAATTAAACGACAGACACACATATAGAAAAGCTGGAATTGGGTGGGCCTAGCAGCCTAATGAAAATGGATCGACAATGGTCTGGAAGCACCATGGTTTGCTGATGCCGCACTAACCAATAGGAGGCAGGTTAGATCACCTTGGTATGATTAGGAAAGCAGACTCAGGTTTTGATCATTATTAAGGTTTGTATGTGGAGCAGAGACAGATTTGCCTTCTTTTTGAACCTGACTAGAAGAAGCAATTGCCATTCCATGGGTTTTCAGTATTGTGGTCTTTGACATAGACGTGTTCATATCAATAATACACATTTACTTAGGACTGCATCTATTCCCCATAGTTATGTAAGAGAAGCAAAGGTATGTGCCATGCCTACAAAGAACTAAAACATTGAAGAGGGGTTGAGAAATGGAGAGAAAGCATCAGAGTAGATGAAGGAGCATGAAAGGGTGCAGGAACAAAGTCTTGGTGGTTTGGTGACTGCAAAAGAAGGGTAAGGTATAAAAAGAAGAGAAGGTAAGATGAGTGACTTTGACGGTAGGAGATTATGGTCATGAATAAAATTGGTATCTTGGAGAAGTTTTGCAGTGTATGAGAATTTCTTGGGTATAACCATGAGAATGTCAGGTTATTGCTATAAATCTGTCCTTAGAATTCGAAGTTTAAGGGATAATCTTGTTTTATGTTGATATTGCCAAACTCTTGGGGAGAATCACAATAAGAAAGGTTAAAAGTGTGAACAAAGAGTTCCCATGAAACAGACTCACTGAGAAGCTAGGAGTGGGAAAACGTAACATGAAGCTCAATAAAGATGCCGAGGATATGGGAGGGAGAATGTTCTGGAAGCTTCATTGCTGAGTAATGGCTCTGAGGGCTGTGGGAATGAAGGCAGAACAGGATTCCCATCGAGTAAAAAAAAAAAAAAAAAAAAATATATATATATATATATATATATATATATATATATATATATATATAGAGAGAGAGAGAGAGAGAGAGAGAGAGACATAAATTTAGTGAGTTATGGGCACAGAGGACATTATCGGAGGCTTCAGGAAGTCAGTAGAAGTGCCAGGGGGTGGAGGTGAGTAGAATAAAGGATGTATGGTCCTGAGAGGTGAAATGCATGTACCCAGAGTGACCTAGGCATCCTAAGGTTTGAGGTTACTGACAAAGGAATAAAAAGGTGCTGGAACTGCTCAGTAGTGAGGACAAGGCTGGGTGATTAGAAACATCCAGGGGGTCTTTTAGGCCTCACTGTCTTCAGTAAATAGTCTGTGAGGACCAACTGTAACTTGGTCTTAGTGGACATGTCCACTTTTGATTCCCTCATGATGAAGAGAGTTTGGGTTTTCAGTAAGGTGTGCCAATACCCATGGACGAACTTGCAATGATTATTCTATGGATTATAGCACATGTGAAAGCTCTTCTCACCAAAGACTTGTTTTGTTTATAATCCAGTCAAAATGACTTCAACCAAGAGTTTGTCCTCTTTCCATCTATCTTCGAGATGTTACATGTCTTTCCTTTCATGGTTTTATTAATTGGAGATAATTGGGCCCGGCCTAGTTACAGCGTAAATCAGGTATATTGTGCACACTTCTGTGGGCCTTTTAATGTCTGTTTTGAGGTTTAGCTCTTAACTCTCCATGCATCAAGGATGACTTTGAATTGTAGGGTCACTTCTCTACTTCCCTAGTGCTGGCATTATAGGTTTGCACCACTTCTCCTGGTTTATGAGTTGCTGGGGATTTAACCCAGACTTGGCTCATGATAGACAAGTGTTATACCAGCTGAGCTGCATCTCCAGTCCCAAAAGCTTCATTAAAATGCTCTGTTGGTTAGGTTTAAGCATAATCTGTCCTGCTTCTATTTTTCTCTGGTACCACAAAGCGAATTTAAACAAAAAGACTTACGGACATAGAGGGAAATATATTGTAAAACCACAGTAGTAATACGCTTCTGAGTGACAGGTTTTCACAAACACCACAGATTCTAATATAAAACTGATTCTACATAAAATATAATGTAAGGCTTTTTATCATCTCCTTTGGTGATGGTTGCATTCAATCCGCAGCTTTTCTTTGAAAGAGTAAGTGTGTGTGAGTGCTATGTGTGAGTGTGTGTGCGTGTGAGTGTGTGTATGTGTGTGAGTGTATGTGTATGTGTGTATGTACATGAGTGTGTGTGTGTATGTGAGTGTGGGTATGTGTGTGTGTATGTTAATGTAAGTATATATGTGTGTGAGTGTGTGTATGTGAGTGTATGTATGTGTGTGAGTGTGTGTATGTGAGTGTGTGTATATGTGTGTGTGTGTGTGTGTGTGTGTGAGTGTGGGTATGTATGTGTGTATGTGAGTGTGGGTATATATGTGTGTGAGTGTGGGTATGTGTGTGAGTGTGTGAGTGTGTGAGTGTGTGTGAGTGTGTGTATATGAATGTGTCTGTGTGTGTGTGAATGTGACTGTGTATAGATAAGTCTGTGTGTGTTTGTATGCACATGTTGGTGAATATGTTTGTATGTGAGTGTGTGAGTGTATGTGTGTGTATGCTTGTGTCCATGAGTGTCTGTAAATATGTATACATGTGTCTGTGAGTATGTGTGTGTATGTAAGTGTGTGAGTGTGTATATGTATGTGAGTATGTCTGTGTGTGTATGTATGAGTTTGTGTATGTGAGTATTTAAGGGTGTATGTATGTGAGTGTGTGTGTGTGTGTGTGTG
>JANHMN010000006.1:51816737-51840849 GCA_030674055.1 Rhabdomys pumilio
GAGTATTTAAGGGTGTATGTATGTGAGTGTGTGTGTGTGTGTGTGTGTGTGTGTGTGTGTGTGTGTGTGTGATGTGAGTATGTGTGTGTGTGTTTCAATATTTTTCTGTTGTTTTTCATTCATTCTACTGAAATAAAGTAACTATGGCTAAAATAGTTTGTCTAAGGTTTTGTTTCCTAATTTTAATCATATTTTTTGTATTTTAATTTTGCCACTGGCAATGTTTTTCAAACTTTAGAGTTAGTCCATCCAGTTTGCCCCTTCCCACACTGATCCATCAGACCCTGTGCATGTCAGTCAAGTTCACAAAGTTTATATTTTTTTAAAAATAGATTTCTCCATTCAATTCAAATCTCAGCAGGAAAAAGGGAAACATGAACTTCTTATTGAGCAAGCAACACTTGAGATTTACTTCCTCAAGTTACCATATGCCAAAAAAATACTTCTATGCATTAATTCTAATTATGTGGTAACATCTATTCATACTATTTAATGAGCATTTCTCTAGGCGGAGAAGCTACACTTTAATCCACTGCAGAAATAGTTATTTAAATGAAAATAAAATAAAAAATAAACTGATAACTTTATATATCAAGAAAACCTAACCATTTCATTAGGGGAACTCTTATTTGCCAGCCAATCATGTTTCCGTAGTTTGGATTTTCAAGGCTTTAAACTTTAGAAAGTCATAAATAAAAATTTCAAGAAGGAGAACAGAATTGATCTACTCTATACTATAGGAAAATTAATATCCAAACTACAGGCTTATCTTCACTAATGAGAGGCTGTTGGGAAGCATGGTATTGACTTTTTAAAAATATATATGCAATACATGCTTTATTTATATGTTATTATAGAAGGCTCACTGAAGCCAAGGAAATCAGAAGGGAATGAATTTTCCTTTTTTTCCACACATTGTCAGTCTGTAAGTTATGAGGCCCCAAAATAAAACCAATGAATCAGCGCCATGAGAAATAAAATGGAGTGGCAACAACTCTTCCCACAGTAGACATGGAAAAATTATACCCAAATCCCCAAACTGAAAAATAGACACTTTCTGGAAACATATCTATTGCATCCATTTTTGAGGAAATTTTGGAAACAGTTCTCATTTGTCTCATTTCTTCTCTGCTCATAAAGTGGAAGAGGAAGTTAGTTATGTGGGAGTTTATTAATAAACTCATTCTTAGGTTCCCACCTGACCGTACCATTTTGTTATCTACTAACTATAAAGGTCACTTTAGTTACCTTATGGCTTCATTTATCAATATTCCCTCATTATCTACAGGATGGTTAGTCTTCCCCAGCGTGAGGATTCAGAATCACCTGGGAAACACTCCGCTGATCGTGGCTGTGGAGGTATTGCCAAAGCATAACGGAGAAAGATGCACCACAAACAGGAGCGGCTCCATTCTATGTGTTGGGTCCAGAATGAATGTAAAGGAGAAAGGGGAAAGGGCAAAGGTAAACCAGTGACCACTCCACTTCCTGATTAAGGATGCAAAGCAAACATCCACATACTGATCCTAAGCCAAGCCTTTCCTGCCAAGATGGACTGTACCTCCTCAAACTAGTGAAACCCCAAGCCTGCTTCCATCCTTCCTTCCCTCTCTCTTCATTCCATGCTAAATAGTTTTATTGTATTTTATCCCTGCAATGCGAAAAATAATTGATATAGTGTGTTAATTTCTTACATTTCTCTTTAATACAATCTGATTTTTTAACGTAACATTTCTTCTTCCCATTCAAATACTTAGCTTCCCTGTATCGGGCTATATTTCCTTTAATTGTATATAATTGCCACGTCATCACATGGTGTTTAAATGTTGTTTTCTTCTTGTATATTTTTTCTGTTGTTTGCACCAATGATACACAGTTTAGTTTTTAAGTTGGTAGAGGATAATTCACCAACTTATTGTGCTGGGTTTCTTGAAATAGCTGGGTTCTTAATGTCCATATTGATATTTTGAGTGGTCTTGTGAGACAGTGTTAGTTAATGACTTTTGAACAGCTGAAGGTTGTTACTTTAAGAATGATATTCTGGACAAGGCTGGTGGTAGAGGCCTACAACATCAGAACTTGAGACACAGATGCAGGAAGATCAGGCGTTCGGAGTTATCAACTTCAAAGCAAGTTGAAACCTGGGCTACATGAGACCCTGCCTCAAACCCTCAGAATACACATTCTCTTGTTCCAAGACACGGTGACCTGCAGGTGTGGAAAATAACATTAATTCTGTTTGTTGGGATCATGTAGTATCTTTTAACTACATGAAACTCCAAAATAATAGTGCAATAGTAGTTTAAATAAGAAGAGAAATAATATTCTCATATAATAAGAAGTTCAGGACCAAATATCCAAAGCCAAAGTAGTTCTTCAGCAGCGTCATTTTGCCATGTGCTTCTGCTTGTCTGCTCCTCACTGTAAAGGACTTTATGTTTGGAGACCTCACCGGAGCCTCATCACCTTCTTCACTGAAAGCCATCCTCTCTGCCATATTCCAGGGAAGACAAAGATGATGCGTCAATGTGGCAAAATAATGGCTGGCAGTAACTGCAGCAGAAGGATGGAAACCTTCTGGATGTAAGAGCTTTGGCTTCCATGAGAGTGATGGTCCTGCTTTAAAAAAATGGGGGCCTTTGGCTACAGCATATTGCTTACATATGTAACCCATATCATCTCCAGCTGGAGTGAGTCTGCAAAATAACTAAATAGAACTTTCCAGAGTCTTGCTGATGGCTTTTTTTTTTTTTACCAGACTACATAGTTTCTCTCAGTTTGTGTAATCTTGATTATCATCTAATATTCTTCTTACAATCACAGAGTGCAATTATAATAGTGATGCACACCCGTTACCACGGTGCCAGCAGTGTGGGGAAGGCGGATCCTTCGAGCTCTCTGGCCACCAGACAGTCTGGCTAAAACAGCAAGCTCTAGGGCCTTAGAAACTGAGCAGGAAGACAATGGACATCAACCCATGGCTTCTACACATCACCTCATGAGTGAATGCACGTCTATGCACATGCATGCTCACATGCACACACACACACACACACACACACACACAGAGAGAGAGAGAGAGAGAGAGAGAGAGAGAGAGAGAGAGAAACAGAGAGACAGAGACAGAGACAGAAACAAAGACAGACAGAAACAGAGGGAGAGAGGATAAGAAAAAACAATAGGAGCAATACCCCTTCAGTATTCTCTGATAGGTAATAGAAAAATGTTATGTTCTTTTTCCACATTCTGTTCTTATTTGATGATTATCAAGCCATGGTAAGACATATTCCTTTTTTGTTTTCTTTTTTACAAATGAAAGAAAGGAAGGAAGGAAGAGGAGGAGGAGGGAAGGGAGGAGGAAGAAGAGAAAGAGGAAACTAAAATGATAGTTTGGAACTGCATTTACAAATGGTTGTTCTTAATATTCCTGTAATCATCTTCAAAGTTGTATTTTTTTATTGCAATGATCAAACACCATGACCATACTTAAGTAGAATATAGTTTATTTTGAATTATGGGTTAGAATCCACAGAGATGAGGCAAGGCAGCTAGAGCCAAAAGCTGAGAGCAGAGAGAGCAAACTGCAAGTGGCCTCCAAACCCACCTTCAGTGATACCCCTCTCCATCAAGGCTGCATCTCCAAATCCTCTACAGACACTGTCACCATGAGGGATCAGGTGTTAAAATGTCTAAGAACAAGAAGTACGTTTCCCAATCAAACCTCATGAATGGACTACAGATACTTTTGTAATCCTTTCCACTTCCCACCTGTTAATCACGGTCCATCTGTTGTTGCTGATATATCATTATTTCTTCTCTTCAGGTTAAAGACACAAAATTCCACATTTGCATTTATCCTCCTACTGAAAACAGAAAAGCTTGCAGGTATTGTCAGATTATTAGGAAAGAAATAGACAGAAAATACAAACAGTGTGAACACAAATAGGCTGAGATTTGTCTTCTAATCCGTGTGACACTGAACATGATCGGTAATGGGACAGGAGTCACTGTCCTGGGTAAAGATTCAGAATACAACAGAATAATCATCAAGTTTGGCTAAAAACCATGAGGAAAAAAAAACATGTGCCAACAATGAGCACAGTGATAGAGAATATCAGAATTAGCACGTGAATTTATTTTGTGTGCCTTGCTGACATTCAAACAATCATCAGTAAAGATGATGACCACAAGATAATACAAAACCAAAATCTAAGCACATTATTGAATAAACTTAAAGATGAAAATAGAGTTCCACAGAAATAAAGCAGGTCTATAAGACACGGTGATGAAAATGATTATGTGTCAACAAGATTGAATAACCTAGAAGAAAGAGGTGAATTCTTGTCTTCTAAAAGACACAGCTTACCAAGATGTCACCGTAAAATAAATGTAAACAGACTTTTAAATAGTCATGAGAACTAATGATCAGAAATCAACATCATCTAGAGGACCAGGCTCACAATGCAGACAGATGCCAATCATTTAAAAAGCTGTACTGATCCTTTTGAAACTAAAAGAAAGGGAGAGAGAGAGAGAGAGAGAGAGAGAGAGAGAGAGAGAGAGAGAGGAGGGAGGAAGAGAAGGAGGAAAGAAGAGTATTATCAAACCCAGACAAAGATTCTGTAAGAAAGAAATCCCTGAGCCAATATCTGTAATGATTATAAATACAGAACTCAACCAAATACTGGCAAAGTGAATTCAGCAGCGCATTAAAAGATCATATACCAGGACCATGTGGGATTTCTCACTCTGGATGAAAACTTGGCTTAGCATACAAAAATCTTTTAATGAGATGCATCACATTAATGGAACCCCAGATAAAAATCATTTGATTATCTCAATAAGTATAGGAAGGGTTTACACAAAACTCAGTGCCATCTCATTAGGAACTCTTAACAAATTGAGAAGGGGGAGGGGAACTGTAGTAATCCCTGACTGGATGGGAACCTGGGATAAATATGACACTAGGAATAGGCTTCATGCTATGTCATAGAATGCCATTGTCTCAACAGTGTGCCCTTGTGCTGAGCAGAGTAAACACAAGATGCAAGGCAGCTTTCATGAGAGAACTAAGGGTCTGAGAGAAAGGAGGTGTGTAGAGTAAGGCAGAAATGTCTGTGGAGTTTCTCCAGTGCTGCACTGGGGGCTGGACTGCACCCATACAAAATCTAACTCTACAGAGTCACTGTCGAAAGGCTGACAGTGGAAGAAGATATTGTAAGCTGAGCAGTGTTCCAGGATGTTAGATTTGGGACCCAATCTACATGAATGTTCATGGAACAGTCAAAGAGGAAGCACTGAATGAATTTAAATAAAGATATAAGAAGTCAAAGTGACCACAATATTTGGAGTATCACAAAGGCAGCACTTAGTTCGAAATCCATTGCACTGAATTCTTACATTAGTAAAGAGCAAAGGTCTCTAATTAACAATGGTAGCTTTATATTAAGCAGTTATACGACAGAAAAATACAATAATCCCAAGATAAGAAGAAAGAAGGAAATAACCAAGACCACACTAGAAACCAATACAATGGAATGGAGTAAAAAAAAGAAAGCCATTTAAAACAGAAATTGATTAAAATAATTTATAAACAGATGCCTGCAAGATGGCTCAGTTGTAAAGTTGCTGTCATAGAACCTAACAACTTGGCCTGAATTCAACCCCCAGGACTCACATGGAGAGAACTGACTCTCAAGTTGTCCCTTGACTTCCACATGGATGCCATGCCTGCCTACACACACACACACACACACACACACACACACACACACACACGAACACCATATAAATAAATAAATAAATAAATAGCAATGTAAAATATTTAAGGGCTTGCAAGGAGGCTTATCAGATAAAAATGTTTCCCACCAAATTTGACAACATGTATTCCATTTCCAAACCCACACAATGGAAGGAAAGAGCTATATTTTCCACTGACCCCAACACGTTCATAGTGGCACACATGTGGACAGACAGGCAGGCAGGCAGACAGACAGACAGATGCATCAACATACACACATAAATGCACACACACACATGAGCACACACAGAGACACAGAATTTCAAAATTAAAAACTGAAATTTTTGGTAGGTTAATTTACAACTTACAATGAATTTACTTAGTAAAACCAATGAAAACTGTTCTTCCTCTCCGCCCATCCTAAGACTTGGAGCCATTGCTGTGAATCCCCAACAAAGGGAAGAGAATGATAAAAACGTTGGGTGGCAGTTGAGGAAGGGTGAGTGGTGTGGACACCAATCCAACAAATACAATATGTTTGCTCATGGCAAGACTTATTTCAAACATTGTACAGGTCCTGGTTCACAAGTAGAATATTTGTATACTTCAAAGTCTTCATTATTGGGAATAAATGGATTAAAGAGGCAGTTAAGATTAACATTGGAAGGTAGTTCAGACAGATTTGAAGGTTGCAGTATCAGGGGTTAGGTGTGATCTGAATATATCATATCCATATATGAGAGTGACAAAGGATAAATGTAAAAGATCTAAGAAGACAGCAGCCATTATCACATGAGAAACAAGTAATAATGTAAAAGCAAAAAGGAAAGGAGTCATTATGCTTCACGAATGTGGAGAGTAAAGCCTAAAAAGCAGAGGAACACTTAGAGAAAGACCTAAAAGAGAAGAATGCAAACAGATTGCAAGAACAGATGTATAGAAGGATAAAATCATGAAAAAATAATATGCATGGACGTTTGGTATATGTGAAAATGTTCAGTTATTTCAATATAGAAAATAAAATCAGTAAGATTTAATCAAAAATTCAAATCTTGAATAGGATTGAGAATTTATCAGGATGTCCTCCAAAACTAGTCTTTTCAGGTAGTATAATGAGTGGTTTCTTTTAAATTAACTTGTAAATTTTAAGGAGTAGAATTTGAACCACAAAATGGAACTATTCATAACCTGACCAAGCACAGAAAAGAAACCCTGATAATACATTTATGAAGGTGGCTGTTAAAATCCTAAATAACACAAGAAGCTGAAACCCAACTGTATTATATATTAAAGAATGATCCAATATAATCAAATAGGGCTTATTCTAGAATTACAAGGTTAACTTTTCCCCCTGAGTTCCCTATTTTCTTCCATGTAATGCAAAAACATCCCTATGGAATATATTGGTGAGAGAAGTACTGGAATTTTTTTTTAAAAATCACTGGGCAGACCAGTCTATCTGGATTGTGGTAGGGGCAGTTGGAGATGTAATTGACAGAATCAGGGTATCTTTGGAAAAGCGCGGGCAGGAGGCAGGCAGACCCTCGACAAAGAAGCTCTGGCTAACTCAATACGCAGCAGAACTGGTACATCTATTTCCTTGAGAATTTCCCAACATGCATCAATCTCTTGTTATATACAATCATATAAATAATACATACCCATTAGGATAAAATTAAAATGAAATGCCCCAGGGAGTTACTTAGCATGTGATCCAAATGTCTCTGCTATTTGATGGGAACGCTGGCGCTTGACTAGAAACTGCTACCCTTTGACCTATTCACTGCCCTGCAATTCACAGAGACCTTACTAGGTCTCCTGCAAAGATTCTACTGCAGAGTGTAAGAGTGTGTGATGACAATTCCTCTTAGCTTTCGTTAAAGTATGTGAAGCTACTCATCTTCTTCATATTACTACCAGGGAAGGGAAGTTCTTACCAACATGCGTGTTTGGCTTGGGTCCATGTAACACAGTTGAGAAGTAGGTCCTAGTGCAAAGTGCCTGTTGTATGTCAACACGGCTCTCATGAATCAGTACATGACTGTTTTGCCTGTATAAGCACTTGTATTTATGGAACTGTAATTTCTGCATGAAGGGATTACTATAAATAATTCATTCCAATGGCTTTCCTCCTCCACCTGCACGTATTTACCCTCTACTTCCCTCCATGAGATAAAGAAGCAGGAGGCTCTCATACATGTTCTGCCAATGTGAGTGTTTCTCCTTTACAAATTATCTGTCCTTAGGTAGATGTTCTGTGAGAGCCAAAGAAAGTAGGGTTGTGTGGTATATCAAAATACAGCCAAGAAAGATCTGGATAGCAGAGTAAGATCTCTTACGATTTTTCCTGAATATTTCTAAGACAGGAATCAAGGAGTTAATCTTACAGTATCCAAAGAAATAACTCCTTAATAGGCAAGACTTCCATGGGAAAGGGACAGCATAGTCATCATCTCAGAAAAAATAAAAAAAATAAAAACAAAAAACAAAACAAAGAATAACTGAACTCAATAGATGGTCCCTCTTCCTCATCCCCCTATCCTCCTCCTCATCATCATCCCCCTATCCTCCTCCTCCTCCTTCTCCTCCTCCTCCTCTTCCTTCTTCCCTCCTCTTCCTTCTTCTCTTCCTCCTCCTTCTTCATTTTCTTTCTATTGGTCTTCCAATTCTTGCCTCCATTCTTTCCACTCTTTTCCATATTAGGACATGATAAGTGGAGAAGTCCAGCTCCTGAATCTGAAAGTTCTTCACATTCTTGCTGGCATGAGGCAGCTGCCCTGTGCTGCCACAGTCATCATCCCTCTACAGCAGGCTCTCATCTCTACCTGCTCATGTGTTAAACTTTAACACAAGTCTTAATCAAAGACACAGTCCCTGATGCCTACAGACCAGTGAAAATGTGCGTCCTGTTCCAGAATTTTATTTAGTTAGACATCCATGGGTGGGTATTTTTACCTTTAATTTTTTTCTCTTAATTGTTCAGTATATTCCCTTTCTTACGGGCATTTTCAGAAGCAAAGTTTTTTTGTTTCTTTTATTAGTTTTTGAAATGAAAATATAATTACATTATTTTCTTCTTTTCTAGTCCTCCACCAAATCCCTTACACATACCTCACCTTTCCCCTTCTCAAATTCATAGCCTCTATTTCTCTAATTGTTTTTACATAACTTTTTCTTAAATACATAACTACAACCTGTTCAGTCATTACAATGTTGCTTGTTTGTATATTATTTCAGGGCTGACAACTTGGTTTTGAGCCAATTTGGGGGCTTCTCCCTGGGGAAGGGTATTTCTAACTTCAGTGATATGATTATCCAATTTTTTTTTTTATTTATGTGTGAAGAGACTCCTACATAGTTTGCTTTCCCTCCTGCTTTGACCATTGTTTTACAAGGACTGTAGATATAGGTGGACTGAGCTGAAGTGGAAATTTCTGCTTTCTTTAACCTAGTTGTGTCATGTGATGTCATTCTGGAAGCTGTCTTGTGAGAGAGCATGCGATGCTTTGCTGAAAACAGACACTTGAGAGGGCGAGTGACGGTTAGAAAGAATACAAATGGAACCCACAAATGGTGAGAGAACACTCTTGCATTGCTATGTTGTATAACACTTTGATGGTCTTCACTGGTCCTCATTGGTCTTTGTTGGTCTTCACTTTGCAGAAAGAAACGCACCAAAGAAGAATTAATTGTATTCCGGTTGATTGTGGCCACTTTCACTGACTCAGTACCAACTAGACAGAGTCTTGCTGTTTCTGCTGGATCATGCTGTTGCTACTGATTCACATTTGGTGTTTCTCCTGAACTGGACTGCTGGTATCCTGACAAGGAAGAGTGGGATCACCTAAAGGAAATACTTCTAAACAGGTCCACAACACACTTTTCCTATTAACCTTCTTTTCCCTTACCTCTCTCTGGTCAGTGGGTTAGAAGGGAGGTTGAAGCATTTAAGAACCTTAAATAAGGTAGGCTTTGAAAAAAATCTAATTCTATATTAGGTAGAAATACAGAAGAGTTCATGCCTTGGAGGCCAATAGCATATGTCCAGCTTCTGGGACTACTGCTTACTGGCTCCGAGAAAAGAACCTTTCACACCTGAAATTCAATTTCCTTGTTTGCAGGATAAGAAAATAGTTGCATATGTCACATATAGATAAAAATGAAAACTATTACAAAGGGCAATAAATATATGGCCCAGAGATAGTAGTAAGCACTGGCTATTTATTAAAATGCAGATCAAATCATGAAAGACATTTTGGTTAAATCTAAGGTGAGTTCTGTCTAAGAGTGACTGATTGACTGTGCACTACTGAGTATTCATTATCATCTTCACGTGGGAATTCATTTGGTAATTTTCTCTTTTTTGTATCTGTTAAATGTTATGGAGATTCAAATTGAAGGTCATATTCTCCAAGCCCCTGCCCTTATTTGGCCTTTCTAGCACCAAATGTTTGCTAAGAATGAGTTTGCAAATAAATTTTGAAATCCAGCCTGACCTTGCCATGTGGTGATACTGCAGCCATAACTGATAGTTTATTATGCACTTTGAAGTAGGATAGCAGATTACTGCTAGCTGGACAGCTGCCTACACCCATCCAGCCCTTATAAGATTTCAAAGTAATTTTAGCTGCAGATATTTATTTTGAATTTACTCCGTGGCTAATGATAGGGACATTACATTTATTTTTTTTAAGGTAATAGCTATTCTTTCAAGCAAACGATCAATGTCAAACAAATCACTTAGCTGTCTTATAGAACATTGCTTCTCAGAGGCTTTCCACTACCTGGGGCAAGAGGAAAGAACAGAATTAGAATCTAAAAGAGATCTGACGGCTGTCATTTCCACAATAGGAACGTTGACAGGTGGAATAAATAACTTCTGGAGACCAACTTGTTAAACTGGGTTAAAAGAAGATCTGTATGTGTGGCCCAGCCTGATGCTGCCTGCCAATCTGATTATATTTTATTACTCAGCTGAACTGTATGCCATGATTCAGTTTGTGGTTATCCAGAGGGGTCACAAGCTGCAGCAACTCATATTTCCTGAACATATTTTGGCAGAAATTGTGGATTGCTTTAAGAGAATGCCAACCAGTGTCAGAGATAAAGACAAAGGGCTTCTTTATAGTTATTTAACATTATCAAACTACCAGGCAAGGAAAGGCAGGCAGCTTCCTTTGTGGGATTCCAACATATACTCAGCCGTATCTCAGACCTGCATGCTCTCTTCTAAGAAAACAGACTCCATATATGGAGGGCCTGGGCAAATCAAACAAGAAGACCTTATCCTTTTTTTAATTCATTTTTACTGGTTATTTTATTTATTTACATTTCAAATGTTGTCTCCCATTCCAGTTTCCTCTCCAAAAACCTACCTTACCATCCCTCTTCCCACTGTCTCTATGAGGGTGCTCCACTCACCCACCCACCCACTCTTGCCTCACCACCCTAGCATCTGCCTAAGCTGTGAAATGAGCCTTCACAGAACCAAGAGCCTCCCCTCCCATTGTGTGCTCTTTGGTTGGTGATTAGTCCCTGGAATCTCTGGGGGATCCGGTTAGTTGATATTGTTGTTCTTCCTATGGGGTTGCAAATCCCTTTTGCTACTCAGGAAGACCTTATCTTTAAATCTGGCTCCTCTTGGTAACCTTGCCTTGAGTTGTATTCAGGTCCCCACCCTAGTTAACTTCAGCATCCTTCCTGGGTCTTGGCCTTACTCACTTTTCATGTATCGCTAACATTACTTCCCTACACTTCTGTTTATCCAGGGGTTTCATTTTCAATCCGATCACATCATTTTCCTATTTGGTGAATTCTCTTTTTCTCTCCTGAAACACTCTTGTCCCTCCCTCCCTCCCTCCCTCCCTCCCTCCCTCCCTCCCTCCCTCCTTCCCTTCCTTCCTCCATGTATTTATACAGTAGAGCTTTCATTCTTAACCAATTGGTTCCCCTTACTAGCACCTCAACCCTTCTTCTCCCGTGCCTGTCATCAGCAACTGTCTGATCATGGGTCAGGATAATCATTAACTTTTTCCAACGCTGAAGCTGCTCCTTGAGATCAATGATTCTCTAGGCCCCATGCCAGATGCTCCACCAACATTCAGGAAATGTTAACTATAAAAATAATTCCTAGTTTTGTGACCACGTTCACTGGATCTTTTAGTTTTCTTTTAAAGATTTATTTATTTTATGCATATGAGTATACTATTGCTCTCTTCAGACTCACCACAAGAGGGCAACAGATCCCATTACAGATGATTGAGATTCACCATGTGGTTGCTGGGAATTGAATTCAGGACCTCTGGAAGAGCAGTCAGTGCTCTTAAACACTGAGCCATCTCTCCAGCCCCTGGATCTTTTTCTTGTATCTTCCATGTCAGAAGAAATATTCTGACTCTACTCAAGATTAATTTTTCTCTATGGACTCGATACATTAGCTTTCAGCTCCTTCCCGAGTAATTTGTTTTATCATTCTGAGTTTTGTTTTTATTTCTTCAGTTCTGTAAAACTGGGCTCAGGGATTAGAGCCTTCTCAGTAAATTCTGTACCTCTGAAATCACGTGTACCATTCAACCACATGTACCACTGAGCCACATGTACCACTGAGCCACATGTACCACTGAGCCACAAATACCACTGAGCCACATGTACCACTGAACCACATGTACCACTGAGCCACATGTACCACTGAGCCACAAGTACCACTGAGCCACAAGTACCACTGAGCCACATGTACCACTGAACCACAAGTACCACTGAGCCACATGTACCACTGAGCCACATGTACCACTGAACCACATGTGTTAGTGAACCATATGTACCACTGAACCACATGTACCATTGAACCACATCCTTGGGACAAGAAGCTTTGCTCTGTGTGGTTCCAGCTATCCACAATCAGTCATTCTCTGAAAATAACAAGTGGGCTATTGTAGATATTGATGACATTGTAGATAACCAGTTCAGTAGTCTTAAGTTATATACAATTTTTAATAGTACAATACAATCTTGATTCATTCAGTTTGTATGGTAATCAGACCTTAATTAGTTCAGTATGTCCGTGTCATATTTGCTTCTCAACTAGTAATTACTCAATAGACAATTTGGTTTGTCAGATGAGCTACCTCGGGTCATATTGTTCATGTTCAAGAAACTCTTACATAGTTACCTAAATCTGTACCACAATGCTTACAGCATTCCTTCATAGTACATACCTCCCTTCATCTCTTCATGTATGTACTATTTCACATTAGCATAGGAAGGCAAATTTTATACATGAAAAATAATCTTGAGAGGTCACACTTATACACCAGGTATTATAATTATTCTACTTTATTATGAATTTGCATTGACCTTATGTCTAAATTATATATTACATATTCTCATAGGCATTTATGGGTAGGTTTTAGCTATATCTAGTGTTAAGGTTTCATTTGGAGAATCTTGGAACACAGCAAGGATGAGGAGTGGGGACTGTACCATATTCTATGCTTTATTAATACCACAAACTAGCAATTTTACTTCTTTTAATCTGTCCTTTTCTGTCACTCAGTACATAAGTGTACACACATATACACAAGCACAGACATTCACTACAGATTCTAGCCTCTTCTTTTGATAATTATACTTTAATTAAGCTGGACTATACTTATTAATTCCCTTCTCCAATTCCTTTCTTACCATTTCATAAAATTTTTCATTTGGCAAAACAATTATTTCTGAATCATTAATGGTATGAGCATTCAATGTCACTTTTAGGTTGTCATTTCTTGAATTTAAGAGCCTGTCATGGTGCCAGTCCATTTTTCAGAAGCTGTGCATTCATTCTCTCCCAACCCCGCAATCCTAAGAAGTGGACATCAGAAGAGAAACAGAAGCTAAGTACTCCCATTGAGCCACCATCTCTACACTGAGTGAATCTTACAAGGCAAAGCACTGCTTTCAGTGGAAACATAGAGTTGAGAGGAAGGCCAATTCTAAGCTAGCTAACAAACAACACCATTATGCCAACTGAGATGAAAGCTTCTGAGGAGACAGGTTAACAATAATTAACAATGAGGGCAACCCCGGTGAGAAGTCCCAGGGAGACTTCTCTAAAAAAGTAATAGATCAGCTTATAGCTGAAGATTGGAGTATAACTGCTACGTAGATGAGAAGAGTGGTTCAAGAATGGGAAACACCGTGTTTGAAATCAATTTCATGGGCTGGACAAGATTTTTGAAGGCTGGAGCTTGGTCTGGTGTTGTCTAATCACCTAAGACAGGGTTATCCATGAATTCCTTTTCTCTCCTGACACTGTGTGTATTTCCGTGTTTTTCCACTAGATGACAAACTACCCTAGGGTAGGTATACATATGCTTAGCAAACAATGAAATATAAGGAAATATGGCAATGTATTCTGAGGTGAGAGTTTAGTGAATACATTAGGAGCTTCACAGTCTGTATGACTGCTGCTCTGCCTCAGTTTTCTTTCACCTGTTTTTTGCCTCATGAGTGTGTGCAGCCAGCTGCCGGTAATCCAGATGAGCAATGAAAATTAAAGAGCGGGGCCTTATTCTGTCCTAGTGGGACTTCAGTATTTCCCCATCCGTTTGTTTCTTTAACCATTAGGGTTTATATTAAACCATCCCCAGCTAGCATACAGGTTCGGCTCATGAAAATATTAAAACACCTAAGTTTTTCTTGGGAGATTTATGAATATGCATGTAAGAAGCTGTTCTTCCTTCAGTGTGGCCTCCTGGAGAGGATTCTGAGCTGGAAGGTCAAAGCCCTGAGTTTTATTCTGGGCTTTGCTACTCACTCCCTCTGTGACCTTGGGCAAGGTGCTTAGCCACTCCACAGGCAACTGTTCCTGTGTTGATGAAGAGGTGAGTGATGATGGCTGAAACCGCCTTCCATATAGAGAAAGCCGGAAGATTAATGAGACACTGTTTACAAAGCACTCTGAACTCTCTGGAAAAGAGGAGCTGCAGAAACAGAGAATGCAGCTATTGTCATTCAATAACATGCTTACTGTGCGTTCCCTGTGGCTTTCTCAAAAATTGGGGAAGGGTCGTGAAGTCAGCATGTATAGGTCCTATTCTGTAACACCCTCTCCCCACACCCCTGCAATAAACTACCCATTACATTAGTCTTTATCTCATTTCCGGTATGTGTGATCTATCTTTAGAATGAAAAGGTCAAACCCAGAATCTTTCAGCAATACAAGTTCTTTTAAAACATAGCAACTCAATGGCCATTTTTTTGAAACCTCTGACAATGGGACATCACCTCAGAGTGAGATCAGGTCCCTACTTTCCTGGTAAACAACTCAAGGGCCAAACTACTCTTTGCTTGTTAATGACAATTTCAATCTATCCTGCACCTGTATCTACTAAGCCACTAAGTGAGCCGTGGGTTAGAAATCAACTTACCTGTTCTCATTTACTTCTCTATGAGCTTGAAAGTCCTTTATGAGGAAGGGGCTGGAAAAAAAAGGAGGGAGGGACAAAAGGCATGGACTATATGCACTCACATTGATTAGCCCTCACAATCAGAAGTTGACTCCACTGTGGTCGTGATACAGTGGCACCATGAACTTGACCACCCTTCCTTTCATTTGCATACATTGCGCTTCAAACAGTGTGCTTTTTAGAACTGGCTAGTCTCTTACGTGCAAGGCCTTAATATTCAGAATGTGCGGAATGTGGAAAAATTGATTCTCCACTGAGAATCTCAATCTCACATTAGCAGACTCTTTTGCATTTAATTTTGTCTGCTGTTTATATTAAAGGCAGAGAGGTTTCTTTTGACACCGAGACTTTTAAAATACATGTAGGTAAAGTCCTTTTAAGTATCCGATGTTTCATCTTCTTGTTAGGATGGATTTGAAAAGCTCTTTGCTCAGACTCTAAAGTTCCAGGTGACCAACAGTAGAGACAGCTACATTGACCTTATAGCTTGTTTGTTTCAGGGGCAGGGTGAACGGAAAAAGTCATGGTCTGAATACATTCAGCTGCAGATGTTATATCACTGGAAAGTGCTGACTGCTTCTAAGATATACAAAAACTTAGGAAAGAATATACTAAGTTGTCAAAAAATAATTCTGAGTTTAGCTGAAATCTCTCAGTGTTTGATATATATATAATAAAACTTAGAAACTAGGGTCCTGTAATAACTTTCTCTGTTTTTACCTGGTGTGTCACATTTCTCTTAGCATGAGAGAGCTATGTTTTTTGGGATTCCTGGAATGAAATGTTCCAATGCAAACCATATTAGAACAATGCAAATGATTACGTGTAAATTTTAGAAAATCTTCCAAATGGATTGTGCTCAGTCTTGATTTTAGTCCACAATGTCCTTGTGGGACTAAAGAAGCAATGTTCACTTTTTTGTGTTTCAGGATAGAGACAGAGAACAGGCTTCCTAATTCCTTGACCTCAAGGATCCCAGTTAGGACCCGAAGTTCACAGTGTATCTCTCTATCAGATCTCATGTGGAAAGAGAGAAATAAAGGGAGAGAAGGAAGAAAAAGAGTATAATTAAGCAACTTTTTAAACCATTGCTATCTATACGGGGAAAGAGATCATTTGTGGCAGGTTAACAATGTCTTCTCATGGTGTCCACATTCAATCTCCTTATATGGTAAAGGGTAAATATTTAGACATGGTTAAGATTAGAGATCATTTTGGATCCTTGGCCAGGCCCTGTATAGTCATAAGGGTTATTGTAAGAACAAGAGCAAGAAGAAGTAAGCCATGGAAAGGCAGTTAGCGGTGATGAGGGAATGCTGTATATTAGAATTTAAAGACGAAGGAAGCAGCCATAAGACAAGAAGCAAAAGTGGATTGCTAGAGGCTGGAGATGAGAAGGAAACTGAGCTTTCACCAGAGATCCAGGAAGGAACACAGGAGGCCTAGTGACACCTTCACTTTAGCACCCCAGAACTCTTACTGGGCTTCCGACATCCAGAAGCAAACGAAAGTAAGTTTGTGCGGTGTTAAACCATCAAGTATGTAGCAGTTTGTTAGAACAGCAGTAGGAAAGGAATTACATTCTGCAGGTAGCCTGGTCATTGAAGCTTCAAAGTGGATTGGTGAGCAAAACATTTCTGGGGAACTATGACAGGGGCCTTTGATCTATAATTTGAGATAAACTCGGCACCTCGTGGTAGAATTCTTCATGCTTCCAGACCTGCCATGGGAAAGAGTAGAAGCTTCTTATTCTTCAAAACGAAAAATCTCCATATATACTAGACTCAACCCCCTATCACACCGCTCAGATTTATTTATATGAATTCAAAAAAAAAGTGGGTATGTCAGATCTCATTTTAGGATTTCAAGTATGATTGATGTGACAGTGGAACCCTAGGAAACAGCTCAGTGGGAAAGAAGAGTATTTGTTACAAAGACAATGTGGCGTGAGTAAATTGTGTGGGTGAGTTTGTGTGGTGAGGAGAGTGTAGCAGATGCCAAAGGAAAAATACCTTGAACAGAAACAAAAGTACCATGAAAAGTAGCAGTAAAAATCTCTCCAATATTTACAGACTCACAAACCTTCTTTTCAATGGCTTCCAACATACTTAGGTATGGCTTATAGAAATTCCCCGGAGTGTTGATAAACTTCAGCTAATACCACGTATGACCAAATTGCTGAAATCAATTTCTTACTGGACCCTGAAAGCTTTATGATGCTTTTTCATTAATACCACTAGTAAACAGAAGGAAGTCAGTGCGCTACCAGTGGATTACCAAGCAGGGAGAGTCCAGTCAGGATCAGCGTATTTTGAAGTTTTAAGCCTTTGACCTAATACTAGGGAGGCTGTGGCCAGAGGATCAGGAGTATGGCCAACCTGGGCTGCATAGCAAGACCCCATTTCCATGCACAAATAAATAAAGGAAATTCAACAAGGCTATTGAGCCTTTGCCCCATATCTTTGGACAAGTTTCACAACCTGTGAGTCTCAGCTTTTCATCTTGGAATGAGTATAGCAGAACCTCATCTTGATAGCATTCTGAGGATATTTTGGTAAATGATATCAGTTTTCTTAAGGCTAGCCTAGAGTCCCATAAACACCAGTGATCAGGAGACCTGGATTGGCAACAAGGGTAATTTAATTAGATGACAATGAGGTAAGCGAGGTAGGTAAAAGAACTAAGATCTGAAATGGTTCAAAACCAGGAGCAGCCAGGGGAGACATGACTCAGACGTGAATGTATGGTAGGAAGCTGTTCCCCAGCCTCAGCACAATGTGCTGTTTCAGTGCACACAAGCATCAAACACCATGGAATCCCAGCTACCCATGGAGACAGGGTGCAGGTCAAGACATAAGACAAGAACCAAATAACTTTTGATAGGCAAACAGACATACAAGTCCAGTTATAAAAGCTAGACTATGTCAGGGCTCAGAAACCAGGAAAGGAGTCTTTCAAGATCAAGGTCAGAAGAGCATGACTTTCAAGATCAAGGTCAGAAGAGCATGACAGGAGATCTAAGCCATTAAAAGGATTAAGTCAAAGCCTGAGGAAAGGTTCAATTCACAGGTGTTATCCAGTTATGCTGGGTCGGATTAAACAGGCAAGGAAGAGTTTGTCCAAGGCTACTGTAGTAAGGGAGAGTGATTGAACTACACTATGCTGTAAGAAAGAAAGAGGGAGTTTTCAATACTGAGATGAGCTAAGGGGAAAGCACTAGAGGACAGTAGAGAAGAGGGTAGTTAGTAGCACTGGGTCATCTGTGTTTGATGACTGATACCTAAGATCATAGAAGTTTGGTCTCTGCCTTTCCACAGAGCTGAGGAGAGGTCACTGTTGTGATATGGATAGAAAATGTTCCCCATAAGGTCACATCCCCAGCAGCTGACACATCTAGAGAATGTGACGGAGTATTTAGGAAGTGAGGTCTAGCTGGATAAAGTAGGCACACAGGATTAGGCCTGGAGGCCTACGACCAGACCCAGGTCTGGATCTAGTTTCTTTCTGCTTCGTGAAGAGTACTGAGTAATTAGGACATTTCATGCCTACGCACCATGATAGACTCTAAGCCCACACTTCCCCAATCATGAGTTACAAGAAATCCCACTGCTTTTGAGCTCCTTTTGTCAGATAGAGAATACCAGTCCCCACAATGTAACAGTAGCCAAGACAACCAGTCTTCTGTGATGGTTGCATTTCAAAGGGACACTGCCTAGATTTTTAAGGGAGACTTTCTTAGACTGTAAGACAATTGGGAAGCTGAGAGAAACTTTACATCTCCGTGGAAGTGGGAGGTAGAGAAAGAATTTATAATGTCAAGTTTTATTAAGTGAAAGCTAAGAAAAGAGAAGATGTAAGTCTACAGTCAGAAAGAAAATCAAAATCTAGTCAAACTACGGGAACTTTAAGTCCTTCTTGGCCTTTAGGCAACTTATGGCTACTGCTTACAGGGCTTTTAAGTTCCGCATTAAAAAAGGTCCCAGGTGAATACTGTCCCAGCTCCAGCCTAGCAGATGAAAAGCTAGGGTCGCCATTTCAGTGTTCAACAGTCTGAGGGGTCAGAATACAAAAGTCATGGCTCTCCTTTGAAAACATTTGTCAAAGAACTCCCCTACTGCCTACTGTACTGTCTTTAATTCTCAAGTTTCATTTTCCTAAGGGTAAAATGAGGCCTTCTTGTTGCTGGTCTTATTTCCAACCGTGGAACACTGGAATGGTTTCCTTATATCAAGTCACTTCCTGGACTTACTTGGAGGAGCCTCTGAGAGTGTGTTACATGTAAATGTATCCAGGAGTCCGTTCTACGAGGACCAGGCCACTCCCATTCTCCTGTCTTCTGCTCCAAGTTCTTTGGAGATTTTTGAACTGAGTCCTCATCCCAGCTCCGGCTGCAGGTTCCTATCGAGGAGAATCTGAATCCATGACATTCCTTCATTCAAATGTCTAACACCACCAAGCTGGGATGGCATTGCCTCTGGTTGCTGTTTGAAGTTATGGAGAATCGATATTGCCCCCCCCCCCCAAAAAAAGGATATAGCTCCCAGCTTGATTGCAACTGAAGTCACTGGTGGGAATGGTGTGTTGTAGCCCATGATGGGCAAACACTGTCCAGTGGCAGACTGCCGGGCTTTCATTATGATGCGAGATACTGTGCATTTCCAATGACTCCAGGGACCTTGTAAGAAAACAGCTCTTTTGGTTTATTCTACTAGCTCCCCTCTTCCAGGTTTCAAGGTCACTTGGCTGGGAGAGAATGCAAGTGACAAACAATATCTTGCATTTAAGATTAAGCCAGCTGTCCAATGCTTCCATACTTTACTAAAGGAAGTTTAATATGCCAGTTTCTCTCCTCTCTTAAGAATGAACCTTTCCCAGAAGACTACTCAGTCCCTGTGACACATAAACACTTCCTGGCCCTGACCTCTGTGACTTCTTTGCTTACCCAGGCAAGTGTGATTGTCAGTGGCATTTTCTACCCATGCCAGTGACAAGTAACTTAGAGACCCCATGTAACTACAACCAGCCAAATGAATGAATAGCAGAAGGACTTGCTATGTCCACAGTAGTGGACTTTTGGTTAATATCAGTGTTTGGAATTCAGTGACAAGTTTAAAATGAACGTTCTTCTATTCAGTTAAGGAGGTAAATCTGAGGGAAGGATGCACATTGCTTTACCAAGTGCCCAATGGATCTATTATCACTCTGAGTTTTGAGAGGAGCAATGCATTTCTCACAAACTGTTCCACCGTTTTGAAAGTCGTTCTTTAAAAAAAAAAAAAGAAAAAGAAAAAAAATTATCACTAACAGTTTACGCATGGAATTATCTTAATGCCCTCAGCAGCCCCACCAATAGGAATGTGCTCTGTTTTCCAGAACCTGTGGACTTAGCCATTAATTAATTGTTTGAGACCAGATCTCTTTTATGTTGCCCAGACTTATCTAGAACTCCAGGGTTAACAAGACCCTTCTGCTTCAGCTTCCTGGATAGTTGGGAATTGACACTCAGCTACTGCCAATAATTTGCAACTAACTGCTTTTTATTTCCTTAGAAAACTGGTACCAGTGAATTTAAAGACAAGGATAAAAAAAATCTAAACAACAGTGTTAGTCACTTAAGGCACCAGGATCTTAGCTTAAAAGGTCTCTAGAGGATCCCAGTCGCAGCTAACCTGGACTAACAAAATAGAGCAGATTGGCAATGCTTGCGCATGTCAAAGAGAAGCATTAAGAAACTTAGTAATAGTTTTCATCAGAACCGGCAGAAATTTCCTTAGACTTTACCTGTATTCTTTCCGTGTTAAAGTACACATCGCCACTCCAGTTAAAGAACAGTGTGTGTATAAAGATTTTTATCCCTGTATATAGAGCACATATTCCAAAAGTAACATTCTTTAAGTCACAATCGGTGCTAAGTAAATCTTAAGCATGCTTCCTGTTTGGTTTGGTTATTTAAGTAAAATTTATTTCCTGGAAAAGCTAAAAATATTCCTGAGATAAATTGCTGGCTGGGACACGTTTGCTCTGCAGGTGTCCCCAGTATCTGTTTTGGCGCCTGGAGCACACGGTCTCTCTACAACACACGGTAAGGACATGCCTGGATGTTAATGAACTTCTTGATTTATAAAGAGATGATAATGTGATTAATTTATTATTATCCACAGTCAAAGGGCAGCTTGGGTTTTATTGACTCTTCCTTCTGCAGATCTGAAATAGGTTAGATGTTATCTAGTACCTGGTACCATAGAAGTTCTTGTGATTTCTTGGTTTTCTAATTTGTAAGATGCAAGGTTTGGACAGAAAAACTCTACAGTTTCTTCAAGTTCTGAATGCCTTAATCTTCAGTTGCTAGACTTATAGGTATTAATGTCGAGCAACGCTGTACTATTAGAAGAACGTCACCCTTTAAAAGGGTGGAGGTGTAGCCGGGCGGTGGTGGCGCACGCCTTTAATCTCAGCACTTGGGAGGCAGAGGCAGGCGGATTTTTGAGTTCGAGGCCAACCTGGTCTACAGAGTGAGTTCCAGGACAACCAGAACTACACAGAGAAACCCTATCTCAAAAAACATAAAAACAAAACACATAAAAGGGTGGAGGTGGGGTTTGGGGTAGAGGAGAAGCAGCTTGCAGATTGCTTCAAGGCCACTAGGGGGCAGGTGTTTACACATCTGTGATTAAGACCGAGTAGACAGAGAATGGCGCCCATGAGCTGCTATTGTGGCATAGGATTACATAAATTGCATAACACTTCACACTTGAACAAATACTCCACAAGGAGAACACAGTGTTCTTTTTTGGCAGTTAAGAGAAACTGGCATTGTCAGGGCATAGAAATTCACCAAAACTATGGTCTAAGTTGCCAGCATCTGGTTTTTGCTTTGCACATGTCTGAGATGCCTGAATTACTGAATTCTATGCCACACTGCGGTTGGTGGGAAACCTGGGGATTGGTTTCACTCAATGCGCAGGATACAAGGAACAACTACGTCACCCATGTGTGGTCTGCAAACGGGGTGGGATGAAGTCGCGAAAAGCCAGGTTGGAGAGACAGACCGCTTTCTGAAGCACTGAGAAGTGAATTAAAAAAAATAAAAATCAAAGAAAAACCATCTTGAAAAAATTGGCTGCTGGTGGTACTGTCTCCTCTGCGTTGACATCATCCATCAACCGACAGTGTAGGAGAGCTGTCAAATGCTGGCAGCCCTAGAGATAAGAGAAATAGTTAGGCGCTCGAACAATGGAGTGTTTCAGCACACAGCTGGAGCCCCGCTTGGTGGTTATTGGGGGGGGGGGGGCAGTATAATGGCAAAAGGGAAGAAGAAGTTGGGCATTTGTTCAAAACTTCAATTAGAATGCATCTGATTCATAATTTTATTTATTGTCAGAATAAACTTTCTGCCCTGCCCTGCACATGGTGCGTGGCTACCGCCTTATTCATTTTTCTGCTGTTATTTGTACTTGGGTTTGGTGTTTCTCAATGTATTCTTCCTCACAGTAGCTGTTGACAGGTCCAGCCCTGTAACCATCTGGCTCCTGAAGTAATGAGACCAAATGAAATGGAGCTTGAAGAAATTAACATTCTTTCCATAATCTATTAATAACTGAAAAGTGTTGATTTTAGTGACAGCCAGATACTTTATTATGAAGCATATTGGTTAATTAAGAGCATCATAATGAAGGTTATAGGAATGCATATCCCTCCAGAAACACATATTTTTAATAAGCATAATTTGATTCTTCTCACGCACTCCAAAAAAAAAAAAAAAAAAAAACCAGTGAAAATGTTATGCACAAAGAAACTCTCAACAAAAAAATAAACACTTAATTTTGTATGTGTGCACCACACTACTGTTGTTTGGTTAAGTATGCATCTCAAATACAGCTGCTGGATTCCAAAGGAATTTGCAGATAATTACAGGTCTTCCTATTTTATCCCTCCACTGTCTGAAAATACTCTCATCTCTCTACTATCAGCCCATGTTTGTGAGTCTTAGGCTCCTTACAGGGGTAGGGAGGAAGGGAATCGTCCACATTGCCAAAATTAAAAAACACACAGACTTTGGTATTTAGATCATAGATAATGATATTTCCTTGCTCAACTCTGATGTTTGCAAACATTTTCCTTGTGCCTGTGAGACTTTCATGAAAACTCTAGCTTGTACACAGAGCTACCATTAATAATAGATGTGTTACCGCACCTTGGTTCACCTTTCCCTCCTATGGAGCTCGGAGAAGTTCTGGGTAGCGATTGTTACCATGTTGCTGTGCATTGTGGATGCCCACTTCCAGCCAGTGGGTGCAAAATGCACTCCCAGCCCTTATTAAGAAATCCCGTTTTTTCTATGTCTGGCATCTTCATTTAGAGTTAACATGCATGTGTGCTTCTTAGGCAAATTCAGCATCATTTCCCCCTCTTAACCAGTATCCCATTTACAAAAAAGGACAGAAGTGATTTCCCAAGTCTTCCCCACTGAGACTGTTTGGAACTATTTATGTGCACACACCACTGTCCTGCTCTGCATCCTTTCTGTCATGCAAGCCCGCCTTACACTGGCTACCCAAGAAGTCCCCAGATAACAGCCAATGTATCCCTCTAGCACATTCTCCTCTCTCTCTCTTTCTCTCTCTCTCTCTCCATGTACATATGTATATAATTCAAGGGAAAGCTGGCTCATGACACTCAGGATTTGATTTTTTTCTGCTTTTGGTCACAATTATCCTGTTTTGTTGTCAAAGCTGGAGAATGAGCAAATGAGGAGCCGGTCTTCAATGTAAACACTGCCTTTCTGAGCAGAATGAAAGCATCGAGTTTTTCCAGTCTCTTTGCTGTATTCAACCTCCCTTCCAGTTCTTCCTCCCTATCATCCTTCCAGAGTTCTCTCTCTCTCTCTCTCTCTCTCTCTCTCTCTCTCTCTCTCTCTCTC
>JANHMN010000006.1:51840859-51856930 GCA_030674055.1 Rhabdomys pumilio
CTCTCTCTCTCTCTCTCTCTCTCTCTCTCTCTCTCTCTCTCTCTCTCGTGTGTGTGTGTGTGTGTGTGTGTGTGTGTGTGTTTTCCATTCCTTGTACAGTTGATGCCAGATGTGTGTCAACCCCTTGTGACACTGCACTCTCACCACTGGACTCAGGATGTTTGGGAGCTCACTTTCACACTCTCTAATAAGGCCTCCAGTGTCTCTCTGTCAACCATTTACCCCTGTTTATTTGGAGAACTAAGTTTACTTTCTGAAATACAGTTATTAAATAGAATAAGGCTCACTTAGCTTAGGGTAATGGCAATGACCTAGAATTACCATACAGGGCTCAGCACATCAGATAACCAGGCTGGGAATCGGCCAGTCTGCTTAGTTCTGTCCTACTGTAGTCACTGTAACGACTATTCAAAAAATATAATATTCAATATCCTAGTCTGAACGAGGGATTTGAAGGATTATAAGACCAAATCAAGAACTATGACTATTGCTTCAAGACAATTGTTATGTAGCTAATTCCTCCAAATTCAGACACTCTTCCACAAGAGAAGACACTTTCCTAAGACTTAGAAAGTAAAGAAAACGTATAGGTCCCACCTCCATAGAAAATGAAACATAAAATTCACAAGGTTACAAAGGCAGAAACAAGTAGGTAGACTAAGACTCTCCCACCTGGACTGCCTAGGCTGGGTAGAGGTGGGGTGAGAAGGTGGGGTAGGGTTGAGGCACCCTTCTATGGTCACTCATGCTTGGGTAGGCTCTCTGGTCATACAGCTACCATTGAGTTACCCATGCTTTTATAAGTAATCCCAATAGACTCACCAGTTCACTAAGCTGGATATGTGTGAAATTGTTTTTTTGACCTACCATCAGTGCCCTATCAGGCAGGAAGAGGATTAGTTCATATCTCCACAGGAAAGATTCCCACCATAGCCAGTCATTCCTAGAATATGTTGCATAATTAAGTGTTAATCGTATATAATCATGTACTTCATATGGCCCATTACATGTGTCATTATACATGGAACACTATGTACATTATAGTAGTATATCCAGGTGATATAAGTGTATGGTTGAAGTATAGTGCTGAATTATTCTTTCAAAGGATTGAGGAAGGACAAAAATGAAATAAATAAAATATTGGAAAAAAATCTCTCAAAATCAGTGCCATATAAATCAATGCCAGTGAGTGGACTTGAGGGGATTATCAAGAATGCATTAGTCTTAGTGATGCTCTGATGTCTCACCCTTGGTCATATTAAAAGTATCCACCCTCTCACATCAATAGTGTCAATGAGAAGGTATAAAAAACATCAACACAAGGCTCAGACCAAACTTATTACTCCAGAGCTTCGTGGATGCATTGGGATTGGTCCAAGTTCTCCACTTAGTCTTCCAATCACCATCAGAAAACATTGACATTAGGCTCTCCTGTCTTTTCCTGTCTCTAGGCTGTCGTGCTTGCTCCTGTCTACCACCTTCATGTTACCAATCCATTTAGGCAATTCTCTAGCTTGAACCTGCCTTGTATTCTTCCAGCCAGTATGATTCTTTTTCCTATGAACCATGTGCATTACAGCTGAGGATAACTGGAAGTCAATTTACCTGATCAGGGCAGCAGCAACAGATAACATTCCGAGTGTATTATGTATATTTGCTGACTTAAATTAGTACCTTACAGTTTGCTTGGATCTTTAAGAGTTAAAGAGCCATGTCTGACACAGAAGGGTGCTCCATGACTTACAGATGGCATGGGTCACATGGTAAACCACCGATGTATTCTTGTAGATTTTTTTTTCCTCATTACCAGGTGAGGTTGGGTCATTCTGTCTTGTTACTGGTGAAATGACAGACATGGAAGTCTGCTAATGTTAGGTTTAAAATGTGGAACATTTTATGATACGAAAGTAAAATGGCAAGTTAAGTCTACAAAATGTCCCTAGTTTTTTGGTGATAGTGTTCAGTAGTAAAATAAGCACAAACAAGTCCATGATTCAATCCTCAGAACCACAAAACAAAACAATAACTTTAAAATGTCTGTCTTAATTTTTCTTCTGTTATTGTAATAAAATACTCTGGCAAAAAAGCAACTTGAAGGAGAAAGGGTTTGCTCTGTCTTGTCTGGCTCACTGTTCAAAGATATAGTTCATTATGGCAGAGGAGTCCAGGCATTGAGATCTTGGAGCAGCTGCTCAGATCATATTCCCAATCAGGAAGCAGAGAGTGATGAATGCCTGTTGCTGCTCAGCTCTCATACTTTAAACAATCCAGAATTCTAGCCAGGGAATGATGGCACCCATGGTGGGTGGATCTTCACTACTCCATAAGCGTGATCAAGATTATGCCCCATGGGCATGGCCAAAGCCAATCTTGGATGATTCTAGGTACTTTCCAGGTGACAACACTAACTATTCTGCCAAATTCATGCTAACAAGTTTTAAAATTATGCACTTAAAACCAAACTCATGATTGGAGATTAAGAAAAACAATCTGAGAATTAGAACAATGTTCTTTAAACATGTGAAATACAACCAAATCTGTCTAAACTGCCTAAAATACAGAGCTTAAGAACTTAGAAAAGCTTAGGTTGCATGCTAGGGCTCATGGTCTACTTTTGTATTTAAAAGTAGCTAAAGAGTAACATTGAAAATGTAAATCTGGGAACAGAAAGAGAAATACAGCCTTAGAAATGAGCTTATTTTCTCAAGGGCTAGAATTTTTTTGTATTGTTCCTTTTTCACAAAATGGAGTATAAATTCAATAATACATTTAGTGATTTAAATTATGAGGAAAACCAATAAAATTAAATTGTTTTTAAATGACAGACTATCACTTTAAAGTACTTACTATAAATAGAATAATTTAAATAAGTTATGCTAAGGTGAATGTCTTGCTTTGCCCACCTTACTAATTTTCTACAGATTATGAGTAGGATAATGACAAAATATTTTTTTAGCTGCTCTATTTTATTTCATTTATTTATTTTTCAGATAAACACAGTGATTTCTTAAAACTGTTTTATTTATTTACATTCCAAATATTGTCCCCCTTATTGGTCCCCTCCCAAGAGTTCTTTACCCCATCCTCTCTCCTCTTTGTCTCTGAGAGGGTGTTTCCCCACCTCACCTTCCACACCACACACACATTTCCTTTCCCTGGGGCGTCAAGTCTCTACAGAATTAGGCACATCCTCTCCCACTGAGACCAGACAGGGCAGTCCTCTGCTACATATGTGCCAGGGACCACAGACCAACCCATGTATGCTCTTTGGTTGGTGGCTTAGTCTCTGGGAGCTCTGAGGGGTCTCGGTTAGTTGATGCTGTTGGTCTTCCTATGGTGTTGACACCCCTTCAGCTCATTCAGTTCTTCCCTTAACTCTTCCATAGGGGTCCCAACCTCAGTCTAATGGTTGGCTGTAAGTATGGAAACCTTGGTGTCTAGATGTGATGAGGATGTAAAGTCACTGGATGTGCACTGGAAGAAATGAGCAGAGCTGGGTGACATTATCCTTGGCTGACTTCTAACAAACCAACTGGCAAAGCAATGACTACACCCTACCCCTTCCTGCCCATCTCCAGGTAAATTAAACTTTTGTTATTGTCTCTCCAGGAGTCATAGGAAAAGGACAATTCTGGAAACCCTATTCAGTTTATACAGTGTAGTCACAACTGCATTCGGTTTACTGAAAATCACGGTAAGGTATTAGAGGTGGGCAGTGTACAATACAAATACCCTACACCTGTGCCCGGGAAGAGGCTTTGTCTCAAAGGACAGACAATAAGGCTCATTCAGTGGTACAAGGTGACATTTCATAATATTAAAATGGATACCATAGACATAATTTAGAATGTAAAAAGTAAATAAAAATAATGATCCCAAAAGCATTTTCTACTTGTTAGAAAAAAAATCACTTTCATTTATTTTTTTCTTATTTGAATTTTCTTAGTATACTTCAAAAATTCTATGTAAGAAAAAAAAAGGGTTTAAAAATGCAGAGTTCTGAATAACTGGTCTAATTTCATTCACTGAATTGAGGAATTCATAAATTTTTCTGGCTTCAGGATAACCTTTGTTGAATCACATTCTCAGAACATATGTTCTTTGAGTAAATGTGAACCCATTTTGTGGAAAGAATAATGTCCTTTTCGGGGGGTCTGAAAGCCTTTTTGTTGGTATCCAAGAGAAACAGACTGAGAACCATAGGGGAAAACTGTGTCTGAATTTGGCCTATTTACCAGATGTGTGATTTTCAAGTCTCCCCCCTTCACATAACTACCTCAAGGGAGAGGCATAGCCTTTGAGAGAGGAGCAAGAGAGAAAGATCAGCTTGAATGATAATGAGGTTTGCAAAGGCAGACCTTTACTTTTACAGACAAATGGGATAGATGGCTTTTTGATGTCAGTTTACAACAGCCATTAGCTATGATAGGAGTTACAGATGCATCATGAGAAGAATGTACTCCCATGGATTAGGTAGCAAAGGTCTTTCTCTCTCTGAGCTTCATTATTACCACAAAAGGCTCATTCATACACTGCGAATGGGAGGTAGATACATGCTTCGGAGAATAGATTTCATGGAATGAAGCTCCAGTCAGCTACTCCCTAATTCATGTACATATGGAAGAAGAGTGCTTCATTGTCTCTGTGCCGTCTGTAGGTCAGCTCCTTTGTGGTCCCTGACCTTTCTCCCTTTCCCCTTTGCTTGCACAACCTCTTGCTCAAAACCATTGAGATTGCCCTGAACGCATCCCCAAGTGGTCTGCTATCACTGGAAACAACTGGACTTGCCTGAGGCAGCCTGTCTCATTGAAGCTGTGTGCTGATCATGTGGATTACAGTTTGTAAGAAAATCTGCCCCACGTAGAAACTTAGACTGATTTCCTAGTTTTTGTTCTCTCTGTGTGTCTCTGTCTGTCTGTCTCTCTATATATCTTTCCTGGTTCCTCTCTCCCTGCTTCCCTCCCTCCCTCCTTCCGTCCCTTGCTCCCTCCCTTCCCTCTCCCCTCTCCCTCCTTTCCTTTCTCCCTCTTCCTCTCCCCCTCCCCCTCCGTTTCTCTCTCCCTTCCCCCCTCTCTCTTTCAGCTTGACAGAGCCAAGAGCGAAGAAGTAGTACACATTTCAGAAATTGGGGAATTGGTTGACATTATTTATCACAATACAAAAATCAGAATTTTGAAGCATTTCCAAACAACACTTAGAATCCAAATGGCTTTGCTCGTAGGGCCTGAAGGAAAAACTCAAAGTTACCAAGTCTTCTGTAATCAAGTCCAGCAGCCTTGGGAAAAGTGAACACGGTGAAATATTTCAATGTATATAGAGAAGTTTATACCTCTGTAATTGGCTTTGCCAATTTTTTTTCTGTTTTCAAAGTGTTCCTGGATAAGTGGTGGATGAGAAGAGCCACAGGGAGCAAGCTGGAGAGACATCAGAGAAGCAGCCGGAGCTCACCAAATTGGAACACCAGATATAACATCTGTGGTTAAGAAAAACAAGTATAGGATTATCTCTGCAAAGAGTTTGTCCAGTGTGACAGAGAGCTTGCCTAAATGTTTTTGGCTAACCATTCCACTTAAAAAATGAAACCAACAACCCCTCAAACTCTGCTTTATGTTTTTAATTTTTTAAAAATATATACCTAATATGTATTTGTATACACACATTTAATATGTATGTACACACACATACACACACGTGTGCCATGTAGCACAAGCAGAGATCAGAGACCTACTGAGAAAGTAAAGTTCTTTCTGCCATGTGGGTCCTGGGGTCTAAGCTATGTCTAAGCTTTGGCAGCAGGTACTTGATCCTCTCCGGGCTCAGCTTTCCTTATATTTTTCTGCATATGTCCTTCCCAAGGTCATGAAGAGAACTTGGCAAAGGAGAGCCTCTGCTTTGATTTGGTTACATCACCTGAGATGATCTCTGAGAATTTATTACACAAGGAAATTCAGCTCACACAGGCCGGCCAGGACTTGCATACTTATATTGCAAGTATCTGTGTGCATTGGTTGTATGCTACTGCTTTTGATGGAAAGGGAAATTGTGCTACATATTTGTTTGTTCTCTTTTACTAGGTGAACCTTGACTGTGATACTCTTGCTGGGGCTTTGGGAGACTACATACATTCAGTTTTCATCCCTTTGCTGGTGTGAAATCAGGAGGGACTTCAGTGGGTCAGCACAATAACGTCTTTCCTGGCTAGTCTTTTCAGATTAATACTTCTCACGTTGGGCTTTGGTAGGCTTCTTATCTCCATGGAGATGGGAGCCTGGCTATTGAGAACCATTTTTAAATAATCTCAGTTAACATCCCTGATTATACCTGGTAAGCTCTTTTCTTCCATATACTAAATAAATCTTGCCATTTTTCTATATAATATTGATTTCTAAACTTTTTTTTAAAAAAAATTCTTTCAATTCCCCATCTCCATTTTCAGCACAGAATCCTAGTCAAAACTGTTGCTTCAGAATAGACCAGGAAGAGATTAAGAAAAAGGACCCCTAGAATCTATCTATTCTATTCTAAGAAGTTGCAGTAAGAACTTTGGCTTCATTAAAAACCCAGTTATGTTATGTGAATATGTTTTTTATTTAAGCCGAGGGGTGAGCTAAACGGTTGCTTCACAGCAGGTGATTATCATTTGCCCCATGTCCTAGCAGCAGTGTGATCTTTGCCAGCTGCAAATAGTTTAATTCTGGGGACTCTGAAGAGTGTATAACTGAGAGAGCCCTGACAGGGCCTGGGATGGTTGCTGATTCCCCTGATGCTCCCAGTTGTTATCATTGTGTTTTGACAAGAAGTTGGAGATATCCTGACAACAAAGACTGAGCTTGCCCAAGGAACCCAGAACCCCCAACCAGTAGGAAATAATCTATTTTATTATGGGCAAGGGATTTACACCCCTTCCCCCAAACCTTCTTCTTCTACCTAATGTTGGGGTTTGGAAGGAATTAAATTGGAATAAGGGTTGGAAGGGTGATAGAGATAAGAACCCAGTAAAGCAACACAAACATTTAGGAGTCCCTGGTTTTTTGTTTGTATTGTTGTTGCTGTTTTGAGGGGCTTTTATGTTTTTTTGTTTTTCTTTTTTTTTCTTTCTCTTTTTTTTCTCTTTTTGGTTGTGAGCTTATCTTTCAATGACAGAGCCATCTCTTATCTGTCATTCGATGGAAGCCCTAGAACGGGTTCTGATACCCAAGGGTAGAGAGTCTAGAGTCCTGTGCACAGGCTACCCTGCTTCTATAATAAACTGTAGCTTATAATTTCAGATTATAATACTGTTGTATGCAGAAGCCCAATAATGCACACACCACCACCACCCCACTTACCTAAGCTTCCCCGAACTCTCATTTCTTACTCTGCACTTATTCACAGATGGATGCTGTTATAATTTCCCACACCATTCTCTAGATTTGGTATCTATAGTGATCTGTCCTCAATTTGTGAGCCTCCATGTCTGTTCGTGAACCACACATTCCATCCATTAATTACACTTCTTTGACATTCTTCTGAGTTGCTGTAGTGACACGCTACAGCTTGGAAGGTTTGACAACAGACATTTATTGCCTTACAGTTCTGAAGATGAGAAGAAGTCAATGCTCAAGAAACTGACAAATACAGATTGTTGTCAGTACAGTCTTTCGGGCATGAGGGTCCACCTTCATGGTTTGTCTTCAAATGGCCTATAGTTTATGCTCATGGAAAGAAAGAATCCACTGCTGTAACCCTTCTTATAAGGGTCAATTCGATCAGATTAGAATGTTACACTTATGATACCATTCGACCATAATTACATTCCTAAAGTTCCCATATCCAAATAAAGTCACATTGGAGTCTATGGCTATAACCTATACATTTTAGAAGTATGTATTCAGCCCTTTGTACAACTGATAGACTAGTCACCATGTTAGAGGTCATGAATGGATGTACCACTCTCGCTTGGATGACTTGGCCTAAAGCATATCACAAAATCATTAAACAGAAGAGAAACTAGCATTTATTTAACGAAGAAAACTACACGATCAAACTACATGGAAGATTTATCTGAATGTATTTCTACATTTCCTTATGGTTGACCTCTAAGGTGGTTTGAGGATTACCATATGCATAAGTGGACACCCCCTTTCCCCACCATGGGAAGACTGTGCCTTTGACCACTGAGTTTTCTTTGGTGATGGGGTAGTAACAGACATATTCTAGGAATAGGTAGGTTTACAGTGTATTTGTACAGAGGGACTGGATTCTATACTTTGTGTTTTGATGTGAAAAAAGCCTGTTTTTCTAGAGGATAAAAACAGGCAGGTGAGACTTGTGTTGATTTCAGTCTAATCTAGACTTAAGCAATCGAAACCTAACTGACTCATATACTCATAATAACTTAATAAATGATGATATGCCACTAAGTTTGGGGGGAGAATTTTTAGGTTGTGATTTAAATTTTTCTAATAAAAATAGACCTAAATCTATGGTTTAAGTTTATGTTATAGACAGTGGGAGATGAGGAGACTGTCATAAAATGCTGTTGAAAGTGATGTTATCTACACCAACAACTTATGCAATATATTGGCACAATTATGATGAAACTGTTAGCTTCATTAATACAGAAATTATAAATTATAAAATATGCAAAATGATATTTTTGGTTGGGTGAGGGGATTTTAAAACAAAAATCTTGGATTTGAAAATGTTTATTAACAAAAGTGGCTAACTAAACCAAGCGACAAATCACAAAAATTTATGTATGGTGACATTGCTTATCTGTAATAGTGCTATAATATGAGACTATACTTATTTTGTGTGTGTGTGTGTGTGTGCTCTGATATAACAACTCAAATAAAAAAGTGCACAATATGATATCTCCCACAATAGGTTACATGCTTGCAATTATTCTACAAAATTAAATGCTCTAGAAAAAGAAGTTATGGCAAAGAAGTAACATTCTAGAGCATACAACACTTTACAAACAGAAAATTCATGTATTTCTGCTCCATGTATTCATATTCATTTGTCCGCCAACAATAACAGAAATATATTTGATAGGAAGAGAGGAATTATCTTCTTTAATTGCTTTACTTTCCCAGCTGAAGCCTATTCTTCCTGGGACTTGAGAAGATTGGGGACATATATTAATTCTTCACTCTCTGATGGAATAAAGTCTGATGGCTTTTCCATAGGCCACCAGGATAATGCCACTTGTCATATTCAGCCTTTGGTACTACACGTCTGTAATACCTTCTAAGATAGACATACAGTTTATTCTTACCTCCATTTCAACTCCTGAAAAAGTTTCCCTTCAAACTGTGGATTCTCTATCTTGGTGTCAGAGTTGAAACTTGGAATAAAAATACGTTTTCACAAATTTTGAAGCTGAATAGTCACACTGGGGAAGAGAAATAACAACAACAACAAAACACTATTAACAAGGAACTGGGATTTTAAGTTCTTTCTCTAAGAACAGTTTTTCATAACCAGTTGGCTCCTATCCCAGGAAATGAAAGCGATGTATCCAGGAGGGTGGTCACCAGAAGTGTGTGATGCCTGAAACACATATGCTGATAATGTCTACTCAGAGAAGGTTCAACCCAGAAGAACTTAATTCTAAAACCGGGAGAGTGGAAGAAACTGGGTAAATCGTACCCCACTAATCTGTGTGATTTTTATGCCCATATGTAACAGTTAAAAGGAAGTATAACCAAACTTTTAAAAGAGGAAATAGTGCAGAAACTAAAAAATCATGAAAATTAACACTAGACCCCTTCAAAACTGTAAAACTATTTAACAGATGGCATGTGAGAACATAGACGAGAAAAACAATCATTACCGGGGTCAGAATGTTTGCTTATGGAAATCGTTTATGCTTTTAAAAAAAAACAGTGTATTTCAGAAAAGTGAACAAATGTTAATAGAAGCGTTTGATTTTATATGGCATTGGGGGAAGGAAACATTACCCCCTTGAACTACAGCATGGCATCTTTTTCATGCCAATTTCAAATATGTTTAAATGTCAACTAAATGTGCATTCCAGAGTGGGGGAGGCAGGGTGTTACTGTTTCTTTCCTAAATGCCTCCTCTTAAGAGTGACCAAGGGGGACAACGGAAGACTGAAGCTGGCACAGGAGGTTTCTCCTTTCTCTTTGTTCTTCTCATCAATTGGCATCTGAAGGTCACTTGTAAAAACATTTGTCATTCCTTAAACTGGTGCTCCTTGCAGACTCGTGTGGTCTACTTTCAGAACAATTTTGCAAACTGTACACAAATGAAAACCATGGAAGCTTTTTAATAAAGAAAAATCCCATTTGTAAATGAAACCCTGATTTCAATGTGCAAAGTTTTATAATGGTTCCAGAACCAGGATCACTGTGCTTGCAAAGACAGAAGTACCAGACAGGTAACCACAATTTCGAAGGCCCAAACATAGTTCCCTATGGCCTTATCTCTTAGCTACATGTTTTTAGTTGTTTGAGGTCTTTTTTTCCTTTTCTAATCCTAAAGGCATACTTGATCCCACAGCTACTAATCCTGGCTACTATTCTGTAACACCGAGTGTGGTATATTTGAGTTTCCATTATCCAATACTGAGTTGACTCTAATCTATATTGAATTAACTGTTAGAATGATTGATAATTGGTTCCATCTCTGGATTAGAATCCTATTATTATGAGAGATATGTGTGCATATCTAATCACCTAAAACAGATTAAGAAGGGGGGAAATGTTATATTTGTGAACTGGATAAGCCTGCTCCATTATGAGGAGGGAAGTTTTGTATGCTAAGCAGAAAAGCAGAGAAAAAAATTTTCTTCCCAAAAGTGTTTTCTGGGCTGGAGATATGGCTGAATTGGTGATGCCTGTTCTGCAAACATGAGGACGTGAGACAGGATTCCCAGCACAAGTTAGGAACAGCAGCTGCTTCTGTCCAAGTGATGGGGAAGGAATGCAGATGAGCACATTCCTGCAGCTCATTGGCTGCCAGCCTAGCTTCAGGCTCAGTGAGACCTCACCTAAAAGAGAAGTTGGGAGCAATTGTAGGAGACATCTAATTTTGAGTTCTGTCCCCCACATGTCCCCCACATGCATGCATACATACACACACAATATAGGGCCTACACCACACACACACACACACACACACACACACACACACACACACACACACAAAACACAACATTTTCTGTCCTTAAGTTAGGTGATTTCTGAATTAACTATTTATGAGTTACCACTTAGGTGTAATTATATACAAATATTTATTACAAAAGAGTCAGTTGGGGGAAATCATGAAAAATACTATGTGTGTTTATGTAGTTGTTTCACCGTTAATCTACAATCTGTTACTAGAAAGCCAACTCTGAGATACACTATTACTCCAGGATAGAGACTATTTGGATTCACATTGCAACATAAAACAAACAAAAAAAAAGTACTAGTTATGTTTAGGACAGAAACAAGTACCTAAAAACAGTAAAATGTAAAATGTACATAATTCCATATGTCCAAGAAATAAATTTTACAATACAAATATAATTATTACAATTAAGAAAACACAAGTCAAATTTTGAGAACTTACTGATAATGAATCTTAATTAAAAAAAAAGTATCATGGAAATCGTAGCTGTTAAAAGCATATTGAGTAAACCAAGAATCAGGTTTAGTGGTGGGATGTAATGCCACATTTCAATGCCGAAGGGAAGAGTGGTGTCCTGTGAGAGGTTAATGAGAAGAATCCAAACTGTAGTGCATGAGAAGAGAGAGAAGAAACGTCCAAATGACCACATGTGGCGGGGCTAGTGTAGATTTGTGCGTTGACTCTGGGGATGCTGACAGGTGGTTGGAGGTGGAGTTTGGATCTCACATTTTTCACTTGGTGTTCAGCAGTTGCTATTCACAAAGCTCTATGTGAGTGTTGGTGCGTGAAGATCCAGAAGAACTGCTCAAGAGGATGTTTCCCGAGAACAAGATTGTGACCTACAAGACCCTGTCTCTTCTAAACTTCAAATAAATTAAATGGGAAACTAAGCCATGTTCACAGATCACAGATTATTTTTTTGTTCTGAGATTCGTTCCTCTTAAATTGTTTTGGTTTGCAATGTAATCATAGTGAAATCCCAACTGAATTTATATAGCTACTGGCAAGCATATGTGTGCGTGTACATATATGTGTGTATGTGCATGTATGAATTTAAAAATTATAGATAACAAAAATTAAATGTAAGAAGAAAGAAATGTTCTCCAGTATTCCTTAAAACAGTAACAGTTGCTCCTATTACTTTGCTATTCACTTAAAGAAAGTAAATCAATAGCTCAAATAGAAAGTAAAGAAATAGACCTAGGACCCACAGACCTAGACCCTATGTGTAATAAAGAAAATGCTATAATGCAAAAATAAGTGAGTAATTTCAGCAAACGAAACTGAATCATCTGAAGAGATGTGGGGAAATCACCTCATAATCTTTACCAAAATAACTAATTTTTCATCTGACCCTTTAGAAGTAAAAGAAGCAAGCACTAAAAGCATCAAAATCCCTTCATAGGCCTAAGAAAAGAGAGGATGTCTTAAAGAAGATAGACTAGAAAAGTTATCATAAAGGAAAAGTGTGATAAACTGTATTTTACTAACATTAAGACATGGAGAGATAAGATACAGATCATAGCAAGAGTACTTGAATGTCATGCTTGAGGGTATATGCTTAGTCCCACTAATAACAAAAGTCAACCAATCAAATAAACAAACAACAAAGCAGAAATCTTCATCTTTGAAAGACATTAAAAGCCTGAAATGCATGCTATTAGATGAAAATAATATGCACAGTAATAGAACCCAGACAAAGAAATGCTAATTAAGCCTTAAGGACACATTCCTATACAGCTCAGAGGATGGCCTGTCAAAAGAGACTGTCAAATGGTAGACTGGAGTGGACACAGCGAAGAGATGATTCAGTTTGTAAACTGTTTGCTCTGAAAGCATGAGGCTCTGGTTTTATCCCCAGGACCCATGTGAAAAACCACACATGGCATGTGAGATAGCATGTCTGTCTGATCACCTTCCAAAGAAGTGGGGACAGACAGAACCCCTGGAGTTCAATGGCCATCTATGGTGAACCAGGGAGTTCCATATTCATTGAGAGGCACTGTCTCAAAAGAGGAGAGATTAATAGTGCAAGACAGGTCAACAGGCATGAACACTCATGTTTATATAAACATATGTTGTTTATACATACATAAACATATATGTATATAATCTCTAAAACAATATCCTCTCTCTCTCTATGTGTGTGTGTGTATGTATGTATCTTAAGATTTTCCCATATGTATAATGAACAATATATGTACAATATATATAATATATAAAGCATATATGTAATCTATTATATATATTCCTTAAATATTCCTGCTTTTAAGTATATACCCATCAAAGCATATATATAAATGATCAGCCAGAAATTTACAATAGCATTGTTTCTAAATATCCCAAACTAGAAATAGCCCACATACCCATTAATGGTAGATTAGCTAAATATTATAGTATATTTACACAACAAAGTAGTTCGTGTAAGTGAAAGTCTACTGTTCCAGGTCATACCATGATAAAACTCTCAAGCATGATAGAGAGACACACTACATTGAGTGTTGCATGATTCCTCTTACATTAAGTTCAAAACTAAGGAGTGTGGTATGTAGTGGCAGACGTCAAGATAGTGACTTCCTTTGAGGCTACCATGATTGGACTGCAGGGGAGGGGAGCTTGGAAGGCTGCTAGCAGAGCCCTGTTCCTTGATTTAGGTGGAGGATACATTACATTCTCTGTAATTTTATTCAGCTGCATGCTTAACCTTTGCACACTTGGCCCACACTAAGAGCGCATGGGCTCAGTTCTTCTTCAAGCTCTAAATGCTAAGTAAATGTGAGGTTTCTTTCATTTTGCAATGCACACATTAAAGTAATTTTAACTTCAGGAAAATCAAAAGATTATACAGGAAATAAGTGAAATGCTTCAGCTGTTAGCACTAATTACATTGTCACAATAACATTTTAGCACCCTGGATACTGATTTAAGTAAAAGAGAACTGTTTGTATGTCTATTTAGAGCATGCTGTGTGTGTCTGTTTGCTAATGTAAGATAGCAGCTATCTGTGTGACATTTACAAATACAGAGTTAAAGACCAACCCCCCCCCCCCAAAAAAAAAACAGCTAAAAGAGTTTTGATTTCCATTCCAGAGGAACATAAATTGAGAGTGAAGACCGAGACATCACATACTAAAAATAAGGATCACAGCCGTGTGTGTTTCATGGCTCCATTGAACATACTCACATCCTGAGAGTGTGAAAGCCACCACAGACACCATGGAATGGGGCTGCCATCACTGTCTTGTATGTAGATACTTCTTTTCCAAACAGCTGGTATAGTATACTTCACTGGGCACAGAAGATAGAATTGAGTTACTTCTCATTACAAACTCTGGTTACTATTATTTTAAGATATATATTTCTTTGAGAATAATACAATTGTCTCAGAAGGGGAAAATGGTAGTCATTATGAAGCTTTTTTTAGCTTTGTAGCAACTAGCCTTTAGGGATTTAAAAAAATATTCTAAACTTATTGTGAAATTCAAACTTCTTCTGGTGTACCTGTAAATAGACATAAAAAATTGTCAGCATTTTCTAGTTGCGGAAAGTCATGCATGTTTTAATACCACCACTTAAAATGAAAGCTAGCATTAATTATTTCTTTTACATATATATGAATGGGCAGGTAAACAAAAAGAGAGCAACCATCAGGAAATGCAGATGAAAAAATCAAACGATGAGCTACCACCTCACATATGTTGCCAAAAGCAGAAGAAAGTAAACAGGGATGATGACAAACACTGGTCAGGCGCTGGAATAACTGAAATCCTTCTGATCTGTTGATAAGAATGTAAAATAGGACTGTGCAATACTAAAAATGAAGTTATTGTTTGACTTCGTTCCCTTTTAGGTATTTATTTCAGAGGTTTGAAGTAGGGATGTAAAGAAAAAGTAGCACTTCTTTGTCGATTGTAGCACTGTTTGTAGAAGATATGGCATGTATGGAAATGGATAAGGTAAATGTAGGTTGTGTATACAATGAAATATTATTCAATTTTAAAGGAAAAGAGAATTCTACCATGGGCCATACCATTGGTGGACCATGCTGACTTTATCCTCAGTGGGATGAGCCAACTGTAGGGTGACATATAACTGCGTGATTTCAAGTATATGAAGCATCTAAAATAGGTTTCTAGAAGAGGAAAGAGTGGAGGTGGCCAGGGGCTGAGGTGGTCAGATGAGGATAACAGCTGATCACTGTATATAAAATTTTCTTCCTGTTACTATAATAAAACACTGCCCAAAAGAAACATAGGGGAGGAATAGATTGATTTTAGCTTACTCTTCATGGTCACAGTCTATCCTTGAGGGAAGTCAGGGATGAGCCCAAGCAGAAACTAAAGTCAGAACCATGAAGAATTCTTCTTGCTGACTGACTTGCATGCTGATCCTCAGCTAGCATTCTTATGAAGTCCATGACTCTCTGCTCAGGGAATGGTGCTGCCCACAGTGTGCCTGGCCTTCCTAAACCAATTAATAGGCAAGAGAATTTCCCACAGTTACCTATTGGCAATCTGAGCAACCCTTCAATTCAAACTCCTTTCTTGAATGCTTTTTGGTGTCTAATTGACAGTTAAAGTTAATTAAGACAATTATGTTCAGAGTATTTGATATAAAATATTGTAACTCTAGTTTCTTTTTATTATTTTTATTGAATATTTTATTTACATTTCAGATGTCATCCCCTTCTCCCATTTCCCCTCACTAGAAAACCCCTATCCCATCCTCCCTTCTCCTTTTTGCTTTTATACAATTTTTTAAATGTTAATCAAAGGCTTTATAAGTTTGGTAATGCTCAATAACAAGATGCCCATACAATCAGAAATGTAATCCAATACCCAACCTAGATATGTCGACTATCTTTGACTGGCGGAGGAGATACTTGAACATCCACCTCCATGTTTCTCTCTCTCTCTCTCTCTCTCTCTCTCTCTCTCTCTCTCTCTCTCT
>JANHMN010000006.1:51866275-51884032 GCA_030674055.1 Rhabdomys pumilio
GAGAGAGAGAGAGAGAGAGAGAGAGAGAGAGAGAGAGAGAGAGAGAGGTGTTTGTGTGAGTGTGTGAAAGGTGTGTGTGTGTGTGTATGTGTGTGTGTGTGTGTGTGAGAGAGAGAGAGAGAGAGAGAGAGAGAGAGAGAGAGAGAAAGGTGTATGTGTATGTGTATGTCTGATAGAGATAGATGTGTATAAGAGAGGTATATGTGAGAGAGAGGAGTATGTGTGTGTGAGACAAAGGTATGTGTGTGTGAGGTGTGTGTGATAGAAGTGTGTGAGTGTGTGTGAGAGACAGAGGTGTGTGTGTGAGAGACAGAGGTGTGTGTGACAGGTGTGTGTGTGTGTGTGTGTGTGTGTGAGGTATGTGTGTATGGTGAGAGAGAGAGAGAGAGAGAGAGAGAGAGAGAGAGGTATATGTGGGAGAGAGGCAGGGGAGGGCAGAGAAGTGAGGCTTGTATGGGAGCACACTTACCTGTGTATATATATATATATGAAAGTCAGACGTTGGCTTTACTCACATATTTCTCTCCATATTATTCTTTGAATCAGGGTTTTCTTTCCCTCAGTCTGAAGCTTCCATTTTTGGCCAAATTGGCTGGATAGCAATCTCTCAAGACCGGGCTGTCTTCCCACAAAGCATCCCTGTGATGTTAGGGTTACAGCTATTCACCATTAGCATGGCTTTTCCATGGGTTCCGGAGATCTAAACTCAGGTCCTTGTGCTTTCCCAGGAAGCACCACCCTGATATTAGCTGGTTTGACCCACATGCAATCCTAGAAAATTTGTAGTCTTATATTTTACATTTCAATTTGTCTTCAGTGATGAGTTAGGTTTTCTGAAACATGATAGTTATGTATAAACTTATTTTTCCAGGTCAATATTCAGATGTGCCAGCTGTTTCTTTAAAAAATATATTTTTTCTTCACTGAATTCTCTTCTTTTTATCCCTTTAGTGCATTATAGGGTGGATTGCCCCAGTCCTGGAAGAAGAAGAAGAAGAAGAAGAAGAAGAAGAAGAAGAAGAAGAAGAAGAAGAAGAAGAAGAAGAAGAAGAAGAAGATGTGATGACGACGACAACGATGATGATGATGACAATGATGATGACGATGATGATTTTACCATAAATATGAAAAATGAGTTCAACATAAAAAGTCTTTATTAATTATACTACTTTCTTGCTTCCTACAAAATTTGATGTTACTTTTTATTTTTACTTTTTTAAAAAATATTTTTTCCTTCTGGAAGTGTGTGTCATTTAAAATCGTGTTGGTTCATTTCCAATTGTTTCGGAGTTTTGCAAGAGTTATTCAGACACTGGCAGACATAATCCTTTGGTGATCTCAGTTTTTCACATCAAAATCACCAGGGGCAAGATGGCTAAGTTGATAGACTATGTGCAATGCAACCATGAGAACTTGAGTTTAAATCTCCAGCATCCACATAAAAGGCACAATGTAGGCCATGTTACCCAAACAGTGGGAGCCAGAGCTGCCTCTGACTCTATTGCCTGCTTTTGGCAGCACCTTGGTTGCCTCATACAGCCTTAGTATGATGGGGTTGGCCTAGTCTTAGTGCAACTTGATAGGATAAATTTGGTTGACATCCTGTGAGGCCTGCTCTTTTCTGAGGGAAAATGGAAGAGAAATATATATGGAGGAGTGTGGAGGGGTGGGAGGGGCTTCAAGAGGGGGAGGCTGCAGTCAGGATGTAATAAAAAGGGGGAAAAGGCACAATAGCATGTGTGTCCGGACTCTTTGTCCTGCAGTAAGGAGGCAGGTGATACCTAAAGCTCTTTGGCTTGGAGATCCTGTCTCAGAAAAAAAGATAGTTGGAGAGCAACTGTGAAAGACAGTCATGTTAACACCTGCTCTCTGTACATATGTATTCACAAGTACTCACAGGAACATGTACATAACACATAGACATAACACAACACAACACACACATACACACACACACATATATATATATGTATATGTGTATGTACACATATATATATGTACATATATATGTACATATATATATATATGTATATATATATACCACAGTGCCCACCACAGGAACACATACATAACATATAGACACTACATATAGACACTACACACACACACACGCATGCATACACACATACATGCCATACTACTTTAAACTCAGGCTCCACTTAAAGAGTCACAGTAAATAAAATAAAGGATCTGATGATCCTTACCCAAAAGTTGCTAAGTTCTAGAGTATTTATTTAAAGTGTTTCCCCTGCCAACCAGTTTCTTTAAAACTGAGATAAATGCTTATTAATGAAAGCCCCTTCTTTCTTTGTATATAAGAAAAGTATGGGGTTTAAGGATTCAGTAGATCGTTGTGAACTCCAGAGTTTAGTCATCACCAGTGAGTGGCTACAGGGGTTTGCTGGTAGGCACATGTGACTCTGATATACTTTCCTTTGGTTTGTCCTTTAGCTTATTTTAGGTACTGAGTCATTCTGATTGAAAACAATGTTGGCTGTGCCAGGAGAGGATGCATGTCAACCTTCTGTTTAGGGGAGGGAAACAGGACTCCATTCACTTACCCAAAGCACAGGGCACACAAAGAACAAAGAAAACAGGATTGGCATCTTTTCCTCAGCTGCACCAGCTAAATGCAGGCTGCAGGAGTTAACAGGGTCCTTTGTGATTCTGAATGGCCATGGAGAAGAAACAAAGCCTGTGATGCACTAGAATACAGTCTCTGCAATTAAAAAGCCCTCTAGAGCAGTTCTGTCCAAAGGGACTCCTGCCATAGTGGAAAGGTTCTATTGTTCATGTTGTTCCTTGGTGGCCACTAGGCACAGGTAGAAAGCAAGCATTTGAAATGGAACTGACCATTCTAAGAAATTATTTTATTTTATTTAGTGTGTGTGTGTGTGTGTGTGTGTGTGTGTGTGTGTGTGTGTGTATCTTACATGTCTGCAAAATTCTAGGAAACTTTTATTTTATTTAGTGTATACTTGTGTGCATGTATGTTTTACATGTCTATGAATCTAGGCACACATGCACCACTGTGCACATGCAAAAGGCAGATGAACACTTTTAGGAACTGGTTCTTTCATTCCACTCTGAGTCCAAAAGATTCTCTAACTTCCATGGAAAGCATTTTTGTACTTGAGCCACCTTACCAGGTCAAACATTAATAGTATTTAATCTAAATTCAGTTAATTTGTAAATAACCTCTTGTTGTGCTTCTTTACGATAGTCAGCAGATCTAGGGAGAAGACCATCACATGTAATCAGATTAGATTTGTGAAGAATGTAGTTACTTAGGAAGAATGAGAGGTTAGATTTTTAAGGAATTCTTGGAATTCCTAAGAAACGTTATCTATCTGCATGTATGTCAGGGCAGGCTGAAATCTCAGCTGTACTATTAATTCTGCTGCTCTCACCTTTATTCAATTACTGTCACTCTCAATGTTCTGCTTTGGGAAACAAGCTAACCGATATCTGTGTTCAATAATTCCCAACATGAAAATAGAGTTCTTTTAAACTACTCTACAATTGATAAAAGAAACGGACATCTAGTATGTCTAGTCAACCAGTAGATGTCCTACAAAATGTAATAGGATGTGGGATAGTGAAAGGATAGCTTGCTTTCTGGTGGAGCACTGGCTAGAGATGGCCGGAGACCCTGCAAGGGATGGCATACATTCCACCACACTCCCAGAATCCCTGCTCCTGACATGCAGTCAAAGACCTCCATTGATCAGTGCCTTTCAGTCACATAAGCCAATGCCCCTACCAGTCCCTCCACAGGTAGAGGGTGTGACTACAGGCCTCATATTAATCCATATTAATGAGATACCTAAGGGCCAGAGGGCATAGCCAATTAAGCATTCCTCCCTAGACCCTCCTCCCTCCTCCCATCCTATTTAACTCAGGTCTACCCTGAGGTGGGGCGGGGGGGGGGGGGCGAGGGGAGGACAGCCAGATTCACTTCTTTCCATGACAAGAAACCTTTTAAAGCCATAGGCTTCCTCATGTCTTTGGGGCTCCATGGTGGGGAACCATGGAGAAGGCCTTTGACTATCAAGCCACTGCTTAATCTCCAGCTAGAAGACTTCTCTACATTCCCATTGAGGAACCTGCCAACTCAAGCAAACTAGCCTAGCCAACAATTCAGCCAAGTGAGTCCCAGTAACCAAGAGTCTCCCACCCCACCAGAGCTCTCCCTCTTGTCTCTCTCAGCTGCAGGCCGGTCCAGCCCATATGCCCTTGCTTCTCAGTTCTTCCGCTGCTTCTGGCAGCATCTGGGAGCCCAAAGACAGAGACCACCAGTCTCCTGGTCAGCTGTTTCAGTCCAGAAACCCCCACTCGGGAGCTCTGCCCCTACAGGCCTTCAGGGAGGACCTCTCCATGCCTGGACAAAGCCCCGTGGCTTCTCAGCCCAACATCCACCTAGTGCAGCTTGGAGTGAACTCAGTCAAATTCCTGCACTTCTGCCTCCCTGAACCACGGCAGACATGCAGGATCCACACCTCTGCCCATCAGGACCCACGCTCAAGCATAAGCTACAGCCCCGCAATAGGACACCACACTGAAAATGATAAAGAACTATAACTATTATATTTTCATGAAAAATACTTTTAAAAGGTATTTAAAAAAAAGTACTAAATGACTCAAAAAGAACTTTCAGCACTGTTCTCAGAGAACTTTATTATCAGTGATTCACTGATTTTCACATAACTATAACGTGCAATTTTTAAAAGATTTATTTATTTAATTTATGTATATGAGTACACTGTAGCTGTCTTCAGATACCAGAAGAGGGCATCAGATCCCATTACAGATGGTTGTGAGCCATCATGTGGTTGCTGGGACTTGAACTCAGGACCTCTGGAGGAGCAGTCAGTGCTCTTAACCACTGAGCCATCCCTCCAGCCCCCATGTAATGGTTTTGCATTGTGCAAAACACACATATTATGATTTTACCCTCATGACAACTGTAGAATTACGTTTAATATTGTTAGTTCTATTCACACACAAGGACATTTAGACTAAAAGTAATTGGCTGTAAACAATAAAAACAGAAGATTGAACTCGGGTCTCCAGGTTTCTGAAGAAAGTATTCTTAAACAATCCCATTACTGCCTTCACAAGTAGTTGCTGTAGGAACCCTTTCCCTAGGGCAAAACACTCTTCCTCTTTATATGACATAAATGTCGAAGCAAAGTCCAATTCCACCCAAGTCCAATTTGAGGAATGTGGTAATTTTGAATGACACTGTTCCCTGTTGACTCATATATTTAAATGTTTAGTTACCCTAAAGTGGGACTGTTTGGGAAAAATTATGGGTGTGGCCTTGTTGAAGAAAGTGTTTCACTGGGGGTGGCCTTTGAGGTTTTAAAATTCCACATCAGCCCCAGTGTCTCTCTCTCTCTCATCCAGAACACGTATCAGGTCTCAGATACGACTTCAGCACCATGGCTGTCTGCTTCCACCTTTGATTATTGATTAACCCTCTAAAACTATAAGTATGTTCACAATTAAATGCTTTTTTATTTATTTTTTTATTTTTTTATTGGATATTTTATTTACATTTCAGATGCCATTTCCCCATTTCCCCTCCCTAGAAAACCCCTATCCTGTGCCCCCTTTTCCATTTTGCTTTTATATAATTTTTTTTAAATGTTAATCAAAGGCTTTATAAGTATGGTAATGCTCAATCAGAAGTGTAACCCAATACCCAACCTAGCTATGTAAACTATCTTTGACTGGTGGAGACATGTGAACTTCTGCCTCCATGCCCCCTCTCTCTTTCTCTCTCTTTTTCTCTCTCATTACCTAGCTTCTCCTCTACCTCATCTTCTCCTCTCCTTACTCCATCTTTTCCTCTCGGTGCTCCTTCCCCCTTAGCTCCTCCTACATATCACACTTCCTGTTAAAATAAAACTTTTTTTTCAAAATACAATTAGAGCATAATTATTCCTATTTGTACCAGTGAGGTACAAGATAGTCTTAATACCCAGTCCAACAATTTGCTGACTAACCAGAACCTCTGTCGTCTCATTTATATCGGTATAACAGTAACAACAAGAAACCAATGAGATTTGATTTATACAGATAAGAGGTTACTTAAAGGAAGGGGTATGTGAAGCTTCAAAGTAGCTACACCAGAGAGAGTTCTCATCCTCTACACTAAAGAAAAGTGAGCCTCTTCAATACAGTGTTGGAAAAACTGGATATCCACATGTAAATGAATGAATCTAGATCCATATCTCTCATCCTGCACAAAAATCAATTCAAAGTGAATCAAAGGCCTGATTATCAGACCTGATTCTCTTAAATTACTGGATGTAAATGTAGGCAGACATTTCAAGATGTAGCCACAGACAATGACTTAAAAAACAGAAAACAAACAAAAAACAAAAACAAACAAACAAACAAAAAAACCCAAAGCAACGGAAAATCTGTACTACATAGAAAATGACAGCAAGAATTCACAGAAGAACTTGCAAGAAATTAAAAAGCTTCTGCATGTCAAAGAAACCAATCACCAACATGAAGACATTTGCCTAGAGTAGGTGGGGAAAAATATCAGAACTCAAAAAATTAAACACCTAAAAAATATATCATCCAATAAGAAAATGGACACTGATTTGAACAGATAGTTCTGAAAAGAAGAAACAGAAATTGTCTGTTGGCTGCTGACACCGCACGTGTGTAGATCAACAGCCAGGAACTCCTGAGGTTTTAATGAGCTGACTGACCACAGAACTAAATGCTGCTCCTGATATCGTTAATACACGCTTAGTCTTTCAGCCACTCACTGAGTGTGCATGTGTGCGTATGTATGTGTGAGTGTGTCTGTGTGCACACACGTGTGTGTGTTCCACCAAAGGTTCATAAATACCTGATATTTTCATTAAATTCATCAGTTTTTCTGCTCTGCTGTACACATGCTCTGTCTACCAAGGTGGTGTGACCAGTGACAGACATTTCCAGTGCTCTGAAATTATAGGGGTCCTAAAATCACATATGAGGACTCACAGTCCTTTACTCAAGATGCAGAGGGCTCAAAGATTATATTCAAATCTACAGCCTCTTCCTAGACAGGGGTACTCAATTTCAAATTTAACATTCACAAAAATTATCACAGACTGTATGCTTTTAAAATAGTTAAGCCAAGACAGGTTGTAGAGAAAGTTTTCTGATTTTTCTTGTAGTCCACATCCTATAATTTTAATGGTCAGTCATGTATTGGTGAAAAAGAAAGGTCTGAGGGATTCTTTGCAATGGGATAAGCACCTTTCAGAGTCTATGGGACTCAGATAGGGTGGGTTCTAGGGCAAGTTTCCCTAGACCTTCAAGGCCTGTTCAGTACAGTGACAATTTTTGTCCAACAAGTGGTTGATTCTCTTAACCATGATTAACTCAAGCAGAATGCATGTCCTCTCAAGAATGTGTCAGAAAAAGACAATCCTTAAAAGACTTAGCTCTGATATAATTATAAATACAAATTAAAAGCTAAGAAAATTTCCTTAGCTCCACTTGCTGAAAAGATCTCATAACCTCACATGTACACTTGAAATAAAATACATAGTTGACAAATGACATGGATTATCCTAAGTGGTGTTATTCTGATGCGTTCTGAGGAAGTTGTCATTTAATACGTTTAGGGTGTTTGCTCCATTGCTCACTAACCTTGTGTACAGGACATCCAGAATGCGCTACACAACATTTATTCTTATTAGCCGTCAGTTTGTAAAATTTCCTTTGGCAGTTGTGGCTTTTACAGCATAGATGATGTGACTAATTTATGTTTTCCTAATTGGATGGATAAATATTCTTGTATATATTAATTTTGCATAGTGCCTGTTCCCAGAGAACTCTAATAAACTAATTAAATAAACCAACACTCAGTCCAATGTATGACTCATCCATCATTCTCCTGCTACTGATTCTAATGTCCTCTTGCTTTTCTACCATGCATGAATAACAGGACATTTAAAGAGAAAAGCAAAGCGTTAACAATCCTTTGTATTAGATTTCTTGTGATTAATGTTAAAGAATAGTTGTTCCTTATCTAAAATGTTTGAAATCCAAATAGTCCCATGTGTTGGAAGACTTTCATGTATATAGAAAGATCTTTTGGAGGAGTATTCTAAACAGGAAAATTATTTGTGCTTTATATATACCTTAACTGCATAGCTTGTTTACTTTGCTTGATATTGTTAGTGTGTCCGTATTTTAATGAGCAGCACAGAAATGAATGATTAGCTTAGATGTAGAATTATCGTCTCATGATATTTGTCAATATGAGAAGCAAAACTAGATTTGAGAACGTTGTTATATGTGGGACTTTGGGGTTAATGACGCTCAACCTGTAACAGGTTTGTTTCCATTTGAAGATGAACCATACAACATCTAACACTGGTTCAGTGATTTCTAAATCCTGTGCTGAGAGAGACACATCCAGTCACCAGTGAAATCTGTCAGCCTCATAGTCCTACACAGCTGAGGGTAGCACCAGTGAGGAAGGGGTTGAGACCCTAAAATGTTAAGTTTGAGAGAAAAACTGTGTTTATAACAGACAAAAATTATTCTTCCACCCAGGCATAGTGAGTGGTTCAGGTCTACAATCCTAGAATTTACGACTTTGTGGTAGGAGGGTCAGGGGTTCAAGGCTGGTTTGGGCTAAATGGCAAATTCATAGCCAGCCTAGGCTAAATGAGACTCTGCTTCAAACACCCGCCCCCCACACACACACAAGCATGCACACACGAGTGAATGAGCCTGCACACACACATCACACAATCTGCTTTAGAAATGTTTTATGAGTATTTTATAATATCCAAATGTCCACAGTACATTATCTTTACTTTCACAATTATGTTTATTCATAAAACAACCTTTCCCTGGAGTTTATGGATTCTTCACTTTAATTTTTGCTCAACTACATTCCATGAGTTATATTAAAAGTATAGAAAATATGGAAGCCCTCGTGATTCTTATTACCGTATACTATCTGACGATTAGACACTAAATTATCTTTAAATGTGATAGGAAACACCAACAAGTAAGATTTGCTTGCTTTTGTTGTCTAATTTAAATATTTACTCACTCTTGAATTAGTCTCTGGGCAAACCAGATTATAAGCCATATCTGAATTTTGTTTATTGAACCTTTGACTTCCCCCACCACACAAAGCAGACAAAGAACCCCAGGCTAGTCTTTGTGTTGCCATCTGGTGTATTTTGAGATTCATTATCTGACTAGGCCTTTGAAGGACAGGTTTGAAATAGAAACCTCCAAGGACTAGCTTCCTGTTAGAAACAAGCAATGGCCATTTCATTTTATTTCATCAAGTTGGACTTCTACATCACAGCTGAAAATTGGAAGTATTTGGGTGTGTCCCGGGCAGGGAGGATTTACTATGTGGTTTTGGTCACATGACACCATTAGTTGTGGCTGTTCATTCTCTTTTATTGCTCTGCATTCAAGGAGCTGGGCCAGTAGCATGCAGAGGAGAGTGGGCAGGAAAGAAAGAACTATTGGCTGGCACCTGGAAGGTGGCCCCACTTGCCAGACTCTTCTTGAGGCATTTCAGATTATTCATGGCAGGTGTATCATAAGCAGCTCCTCAGACCATGCTAGGGTGCTTGGCCACTGTAATTAAAGTTACATTATAAAAAGCCCCTGCTGTTTTCTTCTGGAAAAAAAAAACTCGCTGACAGAGCCCTCTGCAGACTACAATGACAGCGTTTTCAACACCTCTGCATTTGCTATTCCTGTAGCTGCTGCAAACACAGGCATCTACCTTTATATTAGTCACGATGCAAATTAGAGAGTGCAATGAGAAGCAGCTAGAGTCGCCATGCAGGAGACAGGATGGTGTGCCTCTGGGTCAGAGGTCACCTTCTGTGGACAGCCTCAAGGAAAGGAAAGGGCATTTCGCTTTTAAAAACTCACAGGAGAAAGCAGTTTCCAGAACACAGTTAACTCACATCCTGTTATCATGAGGGACAGAGGGTGAAGGAGGCTAATGCTTCCTGATATTGGGCTTTCAGTGTCAAAACACAGGAGGCAATGGAACTTTGTGTTATGGAAAAATCCAAGCGTTTGGTGGAGGGCTATTTGTGTAGAATACTTACTCAGATCCCTGGAAATAAAAGACTGTGTGAAATGGGTCCTTGAAAACTTGCAGTCACAGAATGCCATCTGAGCAATGTATGGGACAATGTTTCAGCACCTAACAGGGCAGTAATACAAATCAGAAGTGACCAAAAGGTAGCAGCTGCTGTAGAGCTTATCTCACTAAAAGATGGAGGTAGACATTTGTTTAAAATGCATTTGAAAAGATACTTTAGTATCTATGAGTCTCCTGTTCTGTCCTAGGAGGCAATGCCCAGTCTAGAGCCAGTAAGACAGTAGCCTGTACTACTTTTTTTACATCCCTATTCTTTTTTGAAAGCCAAGCTAATTTGGGGATTATTTGACAAATTTCTCTTTGCCTTTGTCCTTCCTTTACCCTCACCATAATTCATCTGCTCACTTTTAAGTCAAACTGTGATAACGATTGCAACTAAAGATCCATTATTTTAATTGACAAGTTTCAACAGCAGATTGCAATGTGCTGCTATTTTCAGTGACTTGTTCAGCAGACACGAGTGTTTGGGGGGGCTCTATTAATAGTAGTTTTAGAAATAGCAAGTGAGTAACTCTACTTCTAGTGGGGAAGAAAGAGTGACTTTGGGATGGATCAGGTTGGGGGTGGGGTAGAGTTCAAGGTTAGGAGCCATGACATTTAAAAGTAGAATATCAATTTCAGTAGCAATGAAATTTCTTAATCCCTAGCCTTTTCTCTGTGTGTTCCTTAATGACTTCTTGTAAGCATTCTTTACCCAGTTTTATTTTTCTTGTAGCTGGCTTTGGACTCTACTCTAAGCCACCTCTCTATAAGCCAGTTACATTTTCAACAAGGATGGTTCCTCTGCTTGGTGGTTTTCATGTTACTGGCAGGACTAATGTGTCCTTTTGCTCCTGGGAGCTCACATTTTGAATTACAACTTTACCTTTATTTAATAAGGATCCCTGCATTGTTAAATCTTGAACAGACAAAATTCACTTTGATGCTATATTTCAAGCCATAGGAGGTCCAACCCCCACCATCCCCTCTGGCTTCTCCATCCATTTCCCTGTATCCTCTAGCATCGTTAGAACAGAGTGATTGAACTCTGGTTTCACCGGAGCTGGCATCCTGTGAAGTTCTTCTCTATGAGACTAAACATCTGCCTAGGTATTTCCATGTTCCGTTCTGGCTGAGATTCGGTGCTGTAGAGAATGAATATTCCACTAAACTTCTTGTTAACAAAACAGCAGCTTGACAGCTGGGAGAAGCAGACAATTGGCACCCTCCACGTTCCAATGTATTCTTAGCTCTTCTGCTCTTCTGCGGGAGAAAATTCTGCTGTGGAAATCTGAATGAGGACTAGAAGTGGAGTATTAGTACATATTTGACATCTCTCACTTCAAGGAGCCATTAAAGGTTGTGTGCTTGGATGTTAAGAACAAGAGAGCATTGGAATACTGATGTAGTGTAGCTTATCTTTGAGCAGTAAGAACCAGGGCCACTTGAATCAACGTGATTTGACAATTAACTCAAGAACAATAAAACCTTAAATCAATGTGATATTCTACTGCTTGCTGCAAACCAACTTATCCAAATCATGGATTTGATTAAGCATGCAAATCACTCTCCTTTGGATACAACAGACTGTGTACTTGATTCTGAGTGTACTGTGAGGCAGAGTATTATGATGGTGGCATTTTATAGAGAAAGAGGTTGCTAACTTCATGCTGTATAGAAAACAGGGAGGGATACATGAAAAAACAAGAGGAAAATAGAACCTCACAACACGCTCTACGTCTACCTCATTCAACTGTGTCTTTCTAGTTACTTCTATCACCTCTTGACACTGACATCATATTATGAATCCAGCATAGAATTAATCCACCCATTATGTCGTCAGAACTCTAACAAGAAGACAACTTTAATCTCTAGAGACACCCTCACAGATATCACACCTATGTGATTTATTATTCTCCTAGGGTTTTTCCAACCTAGTCAATCTGACTATCAAAATTCATCGGAACAACTTTCCAAGCATACATCTTTTGAAATCTCACTTTTGATGTGTTGAGTCATCTCTCTCTCTCTCTCTTTCTCTCTCTCTCTCTCTCTCTCTCTCTCTCTCTCTCTCCCTCTCTCTTCTATATCTTTTAACTAACATCTATTTATCTGTCTAATTATCTATCTTCATTCTATTTTATTTATATTGATAGTATAGCCAAATAGTTTCATTTTTAAATAAATCTGACAAATATATCTTTGATAAACAGGTTTTCTTGTTCATCTGTGTAGGAGTCTACAGACAGCAACTTAAGGGAAGTAATGATGGTGCATTATTACTGAGGGTGGTTAATGATACAAGGTTGTATTAAATTTAATGAACAATGAATTTGTTTCTTTCAGAAATTTTCATCTTATTATTCGTAAAGTTTCTATATCTTAGCATTGCTTGGCATATAAGTACACCCAACTTCATTAAGGGTTTGTCTACAGTGGAAAAGAATATATTCTTTGGAAAGCATCCAAATCAAAGGCATTGCAAAGGTGGACACTAATTAGCATGGCTAATCAGAGGATAACTATAACCTTGTTCAATTCTTATTGTACAATGAGATTACAGAATGCTTAGAAATTAATCCTTTTAATAAGGAAAAGACAATTTATCTAACCTCAACAATAAATGTATTTTTAAACCCACTTATAATTGAGACAGATAAAAGCAATTTATCTGTCAGGAAAGACACACTAATGGCTTAATTTAACCTCCAAGAAGGTATAAAAACATTGAAATTTGTTATAATAAAAATCATAATTCTGAAACTAACAAGACTTCACACATTTTGCCACAGGAATCTCCATCCTGAATTCTGGATGGATTTTAAAGATGATATTCTTTCTCCAATAGCATTTAAAGGGAAAGACTCTCTTTAGTCCTAGGTAATTTCCTTGTGACCTCTCTGAGCCTCCAAGAATGGCTCTGAAGACTTCATGTAACTAAGATTATGAAAGGAAATAGACATTAATTACTTCATTCTAGGTGTTTTCGGATCTCTACATCTAGAATAGAATGTAGAGATGATTACTTAAATTACTTTGATTAAATTAATTGATTACTTAAATGAGACTTAAAAAATTCTCTGTGTATGTATGTATGTACATGTGTGTGTATAGTGATGACAGTGATGTGTGTGTAGGCACATGTATGCCATGACCCACATGTGGAAGTCAGAGAACACTCCTGGATATCAGTTTTTGTCGTGCTCTCTGTACAAGACAATATCTCTTTGTTTATATGTTTGTGCATAGTCTGGGCTAGCTTGCCCATGAGCTTCTGGGAATTTTCACATCTCTTCTCCTGTCCATCTCACTGTAGAAGCACTACAAATGCATATACATTCTCTACACTACTTGGTTATCACAATGATAGTCCCAATGATCCAACCCTGAGTCTTCACAGTCATAGGTAATTGCTTCAGCCACTGAAGCATCTCTCAAGCTCCTTAAATGTCTTTTTTTTGCTTGTTTTCTATTTACTTACTCACTTTATAGCCTAATATTAACACCACCCAGCTCCCAGTCCCCACCTCACACACCTTCTTTCCCCAAACCCCTCCCCTTCTCCTCTGAAAAGAGGGATGCCTCCTTGGGTATCCCCCAACCCTGACACATCAAGTAGCTACAGAACTAGACATGTTCTCTCCCACAGAGGCAAAATAAGGTGACCCAGTTAGGGGAATGGAATCCACTGGCAGGCAATAGATTAGTTAGGGAGACAACACCCTTCAAAATAGCCACAAATAAAATAAAGTCTTTTTAAATGTAAATGTTCATAAGTAGTAAAAATGCACCCAGGATTTGTCAATGTGAGTAGAAGTCTATTTTTCAAAAATTCTGAATCCACATATTCAAATGAAAACATTCTTTAGACAGAACTTTCCATCCATGCCATTGTCTTTTGGTTACTACCCTTCCATTGATCCTTAGATATTAATACCCCATCTCTGCAGGACTCCATAAGCAAACAGACAACTGGATCATGCAAATATTGGAAGCCAGGACTTGAAGCACTATCACTGGGGACTCACAGAAATGTTACTATCTATTTTAGAATGCCAATTTGACCAAGAAAAAAGCTCCCATTGAAATGTTTTGAATCCCACCAATGATTCTGTGTGGTAGAACCATTAAGACTTCCAATATTTTTGTTTACTTTGTATGTATTTTTACATTTTTTTGTGTACAAATGTTTTTTGTACACACACTTACATGTGTATTTCTGGAAGCCTGAAGTTAACATCAGGTATCTTCCTCAGTGTCTCTCTCTTTTAGTTTTTGAGGGTCTCTCACTGAATCTGAAGCTTACCTATTTGTCTAGACCATCTGACCACCAAGCCCCAAAGATCCTTCTGTCTCCTCTTAACCAGTGCTGGGATTGTAAATGTATACTTATCTTTTTATATGGATGCTGGGAATGACTATCTGAACTCAGGTCATTATGGCAAGAATTTTTATTGACTAACCTATCTTCCCTGCCTCAAGTGTTTTTAAAAATGAAAGAATTGATGTTTAAATTCATAGAATAATTCAAAGAAGTCTTGGTATTAAAGTAACAGAAACAACCAAGGAACTTCCACAGCCTCTTTTATACATGAAGATGAGGTGCAGAGATCACAACCTGTCTACACTGGCAGGCACTAGACAGAACACATCATCCCAAATAACTTTTTATCTTAGAATTAATTGTTGACTTGTTTAATAATCAGCTTGTCAATAATTTAACTCAGCTCCTTGCTTATGAGTTATGAGATTACAATTTAATATAATCTATAAGTTGAAAACATCTACACATGCGAATGTCCTTGGTGTATAATTTGATTCTGGTCCTGGTAGCATTTCAGGAGTTAGAAATCAAACCTTAAGGGTTGCCGGGAGCTGGAACAGTGAGAAGGCATTGTGGGTACAAGTATTTTCTTAATAGGCTTAGTTCAGATTCAGTAGCCTATGTAACAAAGTGGCACAGCAGCATACACCTGCAGTCTCATAACTCTGAGGATGGAGACAGAAGGATCTTTGGGGATTGTTGGCTACCAGCTTAACTCTAGGTTCAGTGTGAGACTTTGCTCAAAAGGATAAGATGGAGAGTGGTAGAACGAGACACTTGATACCCTCTCCTATCTTCACAGGTATATACAGGTAAGCACATATCTGTTCAAAACACACTCATATACAAAAAAAAAAGAAAAGAAAAGAAAAGAAAGAAAGAAAGAAAAAGAAAAAAAGAAAAGATTTTTAAGACAAATGAGGTGATGACAAGTGCCTACTCAGCCCCTCAAACATTTTCGCTAACATTATAAATTGTAATTAAACTCTTAAACTTACATTTCACAGTTGCTACTCAAAATGCCCACCAAGAGACACACAAGGCCTTCAGATGCTTGCCTTTGGCCTTCATTCTGTACTTTAGAGCAACACGGATGTTCAGGTATTCCCATGCATGTCTAGATCGCTGTGGTTAGGTCACAAAAAGCAGAGTAGCATCAGCCCCTCCTACCTGGTAACAGCTGGCAGAGAAACATAAAGGATGGGCCTGCAAGTCATCTGCCTGTCTGTGGATTCTGCCTTTCCTTGTGAAGAAATAAAGGCATGATGTATGCCTAGGGTCCCTGTCATATGGAACAAACATTTAGAATTGCAGTTTCTCTGATAATGTGCTTACTTGTGAAATCTCCAACACACAAACTATTCTTTCTCCCTCCTTAGCAAAATGTATATTAATTTTATTTATGTGTTTGTGTTTATATGCATACGTGTTCAGGTGCCTCTGGTGAGAGAAGATGACATCAGACTCCCTAAAGCTAGGGTTAGAGGAGGTTGTGGGTCTCCTATCATTGGTGATAGAAATGTAACTTGGTGGGTCCTCTGCAAGATCAGCACATGCTCTTAACATGTAAAGTGTCTCTTCAGCCCATGGACTCCCCTTTCTCTGCAGGACAGATATGCAGTTGTACGAACATGGGCTGAACATAGACTGATTGTCTGCCATCTTTCTCATTTTTTCTCTATACCTGTATCCACAATTAGCCCCCCACCCCCCACCCCCCCCCAAAAAAAGACCCACTAAGGATGTCTTACGCATCTTACAGTTTTGTCTTTTGAAATCCTTAGGCTCATATCCACATCTTTGTTCCATTCTGTACAGAGGGTCTCTGAGACAGGGCATTGTGGATCGCAAATGTCTCTGTTTCCAAGCAGATTTATATTTATATTGGTCTTGGCATTTTTACTCAGTATTATCTGATTATATATGCTAAGATGGAATATATGTCCATTCAATTGATTAATCTAAAACTCTGTTTATATGTTAACAGCATGCTGTTTTAGTTACTATAGCTTTTTTTTTAATTTTGAAATTAGAAAATGTTTATCCACCAAATTATTCTCTTCTTTCCAGATCATTTTGGTTATTTAGGACCCATAAGAACTCATACAGCATTGCACGTGGCTTGGCTTTCATCCCGATTGAGTTTCTGAGCTTGGATTCAAATTTCTAGTTCTTCACATTCATCTAGGGCTTTAAGTTTTTTAGCATTGTTTTATAGTTTTCAGCGTACAATTATTTTGCTTCTTTAGCCAAGTTAATTCCTAAATATTTCATTCTGTTTATTCTATTGTATTTGAAATTGTTTTCTAAGTTTTCTCTTCTTCCTCTCCACTGTTAGTATAGAAATAAAGATGATGTTGTGTTGGTTTGGAAATCTTCTACTTTGTAAAGTCACATATTGTCTCTAACATTCTGTGAGCTCTTTAGGGTCTTCTATTCATCAGACCATGTCATCTATACATGAAAGTCATTCTGGTTCTCTCTCTAGTGTGGATGTCTTTTATTTACCCTCTTACTCAATTGTTCTGGCTACAAATGTCAGTACTATTTTGGACATGATTAATAAAGATATCCTTGTGTAGTTCATAAATCAAATAAAAAATCTTTAGTTTTCCTATGGACTAAAAATGAAAAGCATTTCATTATATATGAAATATATATTCATATACATATTAAAATATATAAAAACCTTTTCATACATAATGAATTATTTTCATATATAATTGATATAGCACAATATTGAGGGCATATTTTATCTCTAATATAGTGAGTGTTCAGTTATGAAAGCACATAGAACTTTTAACTGCTTTTCCTCTATTAATTGGAACGATTCTGGGGTTTTCCTCCTACATTCTGTTCATTTGGCATACCAAACTGATGGATTTTTATATTTGGATCACCCTTGTTTTCCACAGCAATGGCTCCAATTGGTCACAGCACACTATCCTTCGAATTTGTTCCTGCACTGAGCCCACTTTCCATGCCCCCATGAACCATGTACTGTTTCGTGTGAGTGGGCGCCACCGGCTTTGGAGGAGTGCTGTTTTTTTATGCATTATTTTGTCTTACTTGAGTATTTAAACTAAAAGAAATGATGGGAAGGGGGAGGAAAGAGGGAAGAAGGAAAGATGAGGAAACAAAGGGAGAAGAGAAAAAATAAAAGAAGGGAAGGGAGGGGAGAGGAGGGGAAGTGAAGGGGTGGGAGAGGAGAGGGAAAGGTGAGGGAGGAGAGTTAAGGGTGAGGGAGGAGAGTGAAGGGGTGAGGGAGGAGAGTGAAGGGGTG
>JANHMN010000006.1:51884268-51907252 GCA_030674055.1 Rhabdomys pumilio
GAGGGAGGAGAGTGCAGGGTGAGGGTGGAGAGTGCAGGGTGAGGGAGAAGAGTGCAGGGTGACCAGGGTGAAGGAGGGGAGTGAAAGGGTGGAAAGAAGAGTGCAGGGTGAGGGAAAAGAAAGAAGGGGTGGGGAAGGAAAGTAAAGCGGTGTAGAGTAGAGGGTAGGGAAGGAAGGAGAGAGGAGGAAAGGGAAGATAGGGGATGGGAGGGGAGAGGTAAAGGAAAGGTAAGTCTGTCCAGTCTTTGCAAACTGGTTCTGTGTTGGGAGCTTCTGTACTTCCTAGGCTTCTGACATGCATGCTGTTGCAGTGCGCAGGTGTGCTATCTAGATTTGTTTCCTTATGTTTAATCATTTAAAATTTTTAGGCATGTGACATATATTTATTTTTATTTTCTGTGTTACAAAAGGTTACTAATGATTTTTCCCCATTTATTCACTCCTAGATGAGAAAAAGTCTTTTAAGATGAGAGACTTAGCCATAAACAAGGTCATTGGAGCCTAATATTTCCCTTTGGTAACTGACAGAATTTCATGTGGACTTTTGTGATGGTAAATGGTCTTCATCAGTTTAGTGAATCAACTTCTTTTTTTAAAAAATTTATTTATTTATTTATTTATTCATTCATTTATTTATTTTAAACTCCAAATTTAATTCCCCTCCCAGTCCACCCTCTGTTCCACATCCCATACCTCCTCCTCAGCCTCCACCAGACCTCTAAACTCCCTGGGGCCTCCAGTCTCTTGAGGGTTAGGTACATCTTCTCTGACTGAACCCAGACCCAGTAGTCTGCTGTACATGCATTGGGGGCTTCATATCAGCTGGTATATGCTGCCTGGTTGGTCCAGTGTTTGAGAGATTTTGGAGGTCCAGGTTAATTGAGACTGCTGGTTCTTCTACAGGGTCGCCCTCTTCCTCAGCTTCTTCCAGCCTTTCCCTAATTCAGCCGTAGGGGTCAGCAGCTTCTGTTCATTGGTTGGGTGCAAATATCTGCATCTGACTCTCAGCTGCTTGTTGGATCTTTCGGAGGGCAGCCATGATAGGTCCTTTTTTGTGAGCACTCAGTAATAATGTCAGGCCTTGGGGCCTCCTTTTGAGCCGGATCCCACTTTGGACCTGTGACTGAACCTTCTTTTCCTCAGGCTCCTCTCCATTTCCATCCCTGCAGTTCTTTCAGACAGGAACAATCATGGGTCAGAGTTTTTACTGTGGGATGGCAAACCCCTCCCTCACTTGATACCATGTCTTCCTGTTGGAGGTAAGCTCTGTAACTTCACCCTCCCTACTGACGGCCATTTCATCTAGGGTCCCTCCCATTGAGTCTCACCTCCCAGGTCTCTGGGCCATTCTGGAGGGTCCCCCAACCTCCTACCTCCTGAGGTTGCCTGTTTCCATTCTTTCTGCTGGCCCTCAGGGCTTCAGTCCTTTTCCCTCACCCAGTACCAGATCAGGTTCCCCTCTTTAGGTGTCTGTTTGTGTTTACTACATCATCGGCAAATAGTGCTACCTTTACTTCTTCTTTGCCAGTTTGTACCCCTTTATCTCTTATTGTTCTAGCTAGAACTTCGAGTACTATATTGAATAGATATAGGGAGAGTAGGCAACCTTGTCTTGTCCCTGATTTTAGTGGGATTGCTTCAAGTATCTCTCCATTTAATTTGATATTGGCTGTTGGTTTGCTGTATATCGTTTTTATTATGTTTAGGTATGGGCCTTGAATTCCTGATCTCTCCAATACTTTTAACATGAAGGGGTGTTATATTTTGTCATATGATTTTTCAGCATCTAAGGAGATGATCATGTGATTTTTATTTCCTTTGAGTTTGTTTATATAGTGGATTACATTAATGGTTTTTTGTTTATTGAAGTAACCTTGCATCCCTGGGATGAGGCCTACTTGATTGTGGTGAATGATGGTTTTGACGTGAATCAACTTCTTAGGTGAATAATAAATGACTGGAGCTACAGTTATGCAAATAAACCATTAGTCAAGAAATGAAAATTTCCAACACCTCTTAATATTATGAAACCTCAACTTGAAGTACATGGACTAGTTAAGTCCAGTCCTTTCCATAGTAACCCAGATGAGTGGACTGAACAGGTGGTAATTGCTATGTCTCCTCCCCAGCGCATCCCACACTATAATCTTAGCAAAGATCCCAGGACACCAAGCCTATATTCAAGGACTGGGTAGTTATGCTATCTCTTGTGAGGACCATATATCTACACAGATTGCTTAAAATTATTCTGCGTAACATATTTGTCTCTTCACTCACTTGTTTTCTTACCTGACTATTAATATCAGTTTGGATTCAGAGAAATTAATTTTAGACTTGGGTTATAGACCCATAATACTAATGCATATACCTCCAATTATTAGAACATATATATGTGCATGTATGTGTATATATATGGCTAGTGGGTGTGTATGTGGAGGTACCTATAAGAGTGTGCATATGTGTGTGTGAAGTTTGACTTGAGTCCTTTTCTATTGCCCTCTACCTTATGTATGAGACAGAGTCTCTCTCTTTAGCTCAGAGTTTGCCAGTTTGGCTAGTTGACTTAGCTATCTTGCTTTGGAGATATCCCATATTGCCTCTGAAGTACTGGAATTATAGGCAGGTTTCATAAACTCACAGCTTGTTCACCAAAGCCTGGGGTCTACTTCTCACACTGGGGAAGAAGAGTAAAAGGGTGGGGAGTGACAGCATAGGCTTCGCCCAGGAAGCCACCTTCAGGACTCCAGGATACGTTAACTTAGTTACTGTGTCACTTTGGCAACCCGTGGGCATTCTGGAGTATTTCTCTTACTTTGTTTCTTTCTTTTCTTCCTTGCTTCTTTCTTTTTTCTTTCCATTTCACTTTATTAATATATTTTTTGCACTTGGCACTACATACATCTAACAGATGCGCTGGGCTCATCTTGCACACACACCCCACACACACACAAATCCTAGAATCAGTCATTTCTGCAAGGATACTTGGTTCTTTCTTATTGGGGAATGACATTAGAAAGCTATCAAATGTATGCATCAAAAATAAACCTTCAACCACCAAAGCCAGGAAATGTATACATTCCAATCTGAGCAAATACAAATATTTATCATTGTAAGTACCTGTTGATGTCTCCCTGTACCTCAGGGGCCGTTGATTTCTTTTCATTACTGATCTGTGTCTCCTTTTGACACATCATCTATCCCAAGTTCATGAGAGAACCAATCTTGGCTTCTTTCCTGATGCTAATGCCTGCCAAGAGTCTGAATGAAGTTATAATGTTTTTTCCCCATCTCTTGGGTGTATGTGTATATACAGGTGCTGTGTATGAGGGAGTATGTGGAGACTGGTGGTAAACTCAAGTATGGCTCTTCAGATGCTGTCTGCCTTCTTTATCTGGAACAGGGCCTGCACAACAAACCCCAGGATCCACCCGTTCCCAACTTCACAGTGTTGGAATAATATGCACATGCTTCTACAACCAGCTTTTCTCTTCCAATTAAAGTAATTCGGATGAGGCAGGGTCCCACTAAGTAGCCCTGATTGTTTGGAACTCACTATGTAGACCAGACTGACCTCAAACATGCAGAGTCCCCCCTGTATGCCTGGTAAGCAGTTTGTCAACTGGGCCACTTGTCAAGGAAGCCTTGTTTCCTGTGGGATACATGTGGTGTTTTCTCAGTCTCTCCAGCTGTGCTTGTCCCTCTGCTTCCCTAACCTGCCGATGCTACTCTCTTGTCAGGAAGTACTGCCGAGTTCTCTGCTGAAATCTGTGATTCTAGAGTCAGATGCTGATGACAGCAAGGCCATAATGGCGTCCCATTTTACACTCATCTTTAAGCTTCAATCAGACAGAAGTCTGTACTTAATTGTTTCTTTGATTTATCTACTCTCACGTTCCATAATGCCGTCACTCCATCTCTTCAGACTCAATCAACTTTTAAAGTGAGGATGACTGTTGCCACCCTGGGGTGTGAGAATTGTCATCTGGACCACCTGGCCTAGCAGGGAAAGATTTTTATGCTCACAAATCTTTCTGCTCTGTTGCAAAATACCATGTGGCTTTTGCTAATGTTGAAAGTAACAATGTGTTTTTTATCTAATTTACTAATGTGGAACAGCTTTCTTCTGAATCACAGTGGTGTAACCATTGACAACCAGGGCTTTGGCTCCTTATTGAGTGTGAGTGCGTAGGATCAGGAAATAAAATTTTCTATCTAGTAGCTCACTATCCCGATTTAATCCTCATCAATCTTAGTGAATTAATTAGCAAGTAGTAAAACTATGCTACATCAGTAAATGTTTATGAACATTTGTCTGCTCTCTTTTCATGCTTTTTTGCAGAAAACCATGCATTGGTGTTCAATCTGCCTTTCTCAAACACCCCCATTCCTTGTGCTGGGACATTTTTAATGTATGCACAGAATAGATGGTAGTTCTGATCATTGTTCGGTGAGTCCCGTGTCACCCAGCCACTGTCTCTTGTTCATCTGCTGTCCGTTTTTCTCTCTAGAGCTTGTCTTAGGCTTCCAGAATGGGAAAGCTCTTTAACCTTGTAGATGTCAATCTCCCTTCCCTTTGTTCTCTCTGTTATTCACACACACACACACACACACACACACACACACACACACACACACACTTAATTGTTTCAGCATTTTCCACTCCCCTTTTCTACAATGAAATATAAACTTAAACTCTTTTGGCTTATGGAAAAAAATTTGAACTTTCAGGTTTTGTCTTCTCTTCCAAGTTATTTAATAGTGTAAGTTTGCAATCCTGTCCTTTCCACAGAGTCGCTCACTGGTGTCCTGTGATCCACCCTTTCTGCTTATCACTGAACTAGAAATATTTTTTGCTCGTGGTCACCAATGGCATTATCATCAGTGCAGGGAGGAAAGCAAAGACCTTTGATTAAAATTTGATTAATAATTTATATATATGAACATTCATAATAAATAATCAAATTATATTTTCATTTTTTAACTGGTAATGCAATTATAGCTGAGATTTAAATTACCTTTTTTTTTTTCTACGACTCAAGCTAACATCATAGCTTGCCATGGTTCTTCACCTGGTGGAGTGACCTAAAATTTCTATCCTGGAGTGTTTGAGCTATTGGTAAGATGACATGGATTGGATCTTTGAAGTTTCCCAGTGTTCTTAATGACCAGGAAGGGATGGTAGTAACTAGGGGTGCCCTAAGACTCTTCTGTGCTTCAGACCTGTTCTTAACCTCTACTGCAGCACCTTGTTCAATTTCCTGACTCTAGTCCAGACCAGTCACCCCAAGAACACCTTAATTTCCCTTTTAACCTGCTGTTTCTGAGTAACGAGGAGCTGAGTAGTGATGTGGAATTCTAGCTCTGCAAAATGTGGGCATGTCTTCTGGCAGAAGCCCTCTTCATTCAGAACCATAAAAATGTCATTAGAGCAGAGAGTCATGGGAACCGGAAGCACACAGTTTGCTGGGCTCAATGAATGGCTCAATTTTCATTTCCATTCCTTGATTCCAGGACCTATGAATCATGGTTGGAAGAGATTATTCAGGTCATAAAAACCCTTGGGAGACCTTGCTCCAGCCTTGCAAAGTATTGCCACTTAGCTGTCGGAGTAAGTATGGCTTCAAATTGCCATCCAACTCACCTGCCAAACCAGCTGTTTCATGGTAGGAATATGGTGTCACCAGTGAATTCCATAGGAATGGGTCTATTGCTGTTGGGTCCCATTTTGGCTCTGGTTTGGGCCTTTTGGACAAACCCGAGCTTGGCTTGAGTTTCTGCGCCCTTTGGGAGAGTCTAAGCCTGGTCTGAGATCTGTCTTACTCACTTCCATACCGAAGTGACTCAGCAGGACCTGTTTGGCCCTGCCTTTGCTCAGCTGTTGCTGATGTAGAGCTTTGCAATTGGCTCTGTTAGTCACGCCATACGCTCTGTCACCCTTCCCCGCCCCCTACGTCATCTCACTCCTCCAAAACCCCTCCTCCCTATGCTCCAAATTTATATAGACATGAGGTTGTTACATTAAAGTTGAATTTCTGCCTCAACAAGACTCCTGGCTGGCTGTGTTTCTTTGGGCCTCCGACATTCACCAGCCCGCTCAGCCCCAGAGAGAGACCTGGCTGGACCAGGACCTCTCTCCTCTCGCCTAGACCTGCCGGCAAGGAGCTGACATATTGCTGTACTTCTATTGTGAGTCCAGTTTCTTGACTCAAGCAGTACTCTATGTAACAGAGTATTGCAATAGTGATTTACAGTGCAATAGTAAATAAATGATCACAGAAGCTCACAAACCATTTCTGCAGAGTAAACGTCTATTTTTGAAAGGACAAAACATGTCCTCTCCCATAATGGAAATGGTCTAGTGCAGTGGTTCTCAACCTTCCTAAAGCTGTGACCCTTTAAAATAGTTCTTCATGTTGTGGTGACCCCAACCATAAAATTATTTTGTCGCTACTTTATAACTATAATTTTGCTACTGTTGTGAATGGTAATGTGATTATCTGATATATTACTGTTGTGAAAGGGTCATTTGACCCCACCCTACCCCCCAAAATGGTCGTGTCCCACAGGTTGAGAACCAGTGCTCTAGTGGACTAGACAATCCCCACTGAACTAAAAAATCACCATGGGCAATGGTGCTATGACAGGTACCCATTGTCGGTGTCTTCTGCCTACATGTTGAGTGCCCATCAGTGACCTTCACATCAATTCTTTTTCACCTTTTCTCTCCTCCTCTTAGTCCTTCTCATAGTCTTCTTCCTCTCAAATGAATGCCATCTTTATCTTTGGTTGTTATTGCTACATATATATGCATAGATATATAATTAAAACATGTTGAGTCCATTTTGTTGCTTATATGTATATGAATTCAAAGTCGACCACTTTGTGTTGGATAGTCAGTTTGGGGGAATCATCTCAGGAAGAGATTAATTCTCCCTTTCTTAGCCATCCTTAGTTGCCTATAGTTCTTTGCTTGGAGGACAGGGCCCTGTGAGATTTCCCTCTTCAGAACCGTCATGTCTTCTGTGGCTGTAATTATACGGATCTTATTTAGGCAGCCTTATTTTTGAGGTATCATGGGTGTAACTTCCTTATCATTTCTAGGAGAAATAATCTCACAGCAGACATCCTGGTCCTCTGACTCTTACATTTTTTTTCCTGCCTCCTCTTCCATGATATACTGAGGCTTAGGTGCAGGAGCTTTGTCACTGATTTATGCATTGAAGATGGCATCCCCACACAATTCTTTGATCTCTGCGTTATAACCAGTCGTGGTCTTCTGCAATGACGTCCGTCCCTATGCTACAAAGAGATACTTTTTTGATTAGAGATGAACTATACTTCTCCACGGGTGAAAGGATAGCTTGGTTTCTGGTGGAGCACTGCCTAGAGATGGCTGGAGACCCACCGTGCAATGGATGACATACATTTCGCCACACTCCCAAACTCCAGACTCTTGACACGAGGCTGAAGATCTCCATTGATCCGTGCTTTTCAGTCATGTAGGGCAATGCCCCTACAGCCCCTCCCAAAGAGAGGTTTGTGTCACCTAGCACAGGTAGAGGGTGTGACTACAGGCCTCAGAGCCTCAAGAGATCTCCATATTAATGAGATACCTAAAGGCCAGAGGGTGTAGCCAATTAAACATTCCTTCCCAGACCCTCCTCCCTCCCTATTTAAGTCAGGCCCACCTTGAGAAACGGGGTTGGGGGGACCACATCTACTTTCCGCAATGACAATAAACCTTTTAAAACCAAGGACTCCCTCCGTGTCTTTGGGGCTCCACCATGGGGAACCATGGAGAAGGCCTTTGATTACCGAGCTGCTGCTTAATCTCCCACTAGAAGACTTCTCTACATTCCAGCCATGGAGCCCTGCCAACTCAAGCAAGCTAGCTGATCCAGCCAAGCAAGTGTCATAACCAAGAGTCTCCACCCCGTGGGATGCTGCCAGAGCTTCTCTTCCTTGTCCCTCTCAGCTACCAGCTGGTTCAACCCATATGCCCTCGTGTCTCAGTTCTTCTGCAGCTCTCAGTGGCATCTGGGAACCCAAGAACAGAGACCACCGGTCTCCCAGTCAGCCATTTCGGCCCGAAGACCCCCATTCAGGAGCTCTGCTCCCTCAGGACTTCAGACTGAGATCTCCCCATGCCCGGGCGGAGCCCCACAGCTCCTCACAGCCCAGCGTCAATGATTGGCACTGGGTGGAATGAACTCAGTCAAATTTCTGCACTTCTGCCTCCCTAAGTACAGATACAAGGGATCCACAACTCCATCCAACAGGACACTTGCCTACGCACTAGCTACAGCCCCACAAAGATAGGTTTTAGAATTACAGTAAGGAACTACTAGGCGGGACATTCTTTATGGACACTGGTTGGATAGAATGATTTCCATACATTGACTATACATTGTGAAGATGAACTTTACTTTTTCTACTGACTCTATTGCTCATTGTCAAAAAAAAAAGCTTAAATATTTGTTTTTGCATAACTATCTATGCATGGTTCTTCCAAATTTACCCACAGAATCAGTCATTCATTATATTATGCAGGTGAGTGTATATCCTGTATGCATATGCAGTATCATGTGCCTGTCTCAAGTAGTAGCCTTACCTCTCCATCACTCTACCATCTATCTCCCTTCCAACTGTAGAAAGTAAGTTTTTTTATGTCTTGTCATGCATTGAGGATGAAGATAAAAAGATGTTATGTATCAATATCACACTTAAAACTACATATATTTGTACAAATGTCCAAAGGATAGTTATGTAAATGCAACCAAAATTATTTTTAGGAATAAAACACAATTGCTTTGGCTCTATCTCTGACTAAACTGATAATGGTGAAACCTTTGAAGCTCCTCCCAAATGCTGTCTTTCTCCCAGCTTACCTGTTTGTGTGTGTGTGTGTGTGTGTGTGTGTGTGTGTGTGTGTTTGCCATTTCTCACATTCCAACTAGCTAATCAGTTGAATCATATGGTATTGATGGCTGATATTTTATTTCTTTCAAATTTTCTTTTCCTACTATTTTTTACCTCTATTTTTGGAGGAGGGTAGCTAGGAAACAGGGCCTCACTAAGTACTCCAGTCTGGCTGGCCCAGAACTCCACACATAGGGCAGGCTGACCTCCAGCTCACATTCCTTCTGCCTCAGCCTCCTCAAGACTGGGATTGGAGGCACGCACCGTGCTTGACTTTTTGTTTTTCATTTCTCAAAAGAGTTCTTAATTAATGAGATGAGTAATAGAGTTGCTTGAGTAATTGGCAAAGATAAATTGGCACAAGTGCCTTCAATTCATTTCTAAAGACCCGGATACATCTAATCCATCACTTTACCAATGTTATTGATGTCTCAAAAAGCCATCTTTTGGACTCATTGATTTTTCTCTTTATTGTTTTTCTATTTTCTCTTTTATTGGCATATGCTCTGCTCTCTAAATATAATTGACCCCTCTGCCTCTCCTAAGTAAGGCCTTGCATTTGAAATTCAGTGATTGCCTTAGAATATCCTGCTCTTTGCTCGTATTTGAGCCCATAGCTCACACTTGCGCCTCCCAAATACCTACCCATTTCTCCAGAATCTAATATGGAATGAAAATATGAATATGATTCCATAGATAAAACAGCATCTAAGCAAATAAGCTTTCCAGCATTTTGACACTTTCCTATCTACTTTAGTTCCTTTACCCTCTAACCACATCCAGCCTTCAGACAGCCAACAAGATTTCAAACTACAGCAAGGCCTTTGATGGGAAAGGGGGATCGAGCTATCCACCATTTTCCATCTAACTTCAAGTTATTACAGCTGAGGGAACCAAAATGTCAAATTCAGGTTATTGTTCAGCAACTTTTATAAAAACAAACAGTCCTAGTTACAGACCGTGTGTGTGTGTGTGTGTGTGTGTGTGTGTGTGTGTGTGTGTGTGTCTGTTGGGGAGTGGCTACCTATTAATGGGCCTCATTTCCTTCAGCATTCACAGTGGTGGGGGATTTGAGTCATCCAAAGTCATTTTTCATTGTCAAGGCACTTTTGTGATCTCTGAATAATCTGAAAGAAAAGGGCCCATGTGCCTGGAAATAACTTGGGAGGCTTTCTTTTCTCTGAATAGCTGAAGAACTGCATGGGTGGCTGTCAGTGCAGGATGTAAGACTCATGCAGGCCACAAAAGCCCTTTCCTGTAGCATGGTATTACTCAGAACTGTTCTGTGCTCCAGCTCCTCGCCTAGATGGCATCTCTGCCACCCATGGCATTTGACAGGCTAACAGGGTCAAGAGAGCTAACTCTCCTGCCACTGCCTATTTACATAGTGACAAATGCTAGATTCTGTCCCATGATTTCTTAATAGCTAGTGACAGTCCTTCTTATAAATTTATGCTCATGACCTTCCTCTAGTGACAGATATCTGTAAGTACTAGGTCCTACCGTGCACATACATGAAAGACTGATAGGATTTGGTGACCAATGGGAGTGAAGGTACTAAGTAAGGCTGTGATAGGATGGATAAACAAAGCTAGCAGAGCACACTGCTGCTTAAGCCAGAAAGACTTCTGTTGAAGCAGCAGCCATTGCAGATCCTCACTACCTATAAAGAGAATGCAGATTTCAGCCCTGCAGGTCTTCATAGCTACTGAAGCAATTAACACCTATCATGACAACTGATAAGAAGTCACATGCCTCTACTTCTAAACAATAGAGTAGAAGTTTAGCCTAAAGAAAGAGCACTCAATGTCTGGATAAGAACTTCTGCTTAGAGATTCTTCTCTCCACATCTACAGAAGCTGGAATCCCCACTCATGATTCATTTGTGGTCCTGGCACATTTGAAGCTGTTCTATTATCTAGGAGAGAGGAACCTGATACTTACGACTGAAGTATATTTTTTCTATTACCATACACTGGGTTAACATGATGAATGGTGTGCCATTATTAAGGAATGAATAGGATTGTGGGTATTGTCACACTTCTGCCTGGAGTATAGATGAACAAGTGTGTTCTTCTGCATCCATGATATCAAAGATGACTTAAACATTTACTTGTAGATACTGTGAGAGACCTTTATGAGTTTCAAAGGCAGAATGGGACAGTAGTGATTGTTTCCCTGTTACAGAGTGGTCCAGGGGTTATAATTATATAACTATACCTATAACAGAGAGTTTAAGAACAATTGAAAATTAAAAAAAAATACTTTTAATTGAAGGAAATAGATACCAGCTTAGTATGAGAGTATGACATATTTAGCAAGTCAAATGAGGAAAATAGTCATGAATTATTTTATTTTCTTGAAGCAAGCAGGTCCATATTAGGGAACAAGAAAGGGGAGCTTGAAAGAATGAACTGTGGCTGAGTAGTAGGGTCTAATACTGCCTAGGAAGTTCAGTCCCATGACACAAAACACAAAGTTACCTTCTTCTTACTCATATGTGACAAGACAGCTGACATCAACCCTTCTGTATAAATCTTATTGTTTCTATCCCTACAAAATACATCTCTTGGTAGGTTGCTTACCTAGCATACAAAGCCTTAAATTAATCTCTAGTTGCACATAAAGTAGGCATTGTGAGATAGCTTTGTAATCTCAGTAATTGGAAGTTAGAAAAAGAAACATTAGGCATTCATGGCCATCCTGGGCTACATGAGGCCTTGTCTCCAAAAATAAACACAGAAACCTAGATCTCTAGAGACAGCTCTGTGACATGTGTGAGCAGAAAAGATGTGAAGGCCAAGATCATACCACAGTTTAAAAAAACTCATTATTGAAACATTCTTGCTCAATGATATAAATCCAGTATAAAAACTTCCAATTCATAGAAAATGAACATCTTTGGAATTACTAGCTATGACAAATAACTCACTGACATATTGAGAGAAATTAATATTATATTTTTGTCTTTGTAGATTATAGACATTATATAGATGCATAGAAATAGAGAAAGAAAAAGAATGTTGAAGGGGAAGAATGCGGTCAAAGCATATGATACATGTATGTAAAAATGTCTTTATTAAGTGCATCACTGTACCAGGAATCTTTGCTGATGAAATAGTTTCTAATTAAAAGCCATTTCATTTATACTTGGGTAATCAGAGCTTTATCTTTCCATAATAATAGATGTGGCTGAATGACTGAGCAACTTTTCATGGTTTTAGGATCCATAGTAATTCTTCTGTTCAGTTTTATTTTTCACATTCCTTAAACATCTTCCAAACAATCCTCTATGGTTTTTGTTAATCACTTGATGCCTATAGACTTTGTAAATTCTAAGCTCCCTCAAATGTGTGTGGCTTAAGAAACTTCTAATGAGCAATTTTTTGTTTGAATAAAAGAATAAAAGTTAATAATTTAATACAGTCATAGACATCATTTCTTTTATGGAATGTGATATCATTCCTTAAATAAAGAATTTGTTCTTGCATCAAGGTAACAAGATATTTTCATGTAAAACTTAAAGAGTCCCTATTTAACATGAAGATTTAAATCCATATGGAAGTTATTGTATATCACATTAGGTAGGAATTTCATCTTCCTTCCTACCATCTGGATAGCTAATTGTCCAAATATCACATATTGAATAATCTATGTTTTGCACTTTGATATGCAATGCTAACTCCATGGCTTACCTAATCTTGTATCTTTGCAGACCACTTTATGAACTATCTGTTCCAACAAGATAGTTTATCTTTTTGTTCCTCTCATAACAAAATGTATCATTTCTTCTGTTCTCTAGAAGTTTTGGTATCTCATTTGACTTTCTCTCATTGCTTTTCTTCAAAATTGTTTAAATAATTCTTTACACTCTGTATTTTCATATGAGTTCTAGAATCCATTTATAAATTTCAATGAAATCTTGTTGGGCTATGGATACAAAATGATACTCCATATTTCCATCATAATTCTTAGAAATTATAAATATTCCCTTATTTAGAAAAAAAGAGACAATGCAGATATGTTAGAATTGTATACAGATATGTACCCAGATGAGGACATAAACCCAGAGCACCTGGAAGAGCCCTTAATGAAAGGGAAGATGATATTTGAATACATATGTGCATGCATGTGCATGCATGTGCATACACACACACACACACACACACACACACACACACACACAGGGACACACATGAATGTGTTGTGAAAAGAAACAGAGATTAGAGTAACACATGCCATGCCAAAGAAGTAGCTAAAAAATATATTCTCTTTTATAATTTCATAAGGAGCATGATCTTGTCAGCATCATGATTTTATCTGAGGATAATGATTTTTTTTTGGCTCCTGGCCCCTAGAACTGTGAAAGAATATTTCTTCTGTTTGCTAGTACCAAAGCCATGATGACTTCTTACAAATAATATGTCTCATTACTGTAGCAGAATTACTTGACTGAAGCAGTTTAATAGAAAAGAGGTATTTTGTCTCATGGTTTCAATGGATATAGGCTACCATGGAATGGAACATGTAGTAGGAGACTTGACTCTACTCATAGCAGCAGGAGTCTAGGGTTGATGCTCTTCATAGCATGATTAGCTAGAAAGCAGAAAGAAAGATCAGAGCTGGAGGTTCATAGGCCTTTCCAAACCCTTTCCCAGCCAGTCTCTTCCACAAGCAGCAATCCAGTCCTCTGAAACAGCACTGCCAGCTATTGACAAAATGAACAACATATTTCAGACGGAAGCCACATCATTGCCCCCCCCACCCCCAGACTCATGGACACTCATAATGCAAAATGCATTCAGTTCACCTTCAGGAGTCCCAACATCACAGTCACCACCATGGCCAAACTCTAATGTCTCTTTCAGACTTAAGATAAACTATTAACTGTAAGCTCTTGCACTATAAAAAAAAAATATGTTACAACATTTCCATATACAATGGCACAGAACACATATTTTCATTCCAAAGGGAAGGTATGGGAGTTTAGCAAGGAAACAAAGCAGGAGAAAGGTTAAACCCTGTAGCATCTGTGACACATGGTGCCATTGCCTAAGTTACAAAGGACTTGGCAGGACATTCAGTGCCTTGTTGGGCCACCTTTCAATGTTTGCAACTTTTCTCAGCCTGTTTTTCATGTTCTCTGCATCTTCGATGCCCTGAGACAGCCACTTAAGTTTCTCCTTCACACCTCCCTGCACAGTTCCATTCAGGCAATCTAACCCCTCTAGATATGCATTTCCTGACTCATAGCCTTGTTTCTAGAATACTGGTGCAAGCCCCATTGTCCCCCATTACACTTGCATTCTGCATGCTTGCAAAATCAGAAACACGTGGCTCTAATGACACCAAATTCTAGTGTCGTTATGGTTGGAGCTGGGTCCCTTTAGCACGCATCTGCTGGACTGGTAACCTGTGTGGCTAAACACAGAAATTTATTGTTAGGGAAACACTCTAAAAAGAAGACAAAAGGTGTTGCAGATAAACTTTGGATAGTGGTAAAGTGATTGGGCACGTAACTCATTGATTATTTAAACATATCAGAAAAGACTAGGATTCAAGATTGCACTAACTAGGAAAGATCTTACCTGATTGCCTACTTTCCCATAACAGATGTAAAAGACCCTGAAAAATGCTCAGAATGTTGTATCAAAAGAAGCATTAACAAGACAGACAGTGCAAAATGGAAGATAGCTTAAGACTTTGAAAACTCCATAGGATGGGCACAGGCTAATAATATCATAGAGCCATGAACATATACTCACTTCAAGGAAGAATAGCTTCAAGGGAAGAATTGCAGTCCAAACACTGACGTTGAAACCACAAAGTCCCTGCGCCCATGTTAACAGCTAGGACTTCAATTTCATTTAATTCAAAAATTAACTTGTGACTGGTGATCATCTTTATTGTATCTGGATCTCTTAGAGGTAAGCATGAATGTATCAATCATTTTAATTAAATCTCTTTGGCCAAGTTTTTAATATCTTTTGTAAAGGTCATGTGCACACATTGTTATATTACTTCTAAGGGAAGTCTAGCATCTACTGCTGCTAGAAATTGTATCATTCTGCATCATTATTATGTTATTTTGTCTGTTGCTCTTGAACTTAACAATTTTAGAATATTTATATTGTATTTGGTATGCATTTGAATATTAGTTTTTTAGTACTCTACACACTTTTCTCCATTTTCTATTTGGACAAGCACTAAGGTCCCGTGGGGAGTCAGAGCTCTTGGCTAGATTTGCCCACAGCAGAAGCGGGGAGGGGGAGAAGCTCTGACTGTGTCCAAGGGGAGAGATGAGAGTCTTGGTCACCGCGACTCACTTGGCTGGGTCATGGCTGCTCATTTGGCTTGGGTGGCTGAGAATTTAGAGAAGTTGTCTGCCGGATATTAGCAGATCAGTTGTTGAAAATCTTCTCCACTGTTACCCATGGCAGGTTCTAAACAAGAAAAACAGTTCATAGTCTTAAGATATTTATTTTCATGACAAAAAAAAATGGATGAAAACTATACTCTGGTATTTTCAGGACTGGCCTGAGGTTAAATGCCTTTTGCAAGAAGGAGGGTCTGGGAAGGAATGTTTAACTGGCTAAGCCCTCTGGCTTTTAGATATCTCATTAATACGGAGATCTGACTTGAGGCTCTGTGGCCTGTAGTCATGTCCTCTAACTGTGGAGGAGCTAATAGGGGCATTGTCCTAGGTGACTGAACAGCACAGATTTTTGGAGGTCTGCAGTCAAGTGTCAGGAGCCTAGAATCTGAGAGTGTGGCAAAATGCATGCCATCCCTTAGGATCACGTGGGGTCTGTGTATATGAGGTTTTAGGGTTGACCACTCTCCATTAGACAACCATTAAGGAGGCTGATTCTCCTTCTCCTAGCAATCATTAGCTACTTGTAATTCTTGTCTGGGACTTAATCCTAGGAAGCTCTCCCACTTCTACATTAACCTGTCCGCTGACATTGTTATTGTTCTAGTTTTGTTTGTGCAGCTATTTCTAGGACAGACAGTTTCACAGAAGACTTCCTGGTATCCTGGCTCTTACAGTTTTTCCATGCCCCTCTTCTTCAATGATTCCTGAGCTATAGATAAAGGAGCTTTGATTGTAGATGTATCTTATATAGGACTGGCTCCCTGCAATCTCTTTACTTCTATGTTGTATCCAGATGTGGTTTTCAATGATGGTCTCCATTTGCTATAAAGAGGGGCTTCTTTGATGAGACATGGTAACCACATTTATTTGTGGGTACAAGGATAAGATTTAGAGGATAGTGTTGGTTCTATGAAGTGATCGTAGCAGATTCTTTTCTAAGGTCCATGACTTTACTAGCTCAGGAAGGTTTGCAGTGCCAGGCATGATTTCCTTGTTGACTTATAATTTTCCTCTTCTTTTTAACTTTCCTCTGGTCTGTTATTTCATTAAAGTTTCAAAAGAAAAACTTACTGTCTATTCTCTTTTTCTCTTATATTCCAACACAATTGGTTTATAAATATACTGCTCTAAGCACTATTATACATGCTCTAGAATCTTGTAAGTGTGCTACTGTTTGATTCTCGAGGATGGTTTTCTGAGTTTATTCTTGTGTTTTTTTAGTTATTTTTAAAGTTATTTAAAATTAAAATATGGGTGTCATATGTCTTTCTGTTCTTAATTTCTGTGCATTGTTTTATAGTAATAAAGAACATGTTTGGTATTAAATTCTTTACTATTGTCAAGACTTTACTGTTAATCCTGTGATTTTACTGGTTGGTTGATTGCCATAAATATTGCTTGAAGATAATATGTATTAAGTTTGTGTGGTGTTTTGAATGAAGATGACCTGCACATGCCCATAGTGAGAGGCACTGTTAGGGGGTGTGGCCTTGTTGGAGTGGATATGGTCTTGTTGGAGGAAGTGTGTCTCTGGTTTTGAGGTTTCAGATGCTCAAACCAGGCCCAGTGCTATATCTATTCATACTGCTTGCCAATCTCAGCTACTTCTCCAGCACCAGGTCTGCCTGCATGCGTTCGTGCTTTCTACTATGATGACAATGGATTGAAACCTCTGAACTGTAAGCCAGCCCCCAATTAACATTTTCAAATTTATTTATTTATATATTTATTATTAATTTCATTTTACATATCTACTCTAGTTCCCATCTTCTCTCAGTCTCTCCTTCACAAGGCCCTTTCCACATCCTCCCCTTCATCTCTGAGAAAAGGGAGGCCCCCCCTGCCGAGTGCTAACCCACCCTGCTAACTCAAGTCACTGCAGGACTAGACATATCCTCTCCCACTGAGACCAGACTAGACAGCCCAGTTAGGGGAACAGGATTTATGGGCAGGCAACAGAGTCAGGGTAAGCACCCACTCCAGTTGTTGGGGACCCACATAAAGATCCAGCTCCATATCTGTTACATACATGCAGGGGGCCTAGGTCCAACTCATGCTTGCCCCTGGGTTGGTGGTTCCGTCTCTGGAGCCCCCAAAGGTCCAGGTTAGTTGACTCTGTTGGTCTTAGTGTAGAGTCTCTATCCTCTCCTGGTTCCTCAGTCCTTCCTCTAACTCTTCCACAAGAGTTTCATCTAATGTTTGGCTGGTGATCTCTGCATCTTTTCCATCAGCTGCTACATGGAGCCTCTCAAAGGAGTTATGCTAGGGTCCTGTCTGCAAGCATAATATAGTATCATTAATAGTGTCAGAGATTGGTTCTTGACCTTGTGATGGATTTTAAGCTGGTCTAGTCATTGGTTGGCTATTCCCTGAGTCTCTACTCCATCTTTGTCCCTGGACTTCTTTGAGGCAGGACAAATTTTGGGTCAAAGGTTTGTTGGGTTGGTGCCCTTACCCTCCACTGGAAGTTCAATCTGACTATAGGAGGTGGCCACTTTAGGTTCCATATCCCCACTGCTAGGAATCTCAGCTAGAGTCACCCCCATAGACTTCCTGGAGCCTTCCTCATCCCAGGTCTCTGGCATGTCCTAAAGATGTGCTCCCCGCCCTATCTATTTCCATTCACTCTCCTTGCCCTCTCTCTCAGGCTCTCCCTATGCCTGACAGCTCCCCCCTTCCCTTCACCATTCCCCCACTGAGTCCACTCCCTTCACCTCCAATGACTATTTTATTTCTCCTGAGTGAAATTCAAATGTCTTCCCTTGGGCCCTCTTTGCTATTTAACTTCTTTGGGTTTGTGGATTGTAACATGGGTATCCTGTATGTTTTTTTTGGGTTTATTTTGTTTTGGTTTTTGTTGTTGTTGTTGTTGTTTGCTTTAAATAAGAGTTGCTATGGTCATGGTGTCTTTTCACAACAACAGAAACTCTAAGACAGTTTGACTGTATTTGGTGAGTCAGAATACCACTTTAATATGCATTAATGGAATTAGTTTTATTTATCAATGTTCTCAATATATTTAATGTAATTCTACAAATTCTTGACAATTGCCTTTTAAAGCTCTGTCCTGTCACTGGGGGGTTACTATAAGATATACCAGAATTTGTCACTGTATCCTTCCTTCCACTACATCAGATTTCAATGTCCTTAAGTATGTGTTCCACTTCTCTAATTTTCTCTAGAGCTATATCAACTTATATTTTGAGGATTTTTCTTTACTACCTCTATTTATGCCTATTCTTCTCTGTGCATTCTTTATTTGAATATTTTTTGTTTCTTTGATTTTTGACTAAGTGTGCTTCATGATTTAATATTTCAAATACCTTAGAGCTTTTTTGAGAATCTCTTTCAGATCTTTGTTTTATCTCAAATTTTTGAATAGTTAATTTTTTCATTTGTTATATCAAACAAGGAAACTCTGTCAGAACTCCTTTGTAAGAAAGAGTAGCAGTTTCTTTTGAACACTTTCTATAGATTTATCCCAGAAGAGTGAGTTCACCTTCATTTTTGCTGACTGACTACTAGTGTTCTAAGTTGGAATTCTTGAACTAGGATGTCAATAGAAGCTCAAACCATAGGACTGTATATATGATATGTGGGTTCTCTGACACTCAGATAGATTTCTTCCTCATTTATTATTATAGCACTAAGATCTTTTTTTTTTTCAATTAAGATTTTTTATAGTTCCTGACACACAAAATGACATCGTATCCAGCTCATTGCTGTGGTAGGCTTAAGTCAACATAGTTTTTGTGTTTTGGAAGAGAATTGTCCCAAAGGCTCATATGTTTGAATACTTATTCTCTAGTTGTTGGCACTGGTTGGGAAGATTATGGAAACCTTAGGAGGTGGAGACTTACAGAGGAAAGTTAAGTCACTGAGGGAAGCCTTTAAGTTTTATTGCTCCATTTCTAGGTACTGATGAAATATGACTAGCTGCTGCTCCTGCCACTATGCCTTCTCAGTCATAATAGACTGTATCCCTTTTGAACTGTAACCTAGACTACATTCATTCCCCTTTAAGTTGCTTCTTCTAGGTATAATACCCAGATATAACACATGTAACACATCTCTGCTTTGCCCTAACCTTGTCTATATCTAAATGCAATCTATGAATCAGTGAAGCTTTCTCACTTTGCGAATCTACCAACCTGATTACCAGTTCCCAATTTCTGACACCTGAGAGCACACCATTCCTTTTATTGAACAAGACACACTTTTGTTTTATAAAAATTATTATTTTGTGCACGTTTATTAATATATTTACATCACTCTCCCCTTTCCCTTTATTTTATTTTTCTAATAAATTTAATTTTATAGAATGTAGCTACTGTTATTCAGCATTATTTCATTTCTATGTGCTTAGAAAAAGAGCACCATAGGCATTAGCTCACCAACTTTAACTTTTTACTTTCTAATGAACAGCAATCAAGAGGCTGGAAGCATGGCTCAGTGGGTAGGAGTTGCTGGCTGTGAAACAAGAGGACCTGAATTCTAATTTCCAATGGCCACATAAAAGCCAGGCACAGCCGTGTGTGCCTAGAGTTCCATGAGTGGAGACAGAGTCAGGTAGACCTGGGAGCTTGTCTGTCAGCCAGCATAGACTGAAAGGAATGATTCCAGTTCATTGAGAGTCCCTGTTTTAAAAGATATTGTGGAACATGATAGAGGACGATCCCATGCTCCTCCAATCTCCACATGTTTGCCCATGGATACACATACCTGAAGATTCACACATACATGCACACATACCTCACCATAAACACAACACATAAGGCTTTCAGTTTTATCCCTACCTTATAATTAACCTTATGATTATGCTATATCATGGCTATAACTTTCTACTTTTAAGTGCTCCATATTATTCCAGCAAAAATATATAGAGCATTTCCAATCATATTTTAAACCATAAATGGTATGGGTTTTTTTTTTTTTGAAACTGGTGACATGGTTCAGAGGACTTGTCTAACACCCATGAAGACCTAGGTTCAATTCCCTGTTACTACCAACAAAACAAAACAAAACAAAACAAAAACAAAAGAAGTGTTTTAGTGTATAAAGGATGAAAAAATACATATTTCTTTTTGTCTATTACTTTTTTTTTCATTTTCTTCTTATAATGCTGATATTACATTTGGCACAAAGTGAGATCATCAATGGTACCTAAATTTGCTTACCATAATTTTCTCTATATTGACTCATATTATTAAAATTAGAAATTCTTTAAAGATTCTACATATGTATGTATATTTGCATGTATGCATGTTTCTTTCTTTCTTTCTTTCTTTCTTTCTTTCTTTCTTTCTTTCTATGAGAAATATCCCATTATCCATATATTTTGCTTTCTCTTATTTGCTAATTTTAATGAATGTTTAGGTTTTATTCCCCACATCTTGGTTATTTCAAGTAGTGCTTAAATATGGATGTCTATTATCAATATCAATTTTGATGCTGCTGATTATGTATCCAGAAGTAGGATTTTCGAGTGTTACAGTAATAGTCCGTTTGTTTTTTTTGAAGAGAAGCCTCTGCACTATTTAATCGCTTTATATGTTTGAGTATTCATGTTGTATTTATAAGTATTTATATAAGTACTGAGATGACAAATCCCCTTAAACAAATCTTGTTGTAGCTTTTATTGTTATTGCTGGTTTAGAATTGACTTACAGAAATGGGACACTCAGTTCAAAGTTGTAAACAAACGGATGACATTCGTTACATATTGTTAATGACATTACTTTCTAAACTTAGATTCCAGATGCCTACAATTTCTCCCAAAGAGCACTAAAGACTATCTTTATAAATATCTAAACCATTTTCTCATTTTTCAAGTTTTACAAAAATGGCGGACAAAATGCAAGACCTGAGTGCTTGAATTTTATTTCCTTGGTGAAATTTCTTCCCTTACAGCTTCACTCACCTATGGTCTGTGTATTTCACTCACCTATGGTCTGTGTATTTATGCCTCATTACCGTTTCACTATTGGATACTTTGTTAGATTCGTTATTTGAGAAAAAAAACCTTTGAAAACATGTATGATACAAATGAATGATATTCTAAATTATGAGTGGTTTTTCTTTTCGTCTTGTTGAGATGAGATCTCAGGTAGAGAGAGTTGCCATTGAACTAGCTGTGCAGCTGACCCTGGCCCTCAAGTCCTAATTCTTCACACTGCTCAGGTTCTGGAAGTGCTTTATTGATATAGAATTTGTGGCTCCTTTAATCATATTGACTGAGGCTTTCCCACATACCAGGTAAATAAGTGTGTGCTGACTTCTTTATGCTCACACTCAATCAACAGGCTATATGTCAATGGATGAAGCTCCCTACAGGGAGCTCCATGCAAAGGAATATAATCCCCACTGGGTTTTCTCCATAATTGTTAGCAAGTCAAATAGGCTGCTATGGCATTCGCTGCCTGGACCTCTGTGGTTTATTTCTTCCACCTGGTTCTTCGGAGAACTTTATCATGCACAACTGACTTTCTTTGAGCCATCACCATGGAAACCCAAGATTCCTATACAACTTCTGTAGAATGTAGCCTATCTAAACTAGAGGATGGAATTCCACATCTCATGCTCCCTGTCTCACAGTAACTTTGACCATCATGTCAGTGGGAAATGAGTATTTGAAGGTCCTTTCTGGTGTAAAAGAAAAACTCCACCTGCTTATTAAGAAGCCCTCCATGTTCTTATTTGTTTGTTTGGGGTTTTGTGTTGCTGGTACTGGGGACTAAACCCACAGCTTTGCAAATTCCTGGCACTTTCTCACTGAGATACATTAGCAATCCTTACACACACATACACACACACACACACACACACACACACACACACTGTTTTTGTTGTTAATCATGTGTCTGCATGTATGTGTGTAGGTGCTTGCAGAGGCCAGGAGATGACATTGGATGCCCCTGGAGCTCGAATTAAAGGTGTTCATGAGCTGCCTGAAATGAGCATTAGAAACAAAGCCTGGGCTCTCTGCAAGGGTATTTGCACTCTCTACAACTGAGTTATTATCTAGCCCCTACATTTTATATTTTGAGGCAAGGTTTTCTTAAGTCTCTCAGGTTTGCCTTGAACTTGCAACCCTCATTTCTTTGCTTTTCAAGTAGTGGAGAGTGCAGGCCTGTGCACTGTACTATGCTTAGTGACCTCCAAAGATGTTTAATGTGCACTCAAATTTGAGAATTATGGGGTGATTCAGAGACCTTGGCTTCTAATCTGAGTTCTTTCTTACCCTAACTTGGCAATCAGAGGAAAGCTGTCCACTCATGTTTTCCACTCTTTGTACCCCAACTTCCCTGTTTACAACATGAGTATTAGAGGCTAAAGAATCTTCAAAAATGTTTTCAGGCTCAATCCAAATTATTTTGTGATGGGTTTCGTTAGTTTTGATTTTTGTCATGAAAAATAAACTGTGGGCCATAGGAATGTTCCGACCTTCAATGGCGTGTTCTTCAGTGGTACCAATCAATGGAACTAGGAGCAATTGAAAACAAATGCATGACTTCTGGAGACAATCCAAAGATGGTTGAGTGCATTTAAACAAACCCTGCAATGTATCTATGGACAAGGACTTGAGATTTCTCTTTCTTCTGTGTCTGTCATCTGTCTGTCTGTCTGTCCGTCCGTCCGTCCGTCTGTCTGTCTGTCTGTCCTTTGTCTGTTTGTCTGCCCTCTGTCTGT
>JANHMN010000006.1:51907262-51945445 GCA_030674055.1 Rhabdomys pumilio
TCTGTCTGTCTGTCTGTCCTTTGTCTGTTTGTCTGCCCTCTGTCTGTCTGTCATCTGTCTGTCTGTCTGTCTGTCCTCTGTCTGTCTGTCTGTCTGTCTGTCTGTCTGTCTGTCTGTCTTGCCCTGTTTCAAGATGAAAAAGACTGGCTTCTGCCTGCATGTGGTTCACCCAGCTCCTTTTCTTCATCTGGCTCATTTGATCTTAATTACCGGGGCTGCTTCTTGCCTCGCAGCCGCTTGTTTAAGGAACATATGGCAGGAGGTGCTGATCACAGGCAGCAGACAATGTGTTACTAAAAGGAGAAGAAATTTTCTTTTACATAAGAAGCCATATGTGGTCCAAATTTATCCATACTGTATTACTGCTCTGTGTATTTAAAAAACTTCTCTGATATTTCACAGGTATTGGTTTCAAACTCTTGTATATTTGATAAAGACCTGCAAAACATTGGCTGGGATTTTTTTTTTTTTTTAGTTTGTCTTTTAATGCTCTCAGGCCCTTTGTTCACATCAGCAACAGTAGGAGACAACATGTATTGCCTCCTATTGAATCACCCCCTTAAAGCATCCTGAGATCTTGGGTCTCAGTGGGCGTCGTCAAGGTGCTCTTTCCTTGAAAGCAGTGTAACTGCCAAAGTCCTCACACTTCTGCCGCACAAGGTGGGAGAGCAGACTGTTCCTTCCCCAGGTCCTGACTCCTTGTCTCTCTCAATGAGACAGCGAGTCTCTGGAGCTTTTCTCTTCAACACCTCAGAAAACACCTGCAAAGCATCAAAGCTACGGATCATGGCAGACCGCCAGCCATCTGGCTGTGGCACTCTACAAATCTTCTTCAATGCACCTCCCCTTTAAAATCTTGTCTGGAAAACAATCCTCTTTCACTCTCACCCAGCTTCATTTGCTTTCCACCATCTCTGGCCAATGGACCTTTCAGAGAAAACATTAGACACACACGGACTGCTGAGTTTCCTTCTGGCTTACAGCAGCTCAGCCTTGCCATCATCCTCAGAGCTGAGTATTTCCTACCGTGGCACCTACAAGATCTAATTGCTTGGCATGCTGCTTCTGACATCATGGTCTGTTGCCATGGAAAGTGTCTCCAATTCAGTAGGATGACTTATCTGCCAGAAGGAGAGGATGCTTAAGAGGAAGACATTTGTTTAAGCATAAATATCTTTGATATTTAGCAAAGAGGCAAGAGACACTGTAGAGGACAACAGAGGAAGCAAGAATTCCAATTTTCATGCTTCTTGGCTCTCAGGACTCTTCTTTGGTACAAGCCAGGTGTTCAACATTCTTTAGGTCTCCACATCATGTAAAAATGTCAAGGTGATTGTTACTTTAGCTGTGGGGTTCACCGGGAATAGTGTCAGTGTTTGGAAGTGCTCAGAGTTCAAAAAGCAGAGCATCATTAAAAATATTACAGCTGCTTCTTGATGTTTCTGTCAAATGATTTTCTGGGTAGAAAGATGAGCAGTCATCATTCTAAAAAAAAATTGCTCATCTCAGAGAGTGATATATCAATGAAGATGGTTTATAGATAATTCAAGCTAGTTTTCCCCTCACATATTTCTGCTAAGACCCACATTCCCATATTGGCTCCTTCAAATTCCTCTAATAATGTCTACTGTTGAATTGATGGGCTTTCCATGAATACAACCTTGCCAAAACTCCAAATTCATTCTCATTACCTAGATGCAACAATATCATGGCAGTTGACAGCATTGTATCTAGAAAATTGTGAGAGTTATTGTTTTCTCCATTTGGTAGCTTGTAATTTGGTCCTTGAAATTCTGGTAAGACAGCAAATTTGAATAAATGTGTCTACATCTCTTAGACACAACTTTTCTCAAATAATCTTAAAATGGAATGTTTAAAAAGAAGACAAAACCATCTCATATGCTCGGTCCTAGACACTCTAGATCTGCAAAGAAAGTTCTAGAAACTTATGCAAATAGAGCAGTATGGGGGCCTGGGGCCATCTGGTCACAGATTGCTTATGTGCAAAGTTAGAAGCCCTTAAGTTGGTCAGACAGAAGAAACTCAGCAAGCAAATTCTGATCCTTCTCTTGGTGTCTTAGGGTTTCTACTGTTTTGATGAAGCATCATTACTAAAAGCTACATGGGGAGGAAAGAGTATATTTGGCCTATATATCTAGATTCAAGGTGAAGATTCAACCCCAGATCTCAAACTGGACAGTAATCTGGAGGCAGGAGCTGATGCAGAAGCTATGAAAGAATGCTTCTTACTGCCTTGCTCTTTGTGGCTTGCTTAGTTTGCTTTATTAAAAATCTAGGATCACCAACCTAGGAGTGTCCCCATCTGCAATGAAGTAGGCCCTCTCACATCAGTCACTAATTAAGGAAATGCCCTCCAGTTTGCCTACAGCCCAATCTTTATTTTCTCATCTGGAGCTTCCTTCTGTAGTTTATATGAAGTTGACATAAACTAGACAGCACACCTAGCCAGGTCATCAGACCTGAGGTAAAGGTACCAGACACCAGAGTATATGTTCCTATTAGGGACTATGAGTCATGAACACTCAATTCTCATTGGCAAAAATAGCTCCTACTAGAAGCTTAGGGGCCTGAAAGAGTTGAACAGAATGGACGAAGACTGGCAGCTACTATGTTGAAAACAGAAAAGAAAAAAAAATACATTTCATGAGAGAGAATTGCTGGTTGAGACCTTATGGTAGTCTTACTCACTTTCCTACAAGTTACTGTTGGAACTACAGAACATGTTAGCATCACAAGATCCTCTGCTATGCTTTGTGCACTATGTCTGGAGTGTTTGAACAACAGGCTTTGTATCTGAAAGTAAAGTCAACTTGAACTGTGGCTAAAATGATCGCTGGGATTGAGCAAGCTATGTGGAAAGGTATGGGGTTCAAAGAGAAGAGCATAGCCAAGGAATCTATGTGGGTGTCTTCACTAGCATCCATTGCTTATATGTGATGGCCATTGCAGGAAACAAGAGGACAATTTAGTCATTTTTTCTTTCCTTTTCCTTTTCTTTTCTTCCTCCCTCCCCATGAAAAACCTCAGAAAACTTTTCACCTGTTCCTAGGCAACGCAAAGTAGGGGTTCAGGATCTGAGTCTCACTACTTTAAGTCACAGCTTCACTGTCTACAAGCTGCTGCTGTCAGCAATAAGTTAATAAAACTATGTTTTTACAACTTGTCCATTTGTCAAATAGGTGACGCTAGCATTTACCTCATAGGGCTCATTTTGCATCAAGTGTTCACTTCAACACAGGAGAAAATTTGTATGTAATTAATTAGTCAATAGAATGATTACATGGTAACTATGCAAATTTTCTAAAATAAGAAACAGTACAAAATAAGCAGAGACATATTGCTATGTTTTTAAGAACTTAGAAGTTGAATGTGGTGGTAGATGCCTGTAATCCCAACACTCTAGAAGTCCAGAAGAGAAAAATCCCTAAAAGTTCAAGACCCTGCCAGGTCTAAATAATGAAGCCATGCCTAAAGAAAACAATCAAACACGCAAATATGATCAAGAAAAAAAAAAGCAAGAAACAGAAGACTGGATAATACTGAAAGAGCATTGTGAATTAAATAAAAAAAAAATGGCAGTATCATTTCTGGAAGCCAGAGAAAAATCACAGTAATAGTGAAATAGTGTGTGTGTGTGTAAGTACATCAACATGAAGAAAGTATGTGGGATTTTAATGTGTTACGAGAACCATCTTCCAGCTGAGAAAAAGAGCAACAGAAAAATCACAGCAAAAATAAAAACCAGTAATGATTTCACTTCTGATGATGGGATCATAGAAGGCATATGATGTAACAGACCTCTAATCTTAAAACCGAGCACATAGGTCCCTACTTGCCAAAATGAGAACAAAGACCTATTCCACAGATCCAGGAAAGTTCCCAAGTAAGAAGTCCTAAATGTACTAACGTTGCTTTTTGCCTTCTGTAGTTCCACTTTTTGCTAAGTGAAGTGTGCCAAGAAAGACAAAGAGCTGCAGGGCTCAACGCTCAAGGCTCAAGGCTCGAGGCTCGAGGCTCGAGGCTCGGGGCCGCATGGCTTCCTGTGCAGCCACTGACCGACAGTAAAGACTGTGTTCAGGGCTTTAAAAGTATGTAGTGAAGAAGCTGAAGAGGAGGGAGACCTTGCAGGAGGACCAGCAGTCTCAATTAACCTGGACCCTCAAGATCTCTCAGACACTGGACCACCAATCATGCAGCATACAGCAGCTGATATGAGGCCCCCAACACATATACAGCAGAGGACTGCTGGGTCTGGGTTTAGTCAGAGAAGATGCACCTAACCCTCAAGAGACTGGAGGTCCCAGAATGTTTAGAGGTCTGGTGGGGTGGGGGTGGGGGGACATCCTCTTGGAGTCAGGGGGACAGGGAGGAGGTACGGAATGTGGAACAGCCAGAGGGTGGAAAGGAGAGGAATAAAATCTAGAGTTTAAAATAAATAAATAAATAAATAAATAAATAAATAAATAAATAAATAAGAGTTTTAAAAAGTATGTAGTGAGAATTTAGTTTCTTTAAAATTCCAGTTATGTAAATATGTTTTTGTTTTAATCCCAGAAACGGGATAAAAGGTTTCTTCACAGCAAGTGATTATGATTTACCTCATGCACTAGCAGGGACATGATTTTTGCCAACTACAGATAATTTAATATGAGGACTCTGGAGATTATAAATGGGAGAGCCCTGAGAGGGTCTGTGGTGGCTGTTGCTCCCTTGGCTGCTGCTTCCACTCACTGCTGCTGATCCCTGTTGCGGGTTCCTGCTGCATTTGCTGGTATACTTGCTGAATTGCTGGTTTGCTATTGCTGGCTTGCCAGATTCTTGGATTGCTGGCTTGCTGGCTGGCTGGATATTCTGACAACAATGATTAGACTTGCCCCTAGAAACCCTTCACCTCTGATCAGCAGGGAGTAGTCTAAAAGAGATCCATACCCTCTTTCCTTCTTTCTCTCCTACCCAGTGTTGGGGTGTTGGAAGGAATTAGGTTAGAATAAGGGTTAGAAGGGTAGTAGACATAAGAACTCAGTAAAATAGCTAAAAAAAAAAATATGCCAGCAAGAGTGTTTGTATGATGTTCACTGGTGGACTTACCTAGCAACATGCACTCCATCTTCAACTGCTAACAGTTGATGAAAGTGTAACAAAAATCCAAGAACTTCCACATAAAACTGAGTTGATAAAAAAAAAAAAAAAATCAAGGGGCCTACACATGAACTAGAAATACTGAATGGGAAAGAACTTCTAGGTTAGAATTGAAAACTCCCAAATTCGGGAGACCCTTACTCAAGTCTCGGGAAGTTTCGAACACCCACAAACTCCAAGACACCGTACCTGGATTCAATCAGCAGAGGTTTATTAGGGAAGAGAGCTGGCAGCCAGCGTTCAAACTGCACACTTGTGCACGAGTATAATTTGACCCCGAGTGGTGCGTTAAGGAGCTTTTTATAGTAAGGGGTAGGGAAAGGAAGGAATTTTCGCGCGGTTACACATGATTGGTTGTTTTATGAATTTTGAACTCAGCAAGCTGTAACACTGGAAAAAGACCTCAAGGGTGGGGGGGAGGTTTAACCAAGATCAGTGGAAAGTTAGTTAGTTCTTGGAACCACCCAGATGTCTTGCATCTTTCTTTGTGGCCAGGAATGTGTCTTCCTGCTTTGGGCCTACCCCACCCACAGGTGGATTTTCTTCCCTGAGGCTTGAGGAATGTATCCCTGGGCAGTGAAAGGCCTGGAATCTTATATTCAGTTCTGCTTTCTTGGAACTAGTGAGCCTGCATATATTTTATAAAATGGTCTTTATAATTTTTCACTCTACAGAATCAGGCAGTAGATGCTGAGGAGTAAGAGAAAACAAATTATTCCATCCAACATCAAGAACATTTGCTGCCCTTTCAACTTATATTCCTTGAGCTTGTTGACATTGCAATAATTGAGGATATGGTAAAAATCAGACATATTCCTCTTTTGGAACTCGAGATTCTATATTCTCAGTAAGTACAAAACACTTTTTTAGTGTGCTCAGCCCTACATGGCTTGTCTATATCATACCCTACACTCCCAAGGTTCAAGGAACAACATTAAAAAAGGCAGTAAAAATCTTGTAAGAACCGAAAGTTCAGGAGGACTGCTGCAAAAGAGTCCTCAGGACATGGCATGGATGTTGGACTCCTTATCTCACAGCAGCTGGGATTGTCTACACCAGGCCTATGTAAGACAAAAGTATTTAATGCTAAAATGGGCCGGTGAGGGGTTCATGAGGCCCTATCCCTAGCAAAGTAGCTACTGAAAGTTGGTGGCTACCAAGGGAGATAAAATAAGTTTTCTTCAAGGATGTCTCTTGCTAGATTAACATTCTCTATTGGATGGTCCCACATCTAAGTACGTGTGGGAAGAACTGATTAGGCTCAGTAGGTTACAGGAAGACCTAGAAGAGAAGGTGTTGTGTTGGGGTACAGCCTGGCATCACAGGATAAACTGAGGCAACAGCAAAGGGTGGCATTGGTGATCCAGGGTCAAAATCTGATGACTTTTGGTGATTTAACTTTCTCTTTAACTCTTTGTTATTTTGTGGTCCAAAGCTGCTGCTGGCTTCTAGTGATTGACTCCTGCTGGTAGCAGCAGGGAATTAAGAAAAAAAAAACTTAGTTACTTGTGTCCTTTTCAGGACTTCAGGTCTCTTGCAGGTCAGGCATGAGGCTTGGAGTTCCTTAACTCTTTGTGAGCCAGAGAGAAATAAAAAGAAAAGGAAAGAAGAGGAAAAGAGAGGAGAGGAAAGGAGGGGAGGGGAGGGGAGGGGAGAGGAGAGGAGAGGAAAGAAGAAAGGAGAGAAAAGAAGAGGAGAGGAAAGAAGAAAGGAGAGGAGAGGAAAGGAAAGGAAAGGAAAGGAAAGGAAAGGAAAGGAAAGGAAAGGAAAGGAAAGAGAAAATTCAGGCACACATAGAGACACATAGTGGACGAAGCTGAAGAAGGCTCTATCGCCACTTTTATTGTTAACAGTTTTTATACTTTCTCAGGATAATTGATCATATGGTTTTCTAAGCACTCTTACATTTCATAAGTTCATAGTAAGTTTAAGACAATAGTTCATGTCATAGATCAAGAACTTAACAGCAAAATTGTTTACATGCCTTTCCATTAAGACTAGTATCTGACTAAACATTCACTTTCTGTTACTAGTTTCACAAAGCACTAATTTTTATGTCATAATTTGGCATGGTTTTGTGAAGAGACAAATCATCTGACTTGTGTCTCATTATTTTGAAGTCTTGTATATCAGACTAGTCTATCATTTACTTTTTGTCTTTGCACCTACAATAGATTGTCCTTACTAAGTTTATGTCATTTAGTTACCAGATAGTAGCCTCGTTCCTAACCTGGAAGGAATGTTTTCCTTGTTCATAATGTTGTTCCTAGCTTGATTTCCTTTCTTAGTGCGATTGCCCTGTGACACATGAAGGTTTCTAGAGCTCCATTCGCAACTTTTATTCTCTAGGGGGCTTGAGATTACTTGTATCAATTCACAAATTCTATAAAATCATTATGAAATCATCAATTCATAGCATTACTACATGAAAGTACATCTTCATATTGATTCTGCAGGAAATCTGCTCAAATTCCTGATGCCCAGGAATCATTAGGCTATGTAATCGTAGCAGAAAAGTTATATCAGTAGCAAGAAGAAATCCTGGGATGAAGTCTCTGAGTACCCTGTGTCTCAGAGTGTACCCACTGTAGCCATGCAAAATGGTGGGCCATCTCCAGAAACTCACTTGTATGCCATAGGCTTTCCTAAATGGCTTCTGACAGAGTTAGATTGAAGAACTTGTGGGTATAATCAAGACATATTGTGCACAGGTATAAAATTCTCAAAAGAGAGAAAAATATATTTAACAAAATAAAATTATTCTCGAAGTAAAGATGGTCCCTGTGAGAATTGGAGCCTTCTATCTATATGGCCACAGTCATTGATGATTCAAAAAGCCTTGGGTCTCAAAGGATGGGGAAACCTGGAGAAACATTCTCTTCAACTCTCATGAAACATTTGGCTATCCCAGTGAGCTTCAAGCTACAGCAACTTTCAGAGCACACTGGACTTCCCATGCCATTGGCAGACAGAGAAGCTATAAGCTCAGCAGAGGTGACTGACCAAAATCAACATAAGATCCAGGTCAGAGACTGTTTAAACAAAGGGAGAGGTCTATGTATTATAATGATAAAGAGATTATTGATGAATTTATCAGTCCAAAAATGGGTGTCCTTAGGTTCATCTCATCAGTGATGTACCCACCAGTAGCACATGTTCCAGTAAGTGATCTCCCACCCCAGTCAAGTTCACTGGACCACACAGCGCCCAGGAACATCAAAGGTGAAGACAGACTTCTAGGGAATAGGGGAGTTTCAACAAAGGGGAGGGTGTTAGAAAGGGCAATGATGTAGAAATTACTAAAGTAAACTTTGTATGTGTATTAAACTGTTAAAAAATCTATTGTTCTATAGAGCTACATGTTAAAATTAAGCCATAAAAATCAATAAGCCAGAACAAATAGTTTTGCCAGTTTGGTGGTTTAAATTTTCTCAAAAAGGCACCCAAATGAAAACCAACAAAATGGCAAATGTCTGGGAAAGATCCGTAAACTTTCTTGTTGCAGTACTAATGATTCAAGGGATAAAAATTCAAGGATAAAGTAACAACCACATCGTATTCATTTGTGAATAGCAGTCTAGGTGATTATGTCGGAGTGACAAAGGACAAAGGAAGTAAGTTTCAAGTTCTCAAAAGTAAATGTAACAACAAAACAAAACACAACAACAAATAAGAAGGTGGCAATGGTTAATGTGGCGCTAAACTCTTAAAAGCCTGAAACCTGCATGTTAAGTCCCACGTATTGCTGGACATCATGAAAGGCTTTTACTATCAGGAAAAATTGCATTCATTGTGAAACAAGAAATCTGCTCATGACAGAGATCCAAGAAGAGGAGGCTGCTGTGCCCCAAAGAGTCCATCTTCAGACTTGTACTTCTCAGAAGATCCAGAAAGCTCCAAGAAAAACAAAATTAAAATGATACAAGATATTTAAAAACCAATATTTTCTACCATGTTTCCTAATTTAAAAAAAAGACAACTATATCAAAGAATACAAGGGGTACATTAGACAAGATAAAAATCAACAACATTCTTTTAGTAATAATAATGATAATAAATCACCCATACCATAAAAATAGAAATTACTTAACCTGATAAGAAGGGTTTAAAGCAGGGGATGGGAGAAGAGACAAGTGAAGAGGTAGAAGGGGGAGAGGAAGGAAAGGAAGGATGAGGAGAAGAAATATCATTCTTAATAGTATGAGTCTATATTTGTCATAATATGAGAACAAGTCAGGTATGTTCTGTGTCCTCTTGCATGTCTAATATCATATGGAAGTACTAACCAGAATAGCAGAATATGAACAGAATCCTCAGAGAAGAGACAATAAAAATGTCTTCACCTCAGCCTACAGAAAGGTCCTAGAATTAATAAATGATTCTGCAAGTTCTGATGGTAAAATGTAAGTATTTTACAAATCTGTCATAATATTGTACACTGGTGGTGAAAAATTGCATCAGAAAAATATAAAAGTCCTATTTAAATGTCAGTAAAAATCCCAGGTATAAATATGATGAATTGTTTGTGAGTGTGTATGTCGGAACTATAAACAGCAGAAGAAACCAAAGGCCTAAGTAAAGAGTTGCGACTTTCTCCCTTCCTTCCTTCCTTCCTTCCTTCCTTCCTTCCTTCCTTCCTTCTTTCCTTTCTTTCTTTCATCCTTCCTTTTTTCCTTCCTTCCTTCTTTCCTTTTTTTTTTTTTTAAATAAATGGAGTCTCCATATTCTTAAGGAGTGAAATCTCCCTGAATAAATGTAAAGACTTGACGTGATCCCCCTGAAAACCAGTAAGTATTGCATAGACTAGATGGGATTCCATAGATTATATTAAAAGGAAAGTAGAAATGTCAAACAGTTTGGAAATATAAAGTGGGATGTCCCACTACCTGATTTAAGACTTATTAGAAAAACTCAACATTGCTGTATAAAGCACTGCAGACTGACCAATGGGGCATTGCAATATCGGAAACGACAGAGACCCAGGCCAGTGCATCAGGTTAATGAGTCCAGAAATGGACCAACCAATACTGTGAACTAAATTTTGGCAGAGAGGAGAAAGAAATTTGATGAAGAGATACTAGTCTTTTGAACAAATTAGAATAAGAATTAACATTTAAAATTAACCTGCAGTTATGCATTGAGTGATAATTAACTTGAAATTGGTCAATTATAAAACAGAGTTAATGCTTCTCCAAGAAAATTTTAGAGAAAATATTTATGTCTTTGAATTTAGCAAAGGATTTTTGACATACACATAGAAGTCTGTCTTTAAAAGCAGACTGATTAATTTAGACTTTATTATTTAAACCTTTCTTCTAAGAATTAAAATAATGAAAAGATAACCTGACATTAGAGAAAATATTTGCAGATTGCAGTTTTGATTAAAGAATTCCATCCAGAATACATAAATAACTCTCAAATCTCAAAAATAAGGACATAATCTACTTTTTTTAAAGTCCAAGGGGACACTTCAAAGTTCAATCCAAAACAAAATAGTAAAAATCAGTCTTACCTCCCATAGGATACAACAGCTGTGTTTAAATCAAATAATTCTGGAGGTGCTGGATATGAGTCAGCTGAGGACGGATTCCTATAGAATAGGTAACAAAGACAGCAAGCCCTTCCATTATTCCAGCTCCATTCAGGATTTCCAAATGGAACTACAAAAGTACATCAACCAACTCCTGTGTAACCCATCAGAAATGATACATGATAGTTGAAAGTCAAAGGAAACTGAGGCAGCCCAAGTTTGCAGGGCAGATTAAAACGGAGGAAAAAGACATATGAATAAGGAACTCTGTACAGGGTGTCCCTGGACTATTAGTACACAGGAAAGGACAATCCTGACGTTGTGGTGAGCATAAACATTCACAAAGATTATACGGAACAGCCAGAATTCAGTGAAGACACCATTGGTCTGGTGCCAGTTTCTGCCATCCAGACCAGAAACTCACATTGCTGATTAAGCTTTGGGCACAGTGCTCACAGGAGAACTGCACCAGTGGCTAGCGATTAGCACAAGACATCATGGGCTACAACAATGTCCTCTAACGAGCCTTTAAAGGAAGACTCAAATTTCTAAGAGACTTTCCTTTGTCCCAGATCAATGTCAGAAACACTTATGCATCAAATTATACGTATTGCAAAAAATATAAGCATCAGCAAAAATGTTCTTCCAGTTTGGTTTCTAATTTAGGATGATCAGGCATGGAAAGAATTAGGGAAATGGGAAACATGGTCTATGAGAAGAAACATTAATAAATAGAAAATGACCCAAAACTGACATGAACAACCTAATTATAATATAGAAATCTTAAAATATTCACTATTACAGCTAACTAGTTGTGCTCAAAGTAGAGAAAATCCACAACTCATGATTCAATTATAAAAACAGACATGAATGCAGGCACCTCAGGTGATAAAGCTGTTAAGAGAATGAAATGAGAAGCTTTATTTGACCAATTCAAAAACGTGAACAAAACAAATAAAATAATATAAATAAATAAAAAAAATAAAAGGGTTCAGGTGTTACAAGCAAAATCTATAGAAGAGAATGCAGCACCTTGACATATCTAGATACATTTAAAAAAATATTTAAGGATAATAATAACTATCCAGATACTACCTAAAAAAGAAAGACAAAACTTATGAAGCTTTAAGTTCTAAAAAGCAAGAAAAACCATGAAGAAAAAAGGAAGCACTGAGTAACTCAGATATGACACATTTGGGGGTCATCAGGCAGCAAGAGAAATACATTTGATATGATTACTACTCTAATTTAAACAGCAGACATAAGTAAATAAACAAGCAGGTGATATTAATATAGATGAAAATTCTAAGACACTAAGAAAAATATTGACAGGAACCTCAGATGAATGGATTTCATAGAATCTCTGAAAGTCTTAAAAGGCTGCAAAAACTAATGACCTCAAAGATAGGTCAATAGAAACTTCTAATGCTACAAAGAAACAAGATAAAAGAAAAAAATGAGGACATAAGAAAGAAAGAAAGAAAGAAAGAAAGAAAGAAAGAAAGAAAGAAAGAAGGCTCATTAAGTAAGTATGAGACAACTCCAGAATTTTCAAAATTTAATTTTTAAGAACAATTCAGATTAAGGAAACAAAAACAAGACATAATTTTAAAATTTTTTAGTGCACTAAAGACTACCTTCTTGGAAGTAGCCAGAAGAATATACCTTCCCCTCATACAGGATAATGCTTTCATCAGACATTATTTAATCTCCCCGCAAGGAAACTAAAATGATACTAAACTCAAAGTCTCACAAATTGATAATTCAAAATTGATGAAGAGAGTGAGATTTGCTTATCAGATGGTGAGAAACTGAAGGAATTCACAAGCAGACATACCCTAAAAGAAATGGAAAAGATTTTGTTTCTAGTGGAGGGAAATGAGATGGTAGACATACAAATAGAAAGAGAAAAAGAAAGAGAAAAGAGAAGCATCCACTTCAATTGATGTGAAGTCTGTCTAATGTAATAGTAATAACAATATATTGGGCTATAAGAGCCAATTGATACTGGAACTAAGGACAGATAGATTTTGAAGATTATTTAGGAGAAAATAGGAATGTTCCACTATAAGGCACTTATATTGTTCTTAAGGCAGAGGGGTATAGCTTAAAGGTAAATCTAGGCTAGCAATCAAACTGTTCTAAACTCTAGGAAAAACATTTTTTAAAAAAAGTACTATTGAGCCAAAGGCAGTAACTCATTTGTAGAACAATTGCCTTGTTTTGTACAAAGCCCTGTATTCAAACAAACAAAAAACCAAACACAGGCATTCACTGATATAAATGAGTGTATAAAACAGGATTCCACATAATCTCAGATAAATAAACCAAATAAGCATAAAATAATAACTAGCATGATTCTATTCGATCTAATGTATTGATTACCACTATAAGTATGAATGTGAAAATCTACTAAGTAAAAGATAATAGTCTTTTTTTAAAAAAGAATAAATGCAACTCTACATTATCTATAAGACATTTATTCTAAACAAAAACATTAGCTAACAGGACATAGACAAAGAAAAATCACCAGACATGCTGGCTAATCCTGTAATTCCAGCATCCAGAAAGATGACACAGGAGGTTTGCTGTGAAAAATGAGGCATTACTATAGAATTCAGAGACATTAGAAAGAAAACTGAGAATTTCCTGGCCAGAAATTTATAATAGGTGAGTTGACAAATTCTCAGAGACACACAAACTACTCAAACTCATAGGGATAAAGATACATCTAAATATAGCAGTTTAAAAAACAAAACTGTTAATTCACTCATGAAGTTTACTCACCATGAAACGTAAAGGCAAATGGATGATCAGAAACTTATTGTAGCGGCATCCACAAGGCTTGCACAGGTCTAAGCCAGATGAGATCCCGTCACTTAAGAGGGGAAGTAGACCACAAGCCTCCATGCCTAACCCAGAAGCTTTCTCCAACAAACATTCACTTGTAAAAGAAAAATTAGTTTTCTCCAATTGAGTCTCACTGGGTCTGCAAAGCCTCACTTAAGGGAAGGCCACATGCCCAGCAGTAGCTGGTCAATGTGAAATAAAGTCAACGTTATTTTTTGATATTTTTTTTTTGTCTCAAACACTTTGAGGGTTTTTTTTTTTTTTTAACTTAGTGGTCTTTTGCTTTTGTATTATGGTTTCTGATTTTGAATTTTTATGGATTGAGTGTGTGTGTGTGTCTTCTGTTTCTACTTTTTTCTGTTTGTTTATTTTATTCTGGTTTTGTTTGCTTTATTATTTGCCTGCTTATCTTCTAAAGAGAGAGGGGAAAAGAAGCTAAAATTTGTAGTGTCAGGAGGTAGGGAGCTGGGGAGCTGGGGAGGACCTGGAAGGAGTTTGGGAAGGGAAAATCTTGATCATAATACATGGTATGAACTTTTTTTCAATTAAAAATGGGTTTTAAAGGAAAGAAAACTATGCTCAAATTAGAATATTATCTTAAATACATATCACCATTCTTTCTCCTCTCAATAATCCAAGCACTGTTTCTGTGTTGCTTTAAGAACATCCAGTCTCGGCGAGGGGCCCATTGCTGGTGGAGATGTAAAGTCACACTACTATTTTCCACTGTAGTTCTTCTCATATATCCTTCTTGAAGTAACACAAACATGACAAATGTCAAGGGCTTTCTATAAGGATATGCAGAGCACTTTTACCCATATTAGCCAGTGGATGAAGAAATTCAAATGTCCTTGAGGAAGAAATGAATGAAATCCATGATATCATCTTATGACAAATCACCTTATACTTGAAAGCGGTGAGCCATTTATACTCTGATGAACGTACGTGAATGCCTGAAAGCAAGGAACTTGCAGGGAAATGACCTGAAAGAGTCATTTCCAGCAAGGCAGGGGTTATGTTGGAGGCCCCCAAAGAAGGTGGTTTGGGTAATGGAAATATGTACATTTTAGGAGGAGCCAGAGTTACATAAATATATTCACCTGTCAAAGTTCACTGACTTGTCTATATGAGATCTGCACATTTTGCTGAAGCATATTTTACTCTTAGAAGGAACTGTCAACAAAAAATCAGAGTTAATGTGCTATTCTTGTTAAGCTCTTCCAGTAGCTATCCTCAAATTAATATAGATTACCTCATCGTCATAATCAGAAATGCCTTAAAATGATTTGCAATGTTTCAAACCCAATGGAAACTTCCATATTTAACAATTGGAGGGTTTGAGCATTTTCTCTGGTCCAGCACTACAAACAAACTCTTAGGAAATAAGAATTATTACTCCATTTCACAGACAAGTAGATATAGGTTCAGAAAGAAAGGAAAAAAACTAAAATTCCTACTGGCTTCTAATGTCTTTGGAGCCTGTTCCCAACCAGGTGGGGACTGGAGGCAATGAAAGCCAAAGACAATAATGAAAGCGAGGAATGAGTTCAGTTTTAAGCTTCTAGATATCCAGGGCAGCGGGGCAATAAAATGAGATAGAGTGCTGTTTTTGACAGGTGTGAAAAATTAGAGCAGCTCACAGGAGAGCCAAGTAGTTTTCTGACACAAAACTCTAAGAAGAATGTTGAACGTGGCCAGTGGATGCTGTGAGTGAATCTCAGAAATATACCCTGTACAAAGTATTAGGTAGAAAAGAGTTTTACAAGCTTATGTATGTGTGTGTGTGTGGGGGGGGATATTAGAGTGGGCTTTTGCATTTGTTTGCATGTATGTGGGCACATGGGCATGTGTGTGGAGGCCTGGGATTGACATTGACTGTTTTTCTCCATTGCTTCCACTTTTATTCACTGATGTGGAGTCTCTCAAGACAACCCAGAACTCTCACTAGACTAGACTAGACTAGACTAGACTAGACTAGACTAGACTAGACTAGACTAGACGACTAAACAAGACTAGACTAGACTAGACTAGCTTGCCGTGTTGCACAAAAGATTTCCTCTGTCTTCACCTTCCATCCACTGGCATTATAGAGAAGCTGCCATGCCCATTAAGCATTTATGTGGATTCTAAACATCTATAAGTCTTCTGGACATCATGTCAAAATTCTGGAAATCTAAACTCCAGTCCTCACAACTGTAAGGCAAGTGATTTATTTATCCACTGGATAAATCCATCTCCTCAGCTCCAAACATGTATTATTTGTTTGTTTATATATTACTTTCTCACTCTTGTGTTCTCTAAACTGAGAGTTCATGGCATGCCTAGCCCATCTCCTGATCTAATACCATTCCCTATGAGCCTGGTTCTCTCACACCCTCTTTTATTTATTATCATCCAAATTAATTAGCCTATTAGTGCTCATGGTAATTGAACTATTTGTTGTGAGTTCAATCAGATCTGCTATTGATGAAAATAAGCATCTTGGTTTATCCATGGCATGTGTTCTCAAGACATGCCTCGTTTAGCACCCAGCTGTAGATCTGAGAAAAATTGAGAAGAGAAATCTCCATAGACAAATGTTTTGGCTAACTGTCTCCTTTGGCATTTCAACTGAAATCTTCGCTTTGAAAAAATATAGCTGCCATTTGAACCAAGATTTCTTTAGTTTATTCCACTTCCAATTAGTGGCTCAGCTTCACGTTGGCATGTCTGATGCAGCAGCTGCGGTGAAATCATTGGGCCAAATGCTGCCTCTTCTATTTACCTCATTGATACAAACCAGTGCCAGGGACTGAGCCTGACCCCAGAGAATCTGCTTTCCTGTTCATGAAGCATCAATGGGTCAACAAACCAGCTCAAAATGTCCTGAATAGCATGATCTATTTATTGCTCAATTGAAGGTATCACAAGCAAAACGGTTTTAAAGGGCAATCAAACCACTGTCAGTGGAAAAGGAAAGAATTCTCTTAAAAGTATTGGAATCCATGTTTTGCAGCAAATGTGGCCATGTTTCAAGGATAATTGAAAATCCCTCTCCAGAACATATAACAAGCCTGGTCAATCAAGCAGCTTAACTGGAGTCACTGCTGGGTACAGTCCTAGATGCTAATAATAATAATTAAAAAAACAGTTATTCTTTAATTTACATTTTAATACCATAAATATTTGCATTGATTGAAAAAAAAAGGAATAGCATAAAATCATGAATAGCACATGGTCATGACTTTAGCCTGAGGACTTGAGACACTTTGGTATCCCTCTGATGTTTTCTGAGACTTTGCGTGTGTGAAGTTCACTGAAAAGAATTAAGGTAGTAAGAAGTATGTCTCTACCTTGTAGGAACATTGCATTTTATGTCTTGGGGTGTAATACTACATTAGTAATGCAGAGGGCAGAGGCACTGTCAAATGACAACCACGAGCCAAATGGAAGTTAAATAAATAAGATTTAGAACTCTAGCTTCAGTGACAATACTTCCTGTGCATTGGTGGCAGAGTACAGAATGTCTCCATAACCATGAGGAAGGTTATTGATCACTCTTGCTCCAGCTAAAGGCACTCCTGAAAACATGAGGCCAACATTCTAGTACTGTTGTTGAATCTATGATGCCTTCATATATAATATACCACTGGTGCCTGATGGAGGTGTTAGGTCTGACTTCAAATCCTATGATACTAAGTTCTGAGTAAGGACCAGTTCCTAGATGCCACATTATCAACAAGACAGTTTGTACTATCCCACTCAAAACATGATCCACACTGAAACCTGAAAGTCTCCCAAGAAACTTTCCCATTAAAACTCCTCTCCCATTCCTTTTTCTCACCCTTTTGTCTGAGCATCTCTCTTTGTCATCCTCCCTTTTGAGCTGCTTCTCTCTTTTCTGTTCATTAATGAAAGAATTCTGTCCTCATTTAAGACTTGTAAGCAAATATGACCTGATATGAGAAAACTTGTTGCTAGGATTGGAGATGAAAGTTTTGATATTGTAAGCCTGCTCCCAAATAGCTTCTTTAAATATCGTTATAAAAACAACTCTCTTCCCCCTTCTGGGAACTCATGGTTTCTACCAAGGTACAGAGAATTCTTTGACTGTGCAGCAATGTTTTGCCAGACTTTGGAGCTGGTTATGGTCCAAGCTTATCAAAATGCTATTGTGATGTCAAGACAGCAGCAAGATGTTTCTGGAAAGCCTAATTACGGTGGCTAGGAGATGAGCTTGAAAGGAGAAAATGCTGTCCCTAAGTAAGATAAATAATGGAACTTTACAAATGTATATTCCTGTCCTCCTATTCTCCTCTGTTGCCAACAGGCAGCCAAGAAAACAGCAGGGTTCTCTCAAAGGCTGTCTTTCCATTAGGACTGCAAAAGCATCAGCAATGAAAGGTGAGACAGAAGGGCAAGCAAAATGGAGTCCAATGCCGCCCTGGAACCAAGTTTATTATGCGAAGAACATACTTGTTGCTATGCTAATGGTACAGGATTATTTTTCTCTATTTAAAATTTTCCAGCACAAATGAGGCAGTGTAGAGGGGCTGTTACATCATGTTGCTTTCTGAAAATGCTGGTGGCTGCTCTCCATTGACACCTCCTCCTCTTGCACATGGTGACAGGCTGCTTTTGCTTTTTGCAAAGTGGTCCCATTTGCTTGGAAAACATCATGGCACTCAATCAGGATTTATAATAGCCAAACTTCATCAGGACTCAATAAAGATAAAGATGTCTGGAATATGTTCCAAATGTGTTCTTTAACTTCTCATCTCTCCACATGTCACAGCTCCAGAGATACTCTACCAGCACCTGGAGGAGAAAATGGACCATTTAAATGAAATAAAGTATCATAATTGAAATATTTTGTTTAGGCTATTTTCCTCAAGGTGAATTCCATTGTATAGCAAAACATAATAAAGCTAGAGAAAATGAAAAAGAAAAGAATTTTGTTTGAGAAACTTTTTAGTCAAGGATAAGATTACATATAAGTGATAGATATAATGAGCCTAAAACATAATATTCAATACCAGTACATATGTTCTCAAATCTGCCCACTTATTTTCTTTCTTTTCTTTTTCTTTTGATAGCTATGTCATTATATATCCCAATCTACTATGTAGTCCAGACTGGCCTCAAACTCATAACTCTAATGTGTCTGCCCCCCAAGCCAGCTGCTTTCCTTGTCACCATTACCTTAATAGATGCAGCATCTTCTTGCAGCTGGATTCTATAGCCTTTGTCTATCTGACCAAACTACATATTCTTGCTCTCACTCAGCAAACTCTTTATTTGTACTGGCTAGTTTTATGTCAGGTTGATATTAGCTAGAGTCATTTTGGAAGAGAGAGTCTCAGTCAATTTGCCAAGGCTGTGATGTATTGATTGATTGTTGATGTTTATTGATGAAGGATGACAAGAGGAGCCAACTCACCATAGACAGTGACACACTGGGCTGGTGGTCCTGGGTTCTATAAGAGAGCAGGCTGAGCAAGCCATAAAGAGCAAGTCAGTAAGCAGCACTCCTCCATGGCCTCTGCATCAGCTCCTGCCTCCAGGTTCTTGTCCTGCCTGAGTTCCTGCCCTGACTTCCCTCAGTGATGGACTGTTAGCTGGCAGTATAAGATAAAACAAGTCCTTTCCTTCTCAAGTTCCTTTTAACACAGCAATAGAAACCCTAAATATATACCTCTACAGAGGAGAATGAATTTTGCTTCTTTATACGATTAACATTAAAAAAATTTCTTTCAAAAATGGTGTAAATGTTGCCCACCCCATGGACCCATTCTGAGAATCTTCAGTTCACCTCTTAGGCTTCTGTAGACCTGACCAACTGTACAGATTCATCTCTTCTGCCCCAAACTTCTTCTTCTTATTTTCTTTCATTTTTAACTCAAACTCAACCTTAAATATTAGTCCAAGAAATAACTCACCAAAGGGCCATCTCCATCCCAAATGTACAAGCCTTCAGTGTGTTCTGTTTTCTTCCCTTCTTAACTAGAATCTTATCAAAGTTTTTTCTCTTCATTATGTAAATTTTGATGGTGCTTATCCCCCAACAGACATGGTGAGAGGATAGACTCTCACCATTTATCATTATGTTTTGGGGGGCCTAGATAACACTTGGTTCCATCTAAAAATTATTTAAGGAAGACAAAGCTTCTTGATAAGGAGTTGTTGCTTCATTCACAGATCATAGAAAGAAGGCAGGAATAGTTGCATGACAGAGGAACATGGTGACCATAGTAAGAAAAGGCACATCAGGGGCATATATATGACACAGCAGTGAACGTCATAGCTGGCTGTGACTTTCCTGGTTTGGTGGGTTTAGCTGACATCTTCCAAACTCAATGTGTTCTAAGAAACATGGCCAGTGACCATTGTTCAAGCCTCCCTTTGAGGAAACAGACCTTGTTGGGCTTATATTCATCATATGTTGGAAATAAAAGAATAAACTAGTTTGCTTCTGCTAAGCCCTCTGGTCCCCAATTAAATTATGCAACTATTTCCAGTGAACTCACAGAAGTACCATTTAGAGGGCATCAAGAAGAATACCTTCTGAAATTAAACAAAATGATATGATAGTTTTTCTACAGTTATTACCTCAAATCAGGCAATTTCCAGTTCTCCACATAAGGAGACTATAGGAACACTAAAGCTTCACCTGCTGTGGTACTCCATAAAAGTGATCTGATCAATGCTCAAGCTACTTCACGTCAGTTAATAATATTTTCTATATTTGCCAACCTGAAACACTATCTCCTGGGACACTGATGTAAGCCCGGTCCAGCTCTGCGTCTAAGACAATGTTCACTTTGCAATGCTCCACTTGTACTGTGGGATTTGTGTTCCTGTTTGTAACTTCTTGACATCAGGATCCTAATAAGATGGATGTTAGCTTGTTGTACCTAAAGACTGTGCCGGGCATTACATCTCTACACTGTCAACTTGCCATTTCTGAATTGTATGAGCACTGCAAAGATCAGTAAGGTTTTAACTCACAATGTTAAAAAAAATTATTAATCTTCCTTATTACAGCTCATGGCTAAGACAAAAAAATTCCAGGAATTTTTATTTTAAAAAATTTGTCTGAATGTTCCAATTGAATGCTCACATTCAAATGAAGCATAAACTTGGATTAAATGAACAATTTTATGAGCAATCTTATCTCAGTTAAAAATTCTAATTTATTATGTGATTGCTTTTTAGTTAACAATTTTATTTAAAACATATTTAAAAACAAAGAGACTCTATTCATTTCTATGAATCTTAAATAGTTAATTATAATATAAATTCTATATAATTTTGTATACTAAAATAGAAAAAAAATCCTTAGAGACGTGTTTAATCATTTGAATCTAGTATTGCTGTGTTTATTCACTCATTTTTAGTCCATTAGAGTGTAAATTAGATTTGATTTGCTTGCTCTGATTGGCTTAATTGCCCCAGTTACAGCTCAAGTACAAATAAAATTGTAATAAATTGAGCAGATGTTTAACCTCCTCTACCAAGATCTTTAATAGTCAATTCCAATTGCAATTTACATTCAACAATTTAACAAGACCCTTAGGAAACATATTTGATTATTAAAACAAGCTGTTTGTTTCTGTGTATGATGGAAACAAGACTGTTGTGTCACATTCTCTGGTCTGATGCAAGTTTTTCTAGTATTTAATTTTATTTCCTGTTTGAACACAAAAGTTTAATATATACATATATATGTAGAGTGTATCATATCCAAATAGAAGCTAGAAAATAAATAACAAAATTAGAAATATTTTTCGAAAAAGGAACAAATTCTATTATGTTTTTCCATGACAATATTCAGTAACAGTCATCTTTTTGGCTGTGTTAGTAACTCTTCTATTGCCGTGAAGAGATCCTATGAATAAGGACACATAAAAGAAACCAGTTAGTTTTGAGCTTAAAGTTTCAGGGGAAGAGTCCATGACCATCATGGCAGAAAGCATGGCAGCAAGCAAGCAGACATGGCACAAGAGCAGTAACTGAGAGTGTACACCATAATCCTTAAGTTGTAGCCAGAAAGAGAGATTGGAGCTAGTGTGGGCTTTTTAAAACTCCAAGTCCGTTCCCAGTGACACACCTCCTCTAACAAGACCGCACCTAATCCTTTCTAAATAGTCCACCAGCTTAGAACCAAACATTCAGATCCATAAGCCTATGGGGGCTATTTTCATCCAAGCCATCACAATGGCCAGTGAGAATCACAGGTACAGCATCAGTTGGAAAACAACTTGTCCCATCATTCAGATTTGCATGTGATTTTATACCGTGACTATGTAGAAATTTAAGTATTGCTATCACAAGAAAGTATGTGTCAGTGTTCTAATGTCTTCTGTAGTCTCTTCACTTTCACTTAAGCAGCTGAAAAGACCCAGTCTAACTACGAGGCACTCTTAATAGCATATGGCAGAAACCAGCACGCAGTCACTCTGGCATCTCCGTCGTGGAATATAGGATGAATTTTATGTCTAGGTCTACTGTATAAACTTCCACAGAGACTACCAGTCATTTTACATTAAAATCTGAATTTAGGGAATAGAAAAGTTAATTTGCAAATAAATTAAGATTGTATTGTGTATAGATATGGAATCATTGGAATGAAAAGTAAATTCATTAGAAATCTGCTAATCTTGAAACTAAAAATCAAATGCATACAGGAATCAAACAAACAGCCCTCTTAAGTGAAACTCCTAAGAAGAAATAATGGTGAACTGGAAATACCACAGTGCTCTTAAATGAGACATTAGCTGCCATCATTTCCCTGTGACAGAATATGGGTACAGAATGACTCAAATTCTGAGTTTTAAGTGAAAAACCAGGAATCCATTTATGCGTTCGTGTGTGTGTGTGTGTGTGTGTGTGTGTGTGTAAAAACTTTTGATTTAAACACTTTTAAGAAACATTATTAAAGTAATATATTGCACGTGATATGACAAAAAAAATCTGTGAGCCAAGTATATCCTCAAGCTGTGTCATGCACTTTATCCCCCTATCCAACCTCACATTGTACTGTGGATGACACACAGGTTAAAGTAATTCAAGGCAATTTCATACCCAGAAACTGGAACCTCTGTTACTAGATAGCTAAGCCCATCCAGTTTTGGTTAGAAAGAGTTATGACCCAACATCGTCATACCACTTCGAGTGAATTGCTTAAGCTCTCTGGTCTCTGGGTCTTAATCTGTAAAAGCAGATAGGGGGTCATCCCTGAGTCCTGAGCTTGCTGATGGGATACTATGCAGAAAAAAACACTTAGTGGAATGTCAGAAAGCATTCAAGGATTGCAAATGATGACTGTTTCCATCAATGGGATCTTTCCAGATCTGTCTGAGAGAGAAGAAACTTTCTAGTTAAAAGGATGTTTGATTTACAATGTACTGCTGTGTACACGTTTTTTTTATTGCCCTGGTAGTTTGTGTCTGGGAATCATCACCATTTACACTTAGAGTGAGAAACGAAGAGGAGAAATATAAACATGTAAAGCAGAAACTGGACTACTATGGGTCTGTCCCTAAGGGATGTTGAGATCTCACAAGACTATCTTATAAATCTCATCTCCACTATATTCAGGACCTTGATTCGACAGTATCTCTCCCTGCTCCCATCTCTCCAAATATTTGAAAGAGATGATGGGAAGAAGTCACTAATTTAGAAGGAAAACATTATTTTAACTTGCTGGATGTTTGTGATTACAGTAGACAACCATTCTTGGGTACACAGTGAAAAAGTAAAAGAAAAAATAGAAATACAACAAAAAGTTTTAAGCCAACTGTTCATTTGGAAACTGTTTCATTCCATCATGTTCTCCTATTCTATCTGCATCCATGGTGACATAACCCTCAGCAACCCACCGTTAAAGGAAAAGACTGTTTTGATATTCGTTATGTAAGCGTGACACTCTCTCTCTCCATGGATGATCTATACAAGGCCCCAAATTCATTTTACAGTTATGCCATGGGCTAGAAAAGAAGAAAGAAAAAGAAATGTTTATAATTGGAATATCAATACCTTTTTGTAGTGTTTAAAATAATCATAAGAGGAGGCTTGACTAGACAAGAACAATGCTTGCAAAAAGAAAAATAAGTAAAATGTCAACACACTAGATAGAAAAGACTCATCATTAGATAATCACTCAACACAAATCATGTTCACCATAGATAAGATGAACAAAAATCCTGAACACAGAAAATTGCATAATTTAAAATTATGTTTATTACTTTAAAAATAAGTTATTTTATTCTGGGAAAAATGTTATATGTCTGTAACCTAGGGGAGATGTTACTCGGGAGATTGAATTAGGGGAGTTCCTAAAATTCAGGACATAGAGACAAGTCTGGGCAATACAGGGAGACTGATAACTAAAAAGCATGTCATTCTAAAACATCAGAACCTTCACAAATGATATCATATAATTTTATTAAAAAATATTTCTTACAGTTCTGCGAGTAATTGTTCTTTGAGTTTATGGAACAGCCAAGTGAACAGAAAACATCATACAGTGACATCTAAGATTGTGTTGTTGGGTGCTGTGTGTGATGGGCAACATGAAGGAGGTTCTGTTGATTTCCATTGGAGGAAGACTCTGTTCTTTTAATTACCCATAAGGAAGTGTCTGACTGTAGCGCAGAGGAAGAGCTAAGTCACATCCCAAGTAAACATATTATGAACTCATAGGACTCTTTGTCCCTCACATACAAGTTTCCTTCAGGTATCATTGTGACTACCACAGTTATTTTATGATATCAAGATGAGATCTTTTAGTGAAGCGATTGTATTGACACCTTTTCAGATAAATAAATCCTACTCACAACTGATTTCCTGTCGGCGAAGAGCTTGCTAAGCATAGTATAACTATTTTATGCAGGTTTTGCTTATAAAATACCCTACGCAGGGCAAATTTGAGAGAAGTGAGGATTGTTTTGCTCTAGTTAATGGGGACCCTGGAGGACATGGTCTTTAGACTCAGTACAAAGAATTGCAGCATCTAGAAACCTTCCCCTGCTTCCTAACCAGAGTTCACGACAATCAGATTGTGGTCAAGACTCTGTTAGTTATCCGTATCAAGGACCACTGATAAGTCCTTTCAAGGTAGTCAACGTATTTTTCCTAAAAGAACTTTCATCCAGTCTATTTTTATTCCTCCCCTTTGACCCATTTCTTCTTTTATTTCTGGAAATATGAGCAAAAATAAAATATTTTGCTTCTGCTACTACAGAATCTATCTAAAGATTCACAGGTGTCCCCTATTTTTCCACCTGGAGAAATACTACTTTTGTTCCTCCTGAGCCCCACCCTGTCACAAGAATTTTGTACAATGCAGATATCATTACACAAAGCTTTTGAGAATTAAAATTCAACAGAAAGACCAATGCAGCTGGAGGGAGCATTGTGCAGGCTTAGAGTAATGACTACTTTTACATCACGTAAGCATCCTAAGTTTTTAATTCCTCACAAATTACATGCCATCTAGAAATTTCTCCCAACCTAGAAGAGCATCCCACATATAAAATAAATGGTGACTTGCAAAAATCCTGGAATCACTTTAACCTGCAAAATCTGCAGAGGTAAGCATGTGTGTGTACCTATGTGCATATGCATCCCAGAGAAGGAAGGCCTCCTGAACACATGGCACTATTTTTAATCAAATTTAACCATTATAAACCTCTTCACATAATGAGGATGTTCTATTGACATCCTCCAAAAACTATGAATTACCACCAATCTAGCGGCTTGTAACAATATAAATTTATTATTATGAATTTATAACTTATAATTTATAAAAAATCTATAAATTTATAAAAAGTATAATTTTAAGGATTTATTCATTTTATTTATGTGTATGAGTGCTTTGCCTGAGTGTTTGTGTATGTACCACATGTTTTCTTGATGCCCATGTAGGTCAAAAAAAGGCAAAATCTCCTGAAAGTGAAGTTATGGTTGGTTATGAGCCACCGTGTGGGTGTTCTTAACCACTGATCCACCTCCTCATCTCTCTTAATGTATTAGATTTTATTAACTATATTCAGAATTTCCTGAACCACAACAAACTATATTTTCTTCATCCCTTTTTCAGTAGTTAAAAATTTAAATGGTTTTTACTATCTGGGCTATATATAATGATACAGACAAGAATATTATTTATGTATATTTTTTAAAAACTGGGCATGTCTTTATTTCCAGTAGGTACACAATGACACAGCTAGATCACCCTGTAAATTTGTTTATAACCTTTTGAGAAATTGTTGAAATGTTTCCCAAAATAGATACATTATCTTATATTCCCATTTGCAGTATATAAGGGTTGTAGTGTCTTGCCAGCATTTACTACTAGCTGCACTTTTACTATATTTATCTCAATGGGCATGAACAATGTCTCACTATGGCTTGGATTTACACTTACCTAATGAGTAATGGTGTGTGTTTCATAGCTAATTTTTTTTTGAAATTTTTTATTTGTCTTCTGTTCTTTTTCAAGCCCAACCCATTCCAATCCAACTATTTATTGTATCTCATCTTTCTAAATCAGGTCTTGGCCAAAATAAAATTATAGAGCATCATTGGACATGGCACAGTGTTCTGGCCATTTATTCTACATTCCATAGAACGCATATGATAAGTTCTTGCTTTTAGCTCTGTGGGTCAAAGTTCATTTTTAGGCTTTATTTAATAAGCACAAAATTTACTACATTAATGACGTTGTATGTCTTCTAGGAAGTCTTCTTTCACGAGTTACTTTAGTAAGATACACACATTAAGACACACACACACACACACACACACACACACACACACACACACCCCGAGCGCTGGTGGTGCATGCCTTTAATCCCAGCACTTGGGAGGCAGAGGCAGGCAGATTTCTGAGTTTGAGGCCAACCTGGTCTACAGAGTGAGTGCCAGGACAGCCAGGGCTACACAGAGAAACCCTGTCTCGAAAAACCAAAAAACAAAACAAAACAAAACAAAACAAAACAAAAAAAGACACACAAACACACACACACACAAAATCTATGCTGTCTAGATATCTAAGCAATAGAAATCTGTTTTGAATCAATGTAAAAGACTAGCAAAGGCAGTTTATAGAATTCTCTTGTCATTTCATAAACACTCAAGAAAGCCCTAAATTTTCATCTTTGTTTCTTTTACTTCTCTTATGAACAAAATTACTGAGTTAAATCATTTCTTAGTCACTCTTTATTCCAAGGTGAGCTTATTTAAAGCAATTCTCTTTTGTATCAAAGTCATAGGGTAGCAGGCCTAATGCTAGCTAAAAACTGGCATGTTTGGTTGGCTTTTCAAATTTTTCCAGTTTATTCTAAAATCTTCTGGGTAGCACATCTTGAGTCTTTAAAAGAAGCCAACATTTTATTAAAGTGAGATTCCTGTACAGGGGGAAAAGCGTGCAAAACTGTGATCAGAGGCGACAGTTGGTTTACTCTTAACCATTTGATCACGCAATTCCTCTACCATCTGTGGAAAGCCACACAGGCAAACGTGTCATCACATCTAATAATGAAAAGAAAAAACAGACAGAACGTGCTGGAGAAACAGACTGCTTTAATTACTCTCTCACGATGCTCCTGCAGAATTCTAAGGAAAACTTAAGTGTATGTGAGTTGTTTATACTGAGGTAGCCAGAGATGGGGTTTGCTTAAAAACAAAACAATAACCAAACAACAGCCAAATAGATTCACACCATCAAAATTTCAACATGTCCAGTTGGGAATGGATAGAGTTGGATGGTCAGGTTGTTGGAGACATTTCAAAAATAGATTTGTAGATTTGCTAAGCAAATAAATGATCGGATCATTGTCTATAGTAATCTAGAATCTCAAATTTTATTTTCAAATCAATCTATAGTTTTGCTGGGGCTGGAGAAGATGTGGTTGCAGGAGAATAAAACGAGTCAGGATAGACCCATAGTCTCCTGAGGAAACTGTCATTGGCTTCCAGCTCTCATCTTTTCTACTTTCAGATCTTCAGTGGAGACTAGGTTGAAGTTGGTTAAAACCTCCAGCTCAAGAGTTCTCACAAGGCCTTCCCCCTTCCCTGAGAGCAATAAGAATTATGTTCTGGGCAGCTTAGAACAGATAACAAGGATACGGTGACATCTGGCATCATCCTTATCATCATTAACTTTTTTAACTCAAGATGAGTGTCAGATTCCTCTTCCCATGCTGGAATCTGTTGACACCTGTATGTGCCTTTATGTACACGCCCCATGTACATTCCCCTATGCAAGTGATACTTTGCACATTTTACTATGCACATGCCCCTGTGTACATGCCCCTATGTACATACCCTCATGCACATACCCCTATGTAATGCCCCTAAGTATATCCTGTAGCGAGAGAGTTATGTTATGTGCATATGTTTTTGTTTTAATTTCAGATGTGGGATATGGATCTGCTTCAGTTTGTTCATGGCTGTTAGCGATGGATATCTCATGCTCTAAGAAGGGCATGATTTTTGCCAGCTGCAGATAGTTTAATTGTGGGGACCCTGGAGAGATATAAATTCCAGAGCCTAAAGAGGGACAGGATCTCCGAAGAAGAAAGCTGCTCCCCCTGTTGCTCCTGGTTGCTGTTGTTGCAGTTTGGCAAATGGTCCTGAGCAAAGAGACAAGAAAAAGTTGGAGATGTCATGGAGAATATTGGACTTGCCTCAAGGAACCTGCTGCCCCTAATCAACAGGAAGTAGTCTAAAAATATGCATGACCCATTTTTTTCTCTAACCTTCTTTCTTTATTAACTAGTGTTGGGGGTTGGAGGGGATTAGGGTGGAGTAAAGGATGGAAGGAGGAAGAGGAATAAGAACCCAATGATATAGTAAAACTCACATGTTAACACATCCCCTTATGTACATCCACCTACGCACATGCTTCTGTGCAATGTACCTGTGTACTTGTCCCTAGGCTCATGCCCCAGTAGACACTCTTGTTTCATGTCCTGTTTCATGTCCTCTCATTTTTCCGTTCAAGTCCATTTGTTTGTATTCATGCTTGCTTGTGTGTCATTTTTACTTTCAGTAATCTCTACTATAGCTACCTCCAAGAAGTCCCACAGCTTCTACTCTCTAGCATTGGCAAATGTTTTGGTCTCTAACCAACGTTAGGATTATCATGTCAAAATGAATGAGGACAGGAAGTGACTACTGACTGGTCACTATCGGTAGTAGCATGAAAGTAACCCACAAATACATTTTGAAATTTTTAATAAGTATAAAAATTGACACTTTAATTAAGATCTATGTCTTCTTGGATGTCTCCTCTTTTACTAATTTCTCTGGAAAATATCATATTTGTAGTGAAGGAGTCTGTATCTGGAGAGTTCCCTCTCACACTGTCTGTGTCAACTGCCCTCGGGAATATTTCATTTATTCATTTAATAACTCTTTTGAGCTGTGTGCTAACTTCACAAGGTTAAAACAGAGAAAAAGAAAAATTTAAGTGTACAATAATAAAAACAGTACTATTCTCCTTAATTCAAATACTATGAAAATAATGCCTCATTTCTCAGTGTATATAATGTTACAGGGTAAGAAGAATGCAAACTATTCATGATGGAATATATGGTATGTGAATACATGAAGGTATATGAGTAGAAAATGTCTTGTCCTAGGTCAGAACAATTGAAATATTTACTATAAGATTACCTCATTCTTTTTCAGAAATACCTTAGTAAACCACTCTCTGACAAGGTTTAGAAACTATTCCAAATAATGTTATTATAATATCCCTTAAGATAGACAATACCTCTGTTTCCCATCACGATAATGAATACAATTTGTAAAAGTACAATTCACTGTGTGCAAAAAGGAAAAAAGTGTTAAGAAACTAAATCATGGAAAAAAGATAAATTGGAATGATGCTAGAGTATATATATATATATATATATATATATATATATATATATATATTAATTGACCAGTAAGAGTCTTGCTGAGAATGTGATTTTTGGGCGAAGACCAAAAGCAAATTATTCTATGAATCATGAAGATATGTGGAAGAGCATTAATAATATTCAAAATAAGTGCAAATTAATTTTGACTTGTATTTCTTCCAATGCAGGTCGTGGGTGGCTCATCTTACTTTTAAATTTCATAAGAGAAACATGAGCTATCCACATAGAAAATTAAGCATGCAGTGTTTGGTTTAAGGAGTAAGTATATATTAAAATGTACATTAAATTTTAACAACACATTAAACATTGTTTTACAAGATAATATTTCACCATCTGATATTTGGTATTTTTGCCTTTGGGGGCTTGAAAATATCAACAGGTTTCAGACTCCTATTTACAGGTACATTTCAGTAAGTAACATATTGTGAGTAACATATCGTTTTCAATAAGTAAAACACTAAATTGGAAACACTCATAAGTGTGATGTCTTTGCAGTATTGAAGTCTGAAGTAATTTTATACTAAAAGTTTGACATGAGGTACATAATCATGGGCACAATTAACAACTCTCATGAGTTTCTGTAAAGATGACTTAATAGGCTTAGCATCCAGATTTTGCTATTAACTGACTAAATTTCAGAATCAGATTTTCTTGTATTTATAAAAATTCATCAAAGCCTATTATGGATTAGAAATAAACAGTATGTAGCATATAATAAATATAAATACACAGAAGCTACAGAATGGTCTCTGATTGCCCACAGTAGGTCACAGGGTTTAACAAATGACTAGACATTGGCGTTATTCACTCTGGGTCACGGTTATCAGACTTCAATAACTCCCTCTCATGATCATCAGCCCACACGTGGAAACTCTCCAGTAAGTCTATTTTAAAGGGAAGATCATGGTTTAGGGAGTGACTTTTCTCTTTGACAGTGTAGAATAGATAACAAGGGCATAGCTGAACAAACACAATTGCTGTCTTCAATGTTGGGAGACGCCTTTTGGAAAACTCAAGTTTGGAAGTAGTGCAGTTTCATTTGACTTCAAGGCCAGCTCTTTACTGGAGAAATATAGGAGTTGTGTGGTTTTGAAAACATCAAAATTCTGGTGTGGATTGATCATGGTTTTGATCTCCTCAAACACTTGTGTTATTACTGGGTGAGAACGTAGGCAGAGAAAGCCCCATGGTGAAGAGGCAGAAAGACTCTTGAGAAGAAATGGTGAAGGCTCTTGAGTTTCTTATGTATAGCTTATTTCTCAGGGGATCTAGAACTAAAGTTTGTGTCTTGGTGTAATTTTTTTAAAGCTCCTGGATTGTCTTACGTCTCAATAAGACATTAGACCTAACAGATGTAGAATACAAAAGCAGGAATGTTTTTTAAAAGCATTTTCGAGTGTTTGTACTAGTTGCTCATTGAAGTGGAAAGCTTGGGAGAGTAGAGATAGCCCAGCTGAAAACCTGTAAAATATGGTGGTGACTACAGCCCCTGTAGTGTAGTCACCTACCCTGTTCATTATGAGCACTGAACCTACCCAGAGATGTAAGCCCCATGTCTGAGTTGTGGGTAATGCAAAACATGCGCTTTGAAGAAATGAAAAGGTTTAGAGTTATTTACAACTTAGCCATTTGGAAACTCTATTGTGAAATAAAATACATAGGCGTTTTTGAAGTGGAAGCTTAAGGGTTCTTTGGAAAGTCAGTTGGATGGTGTTTGGCTGGGGCAAACATGTGAAATTCGTTACAGGTGTGAAAGGCTAAGGCAGACTCGTGGAGGAACATTATGCTGAAGCAGACACAGAAGAGAGGATGTTCTGTTAAAGCAAGCACATAAAAAACCATGTCATGAAGGATTCTTCACTTATGACATGCATGTATTGGTCTGCCTTACATTGTGTAGTTGAGCTGCACTTGTCAGGATGACATAGAAACACACCAAAAAAGATCTGGTGGTGTGCTGCAGTTTGTTGTCACTTCCAAGGACTTGGATTGATTGGATGCACATGCTGAAGCAAGACACGTGAAGGACATGTAATGTTTGGAGGGTATAAATAGGACTCCACGGAGTGACTGAGACAGAGCTTGGCTTGCTGGTACAGCTAAGTGTGTGATGCTTGCGGGTTTTGACCTTTTGTTTATCTTTACTTCCCTGAGAGAGCCACAGCTAAGAACTTCTCCTGGTGTTCCTGTTGGTTCCTCCTGCTGACTCAGGCCAAGGCTGAGGCCTGGCTGTCTCTCTAGGTGGAGTCACCACTGTTGCTAACCCAACTCTACTGAGCTGGGCTGCTGATATATCCATGAAGTGTTTGTGAGTGGATCGAGCTGCCACTGCCTGCTAAACTGTGTACTGAACTGCTGATTTCCAGACAACACAGAGGGGAGTTGTTCTCTTCAAAGAACCATTTCTAAACAGGCCCACTCCCCCTGCCCCTGTATCCTTTCTTTTCAGCTGCCTCTGGTGGGTGGTGGGCTACAAGGAAGGTTAAAGAATTTAAGAATCATCATTAAAAATATGGTTTGAAAAATTAAAGTTACAAGTTTTAGAAAAGGTATAATAATGCCAGGCACATAGGATAGCAGGTTGTTCATAGCTGAGATTAAATAAAATATGTGTCAGTACTTTCCCACCCTGATATGCAAACTGTTATGAAGGCTGAGGGGGGATGACTCGAAGCCAATTGCTTTCCCCCTCAGTGACATTCTGACTATGGCTTGGCCTCGTAGTGGATGTGCAAATTAAATGTTCATATTAGTTAAGGATTTAGGCAATCACTTAGAATGTAGAGAGAATTCTGAGTGGAACTTGGCTCTCTTAATCATAATTGTTATTTATAGTGTTTTTACACTTGACACTACCATAATCTATGTGGGGCATAAATGCTCATGATGAGGAGGGGGCAAAATTCTCACGAGTCTTCAGTCTAAGGTGTCAGTTAGACTCTGAACATATTGTGTTGTTGTTCACTTATCAAATCAATACATTGTTCTATGAATATGAACAATATCTTAAGAATAAGCTGCAACGTAGAAGTTGAAAAGCAGTATAATGATTTACAAACTGTCTCCTGTGGATATCTAGAATTTGGGTGGTGAATCTATTGAGAGGAGAGAGAAAGCATTAAAAGGAAGAGTGTCGTTTAGTTCGTTTGTCTTTTCAGAGATTAGCACTCATCAAGTAAGCTGTTGGGGGCAAACAGGTTGCTAATGCCATCTGTGACTCCGTGAACTGCTCAGAAAAAGGAGAATCTTCATTGGGTTGAGGATGTTCCATTCGCTCTCGTGATTGGCATCCTTGATGAAGTACTTGGATCTTCAGTGTGCTTTGAGAGCAACTGGAAAAAAATCAAATGTAATCGTCTGTATAATTTCTCCGGAGGTCACATTGACTAATGCTTGATCCAACAGCACGGGTTCCTGAAAGCCCTGTTCTAAGAAACAGGTAGTAAGATCCATCCTTCCAGAAAAACCAAGTCATGGTTGATTCACAGAAAGAAAAAGATGTGAGTGATTTGTGTGCAGAATTTTTTTGTTTGTTTGTTTAATTTTACTTCAGTAATTGTCTTCAGGGTTTGGTGCATATTATCAATAGTCCCTTAGTGGTAACCATGAAGTCAAGAAAGAAGTGAACGGAAGTTCACAAGAACCCTGGAACGTGGCCAGGCTCAGCGTGTTTATGTTCATGGACATGTGGGCTGCAATTTTCAAGAGCTCATATGTTATATCTGTCTATTTTTGTAACTAGTCCATTTAGCAGTATTTCACATGCCAGCATTTGATAGGATTCTACCCACTTCACTTTCAGAAAGCCAAGATACACTAACAATTCTGAAACCTGCTCAGCATAGGACCTTAGAGCTTTAAGATGATTTAACGGGCAGCTTATGCTTCCATGCCCAAGAGTACGCCTGCCAACTTTGCAGGCTTGTCTGAGAAGCTGCAGGGCAGTAAGCAACTGTTAACATTGGCTATGCTATTTGTGATCTTTGGAGACTCATCCACCGGGAGCAGAACTGAGAACACTGGCTCCCAGAACATTACATCCGTAGTCTCAAAATGAGCAGCAGCTTGATTTGATTGCAAGGCACAGTGGGGAAATTATGAAAAGCATATTGGAGCTCTGGTTCCACGGGACCCGTCCACCTTCTCAAAAACCCCTTCCGTTATGAGGAAGAGCTTAGCAAAGATGTGGGAGTGATCATGCTGTGCAGGTCGGTGCAGGGAGCACACTTTGTCTTCTGCATCACCGTGACCTTGGGGGAAACTGCGGCTCTACTCAGTGAAAGGCAAGAGGGGTTTGATAGCACCACATGTGCTGCAGGGGCATTTAGAGAAAGAGAAACAAGTAAGAGGCACGCTTAAACCATCCCTTGACTCAAGAGACAGTGACAGGAAAACCAAACAAAAACAAAAAACAAACAAACAAAACCCCACAAAGTTAGACTTTTCAATCTAGAGAAGAAACTTGCCCTCCTCAGAACAGCTTCCCTTATCTTTCTGAGTATTTCTCACAAATCTCCCTCAGTTTGGTCTAGGAAATAAGCCAGACAAACTTTCGTTTTCATTTGTTGCTGTTTTTGTTTGTTTGAGACATAGTTTCTTTACATAGCATGGCTGTCCTGAATCTCACAGTGTAGACCAGACTGGCTTCAAACTCACAGAGACCTGCAGGCAGGCCTCTGATCCTAGAGGACCAGAATTAAGGGGTGTGGGCCACCACACTGCTACAGCAAACACTTGTATACTGGTAGCTCTGACACTGCTGGCCTGAGAGGTACTGTTGCCCACACTGTGACATGGTGGGCTGCTGAGAACCTCGCCCAGGCTCAGATTCCAGCAAAACTTAAGAGTGATCAAAAGTATCTTGAGAACTATATAAGAGCCATCTGCTGAAGGTGCCACAGTCCACTGGACCCGAGTGCTGCTGGGAGATCGCTCTGGATTCATCTGCTTCTTGATTTTCCTCCTCTTCTTTCTCATTATTTTCCTTAACTAGAGATTAGTAATGGGTCTTAGCTTTCAATGTCTAACCTATTTCTCGGAGGTCCCAGAGTCCCGAGGCTATGAGAATATGGAATGAGAAAGACAAATTAAGAAGAATGCTACTCACAAATGCATTGTGAAGTATATGTGCGTGCACACGTGCACACAGATGTCCAGGATTACAGGTCTCTGCCTGTTTCGGAGCAGTACTCTATTCATGATGTGTTTAAGCCCCAGTACTATTAGCTATCGTATCAGTTTCTGATCTTGAAGAGGTTTACAAAGGCCATGACTGTGTAAAGGTCAATTCTGTAGTCTCAAGGTGGTTTTGCTATCTGGCTCTCAAATCTAAGGCCGATTTCCTCTTCGCTCAGAGGAAGACTTGGCGATAAGGACGGATTCTTAATGAATTCCTTTCTTCAGTAACACTTGGTCATGGTTTCATTTTCCACCCTTTTCCTCTTTGTCTTACTCACAGTGACCTATAAACTTTAGAAAAATGGAAAATATAACAGTTTGCTTATTGCTTTGCTCCCAGAAAATGAGTCTAGTGTATAGTTAACATTTAAAGGATACTCAGTGGGTAGAGGAGCTTGCATTCAGACTGGATAGCCTGAATTAGATGCTCAGACCCCACAAAGTGGCAGAAGAGAACTAAATCCTAAGAGTATTCCTCTGACCTCTACATGTATGGCCTGGCATGTTAACACCCAAACATGCACAAACACACACACACACAAATACATGAGTAAATAAATATTAAATGGGTGATATTGGAGAGACGGACTAAATGTTGTGAGAAGAGTGAAACACACACACACACACACACACACACACACACACACACACACACACACCTGGAGAATAAAGAGGAGACGGATAAACCAGTTTGTCCCTTGGTGATTAGCCTTCCTCTCCTGACTCACGGAGAGGTACCATTGCTTCCTGGCCCAAAACTCAAATTCAATTAAGACAAGCACAGAATTCAGAGAATTGAACAAAGAGGTAGGAGGAGGAGGAAGGAGGCCTGGGAACTAGAAGAGGCAGCTTGCAGAAAGCGTTGGTATTGGAGGGTTGGCAGAGAGGAAGGTGAGAGAAGGTTCCGGGCTTAGGAAAAGAACAACTGTACTCAGTAGATACCGTGGCAGCTGAGGAGAGTGGGAGGCTTGTAAAGAGGCCACAGAGAGAGAAGGAGAGGGCAAGATGAAGTGGAAATAGAGGCTTCTAATGCTTAGTTGAGTAGCTGTGAGTCCCGGGTCCCCCACCAGTCTTTAAACAAATATTTTTGGCATTGTGGGCATTGGCTTCAGTGCTCGGTTGGCAAGTTAGGGATATCCCTGCTTTCTTTCCTAGCAGCTTCCAGTATCTCTGAAGGGCTTCTCTTGCCACTTAAAGTATAAAGCAAGCATCCTTTCAAATCCGAGGGCCCACGCCTTCCCACTTTTACCTTTCCAGCTTTAAAACTGAAACAATGTTTCTAGCATAGAAGGGAAAACAACACTAACACAAACAAGCACCTAGACTACACTGGCCTGAGGGTCATCCTGCTACCCTAACCATGAGAGTCCAAGCTTCACCTGTCCGGTGATTGGTCACCTTTGTGCCATGGCAGTGGCATTTGGCAAATGCACTTTCTCTGGGAGATCTCCAAGGTCACATATCAGCTGCTTTGTCTACGCGGCCATGTATTCTTTGTAAACTGTGCCATTTTGGTTTTTAACAGCATCTTGGATTTATCTGACATCATTCCTCAGGGAAAGCTCAGAGCACCTCTCGAAAATGTCTTTCCTTTATTCTTTTAGAATTTTCATTGAGAAAGGTCTTAGCGGTTGGTGTCAACTAGGAAATTCATTCTTTCTCCCAAAACATTTACAATGGTTTTCACCTAACCATATATATATACACACTATTCCTACTATATTGCTTATCTTCCCTTCTATCTTCTCCTTTGCCGTACTATTTCAAGCTTATTTCAAGGGAGCTTATTTGCTCACTTGGCTCCTGGGATCTCATGTCATCAACTTGCCATGGTCTTGTACGGTGACTTTTCCTGAACTATTGTTTCCAAATAGGAAAAAAAAATGTCAAATATTCTTCTGTGAATTTTGTCTTCTTTTCACCCTCTGAGAACCACAGCATGAAGTGTCATGTCAAGTACAATTTAGATCTAACTTTTAGAGCAAGTTTTGGAGGGTCAGCTGGCTCAATGTTAAAACAAACAAGCAAAAAATAAATAAATAAAAACCAATAACAAAAACCAATAAGAAAAACACAATAACTACCATGGTGTCCCCATAGTTATCTGGCCTGATTTTTAAAATTATGATTTAAAATTATTTGATGGGAAATATTGTCCACACAGATTTGTGTTCTCTTTGATTTCTTCATATTCATTACAAATAGCCAGCAATGATCCAAGTTTTTTATAGCTAATAATTTCCTTAACAGTTTTGTTTCCATTGTGATTACTAAGCTACATTTAACTTTTAAATAAGTCCCATTTCTTTTTTCCTAATACACTGGTCATGTATATTCTTTGCATTCATTAAAAATCAGCTGCCATCTTGTGTCTGAGAGCAGTGTTCAAAGTCTGGTGACACACAATGGCTGTCAAAACCATTCTGCTTTCTGCTGCTGCATGGGAGACTGATCTATGAGTCACACTTTCAAATCTAACACCACAGACAAGGAAAAAGGAAGAACTCTCTGTACTTAATTACACGACAAAGGGACAGTGACTAACATCAAGGAGACAGAAATCAGAGAACATTTCACCAAAGAATAGCAAGTCATCATAAATGGACATTACGGAGAAGGCATTTGGATATAACAGTGTTGGAGAATAGGTCCTAACAAAAAGGCCTGTGTGCATGAAGACTGGTGTCCAAAACTCTGGCCTGTCTAAGACATCAAAGAGGATCACTGAAACTAGATAGGAGGCTAGTGTTCAAGCCAGTAAAGGCCATCTGCAAAGGTACACAGAAAGGTAATTTTTTAATTGATAGGGATAGAAGTTCAAGTGGTTTTTACTGATGGTATCAGCGCTTATATAGATAGAATCAAGTCATATTTTTTTATTCTTCTCTCACACAATATCTCCCAACTGTAGCTTCTCCTCCACCCCATTCTCCCTAACCTACCCTCTTTTAAAACATTCTGACTGCTGAATGGAGAAAATAGGTGTTTTGAGATCCATTTGAAATCTACAGGGAATCCAGTAGCATGAGGAAAGAAATGTTGATAGGATGGTTGCAGTTGACAGAGGAAGAAGTGGACAGGTTTAATAGTATTTAAGGCACAAGACAGCAGGGGTTATGTTTTAAGAATAAAAGAAAAAACTATCAAAGATGGCAGCTTTACCTGTCACAATTAAATGGTGATGCCTGGTATAGAAAATGGAAAGCCATGTGATTTGGGACTGAACAGTCTTAATATTTTGTGGTCTTGAGTTAGCAGATGAATAAAATCCCCCCAAGAAAACCAAAGTTCAAAGAAGTCTGGTACAGTGTGATTAATAAATTGCCATCTTTACTCCATGAGACAAAGGAGCAGATCTGTTTGTCTTTGCTGCTGAGACACTTAGAACTGCGCGGCACTTTGGATAACCTTTATGTTACACAATAGCCACTCAATAGATACATAAGTTAGGGTTTTCTGGAAGAACAAAACTTATAGAACACATAAATATTAGAAAGAAGATAGATGATAGATAGATAGATAGATAGATAGATAGATAGATAGATAGATAGATA
>JANHMN010000006.1:51949257-51967080 GCA_030674055.1 Rhabdomys pumilio
TGTGTGTGTGTGTGTGTGTGTGTGTGTGTGTGTGTGTGTGTGTGTGTATGACCTGAAAAAAAATCAATACATGATTCCCAACTGTAAAATAATTAAGAGGTAAACGAAAATCAACTCATTATGGTATAATACACAGAATACTCATATCCGACTACAGCAGAATATCTAAAACTCTTGCCTTTACAAACAATCCTGCCACAACTCTAACCTATACAGTGCTTCAGGAAACAGTTTCTGGTGGCTCAGACAGTCCCACTGTCATAGACTACAGGCTATTGTCCAAAAGTCAATATTCAATCAGATCTTCATTGGACTTCAGGAAAGTCATTATACATTAAATAAAATCATGTAAATATGCTGGAAACAGAATACAATTGACTAACACGTTCTTATCCCCATTAAATACCTTCAGTGCCTGTCACCATTTTAACAGGTTATATCATGTATTTGCAGAAACGCCCTACAAGGGACAACTGTCCTTTGTCCTTCTGGCCCTTGGGAGCTTTAAGGGAAAGGAGAGGGATTTTAAAGTAGCATTACCAATCTGGAGATCAGAGTCAGCAAAGTTTACCCAGTGAAGGGAATGCAAGCTGAGGCTTCTGAATCTAGCACTTCTCTGTCTCTCATGCGTGGGGTACTTTCAAACAGGCCTCTTTACAGTCCTAACTTTGTCAATGTGGAACTTAAGGACAGTAGAAGATCTCAGAATACTGCCCAACTTATATGAGAAAGGTATAGTTATTGACTTGGGCTTACCTCAGTAAGGAAAATCCTATTCCAGAACTCTACACGTCCCACATGAACTGACTGCTGTCCCCAGCGATGGAGTTTCTTCTCATTTTGAGCACCAAATCTATTAAGCCACAGATTCAGAAGAGAAACATCTTTGGCTGACAGTGTTAGCTGCAATGAGTGCCTCTCATATTTTTGAAACATATTTGGCTCTCGTGTACCTTAAGTATATCTTAATTGTGATAGCACACTTAATAAACACCCCATTTGATCTGAAGTCCCATTGACTGTATTGAGTCAACAGAGCCCTGCATTTGCATCAGCCTGTGTTAGAGATGCTATTTAAGCAGCTGTCCAAATTAGTACACTTAGCCTCATTTCCTTCCTTGGGGGAATCTTATAATTTTTCTTACTATGAAATTGTTTTAAGAGGCCCTAATTGTTTATATTCTCTGTTGTGAATGAGTCCCTTGGAACTGTTAACAAATGACTCACCATGAGCTAGACTAGATGGTCTCTAAAATCCCTTCTCAGCTCCAACATTCTATGATTTTACCAGTGGAATGTGAATTTTCTTAATTTCTACATAGCTAAAATGTCACAGGCAGATAGTGAGGAGAAACTGGAACTCACTGGACTGTCAAACACATATATGCAAAATGGAAGGAAAATGGAGAAGGATATCTGGGGGCACCATCCACTGTTCATGGTGATAAGGTTGGGTAGTATCTTCTAGATTTTTCAGAATACTGTTGATTTTTATAAACAGCTGAAGCAAGAAAGAAAGTCATGCATTAAAAAAGATGTTTCAAGAAAACTCTTTTGGAAAATGTAGGGTTATTAAAAACAAGAAAAGGGACACAGAACAAACATAAAAGAGAGATGATGTGAGTGTTTACCTGTGAAAAGATTTTTCTAAAAAGAATCTATTATCACCACTTTGCTAGACCGTCATAACTCCTAACTACATTTTAAGTCTTCTCACTATACCTACTGATAAGTGTGGCTTCCAATTCTCTTCGAAGAAGTCTTTGCAGAGAATAGAGAACTCACCGAAAATCACAAACTGGGCTCAGTGCAGAGATCAAGAGACTGTAGGGATCCCATTCTCCACAGATAAATCTACATCACAGCCCTGCATCTATGCCTCATGGAAGTGGAAATGAGAAGATTGTAAGAGCCAGTTTATGAGAAGGTCTGTTGGGAAATCATCTCTCCTAGAAATGGCTACTTAAAAGCAGAACAATGGCAGTATCACTGGGCATGTTAGCATGGAAGCGGAAGAATTTTGTTGAGTCCCACTCTAGACAAAGAACGACAGCTAACTCATAACTGCTGGGAGGAGAATTAGCCTCTCTCAGGAATGAACCTTCTTATTGGTTGTCCAGTGCAAAATGGTCAACCCTGGAACCATACATATGCAAATGATAAAAACAACTCAACAAGTTGTGTCTATATAAACATATATGCAGAAATGTATATGTAGAGACGTATATGCAGAAACATATGTATGCATACACACACACACACACACACACACACACACACACACACACATATATGTATAGCAATGAGAATTAAAACGAGACCATGAGCTTGAGACTGAGGTGTATGGGAGGGTCTAGAGGAAGAAAGGGAGTGATGTTATTCTATTTCAATTTTAAAATAAGACACACACACAAGGATTTTTTCTGATCTAGATAATCTTTTCTCCTCTGGTACTAAAAATTGAAGCTAGCCAAGTACTCTCCCACTGCGCTTCATTCCTCTGCCGTGTCTACATAGTCTTAAAGAAAAACCTTTGGTTGTTTTCCAAGGCCCTGGCAATGGGCTAGCTGCCAAAAGACTTCATTAGACTCTGTGAGAACAGTGTGGTAGTTAGAGAAACTTTGACTGGGCTCTAAATGCGTGTTTCTCATTAATTGTTGTTACATGCATATATATATATATATATTATATAATATATATATATATATATATATATATATATATATATATATATATATATTCCTAAATGTAACCTGCTTAGCCAGGATTATGTTACTTGGATGTATGTCTTCATTGATGAACACTGGTCAGTTCTTTTTTTACTTTGTCATCCACCTAAGACATTTTCTTTTCCATTCTTTGGTTATCTCTCTATGTATATATGTATAAAAGTGTGTGTGTGTGTGTGTGTGTGTGTGTGTGTGTGTGTGTGTGTGTGTTTAACTGTGTATACAGATGCTTATGAATACACAGAGGCCAAAGGAGTATGTCTGATGTCCAATTTGTTCTCTATCTCATTCCTTTGAGGCAGGGTCTTTCACTGAACCAGCCAGCCTTTTCTCTCCACCCACAACAGCCTAGTGTTGTAGGCATCTGCAAGTAAGTCTGTCTTTTTCAAAGTTGCTGAGATCAGAACTCAGGACCTCATCCTTGCGCAGCAAGTCATCTTACTGACCCAGCCATCTCCAGAGTCCTGGTCTCATAGTTTCCCTTGTAAGTGTTTACATGAAGGGTTGGTCCTGTTGCCTAAGCTACAGATTTCTACTTCACCGTGATCTCTATCTCCTTGACACTGGTTCATGCCACAAACCTTTCTCATGGTGTATTGAGTCTTGCTCATATTCTATTAATCATTTCACTTCAGTACCCTCTTCATGCCCTCCTATTTCTGTCCCCGTTTCTGCCCCACACATGTGGCTGCTATGCTGCTTTTCATTGCTCTTTCCCCTGTCAATCACTTATAGTTGATATTCTACCGTGGAGTCCCATAGGTGCTTCATTCCTGCTCAGGTTTAGCTCTCTATTGATATCTTACATCTCAGGCAGCCCTATCCTATGATGCATCTGCTTTCTCTCTTTTTCTTGCCAACACATAATTTCACTAGTGTTTCTGAGAACAAATTGTTCAATTATCACCTCGAGAAAATAAAACTCCCCAGCTATAGTTCAAATATTAGTACAAGTAATAGATTAGAACATTCCAGTTTATTTCACAGCACGTTCTGATCACAGAACTAGCTCTAACTGTGGAACAGGAGTTATCAGACACAACATTAACCCTCAAGGAACTGCCTTCTTCAGAAATCATAAAGTCTGGAGTCTAATTTCTTGAGTTCTTCGTATATATTGGATATTACCCCTCTACTGAAAGCTGGATTGGTAAAAGTCTTTTCCCAATCTGTTGGTTGCTGTTTTGTCCTATTGACAGTGTCCTTTGCCTTACAGAAGCTTTGCAATTTTATGAGGTCCCGTTTGTCAATTATTGATCTTAGAGCTTAAGCCATTGATATTCTATTCAGGAACTTTCCCCCTGTACCTAGGTATTCAAGAGTCTTCCCCACCTTCTCTTCTGTTAGTTTCAGTGTATCTGGTTTTATGTGAAGGTCCTTTATCCACTTGGACTTGAGCTTTGTACAAGGAGATAAGAATGGATCGATTTTCATTCTTTTACATGCTAACCTCCAGTTGAACCAGCACCATTTATTGAAATTGCTGTCTTTTGTCCACGGTATAGTTTTAGCTCCTTTGTCAAAGATCGAGTGACCAAAGGTGTGTGGGTTCATTTCTGGGTCTTCAATTCTATTCCATTGATCTTCCTGCCTGTCTCTGTACCAATACCATGCAGTTTTTAATTATTATTGCTCTGTAGTAGAGCTTGAGGTCAGGTATGGGGATTCCCCCAGAAGTTCTTTTATTGTTGAGAATAGTTCTCACTATCTTGGTTTTTTTTTGTTGTTGTTGTTGTTGCTGCTGCTGTTATTCTAAATGAATAAATGGGGTACAGAGCTAAACAAAGAATTCTCAACTGAGGAAATTTGAATGGCCTAGAAGCACCTAAAGAAATGTTCAACATCCTTAGTCATCAGGAAAATGCAAATCAAAACAACCCTGAGATTCAACTTCACACCAGTCAGAAGGGCTAATATCAAAAATGCAGGTGGCAGCAGATGCTGGTGAGAATGTGGAGAAAGAGGAACAATCCTCCATTGTTGGTGGGATTGCAAGCTAGTGCAACCACTCTGGAAATCAGTCTGGCGGTTCCTCAGAAAATTGGACATAGCATTATCTGAGGACTCAGCTATATACCTGAGGACTGGGCATATACCTAGAAGATGCTCCAACATATAACAAGGACATATGCTCCATTATGTTCATAGCAGCCTTATTTATAATAGCCAGAAACTGGAAAGAGTCCAGATGTCCTTCAACAGAGAAAAGGATACAGAAAATGTGGTACATTTACACAATGGAGTATTACTCAGCTATTAAAAACAATGAATTTGCTTACTACCTGTGGACCCCTGTGTCTGGAGCGGAACACACACTCCTCTGCACCCACGGGTTCCTCAAGATGTTAACCTCAGTCTCACAAGGCCATAACTGGACCAGATTGGTGAAGAAGGATGATGAGGAAGAAGACCAACCAGACCAGCTGATCACCCGCTCTGTCTGTGCTGCCTCCTAATTTGCACTTCAAAAATGCATGACCCAGCACCAGGACAAGGTGCCAGTGCATCCAGAAGTGCAGGCTTTCAGGGATTGCATGAGTACACAGCTGTCAAAATGAAGGAAGGAGCTGCAGAGGAGGAAAGAGCAAGCCAGTGCTCAATACTGAAACCTTAAACCAACACAGTGGGCCTGACAAAATCAGCACCCAGAGAGACCTGGGAAGAAGAAACCTAAGTAACAGAAGTGTGCTCCAGGAGTTGTAAATGTGGGGACAGTCTTTGGGACTGGGATTGACAGCCAGACACCGTGAGGTTGTACAGGACAGTCACCATGAGCTGTTTTACTCAGTGGTCAGATCACACATATCCTCACCTTTCTTGTTCTACCAATATTTGTATTTACAACAACACTCCCTCCACCCTACCTCTCAGAATCTGTGTGCCAAGTACTTTATAAGTACATACACAACTAAAGATAAACGGATTGCCCTGCACCTCAAAAAAACCCAATGAATTCATGAAATTCTTAGGCAAATGGATGGAACTAGAAAATATCATCCTGAGTGAGGTAACCCAATCACAAAAGAACACACATGGTATGCACTCACTGATAAGTGGATATTAGCCCCAAAGCTCACAATACCTAAGATACAACTCACAGACCACATGAAGCTCAAGAAGAAGGAAGACCAAAGTGTGGCTGCTTTGGTCCTTCTTAGAAAGAGTAACAAAATACTCAAGGGAGCAAATATGGAGACAAAGTATGAGACCTAAACTGAAGAAGAGGACGTCCAGAGACTGCTTCACCTGGGTATACATCCCATGTGCAGTCACCAAAGATAGACGCTGATATGGATGACAGGAAGTGCATGCTGACAGAAGCCTGATATAGCTGTTTCCTTAGAGGTCTGCCAGAACCTGACATGTACAGAGGTGAATGCTCACAGCTAACCATTGAACTGATCATGGGGTTCCCAATGGAGGAGTTAGAGAGAAGACTGAAGGAGCTGAAAGGGTTTGCAGCCCCATGAGGAGAGCAATAATACCAACCAACCAGAGCTCCCAGGGTCTAAACCACCAGCCTGGGAGCACATAGGTCTCCAGGCACCCATGGCTCCAGCTGTATATGCAGGGAGGATGGCCTTGTCAGGCATAGGTGGGAGAGGAGATCCTTGGTCCCATAAAGGCTGGATGATCCAGTGTGGGGGGAATTCAAGGGTGGGGAGGTGGGAGTAGGTGAGTGGGTAGGGGCACATACTCATAGAAGCAGGAGGAGGGAGGTGGGATGGGGGGTTTTGGGGAGGAATGGGGAAAGGGGATAACATATGAAATGTAAATAAAATATCCTTCAGTGTTCCTCTTCAAATTCTTTAGAGGTTTCCGTAGGAGAAACTTTGATCACAATTAGCTTCTAGGAGCCACTGTGCTCACAGTCCCTCAAAACTGCCAGCAACCTTCCTTCTTCCTCTGTGACCATTCCACATGTGCAAATCAGCCTTAGAAAGGGGTTTCTGGAGATGGGAGAGACATGATTATTCAAATGGATAATCTCAGGAAAATTATTTCAAAGACTGGCCTTGGCTTCCCGCAACTATGAAAGTGGAACTCTAAGACAACTGAGAATTGAGGCAGCTCGTGGATGAGTGGCGTGTCACAGAAGATAAAAACACACCCTGCCACTGGGAAGCTTTGCATAAAACTGAACAGACTGCCAGGATGATGTTAAGGAGATTTGGATCATGGCAAAATCAAATGACTTCAATGAGAATGTCTGTAATTTCAGTCTTGTCACCAAATAGTCACCTCTGAGTTCACAGATTGACTCTAGGTATGATAGTATGTTAGATGCTCACTCTTTTGACTTCTTGAAAATTCATTTTCCATAACTGTACAGTAGGAGTATATTGTCTTCTTACTGCTGTTATAGAAACCAAAAAGAAGGTGCTTACTTGGTGGAGAATCATCCCTCACCTCTTGTCAATAAGTGTGACTTGGCCAGATGACTGTGGGCAAAGACCCTTGCAGTAGAAGCCTGAAAGTCTGAGTTTTATTCCTAGAACCCACATTGAAGGGGAAATTGACTCCCAAAAGTTGTCTTCTAACCTCCGTGTAAGCTGTGGCACACATATTTGCAGACATACACACATGCACACATGCACATGCCTATGAACACTGTTCACAAGCATGCAGAACAATAATAATAAATTTTAAGAAAAAATTTAAAAATAATAATTAAAAATTAAATGAAATTTTTAATAAAAATTGGGGCTAGAGAGAGTTCTGTGACTAGGAGCACACATTGTTCTTGCAGAGGATTTCAGTTTAATTCTTAGCTCCTATTGTTAGTAGCACACAACTACCAGTAACTCCAGAGCAATCTGACTCCTCTGACCTCTCTAGACATGTGCATTTATGTGCCTACACACACACACACACACACACACACACACACACACACTTAAAATAAAGAAAAACAAAATTCTTTAAAAAAATGGAAAATACAATAATTGTTACTGATATTTCCTAGTATTAATGAATTAATCATGTTTGTCTTAGTAAACTTAAATTGGATTACTGGGAAGATAAATTTTCTCAGTGATTTAACATCACTCAGCTGGCCATATTTCATACCTGGTTGGCCAAGAAAATCAGATTTCTAGTAATCAACAGAGCAAACCCTCCAGATCCTATCCACCCACAGCATTTCCGTGAGTTTGCTCACTGACTTTTCTTTTGCCAATGAACTTCTGTCTCAATACGTCATCAAGTTTCCGGTGTTGTGGGAGGAGCCAACAATAAGACATAACTTGCACTATGATGCTCACATTCTTCCACTGAAGTTTAGCTAATAAGAGACACAGTTTGTGAAATTAAAAGGAAAACATCTGCACTACCAGAGCATTAGAACACTGAACTGTAATAAAATAAAATAAAATAAAATAAAAATAAAAATAAACATTCCTAAACGCTAGATCCTTGCTACGGATTAGAAGCAGAGAATATTTTACGTGCGTTTTTTTTTTTTTTTAAAAAGACGACAGAAGATTGAATACACCTGATAAGATAGCTCAGTGGTAGGGAAGAGAATAGAGAGTGCTGGGAAATGGGGAGAAATGAAAAACAAGGAGAAGAGGCAAGGGAATGAGATGAAAGACAATCTTGCATCACTAGACTAGAATTTATCAAGAAGAACTGTGTTTGAATTAATATCACACTTTAATTATCACAACCTCAGAGCAAACATTAATATCTGGTTGAATTATTCTCTTTTCATCCTTCTTTTCTTTGGACACTTAAAATAATTCCACACTTTAATTTATTTTAGATCTGACAAACTAAAGTAACACTTTAATTTATCTAAACAAAATACATATTAATTTGAAGACAACTTCTGTTTTTATTTGTATGGCATCAATCAAGTAGTGAATTCATTTATTTAAGTCTGTTAGCATTTGACTATGAAACTACACATTTTTATTAAATTTTTATTAAACTTATCCCAATATACTTTAATTATTAAGTCGCTACATAGTACATTAAAACAGAAAATTCTTAAAGGTTAGACACCAGTGGTATTAGGATAATAAAGTCAGGTGATCATGTAAAATAAGAAAGCAAATTCCTAATGCAAATGCTTAGAAATCTACCAAGAGAAAATCAGCTCAAATGTCAAATTCTGAGTTTTATAAAATAGCTACTATAATATTAGACAGGTTTTCAACTCAAAAGTCACTGAAACAAAGAGCAATGCTCAATAAATTTGACCTCAAAATGCTTTTTCATTTGACTAATAGAAAAGCGGCTTACTTGTTAAACAACTGCACAAAGACACATAAAGGCTTTTGTGTTGCCTCAGCAGATATAGGTGAGTAACAGGCCATGGACATCTCCAAACAGCTGGCCAACTGAAGCTGCCATTTTGTATTTGGTGTGTTTTAAAGAAGTCATTTTGCATATTCAGTTTCAAAATAAGATCACTACAGAGAGCAAGGCACATCTTAATGTTCTGCCAGCAACAGAAACACACCTTAATAAAGTCTTCTATTTAAATGCAATTTAAGCAGAATATGTCATATCACCCGCTTATTTTCCCTGTCAGACTTGAAAATCTATCAGTATTGGTATTCGGCAAAAACCAAATGAACAGGAGTAACTGACCACACAAAACCTCACACAGTTTGTTAAGTCTCTCACAACGTATTAATTTTAGAACTTAGGAAGTGCTACATTATGGATGAAGCTCTGTAAACGTGTACAAGTATGTGTGTTCATCTAGTTCTACATATGTATTAAGTTGTATGTTATTAATATATAGTTTCCTCCCATCTAATGTACTTTGAGAATAAGCTCAATAAAAGCCAAAACTAGACATTCATGACCCCCTACCAGTCTTGTAATATATTTATATAAACAGAGGAGCTTATGCCTGATTCAGAAGGCTAGTAACCCTGCCATCGATATTTCAGTACCCAAAACCAAAGATGCATAAAACAGCACAGAAGTGTGTCATGGGATACTCATTCTTACAGTGAATGGGAAACTAGAAGCAACAAACCCAAGCTTTGTACGCAATTGAAATAATTCCCTGTTTGGCTGGAAGCTCAGCAGGTTGTCATGGTTTCTCTTCTTTAAATATTATACAGAACTTGTCATAATTTCTTTCATAAAGACTTTGGGGTTTACTACATTATGTCGGGCTTCAAAATGGTTACCATTGAAACTGAAGCTATGGCTTGTACTGAGAATACAGTGTCTAGTTGTAGGTGCTGCCCACACTAGAATCTCATTCCCCTCTGTGTTAGGAGAATGTTCTGGTTAATGTGGAGGGATGGGTAACCAGGGGCAGAGAACAGGATAAAAAGCCTGAGAACCTATGATCAAAACAAAAAGAAAACAAGGAAGTGGGTAGATCAACTGGGCCCTACATAGAGCCCTAGTCAATTAGAAATGAAGGCTAAATTGAAGCATGTGGACCCAATATCTTTGTTGATGTTCTTTTCACTGCACACGTGAAGCCATATTTAGTGAATTACTAGATGTGAGTATGGAAAAAAAAAAAGAGAATCAAAGGCGACTCTGAGATTTGAGGCTAGAACAGTGATCCTCTTGGTGTAAACAGGAGTGTCAGAAGGTAGACACTGCTACAATGACTTGGTGATAAGGCTTAGCTCCCACTGAGGAGCAGGCAGGCATAGATCTTAGAGAAAGATTTGTCTATGACTAAAGCAAGCTACTTTTAGAAAATGAAGATAGCTTAAATATCTACAAATCAGGGTGAAGGGATTGTTGATATGCTGTCTAGTGAGTCTAGTGTAGATCTAACACATAAGAATGATGAAGTAGCCTGTACTATGAAGAACGAAGCCTGAAAAGGGGATCAGAACAAGAAAGCATGATTGTGTGTGTGCATGTGCGTGTGTGTATGTGTGTGTGTGTGTGTGTGTATGTGTGTGTGTGATAATAGTTTTGTGTAATCTGAACATGAAGAAAGCATATGACAACTTGGCACCAATAAATAAAGTCACTGTTATTAACATATGCTATTGACTCATTAGCAGAAACAAGGTGTGACCATAGTCCAAGAAGCTGAGTGTGTCCAAGAAGCTGACAGGTAGGATGTGATCCTAGAAGGGCAAACAGATGAGATCTGGCTTGGCTTGAACCCACACAAGCACAAGGCCTTTTCTTATACTGTGCAGTTTCTGCCTAATGGATTTAACTTTCTCTGATAAATAAAAATAAATAAAGTAAATGGCTCAGTAAAACGTGACAAAAAAAATATGAGGTGGGGAGAGAACAGGGTGGCCATAAGAGAGTGATTAGAAGAAAGCCCGGAGAATCAACTTTTGGGACATGGTCAAGGTAGGTGTCTTAGATTGTTTAAGATCCAAAGGGTCCTTGAGAGATCTCTGGGCAATTCTAGGACTTGTATGCAAGTCTCCTGGATGGAGGGAATCCAGTGCAGATGTCGGCAGCAGCTAGATACCTGTAAAGTATACAAGAAGAACTTATCTGCGGCTGTCTTGGCTCCTAGGTAGGGACTTGACAAAAATGCCTCAGCTGCCCTCCAAATAGCATTTGTTCTATTGATGGAGCTATGCTGACCCCTTCTGTAAGGCAACCCACAGGAGCAGAAAACAATGTACTCACTTGAGAGTAAGAACTGGAGTATGAATGGAACTAGTTAAAAAGAGTTGGGTATCCATCAGAAGAGCGCCAGACTCGTGAGTAGTCTAAAACACACAGGAATGCAGCTGTCTCTGATGAATCCAATAGCAAAATCGAATGAAATACTGTTTAGTAGTCTAAAAACTAAACTAGATGAAAAGACTGGTAAAAATAAATCTTGGGCTTCTTGATTTAAAAAAAAAAAAAACCAACATAATACAGTTGATTTCTCCTGAAATTTAATACCCAGATCAGACATATGTAAGGAAAACATCAGTACTTTCAAAAGAAAATGAAAGCTCAAGGAAGAAGAGTAAAAACAAATTGGCTTAGTATCTCAGCACGTTTTACTCATTGACGGTTTCAATCTATCAAGGTTGGGCATCAACAAGTATGTTAGAGTGACAGAGGAAGAAAAAAAATGGAGGAAACTCTACCTTGAGCTTGCACGGAGTAAAAACTCACAAAATCCAACTATGTCTTGCAACTAGACCAGTCATTCTCGACTTTCCTAATGCTATGACCCTTGAGTACAGTTCCTCATGTTGTAGTGACCCCAAACATAAAATTATTTCACAGATACTTCATGACTGTAATTAGCTACTGTTATAAATAATATTGTAAGTAATATTGCAAATATCTGATATACAGGATATCTAATAGGCAACCCCCGAATGGGTAGAGACCCACAGGTTGAGACTTGCTGATCTAGAACAACATTCCAGGACATTTTATTCTTTAAACATCACAGCTCTTAATCAGAGAGTACAAACATCAACAACTACTGTGTCAAACTGCTTTGAATCTCTTTAAATTAACATAGTTCAGACATATTTCATGGAGTAGAAAGCCATGTTAGTGATATTGATGACAAGATTCTAGAAATTATCACCCCCTTTTCTGACACTTAATAAGCACACATTCTATCAGCAGGCGTACCTCTGCAACAGAGTCCAGTGTTTGATATTGCTGCCAAAAATAAATCATGTAAATTACAAAAAAAAAATCCCACACTGAGTCAACTAACTAAAATTTAATATAAGGCTTTGAAATTAGCCAGTCCTTCACTATACATAATGTGCTTTGTTTACATAGAAATATAGACTCCTAAGAATACTTTGCAGAAGGCTTTTTAATGACAGTAACCTATATAAGAACATCTACTTAAAGACACAAGAAAAAAAAAACATTATTTTCAGTGACAAACCTTTCTAAACTACTCCCAGCATAACTGCTCACTGAGGAAAACCATCATGTATATGTATGTGTATGTGTATGTGTATGTGTATGTGTATGTGTATGTGTATGTGCATGTGCATGTGCATGTGCATGTGCATGTGCATGTGCATGTGCATGTGCATGTGCATGTGTATGTGTATATGTATATTTGGAAAGGCCAAAGCACTGGGTCATTTCTGTAACTGATATTCAGAATACCAATAAAGATGAATTTAATGGATTGAATCTTTGGAAAGTTACAGTAAAAATGAGTGATTCAGATAAGAGAGTGTGGCAGATAATGCCTCTGTGGGATCAACCATTAAGGTGGTGATAACAAAATGTAAAGTCAAATCGGCTCAATTCGGCAAACATTTATATGTCAGGCTGTGGAGACGTTTGAGGTTGGAGAAATATAAAATTGAACAAAACACATTTCTTATTCTCAAAATCCCTGCAGCAGCCTCCAGGTGAAGCCAGGGATACAAACTCTATAACATAGTGCAGATCACAGAAATCACAGAGTTAGACACTTTCAACTCTCATGAGAAAGGTGTTACTGGCTGGTGTATCAGAGGAGGTCTCCAAAGAAGACTGCACCTAGAGTAACCCTTCAGAGGAAAGATGTGGAGAAAAAGCAAGGAGAAGGGAAAGAAATGGGCATCCCCAAGGCTGGGGAAATTGGTTATTTCAACACAGTGCCTACCATGAATGCAGGAAGATCTGGGTTTGAATTTCCAACAACCATGGGAGATGTGTCTTTAACTACAGCAATGGGTGGGTAAAGACAGATAGATCCTTGGCCAGATAGTCTATTCAGACTGATGAGTTCCAGGTTGGGAGAGAAGCTGTTTCAAAACACAAGGTATGGGGTATGGAGTGGCTGACAAGAATAGCCACCTCTGACCTATCCACATACATATGCGAACACACACATGCATACAACACACACACACACACACACACACACACACACACACAAACACACACATGCATACAACAAACACACACACACACACACACACACACACAAACACACACACACACACACACACACACACACACACACACACACACACCAGGTCTGGCAAGCCTGTTTTGGGATGATTTGTGTAGCTGTCCAGTCTCAGGCTGAGAATGGCTGTAGCATCAAAGGAACAGACCAGGCTTCTGAGCTATCCTTCAGGCCAAGCAGTCAAGTCATGTGAGGTGACAGCATCCAGCAGCAACTGCTCCAAAAGACCTCATTGCAAAATTCTAGATAAGAGATGAGAGCAAGGGATATAGAAACCCAGGAAATGGAAATGAGATGACAGGGAAGATGGCAAACCTTAAGCAAGAGATGGAGAACCAGTTGACTGTAGAAATTAGGAGACTTGTGGAAATGATGAAGCCTAGGGTTGGTGTCTTGTCTTTTTAGCTAGGAATAAATTCAGATTTATACAATGTTGTGAATTTTAGTATAAAGAAGCTCCATAGCTCCTCATCCAGTTTTCCCAAATACCACGTTTCATCAAATGTGCTTCATCATTCTACGACTCCTCTTCCTCTATCTCTATCAGACACTATTATATCCCATGGGAAGTGCTCTTACCTCCAGATATAAATGATGACTGCAATTAGGAGATGTTGGTTATTCAGGAGCATATTTTAAGAAGTTGCCAAGATATGAAGGTGAAGGGGAGGAGGGCTGCAGTCATATGATGCAGACAAGCTAGGAAGAGTCACAACACGTGTAGAACTTTTCTTTGTGTACTCCTTGCCTGTGGATCTCTCTCTTATGACCATTAAGTTACTTATTTCTGGGAACTGTGCAACTGTGGTCCTCATAGTAATAGCAGCAACAACAGTGATGTTCCCTCTTGCCCACACTCATCTAAGTCAGCCAGATGCGTCCTGATAGTAAGATACCACAGCAGATCAACCTAGATATCAACCCAGATATCCATCTTTCTCCCAAATCTGAATCTTTGACTCATGCATCATACATTACTCCATAAATGTTTAAAGTGGATGTAATATCTCGGGCAGCCTTACCTAGAGTACATTCATCAGTCATCTTCAAAAGTCTCTTAGTTTCATGAGACTTGCACACTAGTAGGGAGAAAAGGTAAGCACATATGTGTCACAAGGGAATAGAGGCCATGAAGAACAACTGAGCTCAGTGAAAGGGCAAGACTGAAAGACCTACAGGCATGGTAGTACTCACCTGTTTTTTGCAACACTAGAGAATAGAGATGGAAGGCCATCAGTTCAAAGCCAGACTCAGACTTAGAGTGAAATCATGCTTCAAACAATAATAAAATAAAATAAAATAAAATAAAATAAAATAAAATAAAATAAAATAAAATAAAATAAGGGCTGGCAAGGCTCAGTGGACGGCAAGCTTGTTGTGCAAGAATGAGGACCTGAGTTTGGGCACTCTGTTCACTTCTGCCCTCTGCAAGGATAGGCATTTGTGTTTCCATGCAAATGCGTGCATATGTCATATTCTCTCTCTGTCTTTTTCTCTGTCCACCTCCCTCTCTCTCTCTGTCTCTCTATCTGTATCTGTCTCTCTCCTCTCACTCCATATTCCTTTATTCCTCTTTTGAACACACACACACACACAAACAAACATACTTACTTTATAAAAAGGAAATGAAGAGACTGAAGAGATATCTCAATAGTTAACAGTATTATACTGCTCTTGAGGAGGACCCAAGATTATTTTTCAGAACTGACATTAGGCAGCTCACAGCTGACTGTCATTCCAGCTCCAGGGGATCTGGGTTCTTTTTCTGACCTCCATAGGCACCTGCACTCACATGTATATAGCCACACACAATCTCACCGGTTTACACATAATTTTTAGAAAGGTATATACATGCATGCATGCATACATATATATGTGTGTTTAAATTTTGCAGTGTCTGAATAGAGTGAGAAGTCTAAAAGCAATGAGATTTCAAATAAATAGTGTAAAAGAAATGACAAAAGATACAGAACCAGTGTGAGTGGTGTGTAACATTAGAATAATACATCTCGGGTCCCAGGAGGTGGCTGCTGAGTACCAGGATGAGTGTCAGCACAGTTAGAACACAGCTCTTGATACCTAATGTTCTACTGCTGTATTTGTCTTGAGTCTTTCTTGGGTTTCTACATGATATAATCAAAATAATGCTGCTATTGCTATTTTTATGACAGTATATTCCTCTGACTTTCAAAATGAAAGCTTAATCTATAATCACAAACCAAAGCTCTTAAGCAAAGGATACAATCTTTATTCACAAAATCACTCCCTTGAGTATCCGTTCTATATGGGTTATAATAAGATAAGGAGGGGGAAGACAGAGCAGGGGATGAGTGAGTGAATATGCATAAAATTGCTTTTGCTAATAATGAACTTGTATGTACAAGAGACAAAGAAAAGAGATATGCTTTAAGAATTCCTCAAGGGGAAAGCACTAGTTATTTTCACATTGCCAACCTCTAATATGAGACACTTCTTGTAAAAAGAATAAAGACTCACAACCTTAGAGTAACAGTGGGCTCATATAGCATCCAGCAACTACAGTGACTACAGCAATGAATATTAATTACTAAGATGAAGACATCAAAACATCCATTGGTCTACAATCTTCAGACAGGACCATTCCTCCATCTTCTAGGCCAAGAAAAATGGATGCATGTGTGGGAGAAAACAGAAGAAAACTTCCTTAAAATGTAACACAGATCTTCACTAAGGTATTTTAGCAATTCCAGTCAAAATGAGTAGATTTCTTCTCATAACTCAATCCAGGAACTCTGATCGTACCACAGGTAGACATCCTTTGAGGTTTACCAATGTATTCTATGGAGAGAGTGACCAGTTAGCTATTATTGTCTGGGCAATGCCCATTCTCACCCTGAGACGTCCTGACTACATAATTCTGTCTGATTCTCTCAGATTTAATAACTTCAGATCTTATATTTTTGTCAATAAGTCAAATTTTCAAGTCTTTGTTCATTTTAATAATTAGTAGCACCACCACAAAAAGATGGCTGCCTGAACCTTTAGACAAATTGGAAAACCTAGAAAATTCCTTCCAGCAAATGAGCTACTGACGTTGTTGCTACATAGCAACACTAGGTTCATTAGATGTCTTTGGCTGGTGTAGCACCTGCAGATCTCCTTTTTAATTCTCACAGCTTTGGAATGTTTCATAGAATAAATGAGTCATAACCTATTTACTTTAGACAAATACGGAGTTGCACTTCTGTTTTCTATAAGGCAAAATGAAGCCTGTCACACATGGACTAATAGTTCTTAATGAGGATTATGTTCCCTGTGATTATTTTTTTTAACAGTCTAAGAGACACATTTTCAATCTTAGTAATTGTTTAATTAATGACTTACAATGCAATCTGATGATGGAAAACACAATAACATTTAGCACAAATTCTGAATGCTCATGACTGAGCCAAATGGGCTGAATTTTCATTCTGCAAGGCATTTTAATGAAACAGTCTTTTATGAGCTTTGACAAATCAGAGCAAACTTGTGAAATAATGCAAGTGAGAAAGCTTGTCATTTCAAAGTTGATGCCCATCTATGTCTTTTCTCCTCACCTCCAGAACTGTGCCCCCCCAACCCATAATAGGAACATGAAGCACCCCTTTTCCTTGTGGTTGTCCGAACTGCCCCCCCATACGCCAACTCCACAATGTATCTTTACACTCGATACCATTCGTCATAAATGCATTGCTCTCCAGAACAGAACAGTGACCCAGACACTTGCCCGGTTCTACCTTATTCCCCAGTGACCCTTTTCTCTTGGATGTTGAATATATAGTCCAATAAATTCACCTGCGCTAGCAGCTTATAGATTTTCTATCAGAAAATGATCAGATAATTCTACCAGAATAATTTTGAGAGAATAATTTTAATTGGGAAGAGATTCTATAACAGTTAACAGAGATATTTATGGCTACAGTTATCTGTTAACCCCTCACGAAACCACAAACTCAGCCACACTTCCATTTTATCATCATTCCATTGTATGCTGTAGATACTATTTCAGCATTTTCCAGGGCAATTTTATGTAAAAATAGAGAAGTTTCCTCTTTTCTTTGCTGATTGTCCCATATTGTTGATTTATTAATATTGAACTCAAGGCCATCTGTGGTCAACTCAAGTTGGAATGAAAGTTTATCTAGCACATGGGAGGCATACTATCCTTTTCCCTTTCAGGAACTCCATACAGAACTGTGCCCCCCCAACCCATAATAGGAACATGAAGCACCCCTT
>JANHMN010000006.1:51967090-52067590 GCA_030674055.1 Rhabdomys pumilio
ATAAATGCATTGCTCTCCAGAACAGAACAGTGACCCAGACACTTGCCGGCTGAGGATCATTCTGGACAGCCAAAAATTCCAGAATGCACACAAAATTGTAATATGACACTAAATTGACCCTGAAAAGCATACTAAAATTATGAGAGCTGAAACAATAAGGTAGAATGTTACCTCATTCAAACCCTGAAAATACACACACACACACACACACACACACACACACACACACACACCACACACACACACACACACACACACACACACACACACACACACGTCAACCTGAGTTACTCTGCATTGGATATAACTATAAATGACCACAAAACCTTATAAGCACTGATTTTTGAAAACATAAATAATTTTTAGCTGTTAACCAAATTTATCAATATGGAATCAGCAAAAAATGAGAAGAATCATTTTGTGGATGAAGGAGAAGAGGTAGAAATGGTAAATAATTTGTTTAAGCTAATACAGCTTAGAAGTGCAGATGCAAATCTTCAAGTTTTTCTAGATCCCAATCCTCTACAGAAGTCAAACCTCAATTTCACCATCACCCATATATAAATTATGACACTGTCATTCCTGTCAGCATTTGCTGTATCATGGAACATTGTTCACCTTACTAAGAAATAAAGATTACATTGTTCATTTTCTGCTCAGTGGAACAGGAAAAAAATCTGTGTTTTAGTTCATCTAAAATTTTGATATTGGACACCAATGAAGTAGATTGAGAGCATAATTGGACTCACAAACTTGGTTATTAAAGCATCATCTGTGATCTCCCATGCTCCTGGATTGGCAGGATAAATTTAGTAAAAATTGCCATCTTGCCAAAAGCAACCTATAGATTCAATGCAATCCCCATCAAAATTCCAAATTAATTCTTTATAGAGATAGAAAGAGCAGTTTGCAAATTTATTTGGAACAACAAAAAACCCAGGATAGTGAGAACTATTCTCAACAACAAAAGAACTTCTGGGGGAATCACTGTCCCTGACCTCAAACTGTACTACAGGGCAATGGTAATAAAAACTGCATGATATTGGTACAGAGACAGGCAGGAAGATCAATGGAATAGAACTGAAGACCCAGAAATGAGCCCACATACCTATGGTCACTCGATCTTTGACAAAGGAGCTAAAACCATCCAGTGAAAAAAAGACAGCATTTTCAGCAAATGGTGCTGGTTCAACTGGAGGCCAACATGTAGAAGGATGCAAATCAATCCACTCATATCCCCTTGTACAAAGCTCAAATCCAAGTGGATAAAAGACCTTCACTTAAAACCAGATACACTGAAACTAATAGAAGAGAAGGTGAGGAAGACCCTCGAATACCTAGGCACAGGGAAAATGTTCCTGAACAGAACACCAAAAGCTTATGTTCTGAGATCAAGAATTGACAAATGGGACCTCATTAAACTGCAAAGCTTCTGTAAGACAAAGGACATTGTCAATAAGACAAAATGGCAACCAACAGATTGGGAAAAGATCTTAACCAATCCCACATCCGGTAGAGGGCTAATATCCAAGATACACAAAGAACTCAAGAAATTATACTTCAAAAAACCATATAACCCTATTAAAAAATGGGGTACAGAGCTAAACAAAGAATTCTCAACAGAGGAACCTTGAATGGCTGAGAAGCACCTTAAGAAATGCTCAACATCCTTAGTCATCAAGGAAATGCAAATCAAAACAACCCTGAGATACCACCTCACACCACTCAGAATGGCTAAGATCAAAAACTCAGGTGATAGTAGATGCTGGTAAGGATGCGGAGAAAGAGGAACACTCTTCCACTGTTGGTGGGATTGCAAGCTGGTACAACCACTCTGGAAATCAGTCTGGCAGTTCCTCAGAAAACTGGACATAGCATTACCTGAGGATCCAGCTATACCACTCCTGGGCATATACCCAGAAGATGCTCCAACATATAATAAGAACAGATGCTCCACTATGTGCATAGCAGCCTTATTTATAATAGCCAGAAGCTGGAAAGAACCAAGATGTCTCTCAACAGAGGAATGGATACAAGAAATGTGGTATATCTACACAATGGAGTATTACTCAGCTATTAAAAATAATGAATTTGAGAAATTTTTAGGTAAACGGATGGATCTAGAAATTATCATCGTGAGTGAGTTAACCCAATCACAAAAGAACACACATGGTATTTACTCACTGTTAAGCGGATGTTAGCCCAAAAGCTTAGAATAGTGAAGACTCAACCCACAGACCACATGAAGCTCATGAAGAAGGAATACCAAGAGGGGACACCTCAGTTCTACTTAGAACCAGTATCAAAAATACTGAAGGGAGCAATTATGGAAACAAAACATGGGACAGAAACTGAAGGAGGAGCCATGAGGAGACCATTCCACCTGGGCATCCACCCCATGTACTGTCACCTAAGCTAGACACTGATGTGGATGGCTGGAAGTGCATGCTGTCAAGAACATGATATAGCTGTCTCCTTAGAGGTCTGACAAAGACTAACATATTCAGAGGACTTCGCTCACAGTTAACCACTGATATGATCAAGGGTTTCCCAATGGAGAACTTAGAGAGAAGACTGAAGGAGCAGGAAGGGTTTGTGACCCCAAGAGGAAAGAAACAATACCAAACAACCAGAGCCCCCCAGGGTCTAAACCACCAGCCTGGGAGCACATAGGGAGGGAGCTAAGACTCCAGTGGTATGTATAGGGGAGGACGGCCTTGTTGGGCATAGGTGGGAGAGGAGATTCTTGGTCCCATGAAAAACGAACACAGAATGTGGGGGAATGTGAGGGTGGGGAGGGGGTAGTGGGGGTAGGGGGTAGGTGCGGGCACAGCCTCATAGAAGTACAAGGAGAGGGGATGGGATAAGGGGGTCCTGGGTGGTGGGGGAAATGGGATAAGAGGATAAAACTTGAAATGTAAATATCATAACCAGCTACATAAAAGGGAAAAAAAGTTGTTAGAACCAACATCTTTTAAAAAAAAATGACAGCCCTCTAGGAAAAAAATTTTTTTTCTTGATACTAAAACTTGTTCTGAGAATTGTATATTACAGAATACACAGCCTTGGTGTGGCTACTCATCAAGCAAAATGAACAGACCTGCTCAAACCTCTGGTGTCCGGGAATTCCATCTGGATACAGTGAAGACACAGTGTCAGAGGCTTATCAATTTACTCTTTCCCCCATCCCTCTTTTAATATCTCAATGCCCATAATCAGCTTGAAGAAGTTAAAGAAGTGTCAGCGCCCCTATTCCCTGGGCTTGGGGACTAAGGTGGTTAATATTGGACTGTCTTTCTGGAGAAAAGTAGTGGTTTTGTTGGAACAGGGAGGATTAGCTAGGATTTATGGCATAGCCATAACCTATTGGTAGAAATCTGTATAATTTAGTATCAAAATGAAGTTATAATTTCTTAAATGGTACAAAATTCACTTGGATTTCAAATTTAAGGTTTTCGTTGGTATTAGCTTCTTATTGCTATGAAAGTGAAATGAATATTGATACTCTTATGGGCATTGTGCCTGTATAACACAATTAGGAATACAAGGCTTAGACCCAGTCCTTCTTTAACTTTTTTAACTGATTTGGGATGGTTAGCCTGTGAGTTAAGGAACTATAGCAAATTCGTGACTTTGAGTTTATTGTTAGGGTGTTTTCTATATTTTATTTAGAAATAGCTGAGAGGAGTTAACAGACAACAGTCCAGGTTACCTTACATGGATAGTTGGATTTCAAAATGTCAGAAATCCATAGAATTGACATCACAAATATTTCTATATTAATGTTCATTTTGATTAGAGACCTGTCTGCTCCTGACAGCTTCCTGTCTTGGATTCTAAGAAGAAACTGAGCATCCTTGGAGTTACTCCAGTTGTGGTGAGACAGCCACTAGGCAAGAATCGCCTCTCTCCATCTACAGACAAATTACTGTCCAGAAAAGGACACACCTGCAGAATAGTCGATTGATTATATCTGCCTAGACAGAGTAATCAGCCCTTAATAATTCTGCATCACTAAGGTCTGTCAGATGAGTTTGGGCCAGAAGGCTGAAGATTTGATGCTCCAGCGTTCGGTAGTATAGGGGTTGTCCAGGTGTTCAGCGGTCTCTATAAATTGGCTAAGTTTTAGAAGCTATGCTTAGTGTTTCCCATAACTTCAGTTAACTCAGTCATTCTGGATTTCTGACGGGGTTGAAGACCTATAGTCTCATAGCCAATCCTGGCTATTTACTTTGAGAGAAAAGATCTGAGTGGATGGTTTTCAGCTGACATTCATTCTAAAGCCAAGAAAAAAAGCCAGGTTCAAAACTAAGGGTTTTAGTCAAGAGAGACGACAGAGGTTCTGGTTAGTCAACAAAAGGATGGACTGGGTATTAAGACTACCTTGTACCTCACTGGTACAAATAGGAATAATTATGCTCTAATTGTATTTTGAAAAAAAAGTTTTATTTTAACACGAAGGGTGATAAGTAGGAGGAGCTAAGGGGGAAGGAGCACGGAGAGGAAAAGATGGAGTAAGGAGAGGAGAAGATGAAGTATAGGAGAAGCTAGGTGATGAGACAGAGAAAGAGAGAGAAAGAGAGAGGGGGCATGGAGGCAAAAGTTCACGTGTCTCCACCAGTCAAAGATAGTTTATATACCTAGGTTGGATATTGGGTTACACTTCTGATTGAGCATTACCATACTTATAAAGCCTTTGATTAACGTTTAAAAAAATGTATAAAAGCAAAATGGAAAAGGGGGCACGGGATAGGGGTTTTCTAGGGAGGGGAAATGGGGAAAGGGGATGGCATCTGAAATGTAAATAAAATATCCAATAAAAAAATAAAAAATAAATAAAAGTCATTATTCCTCTAAATGAAAAAAAAAAAAAAAGCAACAGCTGTCTATTCTTCTGGCAGGTACCCTTAATGCAGTCTGCTTTGTAGGGGTTGCTTTTGTGACTTCAAGGATCATCCTGAGGAGTTCATAAAATGACAAAAGAATGACAGCTTCTTCACAATGAACACTTGGAAATGAACATGTCTTTCTTTCCTCAGCTTGGTTTCCAGGGACTTCCCAGAACCTGTTCTGCAAAAAGACTTTTCCATCACTTGGTGTCTGCACACAGGCTCTTAAAAACCCAAGCAAAAAGCAAAACAAACAGCTGTCACTTCCACAGTGATGATGATAATTACAACTGCATTCTCTTGCAAAACTCCACAGCTCTGCCTCAACTTCTCTGTCTTCTGTATCAGGGGGCATATCCGCATGAAGCACATTTATAGTAGTTCGAGAGTAGAGGCTCCAATATTCCACAGTAGAACACAGCTGAAAACCACCCAAGCCAGCTCAGAATTAAAGTTAAGTCTGCCGTGAACAGTTGCTTCTAAACTTCAACCTCTTTAAAAAGCATTTGTGTTTTGATTTTCAATTCTGGTTCAGAAATCACTCCATCTGGTCTGGCCAATCAGAATGCACAAGAAGCACTGAATTTAGTTTATTTTATTTATATATATATAATACCAGAGGATGTGTTAATGTAAAAATGAAACGAGGTTCGAAATAATGCTGTGGAAAAGAGGGGAAGATTTTTGTGAGCACAGCTCTAAACCCAAAGTCGTTGGGTAAAACAGGAGACTTAAGCACTTTCCAAAGAAAGGTCACACTCACTTCTGAAGATGATGCTGAAAAAAATGTCTGCCTCGTGGAAGACTTGGTTAAAAATAAGAATAATGATGTTATTTTAGAATATGAACCAACTAGGCAAGGAAAGACAGTGACGTCATTTGCTTTCTCCATATCCTGGTAATGGAAAGATTATGACTGAATTCTCTACTTCTTTATTGACAGTGTGACCTGGAAAAATTACAAACTTTTCATAGATCCTTAGGTTTTATCTTTAAAATTGAAAGGAATAAAATCAGATGTGCAGCTTTATTATAAGCATGAAAGTTTAAAGTGGTGTGCTACAGAAATCTCAGTGAATCTTCATGTATTCCTCCTAACATGAAGAACTGTTAATCAGTAAGGCATATTTGAGAAATGAGTTGTCATTGGTACGTCACAATCACTTATTCAGTGTTGTATGCCCAACTTCTCGGCGCTACCATGGTGTGGTGAATCCTCAACATCAGAAACCCTGGCTAATAAAGAGCTGATTGAAACTTTTGTCCTCTAGTTCTGTTCCCACTGAGTGTAGACATAAAATATACACACCGAGATATTTTTTCCATAAAGATGATAATGGTGTCATACAGAAACATGTAAGAGAAAAGACTGTTAAGAGAATGGTTCTTGGAAGATGGTCTTTGCAGAGTGAATGAGATATAAACAGTAGCACAAAATAAGAGACAGTAAATGTAAGATCTTTGGGTCTCAGCAGATACTTCTTAAGTATTATCTTGTGTTGTTTGTTATGTATTAGTGTTCATATCTCATCTCCTCTTCCATTTTCTTACTTCCTTGACAGCCACAAGGAGTGTGTATTATTGCCCCTATTCTAAGCCTATTATCATTGGCTTAGAATACATATGGTGAATGACCAATTCTCTGGTGTGAACTGTATATAACCAATGGCCTTCAATAATTTTCAAAGTGTTCGATTCAACTCTACAGGTGAAATCCAATCTTCTCCATATGCGTTCCCATTAAGATGATCCTACTTAAAAGAATATGTACAGAGAGTTATTGATATTTTTTCTTCCAGATAGAGAAAAAAACTCTCAATATGCTCAGTGTTCACATTCAAGTCATGCAGCTGTCCCGAAATTGAAATGAGTTTAGTCATCAGTCATGACTCATTTGCATATGATTATATACTAAGATATGTCCATGTTATAGAGGAGTACCTGATCTTGTTATCTGTGATCTCTGTGGCCTCTTCCTTCTCTTGAGTTTGATTGGGTGTGTTTCAAAGGAATTTTATCCATCCCTTGTTAAGAGCTGGATCCATATCCTTTAATAGGCAACACAACTTATGTTCCCAGTTAAGTTTTGTTCCAAGGGTCATTTTCAAATTATGTTTCAGTGCTGTTTTTATATCTAAGGCAATATTGAGTCATGAAGTTACTATAGCTCTGGATCAACATATGCTCTTGTAATTTCTTGGCAGAAATGCAGCTTTCATGTAGTTGGAAAAGGCTATTACTATGGTTTTTGGAAAAAATGGTTGGAAAAATAGGTCTGATACCAATTTTCTTAAAAATACATGTATTCCAGACTCACAACAGTCATCTTCCTGAATATAACATGATTATTAATATCAATTCATTATGAATAAGTACACATGTCACTGTGTATTTGCAGTTTTATGGTCACTTTGTCCAATCCACATGTACCTGTTGAACTGGAAAATTCTTTAGTCTCTTCATTAACCTCAAGATTACTTTTGTTTGTATCATCTTATTATTATCATATTGATTTTTTTATTCCCATTTGGGAAGCAAGAGGTGAAAGCTGAATCCTAAGATTTTGTGAACTCTTTGATGATGGAGTATGGACAGGACATTTTAGAACAGTAAGCCCAACTCTTACTGTAATTGTATGATGGGATTTTAAGTAAAGGCAGTGATCTGATTGTTTGACTAAAGATCAAGTTTCTAACAAAGTCAATGAAAGTAAATGGAAGGGTTATAAAGATAATGACTCATAAGCCAAAGTCAATGTTCCTGGTAGTGTTCCCATAATGCTTAGCTTTAATATATGTATTGGAAGGGTATTGATACACAAGCTTATGGGTCTAGAATTTACTACTGAACTCATAAGTGAGTAAAAAACTCTACCCTTCTTTCAAACTCCTGGAATTTGGAATGCATTAATTTCCTTTTAAGTTAACTACTATCTGTTGGAACAGTGGACAGTTTAGTTTGCCAGCCTATAAGTTTTGCTCCCTAACATCTTATGGCTAATTGATAATGAAGCTGTTCTTAAAGCTCATAACTTCTAATTTTATTTTCTTAAATCCTCAGCTAATAGACTACATTCATGTTCTCATTTATAGAACCACATATTTCTCTATATTTTCAAGTTTTCTCTGATAGGCAGAATGCTGTCCATACCCAAAGATGTCAAAGTCTTAGCATTTAATCTTAGTACAAAATCTTAGTATCAAATATGCAAATATTTCATGGTAAGAAAAACTAAGGTCAATGATACAATTGAGGTTATTAGTCATCCGACCTTAAACTTGAAGTACTTTCCTGAGTTATACAAGAAACTCCACTGTCATAATGGATACATACTCCTGAGATGAGAAAATAGACATTAGAACTGGTGGTTCAATATGAGGAAGACCTAACACTTTCTTTGGAAGACAGAAGGGAATAGGAGCCATAGAAAGTTTGAGGAGTTCAAAAAGGCAAGGAAGTACTCTTGTCCTTAGAAGACCTTCCAATGGAATGTAGCCATGCTGACACCTTGCTTTAGCAAATTTTAAAAATAAATGAGCCTGTATTGATGTAAAGTGCTTCATTTTATAAAGGATGTTTTTCTGAAAACAGACACATATTTTTTGTAATCTGTTTTGTGAAAGGGCATATGATGGCTTGAAAGAATATTAATGTAACCCTATACACAATAAGGGACAGTCTTGCATAGGTTTGCCTTGCAATACTTTTCTGGTCTTCACTGATCTTCACTTATCATGACTTTGTAGAGAGAAATACACCAGAGAACTTCTCATAGTATTCTGGCTGCTTCTCAGCATTTAAGTGGATTCATGATGATTTGGGAGGAGCCTCACAATTTCTTCTGTACCAAGCCACTGCTACTATTAATGTTTGGTGTTTTGTACTATACTGCACATATCCTGAAAATGAAGCTTGGAATCACCCCTCAAAGAACTACGTATAAACAGGTCCACATCCCCTGTTTCCTATTAAATTTTCTTTTCCCCAACCTGTGGTAGGTGGACTAAGAGAGGTTTAACTGTTTAAGAATCCTTATTAAAGTAGGTTTTTAACTTGACAATTAAGAGTCTCATCACATGCACTAACACTTGTTTGAAATCCAGAATCAGTCCCAACTTTATTTCTTGGTAATATAGCATCATAGAGAACTGCAGCAAACTTCCAAATAAGTCTCTGAAAATGTTCAGATCCAGCCTTTGAAATGAAGACTGTTATTGCCAATATTAAATTGATTTCTAGACTAGTACATGCTTAAGACCGAATAACTGGTCACCTTTAAAAAAAATAGAAAAGTTATTATAACTTCTCTTTTTGATTCTTTGTCCCATAAGGTCTAAAAACTTGAGGCAATGCAGCTTGTTCTATGTGGGATAGGAAAGCATGTTTTAACTTTGCATAGTGAGAATAAATTTAAAGAATGTTGCTCTGTCAAGCTTTGACACTGCAGGTAATGCTGATAAATTATCCATGGCTTGAGGTCACTATTTCTATTTTCGTCAAACATCAGGATTGGCATATATAGCTTGATCAGGCTAGCCCCTTTTGTTCTGGGAACTCTTTTATTCCTGCACATTGTGCTAAAGCTTGTCTCTAACTACATCAACAACTTGGCAGCCAAAGTACATGACTTGAAACTGAAAATGTTAAATTAATTTAACAGGCTGTCAAGTCAAGGATGGGTAAGATTTTGCACAAAGCCTTACCAACCTAAGACAGAAGTGCATTGCTTTTGATAATGCATATTCCATGATGGGTAAGGAAGACATTCTTGTCAGAATGACCTAAGACAGGCTCAGTCCTGTTTATTCAATAAAAATGAGAGATGTGGAGAGCTTTTAGGACTGCCTGACAGGAATCTGACATTGGCCAGGGACAAGGTAATGGGCTGCTTGGAAGGAATCTGATATAGGACAAGGACAAGGAAATGGGCTGCAGGCAGTATTCTGACATTAGGTTAGAACAAAGAAGTAATTTCAGGCATGAATCTAAATATTAGGCTATAACAAAGAAGTAATTACAGGCAAAAACATAAATCTTAGGCTAGAACAAAGAAGTAGTCTTCATACATTAAAATGACTTTGGACTAGGACAGGGAAGTAGGCTCAGATAGTTTGGTCATCCTGATAAGCCCTTAGAAATACTGATCATGGGAGTAATCACTGGACTCTGTTTACTGCCTTGCTTGTTCTTTGACTATAGATGTTTATTGTCTTGCTTGTTCCTTGATTACTTGCATCTATTGTATTGCTAGTTCCTCAACCTAGAACTGACCTTAATACTTGCATGAAATTAAAGTGGTATAAAGGCAGAAAAGAGGAGGAGGGATGGGATAGGGGGTTTATGGAGGTGGTGGAAAATGGGAAAAGGAGATAACATCTGAAATGTAAATAAGTAAATGTAAATAAGTAAAATATCAAATAAATGTTGGGGGAAAATAGAAAAAAAAGGAAAAAAATTAAAAATTAAGTTTTAAAAAAATTTAAGCCTATAGAGATGGGCAGCTAAAGAGACATTGATATAGGATAACAAGGGACCTGGTTCTGATGGTGAGAATTATTTATGGTTGGTTAAGGATAATCTGGCTCAAACCCAGCTAATGAATCAAGTTTACCCTTATTCAGTTCACTGATCTGTTGGTTTTTTTGTTTTGTTTTTGGTTTTGGGTTTTTTTGCCTCTTGGCTCTGTTGGCTTCATTTGCCCTTGCATAGAAGAACCTCACCATGTAAATGCTTCTAATATTATTAAATTTCCATTAAACCATTAGGTTGACAATAATTTCATGAGTGTTTGTAGAATGCCTCTGTTTCCTATTGCCAGGATGTTTTTAGTGAAAGTACTTAATATCCAAATATACCATGAAGTAAATGAGCCAGAAAGAGTGCTTTCATAATTAACATATACAGTGAAATTAACATTAATATGTTCTGACCTCATCTTCTCCCCCACAAACTGGCATGATTTCAGACATTAAAACTTTTGGTATTAATCTACTTTGACAAACAAATTAATTCCCCCACTAATGTACTGGGAGTCATTTGTGTTCTTTATGCCTATCTTTAGTTCAGTATATCCAGAGTACATGGAAAGCTACATGCCCCCATTTGAATTTAGTTTTTACAAAACAACACAGCAAAAACAAAACCTACTGATTTCCTTTATCTAGTGAAGGGTAAAGAGAAAGAATGTGCCTTTGTTTTGCACTGAAGCCTTAGCATGATGCATGACCTTTCCATCTCTTCTCTCATCAGCCTTGGTTACTAAGGTGTGATATTCATGATAACTGTCAATTTGACAGATTCTAGAAACATCTGGGAAAAGCCTCTGTGCAAGCCTGTGATGGGTTACCTTGATTACATATCTAAGATGCAAAGTCCTATCTTAATTGTAGGAAGGACTATTCCTGAGCTATATGAAGTAGAGAATTTGAGCTGAACATTAAAACAGATGCCTTTATCAGTTAGTGATTCTCTTCACTGGAAACACAATGTCAAGATTCTGTTACTGTGACTTAAACTTGGTTATGATGGAATGCAACTTGGAACTGGGAGCCAAGATAAGCCCCTTGCCCCTTAAGGTGCTTGTATCATGGTATTTTGTCACAGCAATGGGAAAATAAACCAAGATCCACAGGAATACTCCAGTGGTTGAGGATCTTAGCTTAAGTGTAAGAATGAGAATAGCATGAAGCATGCCTCATTGATTCAGGACAAACAGTTATTTGAATTTAGTCTGCTCTTGTATTTTTCTCTTTATAGAAAATAAACTAACCTCATGAAATTTAAACTACTTTCACAGTATTTTTTATTTCACTGCCTGTATTGGTGTGAAAAACCCCATTTATGACTGGTCTTAACACCACAGCCCATACATCTCCAGACTGATAACAAACTACTGAAATTGATACTTGACACTGTTTGCATCTCTCAAATCAAAGCAACAGCTGACATTGAAGGCTAGATGATATTTTTAATGTAAGCTTTCTAATCACTTCAATCTTATTTAAGTTAAGAAGAATTATCATTATTACATATGTAATATTTTCATACCACTTATACAATTTTTTCTTTTTTTGTTATCCCCTTTCCTCATCTCCCCTCCCCCACTAATCCCCTATCCCATCCCTCCTCCTCCTTCGTTTGCTTTTATATCATTTAAATTACATGCAAGTATTAAGGTCATTTCTAGGTTGGGGAACTAGCAATATAGAAGATGCAAAAATTCTTTGTTCTAGCCTAGTTTCAGAATCCTGCCTGCAGCCCATTTCCTTGTCCTTGTCCTATGTCAGATTCCTTCCAAGCAGCCCATTACCTTGTCCCTGGCCAAGTCAGATTCCTGCCAGGCAGCCCCAAAAGCTCTCCACATCTCTCATTTTTATTACATAAACAGGACTGAGCCTGTCTTAGGTCATTCTGACAAGAATGTCTTCCTTACCCATCATGGAATATGCATTATCAAAAGCAATGCATTTATGTCTTAGGTTTGTAAGGCTCTGTACAAAATCTTACCCATCCTTGACTTGACAGCCTGTTAAATTAATAGCCATGTCTGGGGGTCCATTTTCTATTTCAAGTCATGTACTTTGACTGCCAACCTGTTGATGTAGTTAGAGACAAGCTTTAGCACAATGTAAAGTAATAAAAGAATCCCCAGAACAAAAGGGGCTAGCCTGATCAAGCTATATATGCCATTCTTGAGGTTTGACCAAAATGGAGATAATGATCTCAAGCCATGGATAATTTTATCAGCATTATCTGCAGCATCAAAGCTAAGCAGAGCAGCATTCATTAAATTTGTAATCTCAGTATGCAAAGTTAAAACATCCAAAGAGGTATTAGAATTATGCCAAATACTCTACAGGTGTCTTTAAACTTTTTTCTAATTATAATGACTATCATTGTAAATTTTAGAAGTAACACCACTCCAATGGTATTTGTCATGAGACTCAAGATGGCTCCTAACTCTTAAATCCTCAACATCTTTCCAATAATTTGAATAGAATAAAGAGCATTAATCCATAGTTCCAAACACCTATATAATTCATCTTGTATACTCAACACATTACTAACATTTTTTTGGTAGATGATTAACAAAAGTAGCTGTCTTAACTTCTTGTGTCAAAACTATTGCAGAAGCAGTGGTGCTAGAAATTAATGTAATTAAAGCTGTTATACCAGCAATAATCAAGCCCACTATCCTCTTGCTTCTGCTTAAAGCCTGACTCACTTCTTTCAGCACTTTCAAGCTTTTTTTCAGAGAATCGCAGTTTTCTAACACTCAGGGCAGTAAAACGAAAAGTGGTTGATAGACCCCAATAACAGACATGACAGATTTCAACACACTAACACAATTAGAAAGCATATAGTCAATGCAACATACAATAAATCCTGTAGAAGAGATTAAATCAATTTTATCTTGACAATTATAAAAGCCTTAATACATCCACTAAGCCTTTTTTGAAATCCAGATCCTGTCCCAACATTATTTCTTGCTATCATAACATGATAGAGAAGTGCATCTAACTTCCAAATATGTCTCTGAAAATGTTCAGATCCCGCCTTCCAAATGAAAATTATTATTTTCAATATTGGATTGATTTCTAGACCAGTACATGATTGAGACAGAATAACTGGTCACCTTTAAGAAAAATACAAAAGTCATAATTTCTCTTTTTGATTCTCTGTCCCACAAGGTCTAAATACCTGAGGCAAGGCAGCTTGTCCTATCTGGGATATAGACAAGCAAAGGTGGGTCAGGAACATATGTCCAATACAACTAGACAGTCCCTCCTCCATTCTCTGCTCCACACTTTTGTCTCCATACTTGCTACTTTGAGTATTTTGTTACTCCTCCTAAGAAGTACCAAAATACCCACAATTTGGTCTTCCTTCTTCTTGAGCTTCATGTGGTCTGTGAGTTGTATCTTAGGTATTGTGAGCTTTTGGGCTAATATCCATTTATCAGTGAGTAAATACCATATGTGTTCTTTTGTAACTGGGTTACATCACTCAGCATATTTTCCAGTTCCATTCGTTTGCCTACGAATTTCATGAAGTCATTCTTTTTAATAGATGAGTAGTACACCATTGTGTAAATGTACCACATTTTCTGTATCCATTCCTATGTTGAAGGACATCTGGATTCTTTCCAGCTTCTGACTATTATAAATAAGGCTGCAATGAACATAGTGGAGCATGTGTCCTTGTTACATGTTGGAGCATCTTTTGGGTATGTGCCCAGAAGTGGTATATCTGAGTCCTCAGGTAATATTATGTTCAATTTTCTGAGGAGCTGCCAGCCTACTTTCCATAATGGTTGCACCAGCGTACAATCCCACCAACAATGGAGGAGTGTTCCTGACCAGCATCTGCTATCATCTGCATTTTTGATCTTAGCAATTCTAACTGGTGTGAGGTAGAATCACAGGGCTGTTTTGATTTTCATTTTGCTGATAACTAAGGATGTTCAACATTTCTTTAGGTGCTTCACAGCCATTTGAGTTTCCTCAGATGAGAATTCTTTGCTTAGCTCTTAACCCCATTTTTAATAGGGTTATTTGGTTGTCTGGAATCTAATTTCTTGAGTTCTTTGTATATATTGGATATTAGCCCTCTATTGGATGTAGGATTGGTAAAGATCTTTTCCCAATCTGTTGGTTGCTGTTTTGTCCTATTGACAGTGTCCTTTACTTTACAGAAGCTTTGCAATTTTATGAGGTTCCATTTGTCAATTCTTGATCTTTGAGCATAAGCCATTGGTGTTCTATTCAGGAATTTTTCTCCTGTGCTCATGTGTTCAAGGCTTTTCTTCAGTTTCCCTTTTATTAGTTTCAATGTATCTGATTTTATGCCAAGGTCCTTTATCCACTTGTACTTGAGCTTTGTACAAGGAGATAAGAATGGATCAATTTTTATTTTGCTACATGCTGACTTTCAGATGAACCAGCACCATTTGTTGAAAATGCTGTCTTTTTTCCATGATATAGTTTTAGCTCCTTTGTCAAAGATCAAGTGACCATAGGTGTGTGGGTTCATTTCTGGGTTTTCAATTCTAGTTCATTGATCTTCCTGCCTGTCTCTTTACCAATATAGTGCATTTTTTATCACTACTGCTCTGTAGTACAGCTTGAGGTCAGGGATGGTGACTCCCCAGATGTTCTCTTATTTTTGAGGATAGTTTTTGCTATCCTGGGTTTTTTTGTTATTCCAAATAAATTTGAGAATTTCTCTTTCTATCTCTGTGAAGAATTGAGTTGGAATTTTAATGAGAATTGCATTAAATCTGTAGATTGTGTTCAGCAAGATGGTCATTTTTACAAATATTAATCCTGCCAATCCATGAGTATGGGAGATCTTTCCATCTTCTGAGAGCTGCTTCAATTTCTTTCTTCAGGGACCTGAAGTTCTTGTCATACAGATCTTTCACTTGATTGGTTAGATTCACACCAAGGTATTTTATATTATTTGTGATTATTGTGAAGGGTGTCTTTTCCCTAATTTCTATCTCAGCTTGTTTATCCTTTGAGTAGAGGAGGGCTAGTGATTTGTTTGAGTTAATTTTAAATCCAGCCACTATGCTGAAGTTGTTTATCAAGGTTAGGAGTTCTCTGGTGGAAGTTTTGGGGTCACTTAAGTATACTATCATATCATCTGCAAATAGTGAAATTTTGACTTCTTCCTTTCCAATTTGTATCTCTTTGACCTCCTTTTGTTGCCTAATTACCCTGTCTAGGACTTCAAGTACTCTATTGAATAGGTAAGGAGAGAGTGGGCAGCCTTGTCTAGTCCCTGATTTTAGTGAGATTGCTTCAAGTTTCTCTCCATTTAGTTTGATGTTGGCTACTGGTTTGCTGTATATTGCTTTTACTATGTTTTAAGTGTGGGCCTCGGATTCCAAGGCCTTTCCAAGACTTTTACCATGAAGGGGTGTTAAATTTTGTCAAATGCTTTCTCACCATCTAGTGATATGATCATGTAGTTTTTTTTTGTTTGAGTTTGTTTATATAGTGAGTTATGTTGACGGATATCTGTATATTGAACCATCCCTGTATTCCTGTGATAAAGCCTACTTGATCATGATGGATGATTGTTTTGATGTGTTCTGGGATTCGGCTTGTGAGAATTTTATTGAGTGTTTTTTGCATCGATATTCTTAAGGGAGATTTGTTTGAAGTTCTCTATCTTTGTTGAGTCTTTGTGTGGTTTTGGTATGAGCATAATTGTGGCTTCATAGAATGAATGAGTAATGTTTCTTCTGTTTCTATTTTGTGGAATAGTTTAAAGATAATTGGTATTCAGTCTTCTTTGAAGGTCTGATAGAACTCTGCACTAAAACCACCCAGTCCCAGGCCATTTTGGTGAGGAGTTTTTTTAATGACTGCTTCTATTTCTTTTGGGGTTATGGGACTGTGTAGATGATTTATCTGCTCCTGATTTAACTTTGGTAACTGGTATCTGTCTAGAAAATTGTCCATTTCATCCAGATTTTCCAATTTTGTTGAGTATAAGCTTTTGTAGTAGAATCTGATGATTTTTTAAAATTTCCTCGGTTTCTGTTGTTTTGTCTCCCTTTTCAGTTCTGATTTTATTAATTTGAATACTGTCTCTTTGCTGTCTTATTAGTCTGGCTGAAGGTTTATCTATCTTGTTGATTTTCTCAAAGAGCCAACTTCTGGCTCTTTATTGATTCTTTGTATTTTTTTTTGTTTGTTTGTTTCTACTTGGTTGATTTCAGCCCCGAGTTTGATTATTTCCTGCTATCTACTCCTCTTTGGTGTGTTTGCTTCTTTCTGTTCTAGAGCTTTCAGGTGCTCTATTAAGATGCTAGTGTGTGCTCTCTCCAGTTTTTTTTTTTTTTTTGTAGGCATTTAGAGCTATGAGTTTTCCTCTTAGCACTGCTTTCATTGTGTGCCATAAGTTTTGGTATTATGTGTCTTCATTTTCATTAAATTCTAAAAAGTCTTTAATTTCTTTCTTTATTTCTTCCCTGACCAAGTTATCATTGAGTAGAGGGTTGTTCAGTTTCCATGTGTATGTGGGCTTTCCATTGCTTTTGTTGTCATTGAAGACCAGTCTTGATCCATGGTGATTTGATAGGATGCATGGGATTATTTCAGTTTTCTTGTATCTATTAAAGTCTGTTTTGTGACCAATTATATGGCCAATATTGGAGAAGATACCAATATTGGTATCTAAGAATAAGGTGCTAAGAATAAGGCATATTCTTTTTTGGGGGGATGAAATGTTCTATAGATATCTGTTAAATCCTTTTAGCTCATAACTTTTCTTAGTATCTCTGTTTAGTTTCTGTTTCCATAATCTGTCTATTGCTCAGAGTGGGGCGTTGAAGTCTCTCACTATTATTGTGTGAGGTGCAATGTGTGCTTTGAGCTTTAGTAATGTTTCTTTTATGAAAGTGGGTGCCCTTGCATTTGGAGCATAGATGTTCATAATTGAGATTTTATCTTGGTTCTTTTCCTTTGACAAGTATGAAGTGTCCTTCCTTATCTTTTTTTTTGATAGCTTTAAGTTGAAAGTCAATTTATTTGATATTAGAATAGCTACTCCAGCTTGTTTCTTAGGACCCTTTGCTTGAAAAATTGTCTTCCAGCCTTTTACTCTAAGGTAGTGTCTGTCTTTGTCACTGAGGTGAGTTTCCTATATGTAGCAAAATGCTGGGTCCTGTTTACATATCCAGTCTGTTAATCTATGTCTTTTTGTTGGAGAATTGAGTCCATTGGTGTTGAGAGATATTAAGGAAATATGATTGCTTCCTGTTATTTTTGTTATTAGAGGTAGAATTATGTTTGTGTGTCTATCTTTTTCTGAATTTGTTGTAAGAAGATTACTTTCTTGCTCTTTCTAGAGTATAATTTCCCTCCTTGTATTGGAGTTTTCCCTCTATTATCCTTTGTAGTGCTGGATTTGTATAAAGATAATGAGTAAATTTGGTTTTGTCATGGAGTATCTTGGTTTCTCCATCTGTGGTAATTGAGTGTTTTTCTGGGTATAGTAGTGTGGGCTGGCATTTGTATTCTCTTAGGGACTGTATGACATCTGTCCAGGATCTTCTAGCTTTTGAATTTCTGGTGAGAAGTCTGGTTTAATTCTTATAGGTCTGCCTTTATATATTACTTGAACTTTTTCTTACTGCTTTTAATATTCTTTCTTTGTTTTGGGCATTCGATGTTTTGATTATTATGTGAGGGGAGGTATTTCTTTTCTGGTCTAGTCTATTTGGAGTTCTGTAGGCTTCTTGTATATTTATGGGCATCTCGTTCTTTAGGTTAGGGAAGTTTTCTTCTATAATCTTTTGAAGATATTTACTGGCCCTTTAAGTTGGGAATCTTCATTTTCTTCTATACCTATTATCCTTAGGTTTGATCTTCTCATTGTGTCCTGGATTTCCTGTATGTTTGAGTCAGGAGCTTTTTGTACTTTGCATTTTCTTTGACAGTTGTGTCAATATTTTCTATAGTATCTTCGGCACTTGGGATTCTCTCTAACTCTTGTATTCTGTTGGTGATGCTTGCATCTATGACCCCTGATTTCTTTCCTAGGTTTTATATCTCCAGAGTAGTCTCCCTTTGTGATTTCTTTCTTGCTTCTACTTCCATTTTTATATCCTGGATGGTTTTGTTCATTTCCTTTACCTATTTGGTTATGTTTTCTTGTAATTCTTTAGGGGACTTTTGGGTTTCCTCTTTAAGAACTTCTACCTGTTTACCTGTGTTCTCCTCAATTTCCTTGAGAGTGTTATTTATGTCCTTTTTAAAGTCCTCTATTATCATCATGAGAAGTGATTTTAAGTCTGAATCTTCCTTTTCTGGTGTGACGGGGTATTTGGGGTTTGCTATGGTAGGAGAACTAGTTTCTGATGATGCCAAGTACCCTTGGTTGCTGATGCTTGTGTTCTTGCACTTGCCTTCTACCATCTGGTTATCTTTAGTGCTACCTGTACTCACTTACTCACTGTCTCTGACTGGTGCCTGTCTCTCCTGTTATCTTGGTGTGTCAAAACTCTTCAGAGTCCAGCTGTCTCTGTGATCATGTGATCCTGAGATCCTGGGTGTAAGAGTTCCTGGGAGTCATGCCACCTCTGGGATCCAGAAATCCTGATGTGACCAATCTTCTGAGATCCAGTGATCCTATGATCCTATGTTCCTGAGTATGTTAGAGCTCTTGGGCATCCTGCTTTCTCTGGATTTTATGAGATTGGGCCCAGAACTGAAGCTCAAGATCTGCTTAGTGATCAGGTGCAGACCCCCACTTAGATAATTTTAGTGTCATATTTCTCTTCCACCAAGTTGACTAATGTTAAACATTTACCCTGTTGATGCTTCTATTTCTTGCTGTAAAAAATAAATAAAATAATGTCAGGTGACTAGCCCAGTCCACATAGTAATTAACAATTAGCAATATATATCCTTTCTCAAATGCTATATCCTTTCTGATAATTAAATATTGTAAGAACTGACTAAGACTGTGGTGCATAAATATATTATATATAAAATGTAAATACTGTGTGACTTTAAATATAGTTTTATTAGGACTTTGCATATTCACATGTCTATGCATTGGTCATAGATTTTATACATACATATACATGTATCTGTATCTGTATATATTTATATATTTATTTATTATTTATATATTTATATATATTTATATATATATGTTTTTATGTATCTATATATCTATATATTTATATATTTATATATAATGCTGTATTATCTATCATATATATATATATATATATATATATATATATATATATATATATTGGTTTTTTTGAGACAGGGTTTCCCTGTGTAGCCCTGGCTGTCCTGGAACTCACTCTATAGACCAGACTGGCCTCAAACTCAGAAATCCTCATGCCTCTGCCTCCCAATTGCTGTAACTAAAGGCGTGGGCCACCACTGCCTGGTTATATTATGCATATATTATATGTAATAGTATATGTGTGTGTACATGTGTGCATGTGTGTGTGTAATTTTATAGAAAAACTTTGACAGCCTTTGAATAGATTTGTTCACAGTTTGGACAAGTCAGTTTCTTGTGTAAATCTAATGATTTGTGCTGTGCACTAGCTGTAGGTCATATTTCCTTCAGAACGTGCTAGTGGGAGACCTGAAGTCCAGCAATCCCTTTCTGAGTGTGCCATTGCCCAGAATTTTACAATAAACTGAAAAGTGTGCAGTATAGAACAGCTAAAAGATTGAAGGTTTGACTCCCTCAGTATCATAAGAAAGTATGGTGCATTTGCTTCACAATTAATTTCAAAACATTTTTTAAATACCAGTAAATTATGTTTCACAGTGAAGATTTATAGACCAATATTAAGGCATTGGTTATCCATGAATTACTAGAGTTAGAAACATGTAAATAAATGCCAGTGTTGCATGGACTGGGTTGTCTGGTTGGTGGTAGCTGTGATGTCTTAAGTGTCAATTTGATAAATTTGCAATCACTTAGAAAATCCTTATGAATGTGATAAGAGGGCATTTTCAAAGATGGACGAAGAGGGCAAACCCCATCCACAGAGTAAGCGGCATCTCCCAGTTGGTGTCCCAAAGAGGTCCTGGAGAAAAACTATATACACCTGCATAGTCTTACTTCTAGTATATCTGTGGTTGCTACTCTATCTGCTAGCCTCCACAGACATCAGACTCATCTTCAGAGCTTTCAACACAGACTCAATACCAGAGACTCTCCAGGAGATCAGGACAGATGACATATAATCTTAGAAACCTGGAAATTACTGTCATCTCAGTTTCTCCACTATGCAAGTGGTCAGCTCCTAACATGGAAGCCAATCTAATAAGTCCTCCCTCATAATATGCATACATTTTATTGGTTCTATTTCTCTCGAGAACCCTGTCTGATACAGTAGCCAGTTGTCTGTCCTGCCTTCTACTGAATCACCCTATAGAAACAAGTCAAACCACTTATTCATTTTTCTCTGCTGCTATGAACATGTTCTACCCCCACAATCTCTTGCTTTGAACTAATTCTAACTGGTAAAAAGGGAGTCAGGAAAAGGAAATTTTAAGCTGAGGAAACAGTGAATGCAAAGGGCAGAAGACAAGCTGGAATTGTTCAAAGAACCATAGGAGTTGGGAGTAGGCAAATCAGGTGAGCAACACTGGAGAAAGGACGAGATCTGTTGAGGGCAGCAATGGGGCAACACAGAGTGGTCTAGGCTCCTATTTTGAACAAAATGGAAATTTCCTGAAGAGTTTCACAAGGCATTGTCATGATTTGGCAGTTTTCAAAAAGTTTGCTCCAGAGACTCTGTTGAGGCCGTCTTATAGGGAAAAGTCGGGAAGTGTTTGACAGTAGTGGAGATGAAGGTGACTGGATTTTTGATGCATTTTGAAATAAAGCCAACAAATGTTCTTACAGATGTGTGAATTCCAGTGTGGGAGAAAAGGGGGCGGGGCAGGTGATAGATGTCAAGGTTTAGTTTTGAGTACTGATGAAGATACTCTCAGCTTAGTAGAAACGAATATGGATAAACAAGTTTATGGGAAAGATCATTTTTCCACTTTCCTGGTCCATGTTTCTGTTCATTGCTACCCCAGTGCTAAGCACTTCCCTCCTGCCAGGCAGTAACTGTGTGTGAAATGGAAAAAATTAGAGAATGAATGATCAAAAACAGCACATATGAGGAGGGTAACTTGAAGTCTCATAGCCCTCCTGAGCTCTTTAGAGCATAGGGCTAAACTTCTCTCTGATTTCAGAATTTCAATCAAAATTTCTTCCATCCCACGTATTTATTTCCATCTTGGCATTTTTCAGTCTGGCTTGAGGGTGGAACACTGGGTCAGTTTGAAAAGATTCAGAGCTTGCTTTTGTTGCTTCTTCTCAGGGTATTTTTTCCCATCTCCTATGCTCTCATTGTTTTCAGAAATATGAAAAAAAAAAAACACCCAGTTGTATAGTCTTCCAAATCATGAGAGTTAGTACTGAATTTTCAACTTTAAGACACCAAAGTTAAGAATAACATATCTGATGATACCCATTGCACCAATTGTGAGTAGATAATATTTGATATGACATTTGTCTGACTTAGTAGGGAAGGGAAGATGAGAGACACCAGAGAATACACGCAACATAAAACACAACAAACCCTGTGCTGTTCCTTCTTGATAATTTAGGATGAAATAGATTTGGCTAAGTCTATATAATGATTTTATGATTGTCACTAGTCTCCTCATCGGTCCACAGTAAATTAGTCTGATGATATTTAAGTAAAACAGCTTCTGTCCATGAAATTATATGAGATGCAAAAAGGTCTTCACTGGTCCTGTGGTGCAAGCTAATAATTAGACACCATCTCTGTTGTTTGCAGGAAGATTATTAAGCAGCAAGAGGTCTGTTGGCAGGACAATTCCAGGGGAAGATGGCTGATTGGGGAATTAGAGACAAAAACAAGAGTATACAGTGATTGGAGTAAGATGTGCAAGGGGATTCTGGGAAAAGAAGAAGGAACAGAGACATCAACACTAGGAATGTAGCATTCTCCACAAAGCCTGCCAATGTTTTTATTCTACATAATTAACTGCTTTTATAGGTTAATCTTCATCTCCTATTTGTAAAGATGCCAACTCCCTATTAGCTCATTAAAGAACAATGGAATTTTTTTTAACTCCAGAAGGAACGTTTTTGAAACTCTTGAAAAATCACCGTCACAGAGAAATCATTTCAGTTTTCTTATACAATACAGTGCAACATAACTTTATATATATATATATATATATATATATATATATATATATATATATATTATTCAAGTCTCACTTGGTGATCAGTTCTGTCCTGGAAGAAGCACTCACTAAACCCATTTTAAAATGTTTGCTTTTAAAAATTTACATAAAGAACATATGGTTGGCCTGTTATAGCATAGAATGTAACATTTTACTCTTTATCCTAAAGGTCTATTTTCCTGCTAAGAATTAATGGTTTTTAATTTTATTTTTTGTGTGTGTGTGTGTCAGCACCTGATACTGACTTCATTTAAGACATAGATTCCTGAAAGAACAAAATCATTTTATATGCACACAAGATCAAATGTTGGGCCCCAGCTCGTACCCAAAGGTTGCACCTAGAGCTCATGGAGTTTAAGGTCATGCTAATCTCCAACAGACTCAACTCTCTTCACCTACACTCTTCAAATTTGTCTCAGCTAAATTGCTAATTATTTCACGTCATGAACTTCCTCATCACCTGCGAAGAGATGACCACAGATGTTAAATTTTTAAGACAAGCGTTCTTTTCTAGTTTCCTTTGAAAATGGAGCAATTAATTTGAAGATACATGGAAACCTATTAGCAGAGACTAAATTTGAAGAACTCTTCACTTAATTTAACAATATTCAAGATTACCATATAGTACTACAAGTCATGAAGAGATGATTTTATGGCCTTCCTCAAACTTAATAGAAGCATTGTTTAAGCAATTATTGTGTACCACCCACTCCCACAAATACTAGCCTTATCAAAGTGAATGAGATAGATAAAACAGTTTGCTATACTGCAGAAAGATAGTCATGTATGAACTCACAAAAAATTAGTAGTGGAGTGTGCCATACCACCATCACCAAAAACAAAACCACAAAAAACTGTGGCAGAATAGTGTATACAGAATGGCCTGGGAGCATGACATTATCTATACTCTAACAGGTATGACATCTATAGATCTGTAAATCTACCCGGTGTGTGCTCTGTTGAAATACATGGCTAACACAACTAGTTAGTAGAAAATTTTAACTATGATACATTGTTGACTTTTGCCAAAGATTTTTTGCATCTGGTGAGATATTTGTGTAACTTTCATTCTTCATGTTTATTGATGTGTGTATGTTGAACCAACCTTGCAATGCTGCGGATGAATCCCTATTGGTTATGACACGTGATCTACTTAATGCACTCTTGAATTTAGTTCGTTTGTACTTTCTTGGGACTTTTTGCATCCAGTTTATGAGGGATACTGACCTTGACTTTCTTTCCTTCTACCAAATTCATCTACATTTGGTATAATAGGAGATAATGAAAGCCACGTAGAATATGCTTGGAATAATTCCCTCCCTCCACCTCTCTCTCTCTCTCTCTCTGCTCCACATTCTCTGGAAGAGTTTGAGTTGATTAATGTTAACTCTTCAAATATTTATTAGAATTTTCTTGCCTTATATCTTGGCTATTGAAAACAATTCGTAGTGGTGCATACCTCCAATCTAACCTCAATGTCTATCAGTGAGTAAATGGATATAGAATTTAAGGTGTGTGTGTGTGTGTGTGTGTGTGTGTGTGTGTGTGTGTGTGTGTGTTTATTAGTAGCATTATTCAATATTTAAAATAAATGAAAATCTAAGGACTAGAGATGTGGCTCAGTAGTCAATAATCACTTGCCTAGCATGAAAATGTCCTGGGTTTCCAAGCCCTATGAAAGAAAGAAAGAAAGAAAGAAAGAAAGAAAGAAAGAAAGAAAGAAAGAAAGAAAGAAAGAAAAAAAAGAAAGAAGTAGGGAGGGAGGGAGAGAGAGAGAGAGAACAAATGAAAAGCAAGAGAGAAAGAAATCCTACCATTATGACAACATGAATGGACAAATATGGACATTTATCTAAATGAAATAAGCCAAACACTGAAAGATAAAAAAGTGTATTATCTTTTCACTTTATTAAAAGACATATTCATTGCTAAGGGTACAACTCTTGCTATTAGTGAAAGAAGAGGAAATAAGATGTAGATCAATTGGGTATGCATTTGCAGTTACATAATATAATAAGCTCTGAGACATAGCATGCAGCGGGAGGACGATGCTTTATGATGTTGTCTCATAGACCGAAGGCTGCTGAGAGGAGATTTCAGGCTCACCTCCCACATACATAACACAGAGGTATTATGGAAGATAACAGACGTGTAGAATTGCTCTCCTGTAATACTTATCTCACTGTGCATGTCACAACACTGTCAGGTACGCCTCATGCTGACACACTGAAGGAGGTAAGTGTGCCAAAGAGAATTAAAATCACTTATCAGATCAAATCGTGGAAAAGTGTCAGAGCTGGGAATCTATGCCCATTGTGGGATGCTCGCCCGGCATGAGGGAGGTCCTGGCTTTGATTCTCAGTAGTCTAACATCAAGCAAAATAGAAGCACTCAATCATATTTTCATCTATCACTTCCAGGTTTGTTTCTTCACACACTTTTTTAAATTATGTCTTTGCTTTGCTTTCGAGGTTAGAATGTGCTTTGTAGTGTATGTGTACACAGGTAGGTTTTTGTTTAAGAGTAAGCTCATGACCCTCTGCTGACTCACAAGCTGATTTACTTCTCCTCTTTACATCATATTAAGTATCTACAAATGGTTGTGCTTTTTGAAAACATGTTTTGAATGATGAAGTAATGTTCCCTGGTACCATAAATTATTTAGCCGGCTTTCAACTGTTGGGCATTTATGCTGTTTCTAATTTGTCACCATTTTAAATAATGCTAAAATGACTAACATTAACATGGTACATAAATATTTAAATACAACTCTGATTATTCTGTAATATTTCTGCATCCCTGCAAGGCCACCTTGCATAGATTTTTTTTTTTAAAAAAAAATACAGATTTCAGAGATTTTATGCTCTAAGTTATGAGCTGTGCTTCAGTGCCAACTACAGCTGTGGTGTGCTTTTATGTAGTTACACGGCATTTCTGCTGCCTTAAGGTGTATAAAAAAGCCAAGTGATGGATACAAGCGTACAATTGTGTGATGTCATTCAGTATAATTAAAATAGCAAATGAATGAAAGCACTCTCTGCAGGCTGTGTCACTCCTTGTTTTAAACATCAGGCAATCCAGTTGCTAATGCAGTTGAATCCACTCTCAGGGTGGTAGACATTATCTTGAACGCGAGGATTGCTCATGTGTTCAAACAGAAGAGGAAACGTGAGAAACAAGCCATGCATGTCACCCACCCCTGTGAATTGAGGGATTTTCCTAATGAATGTGCTTCAGCCTAACAGTGAAGATCAAAGAGGTGATGCTCTTTTTCTCAGCCACAATGATGGAGTTCATGTATAGGGTTAGAGACAAACTCCACTCCACCTCATGAACCTGGATGAAGAGGGAGGTGAGTATGTGCTTTTCACCATAGAGATGGTTCCCAAGATCTAAATCAATAGTCACTCTTTACAGCTTTGAGTCATGATTCCAATTAGTAATTCTCCTGGTCCCAGTCTGTCAAAGCAAACTATAACTCAAGTGTGTTTGTAAATCCCAGCAAGCTTCCTGAGCCAATATAAAATTGTCCAAATGCTACCTGCCTATTAAAAATCTTTTACCTCATGCCAAGAGTTTTATATCATCAAATTTAAATTCTGTTTAAGAAGACTGAGTGCTTTAAGGAAAGGAATATAGGATATCGTGCTGTTATAAATAATGGAGCATATGACAGACAAGCTCACACATAAATAGGAAAAATATAACTTGTACATATTAACATCTTCAAAATAAAAACTAATAGGACAGTGCTGTGTTAATAAAAGGACAGTGTAGGTGGCATGGCTAATCCAAGAAGACATGTTCAGAAGAACAATCACCCACAGAAATCCCTCGCTTTGCCAAGGTACAGGAATCAAAACATTGCCAAGTGATCCTGGCCCTGAATTTTGCCCAAACATTTAGCACATCCAGACAAAATTAAAGATAACTTTTTCTTCAGCATCCAAGAGGCAATTTTATGAAATAGAAGCACTAAAGTTAGCTCGGAATCCTTTAGCTGGGACATGCGAGTGAAATGCTCAGGCTGTAATATAACGGCTCGGTCTGATTGCATAGGGGCAGAGCAGCTATGCCCACTGTAATTCATTCCAGGCACAATAGTGATTGCATAAACCAGAGCTGACTCCTGCTTTGCCCCTGTAACTTCAGTCTCCAGGGGAGAGTAGGTATGTAAGTTGCATTAATGAATGACAGAAAGAATGATTGAATGATTGAATAACTTGGTTTGTGTGTTTCTTTCGCGCTCCCTTCTGTCTTAGCTTTCCACTGTTGATTTAGACTTGTGTTTTGTAATTGTTTTGTAATTGAGTTTGTTCTAGAATGCTTCTATTCCATGATGTCCCCTTCTCTTCCCTAGCTTTTAGTAGAAGTCCCATAGGAAGCAAAAAGACTGATCAGTATTTAGAATCATATTGTTTCTGCTGCTGTTGTTTGAATAGTAAAACAGATTAATGTGACACACACTCTATAGTGGTTGACCTTATATCACAGTTGCATACACAATTGAACTCACCTGAGCTAAAAGTCCATTGATTTAAAAAACCTTCTTATAGTCAGGCATGGTAGATGACATATTACCAAATAGAATGTGTGTGGTCTCAGCTAGACTCAGCAGACCGAGCCCTAAAATTTGAAGCAACCTTGGGTAACATAAGAGATTCTGGCAGAGAAAAATGGAGTGAAAGGAGATAGAAAAACAAAAGAAAGTATGACTTTTAAATCTTTTTGGTGGGAGACATGCTCCTGCATTCTTATATTTTCATGGAGTCCCAAAGAAACTAAAAGTACTGAAGTAGAGCCCACCTCCTACTTGTTGAACAATTTCCTCAGGATCTGGTAAGCACTGTATCCACTTGTGCTTGATCTGAGGCTATGAATTCCCAATAGGCTTGAATTACATGAATGTTTTAAGGCATGAAAATTGGTGGTGAGGGTAGTCAGAAAAATCTTCAGTGATGCAGAAGACAGAAATCTCAGCTCTTTAAAAAAAAAACATTATTATTTTAAGTTTTATTTTTATTTTAGGTGTTTGCCTCCATACATGTCTGTGCTCCATCTGCATAAGTGATCTGCCTTCAGAAGCCAAAAGATCTCCTAGGACTGGAGTAACAGACAGTTGTGAGCCATCATAGGGGTGCTGGGAATTGAACTAGAAACCTCTAGAAGAGCACTTGGTGATCTTAACCACAGAGATATTTCTTCAGCCAATCTTCTTTTGAAGAAATTGCTGCCATTTTAACAGCAACAATCTGTTTGTCATCTTTGTAATCTTTAACATCTTGTCTCAAACAAACCTAATAATATGAACTCAAACACACACACACACACACACACACACACACACACACACACACACACACAAAGCCTGTGGTGTAATTATAAACATTTCCTTTCCATCATTCTTGTGACAAAGACCTATTACTGCAATATTATAGTAGTTTAAAGAACCCATAGACATCTTCACCTTCAGGATGTGGCCAGAATGGTAGGGTTGTGGTGTGAGTGGTAAGAGAACTACATTTTTGTTTTCTCCTGTTTCTCTACTTTATGGTTCACCTTAAATCACATGTTACATAATCATTGGACTCCATTGGAGTTCTGTCTCGTTAACTTTCAACCAACAATGAGATAAATCCATTTATTTCATAAGAGTAAGAAGGAATTAGAAAAATCTTGAAATAGAGCCTTCAGGAAGGTTCTTACCAGGTCATCCATTGGTGTCAACTACCCATGTTGACTTCCATGGCAGTAACTGCAGGACCAAATGTAACAGCAAATTCAAGTGTACATCACTCAGCTGTATATCCCCCTGCCCTATATCTGGGCCCGCAGGTCTCTATTTGGACCCAACTTCTTCACTTTCTGGGTTAGTTTGTTAATTTGTTGACTTTATCATGACCCAGTTCATATTCAAATGCTTTTTCTTCATCGCTTATTCAGATGAATTTAATTAACTATCTGTAGCTACTTCCTCTTCTGCTAATTGAAGCAGCCAATGCCACAAAGGAGTGTAGAACTTGGTACACAAAAATATTGCATCCTTTAGGTCAATGACACAGTGATCTCAGCGCTGTTAGAATAATGAGCCTTCTTATCTCTCTTCTACCTTCTACACCAGAATATCATATGCTATCCAAGATGCTTCAAATTCTGAGGCTCAAGGGATTCTCCTCCCTTCTTCCTTAAGAGAGGAGAGAATATGCACTCAATACTGTCATCTACTTATTTTATTACATTAAAGTACCCCCTTTTGCTTAAAAAATAATTCCCATCCTGAAGCATACTGTCTGACACAGTGCACTAATTTTACCAGGGTTACTATCTGCAGAGCATACGGATTCTACCCTGACTCCCTTTCATAAATCACCATCTTTATATTAGAGGGTATTTCTTGTCTGTCTACCTTAGAAAGGTGGTGCCTTGTCTGGAATGTGTGTCTTTAGATTTCTGTGCTACTGTGGCTCTGCTGACATTTGGAACACCAGCCGATTTCCAGTTTGTCATGGCAGGAACAATGGACTGTCATGAATTTTACATCCTAGCTAGCAGATACTATTGTGACCCAAATCTTGATTAACACCTTACCGTTATCTCGTAATGTCCTTCTTGTAACTGGAAAGCAGAGACACTTTTACAGCTCCTTCCTTCTAATTCCAAGTGCCTAGAGAAACACTAGTCATGAATTTTGCATTTTCTATATATTGTGAGAGTACTCGATGACCCAAATCCCTGGCTTTACAATTCTTTCCCTAAACATAGACACTAGCTCCAAAAGAATTTAGTTAATTCCGTCTCTACAAATAGATAAATTTATAATACAATAGTACTGGCTGCAAAGAAGTAATTTGAATATCAAAGGCCCACGCTATTTCTATTTTTCTTTTTTTTTATTTCCTTTACATCCTGATCACATCTTCCTCTCCCTCTTCTCCTCCCAATCCCTCCCTCTCATTTCCACTCCCCTCACCCACCCTTTTTCCCCTTCTCTTCAGAAAAGGGGTAGTCTCCCATGAATATCAACCTACCTTGACATATCAAGTTGCCGTAAGACTAGTTTCATATTCTACTGTAGCTAGGCAAAGCAGCCCAGAAAAGGATCCAAAGGTAAGTAACAGAGTCAGATACAGCCACTGCTCCCTGCTGTTGAGTCTCACATGAAGACTGAGCTTCACAATATGTTCCAAGGACCTAGATCTCTCCCAAATATGCTTTCTCTTTGTTGGTTCAGTCTCTGTGAGCTCCTACAGGCTCAAGTTAGTTAATTCTGTATGTTTTCTTGTAGGGTCCTTGACCTCTCTGGTTCCATCAACCCTTCCTCACCCTCTTCCATAGGATTCCCCAAGCTCTGCCTAATGTTTGCTGTGCATCTCTGCATCTGTCTCCATAAGTTGCTGGATGAAACTTCTCAGGTGACAGTTATACTATGTACCTGTCTGCAAGTATAGCAGAATATAGTTAATAATGTCAGGGGTGGACTTCCTCTGATGACATGGGTTTCAAGCTGGGCCAGTCATTGGTTGACCATTCCCTCAATTTCTGCTCCAAATTCATCCCTGTAGGTGGGACAATTTGTGGGTCAAAGATTTTGTGGCTGAGTTGGTGCCCCAGTCCTCCACTAGAAGTTTTGCCTGTTTCTATGTCCCCCATTGCTAGGAGTCTTAGCTGGGGTCATCCTCGTGGATTCCTGGTACTTTCCAGTTCTCTCTCTCTGTACTCTTTCCCTCTGGTTCTCCCACTACTTGATTCCTCTTACTCCTTCCCCCTTCCTCTCCCCTTCCATTCCCCCAAGCCAGTTCCCTTCATCCATTCACCCCTGCTGTCTATTCTATTTTGCTTTCTCAGTGAGATTTAAGCATGACCCCTGATTCTCTTGAATCTCTACTTTTCCCAAGGTCTCTTCCCCAAAGATGAATGTTGCCAACCAGTAAGGTCAAGTTCACACACCTAACCCACCTTAGATCAGATTATACATTCCAAATCATAGCATTCTATTGACCCCATCTGAGATACTCTCATCAAGTGGCAGGACCAGGATTTAAACCAGGATATTCAGGCTTCTTCACTATAACACACTACTAGATTTAAAACAGTCAGGTGTCATTTGTAGATGTTTCAGCCAGTGACAGAGCACATATAACCTCGTAGCTGCCTTAGTTCAAGTATACTCTGAGCATGTGGCTACAAGAAGAAAACAAATACAAATGATGACTTTATGACCTGTCTTTCAGGAAACTGAAACTAATTCTTCCTTTGTTCTCCCAATTCCACTTTTTTTTTTTGTACTTTTCTAAAACTATTGTTCCCTTAAGATATTTGGAACTCCAACTGTAGTGACAGATGTTCAAAATAAAGTCATAGTGAATTATGTTTATCCCTAATTCCAATTATTATTATCTTTAGAAGGTGTATGGGGTTAGCAGATACACAAAAACACAAATGAATCACAGAGGAATAAAGCCGTTTAAAGATGGGGCCAGAGGGCTGGGTAGATGGCTTAGTGCATAAGGATCTGAGTTTAATCTCCAGTTCCCATGAAGAATTTGGGTCAAATGATTGTGTTTATAATCCCAGTGGCAAGGTGGTAGAGACAGGAGGATGCTTGAGTCTCCCTGGCCGCATAGTGCAGCCTAACCAGCAAGCTCCATATCTTGTCAGAAAAGCAAGGTAGACAGCTCCCACAAAATAACATTCAAGAATGCCCTCTGAACTTTAAATGTCCAACACACACACACACACACACACACACACACACACACACACGTACATACACACAACATAAAATAATAAATTTAAAACGAAATTTAAAATGAGGGGTAAGATTAGAATGATGTTTCTATGGCTAAGGGACATCAAGGATAACTGCAATCACCAGAGGCTGACAGAGAATGGGACAGTCTCCCAGAAGGCACCAATGGGAACATGTTCACTTCAAATTCCTGTGTTCTAGACTGTGACAGAATATATTTCTGCTGTTTTAAAACACCTAGGTTTTTGAAGGGTGTTGCAATTTTTATAGCAACTCCAGGAAACCAACACAAAAGCTTATCCTTTCTCTTAAAAATAACCAATGTGAAGGAAGCAAGAAAAAGTTCCAATGGCTTTTCCTTTTTAAGTCTCTGATATAGACATTGACAGGGACTTACTGTGTGGGCAAAAGATTCCTTGCTTGCATTTTTTTTATCCCAGATTTTTTTTTTAAAGAATTTCACTTCCAAGTATAGAAACAAATCTAAGTAAATAAATAAATAATAGAGATTTGGGAGTGATAACAAAATGTTTTGCCTGGAAATCTAGGACAATAAGAAAATGTTTAATGACGACAAGTAGAGGCTGGGAGAGATGGTTCAGTGGTTAAGAGCACTGGTTACTGTTGTAAAGTACCTGGATTGAGTTCCCAGAACCCACATGGTGGCTGACCACAGTTTGTAATTCCAGTTACTGAGGATCTGATGCTGTTTTCTGGCCTTGACAGGCACTAAATACATATTGTATGCTAACATTCAAGCATGTAAAACACTTGCACACATAAAATACTAATCAGAGGAAGCTTTGTGACAAGGACATGAGCAGGATACTGAATGTCTGAGCTCAGAAGAGCAATGTTCACTTAGGCAGAAATAACACAAGTATAAATTACTGCTAATAATTATGGTGTCAATTATTAACTTCTCTGATCTTTCATTATCTAAATTATTCTTCCACATTTATTCTTTTCATTTTATTGCAGGAGGGTTGTGTGCCAGAACCTGCATATGAATGCCAGAGAAACACCTGAAAGAGTTGGTTCTCTCCTTTTTGAAACTAAGACTGTCAAGCTTAGTGGAAAGCAACTTTATCCGCTGAGCCATTCCATCCTACCACCACCACACTATCTAATTTAAAACAAGCTTATGTGGATGATACTCTGGAAGCCTGTGCAAAAACTGAAGGTTTAAGTATTTAAACAATTTGTTACATGTCATACCAGTAAGTGGCAGAATGAGAATTTGAATACAAATCTCACAAGATCTTGAATCCTGTGCTCTAATATTATATTATGAGATACAGAGAAAAATTAAATATATTCCCATTTATTTTAAGACACATTTTGCTTTGCTTTCTGTGTATGTATGTGCATCTGTTTGAGGTCTGTACACGTAAGTGCAGTGCCCTTGGAAGCCAGAGGAGGGCATCAGATCCACTGGAGCTGAAGTTACAGGCTGTTGTGAGATGCCTGATGTCGTTGCTGAGATCTGAACTTGGGTCCTCTGGAAAAGCACCACATGATCTCAACTACTGAGTCAGCTCCCCGTCCCCTGTAGCATTCCTTTTTCTTTGGAGGCTATTATAAATGATTTGTGCTATCTTCAGGAATCTTTCTGAAATGACATTTGAATTGATATTTGATTTTTAAATTTCATTGTCTTACAGAGATATAAAACAGCTTATTATGGGGTAGATGCTTGATCCAGTCCATTCTGAAGGATAATTGGAGATTTGGAAGCACAAGATGAAGCTTCTATGGGAAAATGAAATGAATTAACAAATGAATATAACCAAACGTCTGTAGCCATATCTTTTTACCAGAAAAAAAAAATTTTTGCAAGGAAAAAACACCGTACTTCAAGACATGAAAAGTCGTGAATCTGATGATTACAAAGGTACAAATCAGTAACCTGTTTTAAACATATATACATGGTGGGAGATGGGAAATAGGGTATGAACGCCCTGCTAAGCATTTTGCTTAGCCCTGATTATAAACTTCACACTATCTAGATTTATCTGGAGAAAAGCCTCAATTGTCTAATTATACAGATCACATTGGTCTGTAAGAAACTGTCTTGATTATTAATCAATGCAGGAGGACTCCACCAGCAATGAACAACACCATCCATAGGCAGGTGGACACCCCCCCCCCAAAAAAAAGAAGAAGAACCAAAACCCTAACTGTGAGCCTGGGATGAAACCAGCAAAGAGAGTTCCTCCATGGTTTCCACTTCATTGCTGCTTGAGTTTCTTTCCCTGACTTCCATCACTAATAGACTGTGACTTGAACGTGTAAGCCTTCTAAGAAATTTCCCCCCATAAGTTAGTTTGATCAGAATGTCTTATCACAGCAACAGAAAGGAAACTGGAACACTGAGTCTCTCATTTGGCTTATTTGGCCTGAGATTAGAAAATCTGGAGCTATACAAAGGCTTAGTGAGGATTTCTTTCAAAATTCTTTCCTTTCTCTAGAGAAAGAGAGACCTACCCAGTGATGTTATAAAACTTACATCGTACAATTATAGATTCTTCCACCAAACACAAGAGCTTCCATCCACTGGAGTTACTCTCCAGGTTACCATCATGGATGACCACCAGCACAAATCCCACTGGCTCTATTTGACTCATAACCTCAACTGAAACCTATTGCCTTCCAGCTCTGACCTGGGAAGAAAAGAGTGTGGTACCCTCAGCATGTAAGAAATGCCAACATTTCTTTTTTTTTCCTTATCTCCTGTATCTCCTGTATCACTTTCCACCTTCTCCTCTGAGGCAGGATATCTTCTTGAACCCATTTCAGATAGGATGTAACCCAGCAAGCCACAGAAACCATTGTCTGGTGTCAGTCCACCCCAGAGCTACAGGCATTTCGGGGAACCACATCAAGCTATTTGTGTGGGCTCTGGGATCCAAACATTCATCCTTATGGCTACAAAGCAAGTGCTATTAACCTTTGAACTCTTTTACTCACCCCCAACTAAGTGATGCTTTTGGTGTAAAGTTGCACTGTTCTCCTTGTGTTCAGAGACTATAGTCAAGTGGAAGAGCAGTACTCAGCCCACTAAGACCCAATGGCATTTGTGATGGAGTTGAGGACAGAGGAGTTGAAAAACTGTCTAAAGCTCAGCTTCAACCTTGAGACAAACCTCCAAAGCAATCTTTGTCAGGGAAGCACAAAATGGGTGCTTCATCTGCAGAGAGCTTAGAACAGTGAAACTTTCCCAGCACTAAACTGTTTAGACTTTTTTATACTTCCCATCTTGTTACCTGCTCATTTGGCACTCACTATGGTAAAAGACTCTTCCCAGCTAGTGAGTGCTCTATCTGAATCTGTGTTGTGGCCACCACTAGTTCCCCAGGAATTCAGTATAAAATAGAAAAGGCTCAAAATGGTATGTTTGATAATGAATGGTTATAAATTTCTAAGAAACTACTTTTAATAAATGTCTAGTTGGTTAATGAATATAAGAGAAAGGTTTGTGATTAAGGAGAGAACCTTTCAAACTGGGGTATGGCTCAGTGGTCCAAGTGTTTGTCACTTGTGCAACAAGACCAGAGTTCAGATGCCAGAAGCCCAGGTGGTCCTGGCAGCCTGCCTATAATTCCAACCTCAGAAGATGGAGATGCCTCTTCCTGACCTAGCTGGCTAGCCTTACAAGCCATGTCATTGAGCTCTAGGCTTGAGTGCATGATGCTGTATCAAAGAATAAGGTGGAGAAGTCATGCAGGGAGATTCCTGACATCAACCTCAGACTCCCACCTACATACATGTGCCCACACAAATACCAATACACATATGCATGTAGACTGCACACATACAAACAACACATGAAAAGGGGAAAGAAGGAGGAAGAGCATTTGGGAGAGCATGAATCTTCTTATGAAAGCACCTCCCATTTTGTTGAATTTCACTTAAATTCTTTCCTTATTGGTCATTGAGAATACTTTAAGCTTTATAGAACAAAATACACCTTCAAGTGAAATAGATTGTGCTGGCATCTATTATGTAGACTAGAGTCCAAGGGTTGGACTTTACAGAATTTCTTAACTTAGAAATATGGTTATATGGCTCAAGAGTCCACTCTCTCTTCTGAAGTGACCCACTGATACTTTCTTAGTTTTAATACCCAAACTGTGAGGCCTCGGGAACCCCTCCATACCAGATGAAAACTGAATAGCTGGCCATGGACATGAAACCTTTCATCCTTTGGATGCCTAGGGCTTTCATCCCCAAGCTTGTCTTTCTGTTGCTAAAAAATGACCTCATGCAAATGTATTTGGTGATAGAAAAGGACATTTCTCTTTGTGTGCCTCTATTTAAAAGCCATAAGATGTCCTAGATAGTGTCCAGCATGTTTTCAAATGTGCCTCATTGGCTAGAACAATATTATTTTTTCTGTCTCAACCAGCCACTGACATAGAAAAGAAAGTAGATATAGACAGTTCACCCTAATGAAGACCCAGCCACCTGAGCTGAGACACTTGCCTTCTTCTATCCCAATACAGTAAACATCAAACAATGAAGAAAGAGGTGCTACTGGCCTCGGGAGTCTCTGCTGAGCATACAGTATCGGATGTCCATCACTGGGCTGCTGTATTTTATGTGAATCTGAGATCCTTTACCCTTCATGTTGTGAAGAGAAAGAAGCCCTGGATACAGCTGGTCTGCAAACATGCAGTGATAACATTTCTAGAGTTTCAACTCCTAATGAAAATCAAACTGCGGCTTGCCTCAAGGGTTATAAATGAAAACCCTTTGGTTTCTTCACATTGCATTCCTCATATTTGTGTAGTCAGGGGCATGTCTATGTGCCACCAACCTAGTCCTGTGACCACTGAATGTCACCACTTAACATGGCACCAAAGTTTGTATAGAGCAGTGTGCAGCAGAACTCATTCCTATGATCTCGTGCTTATGGCGTGAGGGTCCGTGTTGTTCATATCACGGAAAGTGAAAAGAATTGCTAGTGTGATCATCAATTTATCTATAAAATAGCCCTCATGGGGCGAAGTGCACTATTTTGTCATGCAAAGCCAGCAAGACTCATTTGGAATTCGTTCTCAATTTTCTCCCCAGATTTACAAAAGCCAAAACATTGAACTTAAGCCTGGGTGCTCTGTAGCGACAGCATTTCAAGAAGAGTCTGAAGTAGCAGTTGAGTTCTAGGTTAAAAAAATTGAAAGTGTCAAACATTAAAGCAGGACATTTTTCTGCTTGAACTGATAGTATTGTGAGATTCAGAAATGACTCAAGTAACACCTTCAATATTTTCAATGGACAGTGACCCTATTAGTGGCTTTTTCAGTAGGTTTGTGCTGAGGATTTTAATCGGCACTGACTCCCCCTCTACAGAGGACCCCACATGCCACATTGCATCAACAGATCTGAAGGTCCTCTACAAAGGCAAATATTTGTTGAATATTCTCCAAACAGGGAGGGACAGAGATATCTGATGGTTTAAAATAATTAAAAAGAGTCCCATGTGCAAATGTCAAAAATAGGGAAAAAAATAATAGCAAAGAATGGGTCAAAGTGACAATACAAATGGCCAGAGCTACCTATTATCACTTGCTGTACGTCTCACAAGACAGCTGATTCCCACTCTGTATGGGCTCCAGCATCCAGTGATTTATTGGGTAATTCAGCATTTGCCAGTATGTCTTGTGCTAATTAAATGCATCGCACTCTATTCAGAAATGTCACAATTGATTTGTCTTCTGCAAGCACTGACTTTATTTCAATCTCTGGAAAAGATTTTATGAGCCTCAGATAACTTATCCTGGCACATTCATCTCCCAGGATAGCTCCTGCAAGTGAGGGCAGCAAGAGAGGGAACCCTTCATGAACATTCAATGCAGATACCTTTTCAGACATCTTATTTATTCACTATATGTTATATATCTGAGCAGTGTGTAGGTTTAGTGCAATTACAAACTGCTCCATTAGCCTGTAAATGCATTTTCACATGACAGAAGTTAACTTGAAATGATATTGGCAGGACTTATGGGATAATGTTAGATCAATCCAAAGAAAATGTGCTTTGAAAGTGTACTGTTTATTAGGGGTCTTTATTCATTCAAATTGATTTTGACAGAATTTAGCTATTAACTAAGTTGCATACAAGAGGAAATCTCATAATGTCGTTTCAGGGCCAAGAAGAGGAGGCAGTGAAACAGGATGGGGTCTTGAGGGGTTGGAACTCAGCACTGTTATTTAATCCCAATGGATCCCCCACTCTGTACTCTATGTCTCAACAAATAGGATGTTCTTCATGAATGAGTCACAGCGGAGGAGGAGGAGGAATCAAGCCTAGCTCATGAGCATTTAGGTTCTGTCTGATAAAGGGAAAAGTCAAGTCTACGTGAGACTAGTTTGGACATACAGAAGTACTTCAAATCAGACAGTCATATTTTAAGTCCTTCTCTGGAATTTAGCTTTAAAAATATCTAAAACAAATAGACTGCATATTTGGAAAAAATTTTCAGCAACACTACAGAAAGCATGACCTAAAGTCTGTGATTTTCTACACGGTAAACTTGAAAATGTGCTTTTTTAAAAAAATTTTTTAAATTTTTTTTTTTAGTTAATAGAGTAGGGAGTCAGGATGAAGAACCCTTAAGGACTCTGCGCACACATTTCCAAAGAGTGATAGACGGACAGAACTGAAGCTATAAAACACCGTTGGATGTCCACATTCTAACAGTTAGTATTACCACTGACACCGTGTCACAGGGCACTCTGTAGACAAAATCCAAACACTATCAAGAAAGATGGAATTACCCACAACTAAATTATTTAACTTAAAGTAGCCAATCATTTTTTGGCTCTTGCACTGCTGGGGATCAACCAAAGCATCTTGTGCAAGTTCTCTGTGACTACGCCACACCCTGCAAACCTACCTTCTTAAACACTGGGTGTGATGGGCAATGTAGTGTGCTACCCAGACCTTTTCTTTGTTTGTTTAAAGTGACTTTCATTCCCAGGCTGCTGGAAATGTGGGCCGCTTGTTCCCTAGCAATCGCAGGGAAGGCTTTCCACAAGGCTAGATACCTGCCCAGAGGGCAGCCGTATCTTAGGGCTGACTAAAGAAGAGTTATGTATTTACACCTTGCAAAAGCTGGGTTATGTTAGAAGACCAGTTTAGCTTTGGGAGTCTCTGTGGGAATCCTAAGGTCTCTGCTCTAATAGAGTCACCTTTGTATTTCCCCATCAAGTCAGTTTGGGTTCCCTCACTTCCTCACATGTGTGACTCCTGACTCAGCCCCTGCCACCTAATCTCCAACTACATCCTGTTCTCTAAACAGTAACATCTGATGATACACATGACCTTGATTCTGGCAGTCAGAAAGGATATCATACTCTGAGCATATAATAAATATGAGCCTAATAAATATCCATCTACATGCATTTTTCTAAACATCGTTACCAACCATGTGTCACTGAGCTGGATCATATAGATTTCACATAATTATATTTTTTGTTTTATTTTTCCTAGAATTAGGTGTAAAATTATTTCTGATATAATTTCACAAGAAATGAAGCAGCTCTTAGGTATTGTAACACACTGAAAAACAATGAGTAGGTATAAAGTTTAAAACATTTGTGTGACTGTGGGCTTTTCAACCAGAGCCCAGGTTCCCAGCAATAATGATTCTGAAACTTGGTATTTCATAAATAGATGCCTAGGCCAAAAGCTTTGGCTTGTTTCCTAACTAGCTCATAGCTTAGTTACCTATTTGTTCTATTCTAAGTCCCACGACACGGATAGTTACCTCTCCTCAAGTTCAAGTGACTCTCTCCACCAGTGTTTGGAGCCAATCTTTCATCACTTACTGTTTCTCAGAATCTCCTCTCTCTGCTGATGTCCCACCTTCTAATCCTGCCTTAACTCATTGGCCATAGGCTTTTTATTGACAGGTGGGGCTTCCACACAGTGCCTAAAGACTCTCTATAACAGGTTTGAAGGTACTCATAAATAGCACATAAAATGAAACTATTTTAACCAAATTTCATAAAGAAACATTAGATGTAAATTGAATAAGCATACATTCTATTTTAATTCAGAATTGTAATAAACTTTCTTCAAAATTTGGGGAATATGCAAATAAGTATGACATTATGAAGTTATCTAATGAGTTCTTTGTGGGAATAATTATTCAAATTGAAGGTAAAAACATAAAATAAAGTCCTTGTGTATATATGTGTGTGTACATACATACATGCTGATATATGTTTCATATGAATGTCAAATGCAAGTATATACATGTGGCTTGATGTGGATGGCATAGGTTGATGTTGGCTGTACTGTTCAATTCAATTTTTCCATTTTATTTTTTGAGACAGAACCTTTCACTGAACCTGGAGCTCAGCCAGTCTTCTAAACCAGCTGCCAGCAAGTCACAGGGCTCCTCCCTTCTCCATCTCCTTAGTACTGGGAGTGCAGAAGAGCAATACTGTACCCTGCACTTTGTTATTACAGGGAGCTGAGGATTGAAACCAGGTTCCCTTACTTGGGGAATAAGAATGCTACCAATTGAGCTATCCCCCCAGATCACAATTTTAGATTTCTCAAAAATTAAATTAACTTGCAGTAACCAGTCTCCTAAGAAATTGCAAGGTAACATTTAAGTAAATCCACCAAAGGGCATTTATGGCAACTTACTGTTCATTCATGCTAACAAAGAAAAACAAAACTTACTAGATATATTTCCAATCTTACAGCGCACTGAAATTCAACATTTAATTGTAAAATGCTCAAACTTTCCCTAAATTGAGAAAAAGACAAAGATATCATTAGAAATTATATTAAATATCATATAGTTCTAGCCAGCATAGATAAGAGGAGAACAAAGTTAAGAATTAAAGAGCAAAAAAATAAGATGTTTTGCAATAAAGAATCAGAAACAATTATAAAATTATCAAGGTTATTAATTCTAAGGTTAGATATTAAAAAAAAGTTATAGTTTTAAAGATCAACATCAAGGAAAAAATGAGTTTTAAAAATTACTCCATGTAGGTAGCTCAGAACCTTCTGGAACTCAGTTCATGGATCCAAACACCCCCTTCAGTGGTCCACAGATGCACACTCAGGAAAAACACTCATACATATAAAAGATAACTCTTAAGTAATAAAAGCTGAAATCATAAAATTGACAAATAATATGAAGCAGAATAGAAAATGAGGAAAAATGGAGGGGTGTGGGCATAGAAAGTGCCCTCCTCATGCCCTCACCCAGGACCTGCCATATCGGAAACTTCAGCACAATTGCAAAATCAGCATATACAGCTTTTGTGCTCGAGACATTGCAAATGATGAACTCTGAACTCTGCTTAGGTAACATCAGAGTGTTTGTGGCCTTGCACTCAACTGTATTACCATGCCTCTATCATCTTAATCTAAACAGGAGACTCATAAACTCACCTCATCATTTTGTTTGCAAATGAAAACTTTTTAAGGGTCTGGAGAGATGACTCAATGGTTAAGAGCATTGGCTGCTCCTGCAGTGGACCTGGGTTCCAGGCACCTACGTTGAAGATCACTATTTTCTCTAACTCAGTTAGTCTTGGGGAATGTAACACCTTCTTCTTACCCAAGTAAGCACTGGGTATGTTCATGGTGTGTGTGTGTGTGTGTGTGTGTGTGTGTGTGTGTGTGTGTGTGTGCACATGCAAGCAAAATACTCATACACTTAAAATAAAAAATATTTCTTTTTCATTTTAAAGAAAATTCTTTTTTTATTGGATATTTTATTTACATTTCAGATGCCATCTCCTTTCCCCATTTCCCCTCCCTAGAAAACCCTTATCCCATGCCCCTTTTTCCATTTTGCTTTTATACATTTTTTAAAATGTTAATCAAAGGCTTTATAAGTATGGTAATGCTCAGTCAGAAGTGTAACCCAATACCCTACCTATATATATAAACTATCTTTGACTGGTGGAGACACGTGAACTTCTGCCTCCATGCCCCCTCTAAAGGTTAATTAGCTCAGATTTTCCTAAATTTTAAATTTTACTTAATTTCTAAGCTTTACTTAGTTTGGAAACTTTGATTGACATTATATTCTTTCACTAACATAATTATGTAACTTAAAGAGCCACAGAATCATACACATGCACACACAGAGACACAAAGCCACTGTGAAGATACCTGCGTCTCTTTGTCTCTCTAAATCTCTGTAGCTAACTCTAAAGTATGTGCTATCTCAACTTAATAAACTCAAAAAATTTGTTACAAAAATTATTTCATGTAAAATAGCATCAAGAAATAAGTCAGAGATAAATTTAAGGACAGCTATATAAAATTTATCCACTAAAATCTATAAAACTTTATTAGGTAGAATTAGGCATAGATAATTTGATGAATATATTTGTGGCTTATGTCTTAGTTAATGTTCTACTGCTGTGAACAGACACCATGACTGTGGCAAGTCTTAATAAGAAAAGCATTTAATTAGGGCTGGCTTACAGGTCCAGAGGTTTAGTCTATTATCAGCATGCCAAAAAATATGATGGCAAACAGGCAGACATAAAGTTGGAGAAGCTAAGAGTTCTACATCTGGATCTGCAGGCTTCAAGAAGAAAGAGCCAGTGCACCTGGTTTGGTTTTCTGAAACCTCAAAGCCCACCCCTAGTGACACACTCCCTCTAACAAAGTTACACAACCTAATAGTGCCACTCCCCAGTGATGACGCATTCAAATCTATGAGCTAATGGGGGCCATTCTTATTCAAACTACCACAGCTTACAAGTTCAATATTGTAATGATTTTAGTTAATAAAACTGAGCAAACATATTTCTTATCCAACAATTCTACTCTCAGATTATTTACCAAAAATGAATATATATACATACATATATATACTTATATACATATGCATATACATCATACACACACACATATATATGTATATACATATATATATGATAAGACTATCATTAATATTCACATATCTTTATTCATAAGACAAAAAACATGGAACTAAGTCAAATGTTCATTTTATATAAATGGATAAGAAAATTGTGTTCATTTATATGTACACTGGAATACTGTAAGAATGATAGACAAAAGATGAAATCATGTCTCAGAAATACTACAGTCAGAGTGAAAGCAAGTGTATAAGTATGTACCACATTTCCACTGTTATAAAATTCTAGAATAGGAATTGCTGGATGCAAAATATCACATGGAGCTGGTCCAGGGAAGAGCCAGGAAAAGAAGAAATTTGTGGTGTGGTAACCCATTGAGAACCTTCTTTTCTCATGTAAATATCACAGTAAGTAAGTAGGTGCATATTTAATGGGAATCTTATGAAAACATAAGCATGGCAGTAAGTAAAATGACAACTTTAAAATGGTTATAATTTTTCCCAAAATAAAATATCAGTCTGACTTTTTAAAAAATATTATTACTAATTTCACTTTTTAATTCATTTTTATATATTAGCATTTGATACAGTTTTACTAAGAAAAGTCATGCCTCAGTCAACAAGGGCTGTGAGCAATACAGAGGGTGGCTGTTGAACCAAGGATCCTTGAGTGTGAGTGGAGAATTATTTGTAAAGGCATGGCTCAGTTCTCAAGTCAGTTCAGAGGAGCCATCTGTCATTCCGGGAAGGATGTTCCTATAACATCACTTATAGACTCACCAGGGCTGTGAAATTATTTCTTACGCTTGCCCCATCCCACCTCTGCATAGACCTGCAGCTAACATTTGTAGAGCTGGCCTCAAGTTGACAAATGCAGGTGAGTAAAACTCATGTAAGCACTTCTGCAATAAAAAGCCAGCTGCCTAGTAGAAACTACGTGGTTTCTCATCTTAATGTGTATATCTTTAAAAATAAAAAGATAAAAGTCTATAAAAGTAATACCTTCCAAGTAAGTACAAAGAATCAAACTCAATATGTGGGTGAATTTAATTACTGATGAATATATCAAATTTTGTAAATATGTTAGTGGTACTTAAGCAAGCAATAGAATAATGATTGTATGTATAAAAGTTAACTTTTATTTCCTTCCCATAAAAATAATAATTGTGTTTTAATGGAGATAGTTATAAAATTTTGTCATTATTAATTATAATACTCATTTAAGGAATTTTTGATTTAGTAATTGCTATATTTTTAACTAAAACTTAATGTTTTCATCCAAGATATAAATTCATATAAAAGTAAATTTTTAAATATTTCCATACACTTTAAAATATTTCCCAAATAGAATAATTAATTAAAATAAAAATAAATTACAGAATTAATACATATCCAGGTCTTTGACTTAGTCCAATTTAAATTGTATGCAAAATCATTGAACAACTATTTAATTTTTGAAAATTTTAGATATTTGAGTCTGAAAAACGAAATTGAATTTCAAACATATTTATATAATAAATGAACAGTCTCTCAGTCAGCATTGCAAAAGATAGCTCTTATGCTCAGCACACACTGACCAGCAGGTCAAGCACAGGACAGATTTGGAAACCAAGTGAAGGATCACCTAAAAGAAAATGATGGACAGAAAGTAAAGGCCAAATACAGCTGGAGGCGTGTTAATCTCTAAGCAACTGTAAACACGGTGGGAACCTACCAGGCACAGTGTTGGAGCCAAATCAAACCATTGTCAGTGGTTGTTCAGAAGCCACTGTCCACTGTCTTTTGCGATTGTAACTAGTCTGTTCTATAACCCATCTGACCATCACAGTCCTCCGGCTACTGAGTACTAATCAGAAAATAGCCAACAGTGCCTGTGCCAACTTGAAAACATAAAACCGAACTCTGAAGCTGGATCTTCAGAGAAGTGTTCTCTCATTATTTAATGAATCTCTCTTTTTTAAAAATTCTACTAGAATTTGAATTTTCTGGAATATGTCTGCAGATGCTGCTATGCTTTCATAGATGCTGTCTCTGAAATTCAGGACCATTGTCACCAACTAAGAAATGGTTCACCATTTATGAAACCATGATTCAAACAACTGACCAACCGATCCGAATATCTCCTTTTTTTTTTCTTTTACCATTTGTGGACTGTCACTTAACTTATTATAGACCATAATATGGTGCTCCAAAGATTTTAACTGAGTAAGTCCTGTTTATCTGATGTTAACATGGGCTCTACATTTTGCAGCCATCTCTCAACAGGCCTATCCCAGATCTCAAGGACCGCCATGTTGTTTCCTGAGTTCATTATTTTAGCTCATTCATTTGTCTGTTTCCTAGACAGAATTTTTTTCACATTTCAGCTTCTTGTATTTAGGTTTACCTAGTACAAGGTGGTATTTAACAATATTTATTATTATAGGGTAAGAGTCAAATAAAAACTAATATATCTCTTTGAACTATTATTGATGTTTGCTAATATTGATCCTGGGGACATTTCCTGACTTGAGAAAGACAAACTTTTCTAATTCACTCTACAGCTTCTCCATGCAGGCCTAATCAAGACTTGACTTAAATTTCACTTAAGCTTGGTAAAATATTGTTTCCTTTATAGCTCAGGTCTGCTTTGTGCTGTCTTAACTTTTCCATGCACAGGAACACCGTAAGGTGCATCTCCATCTCCCACATTAACACACTTTGAACAGTCAAATGTCATTTATCTAGTTTTAAAACGTAAACAGAAGCAGAAAATGAGTAATAACCCATCAAAGCACAGAAATACTTAGCATGCACTATGAGCTAAGCATGTGGTTACTGCATTCTATTTGTTTATTCTACAGAACTCATTGAAGACTAGAACATGTTTCCACCTCCTTGGATTTAACAAGGAACAAGTCTAAGCCTTTAACTCACCTGTCCAAGCTGTCACACAGCTTGTCACTGACATCATCAACCCATCTGCCCATTTTCTGTTGAACATCAAGGCTCATCTTTCCACCTTTCCATCTCCACCTTTCCCTTTTCTCGATTGCTGTAAACATTTGTATCTCTTAAGCTGGTATCTCCTCTGTTAACCTCATTCCTACCTCAACTCTATATGTTTAAATGATTCTTTTCATAGTATTTTTTTATTTTACATACAATGTTTAAACCCATTGAAACCTAATATGGTCTTGATATAAATATGCTTTTTAAAAAGAAAATGAGATATATTTCAGTTATAACATTTAAGCACATTTTATTAGAAGTTACCAAGGAGTTTAAACAGATAAAAATGTAGTTCTTCACAGAGAACTCCTAATATTAGTTCATATCTCCTATGAAGATCAAGGGATGACTTGGAAGATTAATGGGATTAACTTTAAAAAGTGATGAAATTTTCATAAGGTAGAGATTCATAAGATGTAAAACAGACTTAAATGTACTTTAATGAAAATTTCAGTGTCATTTGAAACCACACTGCAGAAATCTCTGGGAAAGAAAATGAAAAAAAAATCTATGCAAAAGAACAAAAAAAAATGACCAAATAGTACCGAGGCCTAGAACCACCATAAACTATTTTTTACTAGATTGGTTAGCCATTTGATCTACAAAGTTACTCTCTGGACTTGGACTCAACAATGGTTTAGCATAGACCCGGTGGTTAATCTTTATTTGAAAAGTAAATAATGAGCCACAGAAGATCCCCATTTAGAAATGAGTCATTGGTGACCACTTACCATACCATTGCCCTGTACAAATGAATATCTGTCCCATGATTAACTGCTTCAGGTCCGATTGACGTACATATTAAGCAAATGATTAATGAGTCAAGAATTTTCTTCTCGGTTACTTACAGTTTCTGTGCCAAAAGAGGGTGTCATGGCAACCAGAATGTAAGGAAGTGATTGAGGGATGTTACTGGATTGTGGGGGATTAAAAACTCCTTTCAAGAAGTACTGAAGCTATGGAGGTAAAATATGAAACAGAAATTTTGTCTAGAAAAGGAAAAGGGGAGGAGACTCAAGAAAATTTGACCTTTCAGAAGAAAAAGACCTTGTGGATGTAATATAAAACATGAAGTTACTAGATGATGTGGAAGGAACAGGAGTCATTCGAAGGTTCAAAGGATTTTGAGGACATCAAACTACGTAGTATCTCAGACACATTTTAGGCAGGTGTGATGTGCTAACCAGTTGTCAGAAACCATCACCATCACCTTCCAGAAGCATTCAGTAAATGCTGAGCTCACATGACTGTTATGTTCTGCCTGCTTGCCTTCCAGAAGCATCCAGAAAGTGTTAGGCTCACATGTCTGGTATGCTCTGCCTGTTTCTGCCATTACAGATTTTGGTTTGTGCAATAATTTCATACGTTTGCTTTCTCCCTACCACATAGTTCCCTTACACATAGGGTGCACAGGTTTGTTAGGAAAACAAAGATCTTCTAGTATAGGAATATGAACGGGGACAATATCCAGAAGCGGCCTTCAGTGTGTCATTTAGCAGCTATGCAAAGAGTACATCTTGGCAAATAAACTGAGATGGTATTATTCAAGGTAACATGAAAGAAAGTAGCTACAGAGTTTAACTGAATTATGATAAAAGACTTCACTCTCATCTCTAGGAAGGCATACAGGGAGCAAGAGAGGATATTAGCACACTGCTAGAGATAGATGGGAAATAAGCAAAGTTAAAGGAATCTGGGCTGGACAGTCACTAGCTCCGTAACATTCTTTGTATACACTGGAGGCAAGTGGAATCATGGAAGAGTTTCTAGGAAGATGTTGGGCCATAAGAACGATCCCTGAATATTTCCAAAAAAAAGAAGATTGAGTTGACTCTGAAAAACTTACATTGGAAAGAGAGCAGAGAAGGGTTTGTAGCTTTTAGATTACAATATTCCAGAATGCGATGTTCTTCTGAAATTCCTATTTTCTAGGCATAGAAATCTCAGATAGCACTTGAATGTAGGCGTTAGCATAGTTGGACTGTGGAAGATTATCTCAGTGTACACTGAAGTCAATATTCACACAGAAAGAAGCAGCAAGTGAAAAAAATCTAAGAAGCCTAGAACTGTAATGTGCATTTGATCTAACAAAGGATTTTAACAGTTTTACCCCCTCTTCCAATGACCTCAGGATTAGATACCTTAACCACTCTTGTTTCAAGGTTTATAAATACAGCATAGCATTGCCCAAGCTTCAAGTTAGAGAAATTAACCAATTCAACAAACCTGTAGAACCACATAAACTTCCACTAATGCTTTGAGTATCCACCCACGGCCAACATTAACAACCAAAGGAGAAGCCTACAAAGCTTGAACCCAACAAAGACTTCCTGCTTCCGAACAGTGCTGATTAGAAGATTCAGTGAACATAAGACTGGGGCCCCTAAGGTTCAGAAAGGATCCCAAGAACGGTTAGGTCGCCTATGCAAAAATCCCAGCCAGAACTGGTGAAGGAGAAAGCATGGATGCGTTCTCCACCAGGCCAGTACCTAGTAATTGGTCTCTAAGAAGCAACAGTTATTTTTCAGGTATCTGACAATGAAGACCTAAATGCATCCTACACTCTAAAATGTTCTCAACTATTTGTTATCTGTAAACCCATTCCTTAAAAATAGCCTATAGTTTCTAGCCCTAAAACACAGAGATTCATCTTCTTTCCTGCTAAATATCTAAAAAGAGAAGAAAGGAGCAATGGAAGAAATATAACTAACCCATCACTCAGTTCACTTGGGTGACTATTTCCTTAGGCCCGTTGTTGCCTCTCCATCAAGTATTAACTGTACAGGCCAATTAAGCCTAGCTCTGGTCGTCCATGGGGATTCTTTTCATACAGAAATGCAGTTCTTTCCAAGAGTCTCAGTATTACCTAATGGCCTGCATAGAATCAGTGTGATGGTCTCTGGTTACTTCCCAGGAGACAAATTGATCACCATGGTAATGATCAGAGGCTCTAGTTCTATAGAGGGACACAGTAAAATCCACAGAGCCTCGCAAGAAGCATATCTGATTATCTCAAGAGCTGCCTCCTCGGCGTAGGCTGCTGCCGCCGATTAGGCAGTTCCCACAGACACTGTAGGGCTCGTGCCAAAGTGTGGAGAGAGACATATGGTTGGAAACTGAGCGGGGGGGGGGGGGGGGGGGGGGGGAAGATGCCAACTTCTGAGGTTGCCCAGCTGCCTCTGCTGCGGTGGTCTGGGTCAGCACTGAGTAGGATACATGCTGCCCCAGGAAAGGCTCCTGATGAATATTTCCAGAAATACAACTAGATAGCAATCAGTCAGCAACTCCACTGACAATATAGTAGGAGGAAAATGCAGGCAAGCTGATCCTGCAACAACATTTTTTTAAAAAAAAAAAAAAGAAAGGCAACAAGAGTCCAAATCTCAACCTAACTCTCATTATGATGTTACATTTTAAGATACTTTTGTGGAACTCTTAACTCCTAAAGAGCAAACTATATTAATTTAAATGTTTTTCTGCTATACTAACCCCAAATAGATTTTAACTTTTATTTGAAGCATCCCTCTGAAAAATAAAAATCACTAACTAAAAAAGTATATACAAGCAGAAGAAATGTATAAGAAAACACATTTCTGGTTTTTGAGCACTATAATAAAAACCGACATTTGTACCACATAGGACCAGTCATCCTTTTTGCTCCTGTGCTGTGAGGTCTAAGATCTCTCAATGAATAACGCTGACCAGACTCCATGTGTGCATTCTCATTATTGTCATAGAAGGTAAAGCACACTTCCTTTCGTGACTTTATGAGTACAAAGGCCTTCGGGGCGACTCACAGATTTCCTTTCCTTTGTCACTGAAAATAATCTAGGAATACTTTTCTATAGATCATCCAGGGAGTAAAATATTTTTTAATTCCTCAATTGAAACTTCTTATTCTTGGAGGGTCAGAGGTTGACATGCAGTGCCATAAGGCAGGAGAGATGTGGGCTAACAGTCAAATCACTTCTCAGGGGGGCTCCATGAAATCAGCTCTGGGTAGAAAGATGGTCGCTTGCAGGACTTTAATGAGCTTGCTAGAAACTGTTGCACTGAACCTAAACACAGAATGACTCCACAATTAGGAGCTGCAATTGTCTGTTCTCTTACTGTTCTGTCACTTTTTTTTTGTATTGGATGATAACAGGTCCTTCCAACTCCTTCCAACTAACACCTTAAATAGATTGCAATTAAATAATTCAGTGATGCTGTGCTGTGTTGGATAGACCATACTTTATATTTTCAAAACTAAAATCTACCCGTCTTCCTTTGTGTGATGCTGGGTTAACTTGTACTCAGTGAACTGGCAGGATGTTTTACATGGCTGTGCTTTGTTCCAGACTGATGCCATCTAAAATGCACAGTGTCTTTAACAGGAGAGTTGAATGAATTTAATCACACACTTGACCTGTGAACCTCAGCTTCCTTTATGCTCAAAGAAATTGAGATGTGTGTGTCTATTTCAAAGGTTTCTGATAGGAATTATATGTTTGCTACACAATACTCTCTCAAAATAAAATCAGTGGCATTTCCCCCCCCCCCCCCCGCCCCACCTTCCCATTCACTAAAAATCCTTTTTGTCAAATCTTTTTGTTAAATAAGCTTAGAGCACAGAGTTCTATTTGCTAGGTTATTTTTATAGTATAGAGGAAGTACTTTTTAGACGTCTGGATTTGTGTTTACTGAGTCCTGGAGACACCGATGGGGAAATGCAACCACTTACATATCTCTGTACAGATATTCATGTCTTCCACGTCAACCAAACGCATCTTGGAGCCAAACAGGGACTTATGGCTTTTGAAGAAACTCATTACAAGTGTTGTGTTCCCAGTTCTTGCAGAGAAAGTGTTGAGAATTATGGGAGTCCCTTCCTCTTCAACATGTCACAGATAAAGCACAGCTGTCTTGTAGAATTTTCAGAGACCTGGTTGGCCTTGCAGAGATAATGAAGCTTAATCTCTTGGATGGCTCAATTTCATGGATCTCTTTCAAAGCCCTGTACCTAATACCTCTTTGTACTTTTTATTCAACAAATTTCAATTTTTGTATAAACTTTTGTTCCCAATTAAATAGTGCATATGCCCGTGTTTTGGTGATTAAAAAGAAGAGTGATTCTTCCATAAATAGTATTATTGCCAGGAAACTAAGCTAATAGATTGCATGTTTGAATCTGCTTTAACTACAGAAAACGTTACCACATAATATTGCCTGCAGTTTTTTGATGTCTAAACTATCCTAAAACCTCCAGACAGAAACACAGGTATCAGCCTCAGGAGATATGTGCATTTAACTTTGAGTCTTAAATCTGGGATCACATTTAGGCATGTTGCAAGTCAGGATATAGTGAGCTGGGTCATAGGATGAATTTAAAAGGGTTCTCAAAGGGGAGGGGAAAGCTCAGGATAGCTTCAGAAGCATGTCACCAACACAGATTTTACTTTAATAAACAATGAGACACCATAAATTTAATACTCTTTTTTTTTCTTACCTATACATTTTCCCTTGGTTTTTCAAATGAGAAAAATCCTACCATATTCAATATTTTTATTTTTTTAACAGGTTCATTTCTGAGCATAACATTTTAGAATGCCATATCTTCAAATTACCAATGATACAAAATAGATTCATAAGGAAGGAATCCTGAATCTACCTCACTTAGTTTCAAGGGAAAGAGTTTGTCTTCTTCAATAATGGATCATCTGTAAGCTTGCTATGGGTTGCTAGGTAAGACTATTGACCTATGAAGGTTCTAAGGCATATTAAGTTAAATATAAGGATAGATGGTTGAAGGGATACTTAAGTCACCCCCAAAATAGAACTGAGAATCCTGGATGTAAACAATTTCCTGGGGTAGGGAGAGCTGGGGTCAGGGTTATCAAGCAGAAATTAAATTGTGATGCAGCCAATCCTGCTACTAGCTGAAATCTTTCTTCTGAGAGTAAAGGGTAGAATAGATAGATCCGAGATGCTTTCAGCACCATAGAAGCTCCTCCATCTTTTTTCTTTAAATCTAGTCAGCTCAGGATTCAGGCAGTAAATTGAAGCAAGAGAATAGGCAACTAGGAGTGGAAAGAAAACTTAAGAGAATTGTGTAGACACTCCACGGATATGTGTGAGACAAACAGGCAGATTCTATTGTAGCCATTGGAGGTACAGAGGGTGAGGGACTCGACTTCACCCAAGTGTTCACCTTTAAACGGTTTATGTCCTAGAAGAGAGCCATTATGAGAGGTCCTAATCTCCTGGGGTGTGAACAGAGCATAAAGGGGAAGAGTGGAGAGTAAAGAGAAAGCATAATTGTGTCAAGATAGACTTCATAGAATGAAGGTAATTCAGCCTGAATACATCTCAAGACTGCTTATCAGTGAAATTTATTCCACATTAAGATTTCGCTGGCTTTCTCCTAAGCTCTGCAGTCTATTTACTCAGAGGGCAGCACCTTTCCATCCCACCCCTTCTTTAAGTGCCCCCAAATGACCATCTAACTCCATCAATATTGATTGCTTTCCAGGGTCACCACTAACCAGATGTTACATCCATCAAGGCAAACAAGTACCCCTTGACATATTGATTATTTCATCTTTCTTGTCTTTTGGCCAGAACCTCCCTTCTAATTAATGTATTGCTCATTCTATCAGTGTAGACACAAGACCATACTGTCCACCCAATTACCAATTCAGCTGCCTGATTATTGCAGCTGCTGTTTCCAGTATCTGATTCAATGGTCTCGCATCCTGTTTCTGATGGTCTCTTTTAGAAGAAATGTGAATCCTTTGCGGGATCCCAGTTGTGGTTTCTTCAGCTTGTATTTACATTTTCAAAGCCATCTTTGGCTTTATTGCATATAAACATCTTCGGCAGTGAATGGCTCTACCTCAAAGGGCCTTCAGTTATCAGATAACCCCTCCCCTTCTCTGTGCTTTTCTGCTTAGTTATGCTTACCTCCAGGAACATAGTTGCTGAGCTCTGGAGGTCAACTCTATGTTTGCACTGATAACCTCAGCAAGTCACCACTCATTGATCTCTGGTTCCTTAGAACACTCTTATTTTTCTCCCTGGGATTAGATTCTCAGCTATCTGTCGGGGGACTTCTTTTCAGATTTGTTCTGATTTGAATGAGCTGAGGATTCCACATCATGCTGTTATAGAAGACTAAATCCTCAAGAGTCCGTAGTGCTTCTGTGTTGGTGAAGGTTACTGCATTCTTGCCATCCAGTCAAACCAGTACCTCAGCTATAGATTAATACCACCTTGCATACATTCTTGAAGGGAAAAAATGTTGCTGTAATTCTCTTCTTCATAAAGGCTTCAATTCGGTAAGTGGTTGGAATTAAATTATGCAATCACTTCATCTATCTGTTTGAAAGCCTGTCATTTCTGTGCTGAATTTGCCAATTTGTCCCAATTGAGGATCTCAGTACTGTGAGATGTAGAGAAGGGAGCGAGATGATGCTGGGTAATATAATTCAAAATATCATGAAGCCCATAAAACGGGAAGTCAGTGATAAATAATTTATATTTATAAGAATGACTGAATTTTATTACAAGTCCTGCAATATGATAGCCTCTTTCAAAGTGGGCTTGGGTGAGCAAGGGATAAGAATTTCAATACTTTACCAGAACCATGTTGAATTCCTAGTGAGAGACCTCCCAACTTGCTATGAACCTGAGAGGCTTTTACTTCTCCAATACCTAGGGGAAAATGGAGGGTGCTTCTCTTACAAAATAGGGGTTGAAGAATAGATAAAAGAAATCTAATGCAATTTGGAAAGAGTGTAATGTCCAGCAATAACTAACAGAGTTAAAAATAGCAATGATATTTCCATTCCTGCCTCCCTTCTAACTCTCCTTATATAAAGCAGGAAATCCATTTGTCCCTTTGGTATTAATCTATTTCTTTATCATTCACTATCTTGTATCCCAGACCATGTCCTGAGCAATGAATTGTGGGAAAGCTACCTTCAAGTAGCTTCTGCTCAACTCCAGCATGGATTCTGGACTAATCCTTGGGAAACTGAAGCCCAAGGATTTACAAAAAAAAAAAAAAAAAAAAAAAAAAAAATAGTGAGTCTAACACCGGGCAAGACACTGATTGATACATTATCCATGTTCATATCCTTCCATTTTAATGTGTCTGCCTAAGTCAGACCTGATCCCAGTGGAAAGTCTTCCCATGGAACCAAAGTCCCTGATTTGAAGAACATTTTAGAAACAATATAACCTGAGTGATGTCTTTTTTTTCTCAAATAAAATTTACACTTTGCTTTTGATCTAGTTTTGCCAAAAATAGAAATGAACAGTGACATACCTGTCTGAAAGTGGATCTCTATGTAGGACACCCCCCCCCCAAAAAAAATCCAGAATCCCTTTCTTGGGTATGATGTACTTAATTTAAGACAGGAAATGGTACTTTTAAGAAATAGTTGATGGAGCTCTAAGTGGTAGTGGACTCAAGTGCCTGAGACAGGATGATTACAATGAACTTTTAGTCAGTACCTGCAGAGCAAAACCCTGTCTCAAAAAGTGGGTGGGGCTGGCAAGATGACACAGTCTTAAGGTGCTTGTCGCACAGATCTGAGGGCTTTTGTTCTGTTGCCCAGCACCCACAAAGAAGCCAAGCACAGCAGTGCACATCTGCCTTTTCAGTGCTTGGCTTGCTAACACAGGAGCATCACTGGGCCTTCCTGGTCAGTTGACCTAGCTTAAAATTATATGTGTATGTGTGTGTGTGTGTGTGTGTGTGTGTGTGTGTGTGTGTGTGTGTATGATGAATAAAAGTTTGTATCTACATTTATAATTAAACAAATTATGAAAAATGCAATCTAATTGGTCTTTTAGGGATAATGATTCAAGTATCATCACAAAACAATGAAATCCAACCCATCTAGATGAGAAGTCAGCTCATACCTTTTTGTTTTTAGAGAGGTAAACATTTATTGAAAACAGCTGTCTCCATTTCAGCCACTTGACTGTGACTGCCATTGAGTTATATAATAGAGTTGAATTGTTTCAACAGAGACTATATATACTAACGCCTGGTCAAGTTGATAATCTGGTCCTTTATTAAAATGACCCCCTTATCTTTGATCTAGATACTCAAAATGATTATCTTTTGTTAAAGGTGGTGGGGTTAGCCCTTCTGAAAGCTGGATATAAACTTGGCTCTCATGGTAGTTAGGAATGTCCAGTCAGTTACCTTCACATGCCATTTCAGTTAATGGGCTGATCATTGTTTTAATAGTGACATTATATTGCTGTTGTATAAGTCATGAAATTACATTGCTGTTCATTTGTTAGCTTTAAATATCCACATAGCTCAGATTGTACAATGGTACATCAATTTCCTAAGCTATGATCAAGCTTCCTCTTTCCCAACTCTTTCATTACAAATACGGACCAAATTGTCTTGTCAATGCAGAGTGGCAACACCTTTAGAAAATTATTAAAGCACTCATGGTGCGTCACATCTGCTTCCTACTTGCCTTGTCTGAAGTATTTATAGATATCAGAGAGAAAATAGTCTCTTGGTTCTCCCTGATAGACATTAATGATTTGTAAGAGGAAATACAATGAAGAGAAAAAAATCAGGAAGCAGACTTTGCTGACAAAAATTGCACTCTGACAAGGATGACTGTGTCATGTGGGAGTCTTTTATTGGTTAGTTGATTATTTTGGGTTTGTGTGATGGTTCAAGGCTGGCTTGTAACTCATAATTCTCCTACCTTAGTTCCTCAATTATAGGCATACCCTCTCACGCCAGTTTCGAGTGTTTTTATTATGTTCTTTTGATTTAATTGGCTAGATGGGATTGAGCTGGTTGGTTACCTGCTCCTCCCTTTTTAAATTGTCTAAAACTTTCACTTTTGGCAAGGGGCAGGGTATTTCTGTTTAACTCTGTCTAGCCTGGTATTCACTGTGAAGAGCTGGTTAACCTTGAACTTGCAGAGGTCTGTCTACCTCTGCTTCTACCTCCTGAGTCTAGAACTAAAAGTGAGTGCCACCATGCCCAGCTGTTTAAATATTATTTATGTAATGAATTTTAGCCATATTCACCTCATTCCCTTTCCTCGACCCCTGCCCCTGGCTCCCTCCTCACCAAGTCCTCCTCATCTTCCCACATGTTTTGCTGTGGGGAGTCAGCCTGCTAAGTTCGATTAGAGTTACTTGCCAGAGCAAGGGGGAAAAGTTATTTGGCAAAGAAAGGGAAATTTATACATGCCTCTACCCCTATCTAGTGATGCTCTTCCTTAGTAAGTGCTGATTTTGAGGATAAATGATAGTGGGGTGCATTGACCCAGTATGGGCATCCATGACAACTCCCCTGAGCCTTGTGGTACACAGAAGAAGAGTTATTGGAATGAATGTAAGTGTAAGAACAGTGAGGTCTACACCAACATGCCTTCAGGACACTAAGTAGCTGTTGCTCTCAGGAAGTCACTGTAGCTATGGTTATCTGCCCACGACCCACACAAGATTGAGCTTGTCAATATTTCATCATAAATGAGGAAAGATTTGTGAGTCTTCCTCTCTCAGTAGGACAATTAGCTTGCTATTTTTCTTGCCACTGTTTTGTGGTATTCGACTAAAGCTGAAAGTCTTAGCACAGCACGGTTGACCAGAAAGCAAGCATATATTGCTGGAGTCACTTTTCTAATGACTACTATTTGTTCTTTGATAATTGCACACATGCATCTAATGTGTTCTGGCCATGTTCAGTCCCCATTTCCCTCTCTTTCACCCTCTTTCCCCCCGGAATTTTACCTTCTACTTTGTCTTTTGCAAAATCGTTTAACTAGGACCTCTTTAACATTAAAAAATGAATTATTAAACCACTATTCTAACCCTGATGACATTTAACATGGCTTCTGATTCACAGGAAAGGGAGCGAGTATATAGCATCCGACCCCAGTTTTACTCACTAACTTGACATATAAACTCAGTGTATTTTCATGGTTTTAGTTTTCCCGTATGTAAAATGATTACACCAACGTCTTCTCCATTCAACTCACAACATGATGCCATGATGAGATGAGGTAAGGCTTTGACTGCGCTGGGGGTGTGATCCAGTGAAAGATAATGTTATTTTATGATTTCGATCTTGACATCTTTCCTAATTGTGGATGATGTTAAAAACGTGACAGTTACGAACATCTACAGTCAAGCTCCACGTTTGATTATGGACGCATCCTTGCACATTTTGGAGTTCAGATGTTATTTTGATGTAATAAATGAGTACAATTAACTTTTATTGTGTGCATTATTTGTGAACATGTTTTACTACCTTGAGTACGACCATATTTCTCAACAGTACACAAGGATTATCAAGCAGAGAAGCGCTGTCTTTAAAAAAAAATCAAGATGATTTCATTTGGAGATTCGAGTTTGCTTTTATTGCTGAGATTAATAAAATGTTGCTGTTCAAAATGAAATTGTTTTCTTTCTGGTACTTCGTATTTTTGCCTGGTTAAAGAAACAGCAGTAACATGATTAGATGTCAGTAATTAAATATCTCTGCAGAACGGTTTCTTAATAGTGTATATTTAGAACACAGCCATACCCCAAACATTCAATTACATGGATACAGCTTTAATATTTAACAGCTTGTTTCTTAACTACCAACCTTCTGGTGAGCCGATGTTGACTGTAGATGAAGGAAAGCAAGCAGTTTAGTGTCAAATTAAGGGAAGTAGAATATATTATGATGGTACTTTTTATGTTTTGCTTTTCTCATATTCAGCTGAGTATAATGTTTTTATTTAATATATCTAACAATTTATCTTTCTTGTTTTTAGCAATAGGAGCCTTCAATATTCTCTAAGCAAAAGGAAGATCTACTCAAGGTCAGAGACATAAATAAAATAAAATAAGTCATTTTATAGAAGCATCATGAAAAAGAAAATAAATGTCAAAAAGCAATAGGTGTTAAGTAGGAGAAGCTAGTCCAGTGAGCCATAAGTTATTAATTTGAAGACAGAGATGAAGACTCACCAAGCAAAGACCCTTGCTATATGCAGTGAATGAATTGAGGACCCTGGACTGCTAAGAGTGCTCTGGTACCATTTTGATGATGGCCTGAGGATGGCCATCCCGCCCCCCCCCCTCCACACACACACACTGGAAATCTCCAGTCTCTGAAAAATTCAGAAGCAAATAGTGTGAAACACACTGAATGGGATTGAGAGAATGAGTGAATGGGGTTTGACAACATACCACACTGAAAATCCTGCCACAACCAACAACAGTAGCACTGTCAGTGAGCTAAGTAAGCACCAACTTTGCAGAAAACCATAATGTCAGCCATCTTAGAAAAGACAAACAGTGGATTTACTTGTTTATTTAAAAGAAAAATCCATCTTTTCCATCAGAAGCCAGAACTATCATTTCTGTCTTGGCTAGTCCCAAATGGGATGTCTGGTTTGGTATTGGAGAACCTGGGTGCAACTATTGGGAAGGTTATAAAAGGAAATCTGGCCTTTACTACTAAGGAGACAGATGGCGCCACAGGGCCTTGAGCCCCCTTCCCTGTACTATTGCACTTGGTACTGTATATGTGTTCAGAAAGCACAGGAGATTTCGCAGTCTGAGAATGAGTGTGTGTGAGCGAGGTAGTACCCACATTCTCAACTTCAAGTCATTGCAATTTCTCTGTTTCCCAGGAAACAAGGGAGTTTGATGTTTCACTTTCTAATCCAACTCAAATTCCAGATACTGATGCAAGACAAGAAACATATTTTTTAATAGTAACGGTAACAACAACAATAATAATAGTAAAACATCAACAATAATAATAATAACAATAATAATGGATGAGCACTCTTTAGGTTTGGTTTGGTTTCCCTTTTAATTATTCTAGGGAAAATACTGGTGAATGTTCAGAGCTCCTGAGTTTTTTCATCAAGGTATCTTTCCTGGTAAAATGGTCCATGTGTGAAAGAAGACAAAGATTGGGGAGGGAATGAATATAGAAAGATAAAAGTATGGTTGCTACAAAAAAAAAAAAATCATACAGACTTCAAATCCAGAATGAGCTGTGACCCAATCCCAAGTTTAAATGTGTGAGAATTGACATCATAGAAAAATGCTCTCTTGTGAGTTGTATCAAGGCAGGCTGAATGCCCCCCCCCAAAAAATACTTTATCAGAGAGCTGAAAAAACAAATGTACAGGAAAAGCACATACACGCCTAAAGCTGCAAACTTCAGGTAACTACTTTAAATTACAAATGATGAAAATGGAATATTTGGAGGATCTGGTAAGATTACCATTTAGAAATGGGGGAAAAGGTGAGTCTAGGTGTCATAAAAAAACAAACATTTAAAAAGCAGTAGGCATTAACTGGGAGCCCAGTGGTGGTCTCTGAAAATCGAATGTTTGAGTCACTTGGAAGGACACATGTTATCTTAGAAAGAACACAGCAAAGCCACCCCATGCTTCTCCTGGTAATGGGAGGATTAAGGAATCCAGAATCAAATTGGGGTTTCATGTTCTAATTATATAAAGGTAAATATGAATGAAGCAATAAATGCAATTATCCCTAATTTATTTATACATGTTCACTTTTCATTTTAAAAGATTTAGAATTTCCCAATTTTTAAAAATTTTGATTCTAATTTTCATGACTGCTCCCTACATTCTTTAGTTCTTGCCTGGAAAATTCAATGCTTAGTTCTTTTTGCTCACAAATCAAAGAGGGAGAATTAGGACTTTCAAATATCCATGAAGGCAGAAACTATTCCTGGATCCCCATGGTCATCATGATGGGGACTGTTCAAAGAGCAAGATGTTCACCAGATCCTGATTCATTGCTGTGGTGGAGAGAGATAGGTCAGTCTGTCAGTTACAGCACATAGCACTGAGCCCAAAATCAAATCATCCGACTGAGAACGGCACTAGCCATGTGTTTCCTGGGTGACTCTGGGTGGTGTAACATGTGCTAACTGTCCAACGTTTAGCCCGTTAGGCATGATATAACTAATCACAGTTTCCTCTTTCCGGAAACAACTCAGTATTTAAGCCTAGAGAGCATTTGGTGTTCAATCAGTATCAGAACAAAGCTGAAACATTGCTGAAGAAGAATCAAACAAGACTCGGGCAGTATCTCAGCTGATAAAGTGTTTGTCTTGCAAGCACAGGGACCCAAGTTCACTCTACACCACCCACATTTTAAAAGCCAGGCATAACACTGGATAAGTGGAGACAGCCAGATCCCTGGAACTCACTGGCTACTCAGCCTGATCTATTTGAAGAGTTCCAGGTCAAGGATAACTTCTAGTTTGGGGGTTGGGGGAATAAAATCTGTACAGTCCCAAAGGAATGATGCTTAAGGTTGTTCTCCTAAACCCATGCACACATACCTTCACCTGCAAACATGCTTGTGCACACATGCACCTGCACACACCTGTGAAAGTCAAGCAAGGAGGAGGCTGCAGATATAGAGAAGGGGAGAGCGTGCCTTGTTTGGACTGCTACAGATATCATGAGGAGGCAAGGAAGAACTGTACGATGGAGTCTTTTTATCAGGGTTGAGTGAATGAGCCAAATCAGCTACCACATGGCTGACAGGTCTGGACTCTTTATATCTGTTACAGTAGTAGGGTTAGCCAGAAGTGAGAGACTAATTCCATTTGACCTTTAATCTTTCAAATATCATTCATGGCATCTGGCTTTGAACTTAACCTTCGTGTTGATGATGACAGGAATAGATGGTGACCAGCAGCAGTCGGGGTACAGTAAATAAGACAATTTATATTTAGACCTCAAAACAATGGATATTAATCAGTGCTTGATAACCATTTGTCAAAGTTGGTATTCTGGTGATCCTATAGCTGCTTCACCATTCTCTGCAGAGCACTGAGTTCCTTGCATGTGGGTAAGAGAGGCCGGAGGCATGCTTAATCTTTCCAGCATGTGAGGACTCTGAGGCCCCCAGTGAGATGCTACTGAATGACTCTGCTTTGTGCAAACTTCGGTTCATCCGAGTTAAAATGAGCAATGTAGCAGGGGACTGGCTGCTCCCTTCTCCTCAGCATCATTCTCTATCCAAGATCGCAATCAATATTTCTTATCGCAGAATGACCTATCAATAACTGAAATGAAAAAAAAAATAGTTTATTTCTGACTTGTCTTTCAAGCACCCATCCCAGAACTGGGGATCATGATAACGAAGAGGCGTAAACATTTTTGCTGTGGTGAGACTGTAAGAAGACAAACACCGCTCTTTTTCAGTCTGTTAGGAGGGAAAACAAAAGCCTGTTGCAGAAGCAATATGTCTGTGCAATCCTTTCTGATCATTTCCACCAGGGTCTGCTCAGCTTAAAAGGCATGCCACTTAAAAAGAAAGAAGGAGGGGCAGGAGCAGTCCTGCGGATAATGTGAACATGCAAAGGGAAGGGCACAGGAGAATAAGTCGGAGAGATAGCGTTAAAGCCCCTTTTCACACCCGACACAGAAGAAGCCTTATCTTCCAAAGCAGAAAAAAATGCCTGATGAATATATGAGCTGCTAATGCTACCAGAGCTGAGATCTTGGAGGCAAGAGGAATGATCTCATCGCAATGCTTTGAAAAAAAAGCCTCCGGAGAGTAGAGAGCAACTGTCCTCACTCTAAGATGAGCCAGAGTGATACCTCACTCCGAGCTATCTCCGTTAGCGGCTCTCAAAGCATCTTAGAGTTTTATGGGGTCTGACAGAAACAGTAGCTTCTAGAGATTGCAAGCTTGTGCTTGTTCTTTTCATAAACCCATTTGAATTTTTAAAAAATATGAAGATGTTACCTCTCTCGGAAAATGGTTAGCTATTTTGAGTGGGTAGTTAAAGCCAAGTCATGATGATCAGGAAAGAAGACAGACTCCCGAGAAGTCTGGATCTATTGTTTAATTAGCCATCGCTGACCCATCATAAATGATTAAGCTGTCACCTGTTCCATTTGCATCAAACTAACTTAAATACAACTCTTTAAAAATAGTTCGAAGGGGTCTTGGGTAAAGGCTCGGTGAAGCATTTTCTGCTCAAGCCTATAGTAAGATGGAAAGAGAGAACTGGCCCTACAGAAATGTCCTGTGAGCTTCACACACTCACTGAGCACTCTAGCATATGTACACTCCCCCCCTCAGTCTCTCTCTCTCTCTCTCTCTCTCTCTCTCTCTCTCTCTCTGTTTCTCTATATCTCTCTCTGTTTCTCTCTCTGTCTCTGTCTCTTTCTCTCGCTCTCTCTCACACATACACATGTTAAGAATCTATACAAAACAAAGATCCTTGATCCCACAAGAAAGTGTCCGTGCAGTGAAATGTGCCGACTCCCTCTCACTTAGATACCTTGACATCTCCCTTGCCGAGTTTCTGAACCAAAGCACTATTTATGCTTGAGGTTTGATGATTCCTTGTTGTTGAGAAGAGGGACTAACTTGAACAGAATGGAGTGCTCACAACCATTTCCAAAGACTTAACCACTAGCAATTTGATGTCACTACCCACACACCTTATGATAAAGATGTCACAAAAATGTCTCTAGAATTCTCTGTGGTTTCCAGAGACAGGGATATTTAAAAAAAAAAAATCAACCCTAGTTCAGAACCATTGAGGCCCCAACCACTTTCCACTGAGCAGCAAAGTACTCTCTACAGTTCTGGTAACACCACTAATTTTTCTAGTATGTCAGGACTTACTTCCAGTGGGCCAACTCACCTTCTCCCTAGCTCATGACTCTAGTCATTGTGTCTCCTTAGATGGCCCATGTTAAAACCACTTCTGTTTTCTTAAGCATATGACTGACAACTCCATTACCATCCTTTGAGCTTTGGTGTCTCTCATAGAATTCACATGTTGAAACTTAACTCAATGGTATGCGTGTGTGCCCAGAAAATGGTAAATGGCTTGTGCACATGTTTCTGCAGGTACCCACAAAGAACAGAAGAAAGGGTTTGATCCCTTGAGACTGGAGGTAAAGGTGGTTGTATCCTCTCAGACGTGAGTACTAGGGATCAAACTCAGGTCTTGTGAGAGTGGCAAGTGCTATTACCTGCTGATCCATCTCTCCAGTCTCTCTTTCTCTCACATTTTTTAAGTCTGAAAAAAAATGTCTTAGATGAAATAATCACAATATCCTACAGTAATATTGCTGATTAATTGAGGTCAAGAGATACTAAGTTCATGAGAAATGGAAGCATGTTGCTTACAGTTTAAGGTTTAAACGAAGGTCCATTTTGAGAGCATTTGATGAACTAGGATGAGAATCAAAATCATCACAGCTGAGAAGTGAAGAGTGGCCAGGAAAAGTAAACAAACTCAGACTGCCTGGGCATCTGCAGGCAGCTTAGTGATTATACTGAGGGCTGAAGATACTGCACTGGGATTAAGAGACTATATTGCTCTTACAAAGGAGCAGAGTTTGGATTTCAGAAACCAAGTTAGATGGTTCAGAACACTTTATAAGTCCAGGTCCTAGAGATGTGCTTTCCTCTTCTGGTTTCCGTACATACCTGCCTTCACAGACACACATTCATGTACATATGCACATACACATACATGCACACATGAGCATACACATAAGCACTCATACATATACGTACAAATAATTCAAAAATTAATTTAAAGATTACAAGGGTCTGACTCAGAAAACAAAAAAAGAATATCAGTGTGCAAGGATGAAAATCTAAGTGGCCAAATTGAAAGTCATGAGCTCCAGATAGATGCAAATTAATCACACAGTAGACTGGCGGTCAACCTTTCTCTGTTTCACTGTTTCCCGGCTAAGTATTTTCACCTCATTGATTTTCTCACTAATTTTTAATTGTTTATGTGTTTGTGAAAGAACTCTCCATTTCCACTACACACCTGCTGATTGGCTCGTCATTTCGGAATCAGAGCACACTATTGAAATCTCACCTTTCCATTGCATCTATCATTGTAACACATGAAAAAGAGAAGACGCTCAGAGACAACTCTTCACTGCATGAAAAGCCCGTGTCATCAAATGAGAATAAGTATTAAAAACTAGTTTAAAGAATTAGATTTCCTAAAATATGCACCTTGCATCGTTAATCTCATTTACAAAGTACAATTCTTTATATCTGCAATAGTAAACACTTAAAGTAAGAAGGTGAAATTTGATAAGCACTCTAGCCGGTGTGCCCCCTTAACGCAGTATGAGTATGAAATTTGTTATTTAACTGGGGCTTGAGGTAATAGGCCAACGTATGCTTTTACTGTAACAGTGGTCATGAAAAAGATTATTGTATGGCATCGGAATGATAAAGAATTAGCTGACAAGTGAGTTTCTCTCTCTCATGCATACCTAATACAAGCACTATTAGACCGGGCTTCCATGAGGAGTGTTGGGGAAATTAAAGCAGACAGCCATCTCTTTAAAGCACTTGGTACAATTTAGTTTGACTTAATAGGATCTTTCTCTGGGAGTCTGTGTGGCTGCAGAAACAGTTTCACCGAGCTTTAGGACAGGTTAGAGTGAGAAATGTTGGCTGTTCTGGACCACGCTGGCTGCTGGGATGCTGGATTTGCCTTGGCATGAGGCTGCACTCTTGCCTGGCAATGTTACATTTCTCTATTCATAAGGGCTCCTGAGCTCTTGTCCTGGTTTCAACAAATCGGTATCTGACAGTGACTTCCTCTGTTGGTGCTTCGCTGCTCACTTCTCTTCCACAGCTCTTCCTCTCCTGGGCATCTCTGTATGTATCCCACAATACCCACTGTTAGGTATCACTCTGTTTCCATACACCTACAGAAGAGATCTCATCCCTATAAAAATTCTGCAATTGGCTCAACATCTTTGATATCTCAGTGGAATAGAAACCCTGTGCGTTCTGTTTCAAAGGCCAACATCGCTTTAAATGTTAGGAGTTGTAACGGTTTTCATTTTTGCTGGATTGTCTTTTCCATTTTTGAAAACAGATTAGGGTGCATAATACAAACTGTAGGATGCTCCATGGCAACAAGATATAGGGGAAGATACGGCTTTCTTTTTCATTTTCTAGGATGAGTGGCCGTGAGATACTTTGATGCTTGTGCTTTAATGCATTCCTGTGCATTTAAACACTCAGAAGACATACCTCTCAAACCTTCTCAAACTAAGTAAGTGGTTTCTACTTAAGTGTTGTAATTTTAATCATCACTGTTAAATATTAAATTTTACGGAGGCAAATTTCTTTTTTATAATGTGCTAGCATGAGACATGGAATTCATTTATTTTTTACAAAATCTTAGAGGTAGACATAGAGAAGTTATGTGGTTAATGAAGGAACTTGGTCACACAGGCAGAGTTGTGTGACTCCAGGCTGTCAACCACAGAAGAGCTTTGGTGAAGAGGAAAGCAACTGTATATCTGTATATGCACAAACATGGTACCATTGTTAGTGCTGAAACCCCTTAGAGTAAGAGGAAGATGTGCAACTGTGAAAATCCCAGAGATCATTGCTTTGCTGTTGATAATGATGTTGATGATAATATCTCCATCTTCCTGGACATTTTATCTCCCACGGACCTAACTGACTGCCCAGCTTCAGTGAAGGAATCACTTTAGGATCCAAAACTACTAAGCTACTGGCAAGAGTTTGCTAGTTTCAACGTTATAACCATGAAAGCCAGACTCAACTTTTTTTAATCTTCTGGAGGTTTTTTGTTTGTTCGTTTTTAAGTGTTTGCAAAAACAGTTTATAGATAATGATTTCTTTATTTTTCAACACTAAAGATTGATGTTAAAGTCATATACATGTTAAACAGGTGCCCAGTCTGCCACTGAGCTACATCTCAGTCTTTGGACTTTTGAAATAAAATCATGTTATAAAACTCAATGTGACTGGCCTTGAACTTGTAACCAACCTAGCCTACACTGGCCTCAGACTCGCATCCTTTTGTCTCATCCTCTTAAGTGTCAGGATTGCAGGCATGCACCACTATGCCACACCCCAGAATATACTGTTAAAGGAGTTACATTCATGATCCAGGAAAGGAGAATAAATATGCTCTTGTTTCTAATATTGTAAAAAAATAAATAAATAAATTGTGTCTTTCGAATATAGGAACTAATAAAAGCATTTGAACGTGGTGCCGTGGAAATCTGGCATTAATACTCACTGTTTGCACAAATGCATACCTTCAAGAACCATTGCTTATGTCATTCTGGCTTGCTTTAGGAAAGGTGCCCATTACATATTTGATGATATTCTCTTACCTTGTGCTGTTCGTGTCATTTTGTTTTGTAAAGGAAGAACCACTAAAGTAGGACATTCTCTTTCTGTCGCTTTCAAAGCATCTATTAAAGACGGACCAAGGCTCTGGGGAGATGGCTGGCTTAGTAAGGTGCTTGCTATGCAAGCATGAATACCTGAGCTTGGAGCTCCAGAATCCTTGTAAAAAACCTGGGCATCGCTGCACGTGCCTGCAACCATAATGCTAGGGAGGGAGTGCTATAAAAGGATGCCTTAAGCTCATTGGCCAAGCAGCCTAGCTGAACCAATCACCTTCAGATTCAGTGAGACACCCTGCCTCAAAACTAAAGGTTCTGAGCACCAAACCCATAACACCAACATTTGGAAGATTGAGCAAGAGGATCTGAATTTCAAGACTGACTTTAGTTATATAAAGAGCCCGAGGCCAGCCTGGGCTACATATATGAGACTGTGTCTTAAAAAACAAACTACCGTAAGATAAATGTGGGTGGTTGTTGGGCCGTGGAAGGGTATCCTGGTTCTTGGGCTGTGGGTTCAGCCATGTCCCCAGAACCCAGGCTCCTGACATGAGGCCTAATCTCCGGTTCCACCTTTATCATTCAGTCACAGTACACAAGTGGGCGTGATAAACAGCCCCCAGGCCCTTGAGAGATTTACATACTAATGAGGTACCTGAAGACCAGAGGGTGGAGCCAACTAAGCATTCCTCCCCAGCCCCTCCCCCATTTTTCCCTCTCCCCTTTTTCACTCAGGCATGGCCTGGGTTTTTGTGGGGTATGAATCCAGATCCATCCACCATCCGCCATGCCAATAAACCGGTTTTGGAAACCCAAGGACTTCCTCGTGTGTTGGGACTGTGCCGTGAGGAACAGTGAGGAACCATGGAGAGGCTTTTAGTTAATGAGCAGCCAGGCCTAACTTCCAGCTGGAGGAACCCAGATCGTTCCCAGCCAACTACCCACAACATGGCGGGAGGAACCCTGGGTTTCCCAGACATATTTTCCCACAGGTGGTAACTGAAGAAAGCCCTCATCCCCTGTGTCAACCTCTGGTGTCTATATACCCAGATGCACATGTGTGCATACCAACTCTAGGAGTGTGCATATACACACAAACTGAATGAAAGCAAAAATATATATAACATGTCTAATGTACAGTAAGTTACAAAATTAAAACCTTGTGTCCATCATCCAGAATAAGAAAGTATTTTGGGTACCACTGGCAGTAACTGAGGCATCTTTTGGTGTATATGGCAATAGGATATCACTTGCCTCTGCACTGTGGCATATCTGTCCTCCACAGAAGAAAGCACTGCCCTGGATTTTAGTCTGTTGTTCCCTTGCTTTCCCTTGTAGCTTGGTGCAAATGTTGGCTGATTTCAGCTGACTAGATGGAACCACTGTTTGAATTCTTCTGAAACTTGGTTTTTTTTTTCACACAATACTATTTCCTGTTTCCTGACATGCATCCACTATGATGTGTGTAGCTTTTTTTCTTTATCACTGTTTATTTTTGCTGTCTTAAATGTTTTAGTGTGTGTGTGTGTGTGTGTGTGTGTGTGCCTTTGTGCTTACATGTGCTTGGACATGTATGCCTGTGTGGTGTCTGTGGGTATGTGTGCATGTGTGTGTATGTGCCTGCATATGTGATGAGCTGGATTCTCCTTGAACTTTACATGGGCTCTAGGTGTTGAACTCAGGTCCCTGGGCCTCACAGCCAGTGCTTTTCACATTGAGCTATCTTTCCGGCCCATATAGTTACACTTCTATTTTAAGAAAGGAGATTTTATTAGAATCAATGGGACATGTGCTCAAAGAGAGAGCACATGAAGTTAGGAGAGGATGAGGGGTGAGTAGTTCATCTGGGAGGAGTCATGGGGAAAGCAGAGGATGAAACATACACACACGCATGAAATTCTCAGAATAGTAAAAAGCCTCTTTTATTTTTAAAGAAAGAAAGAATATTTTAAAGAAAAGAGATTGGCTGACTCTTTGTTGCTGTTTCAGGAAATCCCCGACTTCACTTGTTTTCACTTTCGCTTCTGATTTCATTTCATGCTCTCCCTAGAGAACCCGACGGTGTGCTGATTATCAGTCTTGAAAGGGAATCTGGAGATACTTTTGCTCACTCATTTCCCACGTGTGCGAGCAAATGGCTGTCCTGATGCCTGAAGGAATTTGGAGAAGGTTCTAGAGCAAACAAATCTTGGAGCATCTACAAGCCCCCACTTCACATGACCTCAAAGGGAAGAAGAGGTCACCCCCTGTGACTCTCTGGAACCTTCTTTATTTCTCAGAAACAGCTAAGAGAAGAGCCTTGTGCAGGCTCACGTCAAAGTCACTTTGGTCCCAAGGTCTTAAGGTGAAAAAAAAAAAAACCTACAAGAATCTTTATTGCATGATGAATTTTTATGCTTTTGATTAGTTAACTTTGTCCTTGCTATTGTAGATTTCCAATGCTTGCTTTCTCCCATTTGCTCAGAAAGAAAGAAGTTGTAAAAGCATGTTAAAGAAAGAAAAGTAGAATCTCTCCAGCCTAGGTTTGCCGAAGAATCTCCTAGAAATCCAGAGTTGGAAATCAGACCTCCTGAGAGAGTGACTTAGAAGGGTTCAGGAGGAATCTGGCATCTACACCTTTAAACAACTTCATGATAGAGGAGAACCACTTGTTCAGCCACTTCCTTGGAGAAAATGTACAAAGAAAATAAAATTACTTTGTAAATTCTGTGGAGAACTGAAGTCCAAGAATGGTCTTAGAAGCTGTGAGTAGGACTTTTAAAAAAAAACAAGTCAAAGTATTCTTGTACTTGCTTGTAATCTTGGCACTTATGAGACTAAGGAATGAATATTGAGAGCTCAGGACTAGCCTGCTCTACATAATGAATTCAAAGCCATCCCAAATTATATGTCTAGGTCCCATCTCAACTAAAATGAAGGAGGAGAGGGTGTGGGCTAGAGTGAGAAAATGGGGGGGGTGTGTAAGGATGAAGAGCAAAAGAGAAGTCGAGAGAGAAAGAAAGGGGAAGGAAAATAAATAATTTTTAAAGGAAGCAATTGGAGATATAGCTCAGTGGCTAATAACACTTAACTGTTCTTCCATAGCACCCAAATTTGGTTCCTAGAATCTCCATCTGGTAGTTAATAACCACCAGTTCCACGGGAACCCAACCCCTCTGCCCTCCATGGGCACTGATATTTACATACACATGCTCAATATTAACATGCATAATTAATAAAAAAATAAAACTTTTAATAAAAGAGTAGGAAAAAATTTACTCCCCAAGCAAGACTGAAATGATATTACCAGCAAGTGTACTGAGGATAGAAAATAGCAAAACATCATAAAAATGTAAAATATCAAGTTTACGATGGTAACAAACTAATGTCTTCTGGTGAGTGTGGTAAAAGAAAGTTATTCAATACCCAAGTACAAACCAATAGCTCACAATAACTCACAATTCTATTTTTAAAAACGTGGATGACTACAGGAGAGCTGTCTTGTCACCTTGCTTTGACTTGGTTTTGGATACCCAGCATCTAGACCTTTTTTGTATTTGGGCAGTATTCAGTCATTAGGGATTACAGTGACTCCAAGTCTACCTCTTACTACTGAAGTGGAAATGGCAAATACTTGACTTTACAGCCTCCCTTGCAACCAGGCATCGGTTCTCTGCATCTTTCATCTGCCAGTACATAAAATCTTAATTAGAATCGAAAGGAGCAGCAACATTCTGTTTCCAGAAACAATAATGACAACACATTGAACAACACATATAAAAATGCAAAATCAGTGAATTCATAAGACAAAAGTTTCCAAACTTTCATTTGTAACTGTAGAACACATCACATGAAACCACAAGGACAGTACCCTTAGGAACGTAAGTCAGAATACAATTCTGAGCACTGAAAGGAATGCTCTGCACTGAGGAGGGGCGTCGTTTCTCAATGAAAGAATACTTCGAGGGATCTAGAAGTCAATTTTCTCTTTTTATGTATCTAGTTGTTGCTAAAATTCTGTCTGTCCCTGGAAGCCCTGCCCATCTCTTGGGTTGGCAAGAATGCTTCCCATAGATACTCACAGCGTTAGCTCTTGTCTTTTGTTTTCTCTCAAGGACATAGAGCAAGAAAGATGGAGAGGTGTTTTCCTGGAGCTTGGATGAGTTTGTCTCTGAAACAGATGCTTTGGATTATATCAAACGATGCCAGCACTAGGTGCCAGATTCTAAATATCAAACATGGCCCAGTGTGTATGTATGTGGGTCCTCTAAAAGGACAGGACCCTGGCCTCGGTTGAAGAGCATCAAAAGGCAACTTGTCTCAGAAACATCCACGACAACAATGCTTGCTCCAAATAAGTGATGAAGTTCAGCTACTCTGTGGTCTTCCTTCTGTTTTTCTATCGTCTTCCTCCTGTTATCCTGACTACTGGATGTTTTTCCATGTTAATGGATGCTTTACTACTTAAATTCATTACAGTTTTACACAGTCAAGTTCGTTAACAATCTTTGCACAACACAGGTTCTACAGACATGACTAATCCGCTAAATTGTGAAGCTTAAATGACAGGATTATTAGGTTAAAACTTAGATTATCTAGAAAGTTTCTCTTTCTTTCTCTTGAATAGTTTGAAATTTTCCGTGTTTTTATACAAACTCTTCACTCCATGGCTATTTCTGTCCCACTTTGCAATCCATCAAAAGCCTATTTCTAGATGACAAAGAAAAGCACAGTTAGATAAAGAGTACTGCGTACTTTGCATTCTAGAAGCAAAGGTTTGAAAGCTTGGCACCCTCTCCTCTAGATTATTATTCCTCTAAATAAACCTCCACCAGCAGGTACAAAGTTCTTCTGCGCATCCTGGCTAATTTGTTAACTATAAACTTTTGATTAGGGAGAAAACAGTTTTTATTTCAACTCTTATTGATGAATACCTTTGTGAAATGCATTTTTGGTTTTTGTAGTTTTCATGCCCCTTAAAGTTTCATATGTTTGGTCCCCAGCTGTTGGGATGCTGCTGGATGGCATTGACTGTGTCTTCACATGATGGAAGGCCTGAGCTAACATTCTATGGTTTCTTTTATAAAAGCACTAAATCTCCTTAGAAGGGTCCCTTGTGACCTAATCACATCTAAAAGTCCCCACCAGTGTATGTGATTGGGTACATGGTGAAGAAATGTTTAGTGCTTGAATTTCTGTGTGACACAAATATTCACAGCATAAAAATTTGCAAATATCTTGGTGTGAGCATATGTATGATCACGGGGGGTTATGCATCTGCAAATATCACAGAATGAGTCCTGAGACCATGATTGCGCATAAGCACTTGGGTGTGGACTTCCTCCCTCCCTCCCTCCCTCCCTCCCTTCCTTCCTTCCTTGCTTGCTTTCTTCCTTTCTTTTTTCAAAATACCTTGCTTCAAAGAAAATACACTTGAAGAAATAAGGAATTTTGTTTTGTTTGAGCAAATATTGAAAAATACTATTTATAGGTGTGCAGAAGAAAAGCAAGGAGTACTGTTGAGCACTGAGCTCCAAAGCAGCAATGTTGAGTAGGTTACAAGACATCTCACCATGAGGCTGGAGTGGTAGCTTAGCAGCTAAGAGCACCAGGAGCCTCATGGTGGCTCACAACCATCTTCAACTACAGTTGCAGGGGATCTAGCATTTGTGTGGTACACAGACAAGCATGTACGCAAAACACCCATATATATATATATATATATATATATATATATATATATAAACTAACTTAAAGTTTTTAAGTAATCCTTACAGTAAGGGATGAGTCTATAATAGAGATTCCCAAGTATGTGCATGAAAATCACAAAAAAAGACCAAAATGGAGGTAAAGGCATGAACAGGAGTCAATAAAAGTAATTTTTATTCATAATTTTTATTCTTTGAACAACCTAGCCAGAAGAAAATACTATTTCTTATTTCAGTGAGCCATTAAAGAGGTGTTGAAGAATATTGTCTAACACTCAACACACTATAACTCTACAAATGTGTTCATTTGGTGTGTGTGTGTGTGTGTGTGTGTGTGTGGTGTGTGTGTGTGTGTCTGTGTGTGTGTCTGTGTGTGTGTGTTTGTGTGTGTGTGTGTGTATGTGTGTGTGTGTGGTGTGTGTGTGTCTGTGTGTGTGTGTCTGTGTGTGTGTGTTTGTGTGTATGTGTGTGTGTGTGTCTGTATGTATGTGTGTGTGTCTGTGTGTGTGTGTGTCTGTGTGTGTGTGTATATGTGTGTGTGTATCTGTGTGTCTGTGTGTGTGTGTGTCTCTGTGTGTGTGTGTGTCTGTGTGTATGTGTGTGTGTGTGTCTGTGTGTGTGTGTCTCTGTGTGTGTGTGTGTGTGTGTGTGTGTGTCTGTGTGTCTGTGTGTTGCATGAGCACACATGTGCAGGTGTGCACTCCTTGCATGCACAGGTGGAAGCTGGAACAGGATGATCAGCATCTTCCGTTAAATATGCTACATTTATAACATTAAGTCAGGGTCTCTCGGTGGACTGAAAACTTGCTAATTGTTGTCCTGGCAGACCAGCTGCTGCAGACTCTTGTCCTCCCCACATCCTCACGCTAGGGTTGCAGGTACACACATCCAGGCCTTATTTTTAAGCGGCTGCTTGGGGACCAGAACTCATGTGTGCAGAGCATGCCATGCGCTCTTCAACACTGAGCTATGTTTTCAGCCTCCCCACCCCCAACCAAACTAGCTTTCCCCTTCTCTCCAGAACAAAGAATAAGTTTTGTGGTTTTCAAAACCACTGCTCAAATGCACACAAGATTAAATTCTCTACTCTGATTTTACACTTATAATGAGTGTTTGACGAGTTTTTTTCCTTTGAGCGGCTTCCAAAGCAGCCCCCGCCACAGAGTATTAATTTGTTCCGTTAAGGAGAGCTTCAGTCAAGACTGAATGCATATGGACAAGTAACCACTGTAATTTTAAAAATTAAATGTGTTGGTTTTAAGCATTTAGGGGTTCACTTGATGCTAAAAACACTTTGAGCATCCACTCCCACTATAATGGGGGCAGTGATGGGTTTGCTTGGGTGGGCAGCGCATCATGTCAGCACTGTGATTCAACAAAGCCTCCTCATGTAGCTGTGCTTTTAAATCACATCCCTTTCTGACTGAAGGGGCAATAGGTCCTGATTTAATCAGATTTTTTTTTTTTGCTTTAGTTTTCTTCTTCCCACCTACAGTCATGTTTTCTACTCTAACACTCACATTCAAGGAAATATTTCACAATAAGTTTCTACTACCTGTCAAAAGGCGCAATCTGCCCCTTAGATGATGCATTAAAATATTTGTACCTTATCAAGTGTTAATTAACACGACAGCTTGCAATTTTTTTTCTTCTTCTTCTTCTTTTTTAATAATTTACTGAAGCTACTGGTTTCTGAGCTTAGGTTAAAAGCCTGAGCTGACACAGTCATTATTCTTTTACACTTACTCCCTGTTCTCTGGATGCTGACAGAAATCTTATTTATGATTATAAGTCAGGCTGTCCTGTTATCTGAAAGAGGAAAGGAGGCAAGTAAAAAGTTGGGGAAATGAACATTTCCAGGAGTCTACCCTTGCCAAAAGGAAATAATAACCCTATTACAGAGGGGTCTTTTTGAAATCTTACTATTGTAAATTACTGAACTTTGTCTTGTCCCAGTGTTCAGAAGTGTCCTGATTACTCTAATTAATGGCATGAGTGGAAGAAACTGGTCTTTTCTAATATGCCCTGATTTTCTCAAACTGCATCTTCTCAACCTGTTTGCTTTTCTATCTGCACTCCACCCCCACTGGTGAAGAAGGCATATTTAGATAATGCCTTCTGAGGATCCTGAATCTGAACAAGAATCCTTCAGTTCATGTGTGACCACAGATTATGCATGAACAATAAACAGACCTGTAATGTCTCCATGAAGCTCTGAGCAGGACCCTATGCTTAAGCAAGGCAAGAGACTTTTCTCCATCCTGCTGCTCAGGTAGAAGAATGTGGTGGCTACTCTTTTGCTAGCACATGGCTGCTTCAAAGCACAGTGAGCCCTGTTAGGGAAGACATAGAGCAGTCACCTGGATCTTCACTCAGAGAACTCTGCCAGTGTTGTCCCTGGGACTCTGAGTCTAGAACACACACACTCAGAGGCAGAGAAAGATGTGTCAAATTAAGCTGAAAAATCAGAGTCAACATTACTTTCAACTTTGTCCACTCAAAATAGTAAACAGGTTATGTAACATTGTTGTCTTTATTGAGTTAATTGGGAGAGGGATAAGCAAAGGCAGCACTTCCTTATGTCGTTCCTTTATTAACTTCATTCCTTTCCACTGTCTGGCAACGTCACACACCTTCTTATCATGAAATACAATTGGCTCCATCAAGTCTCTAGTACTCATGACTGAGGTCAACACATATCCTTTGGAGAACTCAAGCCCTATGCAGATGGAGGACCTGGTAACCACAGGCTTCCTTGCATTCCACAGGGTTAACAAAGGTTATAAAGGCCATGTGACAATGTCATCTCGGTCATATTTTTTTACATGTATGAAAAACGCTATTAGCTGATGTGTGTGTGTGTGTGTGTGTGTGTGTGTGTGTGTGTGTGTCCCCATGTATGTGGGTGACATACCACTACACTTAGAAGACTAGAGGAAGGTGATTGGTGTCCTGCTAATGACTCTTTTATTTGCTTCCTGGAAACAATCTCTTATTGAACCTTGAGCCAGGCTGATGTGTTATTTAGGGTTTTGTGGTGAGGGGTTATTATTTGTTTGTTTGTTTGGTTGGTTGGTTGGTTGGTTTTTGTCAGCTTGACACAAGATAGAGTCATTTTAGAAGAAGGAACATCAACTGAGAAAATGCCCAAATCAGATTAGCCTGTGGGGTAATTTCTTGATTGATGTGGAAGGGCCCTTTGTGCTGTCCATGGTGCTACCCTTAAGCAAGAGGTCCTGAGATGTATAAGAAAGCAAATTGAGCAAGCCGGGAGGAGCAAACCAGTAAGCAGTGTTTCTCCATGTCTCTGTTTCCATTCCTGTCTCCAGGTTCCTGCCTTCAATTCCTGCCCTAACTTCCCTCCATGGTGGACTGTAGGTTGTAAGATAAAGTAAACTCTTTCCACCACAAGTTAATTTCAGTCATGTTTTTTAGCACAGTGATACAAATTGGACGAAGACAGTGATTAGCAGGCCCCAGATCCTCCTGACTCTGTCCCCCACAGTGCTGGGCTTATAGATCACGTTTAGTGGCTGTATCTGAGAATTTCCATCCAGGTCTCTATGCTGATAGGTCAAGTGCTCTCACCCACTGAATCATCTCCCATTAACTCATTTTAAAGACAAATTAAATATGAGCCAGATGATGCTAAAGACTACACATTTGCTGTCATTCTGCTGCTTTGCTTTCTAATGGCAGTATTTTCTCCTCCATACAGGCACGAGATAAGGGGAGTGGAGGTGCTTGAAGTGCAGAGATGTCTTTAACCATCTTAAAAGAACAATTGACACTGAGCTCAGAAGAGTTAACACCTCCCGTGGCAAGTGGGGACAAGAGCAGAATGAGGCAGGCCACGGGCATCAGTGATATTCATGAGATTAGCAGAAGTTTCATGTCACTACTGGACTTTGTAACACACTTACTAGGCATTTGCTATATTCTTCTGTATCACATCAAACACAGGATTGTCCAATAATTAGAGGTGATTGGCTATCAAAGCATTTATATACTTATATGTCTTATATTAAAACAAACAGTACTTTATGAAAATTTCCAAACCATCCTCACATTAAATTACTATCTAAATATCACAATAGCGAAACAAACAAAACAAACAAACAGAACACACACACATTTGTTTAAAAGTGGTTTAAAGAATCTTCAGAAAAAATAACATTAAAATCTTTCAGTTTTCCTAGCACTCTGGTTACTATTGACAGACGTGCTAAGTTCACTCTTGATTACAAAGTGAGCCTTCTGGCTCATCCTGCTTCTCCAAGATTAACGCCTTTTGCTGAGACTCCAGACTCCTTGAGCTAAAAGTCCTGTAGAGTCTGCCTTAGTTGTTTTGTTTGGTTGGTTTTGTTTTAAATCCCAAAGATGTTCTTTGCCTACTGCCATGAGGAGAAGACCAGATACTAGGTTTTTGTTTGTTTGTTTGTTTGTTTGTTTGGTTTGGTTTGGTTTGGTTTGGTTTGTTTTGGTTTTGGTTTTGGTTTTTAATCTTCTGGCTCTAAAAGTGACCAATTCTGAAACAATCAAGGAAAGTGTTAGAGATGTTAGAGTGTTAGTGCCTTCCCAACATCCTTGTTGTTGAAGCCTCCAGATTCTGCTCTATAGTATTGAAGAAGAAGAAGAAGAAGAAGAAGAAGAAGAAGAAGAAGAAGAAGAAGAAGAAGAAGAAGAAGAAGAAGAAGATTTTTGATGCTAAAATTGCTTGGCTACTTGACTCCACGATTCTTTAATGAGTCAACCTTTCTTGTTTTTGTTTTTGTTTTTGTTTTTGTTTTTGTTTTTGTTTTTGTTTTTGTTTTGAGACATGGTTTCTCTGTATAACCCTGGTTGTCCTGGAACCCACTCTTTAGACCAGGCTGGCCTCGAACTCAGAAATCAGTCTGCCTCCGTCTCCCAAGTGCTGGGATTAAAGGCGTGTGCCACCACTGCCTGGCTGAGTCAACCTTTCATACTGATGGACCCCTCCCATCTCTTACTTCTCATCTCCCTGCTTCCTCTACACACCCGGTACCTCACACACTGTGTATCAAGAGCCTGACCTCACTGTGTCTCCAGCTTAACTCTTACCTTGCTTCTGGCCTTCTCTACCAGATATTCAAACCCTTGTCTAAATAACAGCATACTTTTAGTAAACCCTCTGCTGTGCACTGTACCAAACACACTACTAGAATTGCTGACTAGTTCTTGGAGTTTTAACTGTAGCTTCAGCAAATCCTACATTGGAACCTCAATTTAATTACAAGATTTTAAAGCAAAAAAAAAAAAAAAAAAAAAAAAGTTCACATCTCTGAGAATCTGTAAAAGACAAGTCTTAATAGTAGTTGTAAGATACCCACAAAGGCTATGGTTTTTAGAATAGAGAGTGACACACAGACAGCCAATAAATGATATTTTTGTTACTGTAATTGTCATTATGCAAATGTCACTGCACTGAAAACATGTTGGCCAGTATTTCTAAACCCTTACGCCTGTATTCTTGGTCCAGAATCTGTAATTTCTCTGTGTATGGTCTAGGGGTCAGACCCCTTTTCATGTTTCTTGGACCCTGGACTTCCATCTGGTGCTCCTTGCATGGTATTTTCTTGCTGTATCCCAAGGATGGCCCACTTGCTCCTCTTATGCAACTCTGCTTCATCTTTGCAACTTCTCTAAATTTAAATTGTAATTATCCTACTTATTTACTAGACCTCAGAATATAGACCCGAAGATTCTGGATAAGTTGCTTGCACACAGCTTATCACTTAGTTTATGCATCAATCTTTAATGGGATAAGCTCTTGTCCAGCTTCAATATGTAAAGTTTCTCTGTTGCCCCAGGCAGCTTCTTAGATTCTCATCATCTCCCTTGAGCTGGAGCACACATTAAATCTTTCTCATTGTGTGGCATGGCCAGGTCTAAATGGACAAAGGCTGGGAAATAGAATCTTTAACAGAGTGGCCATGGACTCCACTGTATTACCGTTATAATAGAATAGAAGAATGAATTTGAATGACAACCAGAAATTGTCCCAAATGACTTAATAATACTTTCATTTTATAATGTTATCAGGAATTTGGGGGGTCTCAGAAGAATTAAAACACTTTATTGGGGAAAATTGCAGTCCCTTCTTTGGGTTCTTAATTTCATTAATAAAGGAATTTAAGAAAAGATTCAAAAGAAAGTTCTAAGACAATTTTATTAGAGTTTAAAAGGAAAATCTCATGGCAGACAATTGATAAATCTCTGCAACTACCCAGAGAAGAAAGATGGAGAAGAGAATGTGAAAAAGGTCCGGTTGAGTTAAGCCAACATGGAGTTTATTCACATGGCAGACAAGCAGCTGAAAGGTGGGAGGAATGCATTAGCCAAAGGATGGAGAAGTTCAAATATGGAATCTCTGGCCAGCACATAAGAGAAAAAGACAGAAGAGAAGAATAAAAAGTTATACCTTTCTGTGTCAGGATTTAGGAAGGAAGAGGGGCCCTGTAGAGCTTCTGAAGCAGATTTGCTGATACAAACACATTAAGGGATAATTATTCCTTCCATTTTGTTCTCACATTTTAAGGTGAACCTGCTTTCCTGAGGTGTGGTCCCTTTGCCAGGTAACTGACTGGTCCAGGTCCAACTCCCTTTACTTCAAATAGGAAACAATAACATGTCTTCTCCTAGAGGTGGATTCCATTCTTAACTGTAACATTATGAGGGTACTATATCAAGAAAAGGTAAGGTCCTACAGCAAGCAAATAGAAAAGCCAGACATTGAAGCCAGGTTCTGCCAAGTGTGGCACCATCTGTAAATGGGTCACATAGTACTGTATGGGCTCCTGCATTCACCAAGAATGTAGCTGCCTCCAACACAACCTTCCAAATGAGAGGTTATGACTTTCCACTTTCTTCTATAAATCAAAGCAAACTCTTTAGTTGTTTTAGGTATAAATTATTTTCCTGTACTCTGTAGAGAAATTTTAATCCAGTAATAAAGCTACCTTGGGAAAAAATTACACCCAAAGACCCCCATCCAAAGACCCTCTAGGTCTGTGTGATTGGGTTGTGGGCTCAAATGACACACATTTAATCCCTCTCCATGGAATAAAGATATTCCCTTAGTACATACCTTTAATCCCAAACTATGAATGTTAAGTTAGTTAGTAAAAGGAAGCAAAACCATGTTTGAAAATGAAGTCTCCTTGAGGAGCAGACAAAGTGACAAATCAGAGAAAGATCTGACAGAATGAGTCAGAGGTTACATACTCCCAACTCTCAAAAGGTTGACAGGAAAGAGAGGCTACTTAAGAGAAGCAAGGAGTGAGTGAGGAGTGACGGGCAGTTCGTTGAGTTCAGGCAATGCAGTGAAGTTCAACTGAATTCAACTGCATTCAACTTCACTGTCAAACACGGCTTTGCTTCCTAACTAACTTAACTTTCATAGTTTGGGATTAAAAGTATAGACTAAGGGCATGCCAATATTCTAGCCAGAGGGACTAAAGGTGTGTCATTCTGGCCCAATCACACAGACCTAGAGGGTCTTTGAATGTTGGGCTCAGTTTAATGCAGTGTGGTGCAGGTCAGTTGAATGCAGTTGAGTTCAGTTGAGTTCATCCAATTCTGTTCAGTTCCATTCATTCCGTACAGTCAGTGTAGTCAGTACTGTTGTGGCCCTAGCTGCCCCACGTTTGGGGGCCAAAAATGTTGAGAGCCGCTCTGTCAATGTTTGAACCCACACTGCCAAAAACCTTGGGGGCTAAACTGTTAGAGCCTGCACTGCCCCAAGCTGCTCCGGTCTGTGGGTTGGGGTTCAGCAAGAGAGAGAGTGAGGACGGACTCGAAGAATGGAGACCAGAGTGTGATTCAATCCAGTTTATTCTTCAGTCTCTCTTCTTCTCTCCAAGTCCTAAGTCTTGAGTTCCTAGTCCCTAGTTCCTAGTCCCTAGTGCCTCCAAGTTCCAAGTTTCCAGTTCCAAGTTCTCTTCCAAGTGCCTGCTACCTAATGCCTAATAACTAACTCCAAGTTGTACTGTCTAATTCCAAGTTCTTCCTCCAAGTGCCAAGTGCCTAATACTAACTCCAAGATGTACTCATGTCAAGTAATCTGTTGTCTGGTAATTTCTTCTGTCTGCCTCTCGCCTTTTATATGTCTCACTTCTAAGCCACGCGTCTAAGTTACGCCCTTAAGTCATGCCCTTAGGTCTTATCTCTAAACCACACCTTAAGTCACGCCCTTAAGTTTCAGCTCTAAATCACACCTTTAAGTCTCACACACCCAAGGGAAGATCCTGGGTATCTAAAGCAAGATGTTATCAGAGTGTGCTCAGCAGGTGTAGGCTTATGTAACCAAGTCTCTTATCAGGGTATATGGCTCAAGATGGCTGCAAGGATGATAGCCGCCTTCTGTCGGCTCCCCACAAGTACAGTTCAGTTCATGGAATCTAGAGACAGTTTTTACAAGTAGAGCAATTTCGTGAAAAGCCAAGAGAAATCAGTTTGAATCAGTCAGTTTGGAGAGGAGTTTTGAGGCAGAACAGCTGAACTGAACCAGCCAGCCAGAGTTCAGAAAGAACTAGAAAGGGTGAACTTATTTAGCAGTAAGCCTCTGAGATGACAATTGCATCTGGTGAATAAAAGCTACTTTTACAATGCCCCATCATTACTCTTAATAATATTAGCTAGGTAAGCAATATAGACTTAACTGCAATGGAAGGTCGGGAATGTAACACAGTGTAAGGAAGAGATGGAGAAATGAGTAGTGACCACATAGTCATATAATAAAACTACATCATTCTTACAAACTCCAAAAGGAGTTTTCAGACAGAAACATCTAAATCCATTTAATCTAATTAACAAACATATTTTTAAATAATGAGACATGATTTAAAATTATAGCCTTTAAACTACATACTTTAAAATTTTATGTGTACAACTGTTTACCTGTTAGTAAGTGTGTACACTAAAAGCCTGTATTGCCTTCAGAGACTAGAAAAAGGTATCAAACCATTTGCAACTAGAGTTGTAAACTTCCATGTGCATGCTGGGTTTAGAACACAGGTCTTCTATAAGAATAGTGCATGTTCAACTGCTGAACTATCTCTCTACCCCTAAAGAAGACCTTTTATTTGACACCAGAAGAAAGAGACAAGTGAGGGGAGGTGTTCTAATTAACAGGTTATCTACGGACAACTGTTTAAGGTCAAATATGTTTGCTGAAACAAAATAATATCTCATCACTTCAGCCTTTTAAAGTGTAATTCAGAGGCACAGAGAATAATCATGCTGCTGAGAAGCTAAAATCATTGCTCATCTCTCTGAGTATCTCACCATCCGAACTGAAACTCTATACCCGATAAGTAATTTCTCCTCTTCTGTTCTTACCTGGTAACCACCATCCTACCTTCTGTTCCTATGAATTTAAGTATTCCAAGTAAATCATTCATGCAACATTATATAGTATCTGTCTTTGTGAATCTATCTAGCTTATTTCATCTTGGATAATATTTTATGCTTCAACGTTTAACCTAAGGGTAAATGATATTGCACTACATGTACACTCCAGTTTGCTATCCACTATGTGCACAAACCAGTGTGCTTATCTGTCCACCTATCAGTGGACAGTATCGTTACTTTCCTACTTTTAGAGGTTATGAATAATGATACCATGAACATGGATTATAAATATCTGCATCAGGTCTTATTTCACCCATTGGATATTGTCTTGTGAGGATTTCTATTGCTGCAAAACGCCATGACCTGAAAACAAGTTGGAGGGAAAGGGTTTATTTGGACTATGCTTCCACATTGCTGGTCATCACTGAAGGAACTCAGGACAGGAACTCAAACAGGACAGGATCTTTGAGGCAGGAGTTGATGTAGAGGCCCTGGAAGGGTGTTGCTTACTGGTTTGCTTCTCAAGGATAGCTCAATCTGCTTTCTTATAGAACTCAGGATTATCAGCCCAGAGATAGAATCACCCATCATGAGCTGGGTCCTCCCCTATTGATCACCAATGGAGAAAATGCCTTATACCTGAACTTCATGGTGGCATTTCCTCAACTGAGACTTCTTCCTAACTGATGATCCTGGCTTTGATGACACAAAATCACCCAGTACAGATATATACCATGAAGAGAAATTGCTGGATCATGTGGTAATTTTGCTTCTTTTCTTTCTTTTTTAAGGAACTTTTTCACAATAGGGTATGGTTTGGTTTTCCAAGGCAGCCCTGGCTTACCTCAAAATCACTTGTGATTCTCTTTGCCTTGGCCTCTTGAGTGCTGGAATTATAGGCATGATTGACATGCCTGACTGTGCCAAAATATCTATTAATACAAACTGGCACTGATCCCTAAGAAAAATTGTCTAATTACCTATAGATATTCTGCTCAGTAAAAGTTTCACTCAACTGGAAGATTATATGTTTTCAATTTAATTTTTAATAGCCAAAATGATTTTAATTTATTTTCCCATTATTTCATTATTATGATTATTATTATTTGAAGTGGTGGTGATTGAAATTCAGGATCCTGCACACACAAGCCTTACTTCATTATGAAATAGGAAGATAAAATATGTTAAATACTTACTTTGGGGGAGGTCATATAATGAATAGAAATTGAACATAAAAATTACATGCTGAGAGTTTGGGTCTGGTCCTTTTATGCATTGGTCGCCAGGACCTTTCCTAGAAATGATGGGACTGGTTCACATGGTTCACCACACTATGATCAAAACCAAGAACTTCTCAAGCCATCGTAGATGCGAATGCCTAATTAACAATTAAGCGCTACAGTAACAGCATTTACAGCAGATGTGCTTTACCTTGGCTGTGCTCCCCATCCTCATCTTCCTGATTCTTTTCTTGATTACCCTAAGTTTTGCCTTCTAGAGTGTTTCTAGCAACTGTTTGTGTACATAATTAAAACAACACACCAGGATTGTGAAAAACCTGGGTATTTCTTGCATGTTAACCCAAAACAGCAAGGGGTTATGAAAGACTGGGTTTGATTTCATCCTCTCCCTCTCTCTGCCAATTTAGCATGGCTGAATACTGGTATGGTTGAAATTCAAAGACCCAGTGAGAGCAGAAAGCAAACCCTGTAGAAATGAGAATATGTTTGAACTGAATCCTTAACTGGGAGGTTGATTCAAAAACCTTTGGTTCCGTAATAATGTGAGGTTTTTAAACTTCAGTGTTTCATCATGGGCATTGTTACTCCAGGGTTCAAACATATCTCCAAGGGAAGCTTCCCCAGAAAGAATACTAAATTCTGAAGAGAAACCCAAGCTAATATGAGGTTACCAATGAGTGTTCAACAGCACAGCACTTCCCTGGTTGTTATTCTTGTTGCGTTATATACAAAGCTAATAGGTTCTGAGGTCACCAAAAAAGAGTTTTGGTTTTTAATTTCACATTTTTAAAAAGGTTCAGGATAGCTTCTATGACATAGTGTCTTCTACACATGCAAGGAAGTAGCACTCACCCATAAAATGTCACCAACATGGCTGCCTAAACAAGTCCCGATAATGACATTACCAAGTGCCCAGGTGGGTGTGAGCATTCTCACATGGTCCTACTCATAGATGAAGCATTAAAATGAATGGATATTGAGAGAGGAAGAACTGGTCTTTTTCAGGAAAGAAATCCCAAACAATTGATGCATGCCAAGTGGTCATCCCTACACACATGTATGAGTGAGACCAAGTGAACTCAGCAGGTTGTATTTATAATGTATATGTATATATGACAAACATAACTAAAGACTCAGAAGCCATGGATTTGAGAGAAAAGGGGGGTACATGGGAGAAGTTGTAGGAAGAACAAGACAAGGGAAATAATGTAAATGCAATACTTATCTATGAAATCATAATAAATTACTGTCTTACCGCTTACACATATATGTCTGTATATGGGTCTGCACATGTTAATACAGGTGCCTAAGGAAGCCAAAGAATGGTGTTGGAGCCTCTGGGACTAGAGTTCCATGAAGTTGTGAGCTGCCCAACCTGGGTGCTGGAAACTGAACTGGGGTCCTCTACAAGAGCAATAGTTGAGTCATCTGTCCAGACACTGTTTTATTTATTTTTAAACTTCGACAATATTTGTTATTTAACTAGCAGGAGCATGCAAATGACTTACAATATGCATCAAGACAATGATATACAGTTAGACCCAACATGCTAGAGTGTTTCACAGTTGTCTAGGGTCTCACTTTGCTGGGGGAAGGGGTATTTAAGTATAGATAAATAGCTTACATATTAACTTGCAATTTCATGGTAGCTGTTTCCTTCAACGAAAAAGAAAGCCTGTAGTCATTTTCCTTTAACATGATCCTTTTAAAGTATAAAAGCCACAGAAATAAGAGCCTGCATGTAAAATCTGAATGCTGCTCAATGGGTTTAATGTGGGCAGTGGAGAACTTCATAATTTCCATAAAGGAAAAACTGAAGTCAGTTTTTAACATGAACCTTGTGCATAATTTCATCCCTGGCAGCATGGACTGCTAAAATATGGAACATTATAAATAATGGACTCTTAGGCCTCTTTTTAAAAAACCATTGTCAGGTCCACATTTATGCGGCTTCATGGTTACGGTGCTCACAAAGAACAGTGGTAGTCAATACTGAAATCACTGCAGAAGCCCCCCCCCATCTATTCATTATACAATCTCAGTGTGAACCCCACTATAGGAGCAATATTCACGTCTCCCAGTACTCACCGGCAAGACTAACGCCTGGGAGGGCATTCTGCTCTTCCGAAGTATTATACATGTATTCTTGTCTCTCTTAGTTTGAAGCGCTATCTTTATTCTAGGATTTGCCTAGAATACATTTTACTCAGTATCTGCCCCTTATTAACCCCCTTCTCAAAGGCTTCTCCTACTGTAGCACTGCTTAGAAAGAAAAGTAATCAAGGAAAGAAGGAAAAGGGAACTGTGTAAGTTTATTGTCTGCCCTCCAATCAGAGTTTCTTAAGAAGATATGATAGATACCATGGTTGATACAAAGCAAACTAGAGTTTAGTCCTGGCCTCGAACTTGAAGAGCATTGTCTAAGTCTGTTTCCTTGTCATATATGGGTTGTTCAAAAATGTCAAAAATGTCATATATGGGTTGTTCAAAAATTAAGCACAAGGACCGGCAGAATGGCTTAGCAGATAAGGGTGACTTGCCCATCAGGTCAAGTGACCTGAATTCCATTCGAGCACCCACATACTGAAAGGAAATCTGACGAAAACCGTTTTCACCTCCACACACAAATAAATACAATGTAACAACTTTTAAACAAATAAAAACCTACTTTTAAACGTTAAGCAGAAAACATGCTGGTTTCAAAGCATAACAGAACTGCCTTCATAAACCATCGATTCTTAGCACTAGACCCGTCTTCCTTAGAAATGACTGCTCTAAGTTCTTCCTCTTTTCCTCGGATTTCAGATTAAAATGAACTGTGAGTTCAATGCAGAAAAGTATTACTTTGTATCGTGACAGCGGCTCCTAGGACTATGATTTGCAGCCTAGTGCATATTGACTAAGCCTGGTTCAGTGCTGCCAAGTACTAAGGTTGCTTCAGGTGCTCTAGTTTTAAATGCATCAAGCAGGTCCAGGAAAACGAAAGACAAAAACAAAACAAAAAATCAACAAGGAAGACAAAACCAGAACTCTGTATGTCAATCATAGAGATCCAAAACGCAGCATGACATCAAATTGCCAGTGCTTGTCTTGGAGGACACAGAAAAAAATTACTCCAGGCTGGTTTATGGAGAATTGAGACCTGGGAAAAATCTAGTAGCTTCCTTTCTCCTTGGGGATTTCACATCAGCTGAGCCAAAGACAAATGGGATAATTAGGGTGTAGACTGAGTGGGCTCTTAACTCAGCCTCTGATTGCAGTAAAGCTGCAAACTTCAGGCTTGCTCAGGAGTAGGGCCTCCAACTGGTGGGAACTCAGCTTAGACCTTAAGCCTGCCTAGCAGAGGAAACCTAATAGGCGTGATCTCAGAACTGGCTTGGGCTCGCTGGGACAGGCTTTGAGCCTGAGTGGGCGTGACTTAGGGTCAGTGGGCGGGGAAAGAGCTAGTGGAAAGGCAAAATGGGCGGGCCGGAGGGAGGGGACGGCGGTAGGGTGAGGCGGGGGTTGTGTGGGGGTGGGGGTTGAAGAGAAACAGCCAAAAGGGAGGGGAAGCGGACCTAGCTTAAGTTTCAAGGGGAGAAGGCGGCGCACAGCGCGGGAGGAAGGAAGCCCCGGAGCTGGTTAAGTAGCTGTGGACCCGGTAGGAAAGGTGGGGACTTAGGCCTGGAATTCAGGGTTTGTCACCCAAGCAGCCACGTGGAGCCCCACCCTGGGAAAGAAAAGCTGCACGGTGGCCTCGCCACCTTTCTCTGAAGGTCCCCGAGTTGCAAAGACTATGGGGCCTCGTTTCAGGAGCTCGGGCCTTGGAGAACTGGCCTGGGCTCAGAGGGCGCTGATCTCCCCAAATTCAGGTCTCCCAAAGTCTGACTTGAAAGCTCGAGGATCTGAGCGGGTCCCCGTGCTTTACTTGCTCGATTCTGCTAGATTGTCGGGCTGTAGTGACCTGTTGGAGCAGCCGTGCTCTCCCTACATGGGGAGAAATGTAAGGTGGAGACGTCTGTTCCATGTTGGGTTTCTTTAACAAACTTTAACATCAGAATCCTCCTTTTCCTGGAGCATTTACACTCTTGTAGCTGTATTCCAACACAAGTGTGTCTTCTTAGATATCTGAGCAAAGTTTGTACAGCCCTAGTACTGAGTGGTGGCTGTAAATATGCCTTAGAGTGTTACCTGCCAGGGTGGACATCTTCAACTCTCCTCCGAAGTGGAGGTGACTGACAAGCATTTACTTTTTGTCCTCAATGATCCTGCTTTGTTGCCACAGAGAAGGAATCAAAGTAGTCCCGGGGACTAGACACCCACTTGGGCCATTTCTTTTTAGTTTACATGGACACAAGGGATGTCCAACAGTATCCTCGAGGCCTGGTGCCATTTTGAAGGGAACAAGAAAGGAGAGAAGAGGGAGGGAGAAATGGAAAGAAGGAGAAGGAAGAAGGGAGGGGGGGGCAAGAGAGGGAGAGGGAAAGAGAATCACAGTGCACATCGAAAAGAAAAAGATTATTTCTGACTGTCAATCGGTCAGATAATAGTTTTTAAAAAGGTAATTTGAACATCGGATTCAGCAAGTGTGTCTTTATGAGATTATGTTTTTATTTTCAGAGGCTGGATGTTACTTTAGAGTTAGCAAAGTAACTAAAACATATTATATGTAGTTTTGGAATCAAAGAGCAAACAAATTTTATTTCTGTTTCTGGTTTCTGAATCCTAGGAGTGTCCAAGTACTTATTTTTAGAAATTTAGTGAACGTTAGCTGTCGGGGATGGTACCTAAACTCTACACTCTAATTCATCACACAGTCTTGACAGATAACTTCGTGGTACAGAGTTACCCGTACCTGTAGATCAGGTACAGAGTATTCAAGCCACACTGCTGGAAGGCTTAGGAGGAGGGTGTTTTGTTTTGTTTTTCTGACTCCAAAGCCTGTCCTCTTATGTCTTAGACTATCTCCACCTTGAATATTACTGGCCTGTCCTGCCTCCAACATATACATCGTGAACTGGGATACAGCATGAAAATCATTTCTGGCTTGGTACACCTACACCAACTACTCAGGAGGCTAAGGAGGGAGAATTTCAAGTCCTCAGCCAGCTTGGGCTACAGAGTAAGACCCTGTGTCAGGAGACAAAATTAAAAAAGAATCTCGGGTGCAGTATCTGCCTAGCATGCACAAAGCCCTGTGTCCAACCCCCAACAATAAAAAGATAAAATAATCTTATTTTCAAGAGAAAGGATGGCTGCTGGTTTGAAGAACTCGGGCCTATGATGGCGCTCTCTGGTTCCAGCTCTGTAGACACAGAGCTCTGAACAAGTTGCTTATCTTTCCTAGGCACATAGATGTCATTGATCCTTAAGTCTTTATTCAACCTAATACTCTATGGATTTATGAAAATAAGATACTGCTTTTAGTTAATGATAAACTTTTATTTTGGTCACATCTGGTGTAAATTACAAGGTGGCCAGGAAGGGTTACTTTATTCAATCAATAAATATGTACTCTCTGCCTGAATACTCTCGGGGATTATAATGAGAGCAAGACAAATAAAGGCAGCGAAGTCTTGAGTTTATATTCTATTTAGGAGTGAAGGAGCCACCAAACAAATATAGATAATAATATCAGATTAAATTAGTGTGCAGCTTCAACCTGTAAGTAGGGGGCTGGGATGGGTAGCAGCGGAGGCTGTGTGCTTTCGATTTGGTGATGGGATCTCTCACCAATTTAGATTCTGATATAGGAAGTAGCTTAGAGATATCCCTTTTACTGGGACCTATGAGGGCAGGACAGACATGAAAAAATTTGAGGAATTCTAGAAACTTCTGGAAGGTTTCAGCATCTGGCTCAAGATAAATTTGGAGATCTGGGTGGGATCAGTGTTTGTCATGGCACAGGGGAGTGACATAAAGGTGGGTATGGTGAAGTCAGTGGTGGTGGAGGCAGCCTGTCACATAATCACTACGGCTTCTCCTCCGTGTTTACCTTAACCCTACTGTGCCCTCAGCTGACTTAGTTTAGTATCCGTTGTCTTCAGTCTCACCCCCTCCCCTATGTTGCTAACCCCCATATAACTATATTTATAACCTTGTTATTTATTTCCTCTTATAAGAACATCTTGTTTTAAGGGCTGAAGCATCTGTGAGAGAGACAGGATCTCTCTATGTACCCCTGATGTTTGCTACGTTACTATGTAGCCCAAGCTGGCCTCAAGCTCCAGGCTCCTTGTGCTTTCTGAGCTGGGATTGCATCTTTTTTTTTTTTTTCAGGTTGCCTTTACTGCTGACTCCTCCTGCCAGGATGCTGTGCCATATGTAAATTAGGTTCTTAAGGATTTACTGAATGAGTGCGTTTGTTGAGTACTTTAGATCTTGAGTCCTTTGAACTTGCTCTTGAGTGTGGTCCTGAAAGAAAAGGGGGTTGGGAATCAAAGATTAGTTTCAGTTTGATACCTTGAAAACCCGAGCTGTCCAGGCTAATAAGCTGGACCGATACAGAAAAAAAAAAAAAAAATAGAAGACACGTGGTTTACAGTAAGCCCCCGTAATGTGTAGGTTTCATTTCTTTTCTTGTCTCTGACCAAATACTTGACAAGAAGCCATTTAAAGGAGAAGGCTTTTCTTTTTCCTTCTTGGCTCATAGTTTGAGGGTGCAGTTCATCGAGGCAGAGAAGGCATGGCAGTAGAAATATGTGGTAACTGGTTATGTTGTAGTCAGTCAGGAAGTACACTGATGAATGCTGTTGCTCAGCTGGCTTTCCCCTTTCTTCTCCTTTTCTATCACAGTGAGAAAGGCATGGCAGGAGGATCCCAGGTCACATTACAACTAGAGATAGGATGCAGAAATCAAGGATGCTGGTACTCAGCCAGCATCTCAGCCAAAGAAAAGATAGCACTTCAAGGGAGGGTCATTAAAATAATCCCATAAAGGCACACACAACAGCTCATAGAATCAAGACAATCCCTCATAAACGTGCCTGGAGCCTTATCTTCTAAGCAATTCTAGATCTTTGTCAAGGTGACAACATCACATAGCGTTAGATATATGAAGTGGCTTCCCGAATACACTCTTCTTGTCTTTGGCCTCTGGGATTAAAGAATTTGTTGCTGAACCCTCACTTAAATAGCCCTGCCTTTCAGACTTTGGGAGGTCTGAGCCCCATGCTTCCAGGAACTTCTGTATCCAATTCATCAGACACCAGAGAGCTTCATGGAAGGTGCTGCTCAAGGCTTTTCTTATGACAGTTGTTCATTTCAGTGTTGAGAGAATGACGAGTGCACTGGATCCCACAGTGCCCTAGTCACCTTCATGATTGTAAACCATGGTGGAAGGAACAGCATTTAGATTCTTAGTTATATTCTGTAAGCACAGCCAGGGTTGAAATAAAAATATATACAGACTCAATACCCAGAAAGGGTGGAAATCAAGGCTCTCATTTTTATTTGAACACACACACACACACACACACACACACACACACACGCCTGTGCATGCGTGCACATGCACACACACGCACGTGAACGAACGCATACATACATACACACACACACACACACACACACACACATACATACATACATACATACAATGTTTAGCATGTTGCCAAGTTTTCCAATATGGATGAGTTTTTAATTGTGGTTGAATTATGAACAAGTCCTTCCCAAATGGAAGGTGGATGCGTTTCCAAATCTGATTCATCACTGAAGGACATTTGAAATGAATCATGTGTACTCACCACTGACTAATATTATTTTTCCCATGCAGTTTAAACGGCATTTAAAATATAATTTTCTGACTATCTTTATTTGGATGTGAGAGCATCAGATCTGGGCTTTGCTCCCTGAATCCTGTAGGAATTGTGGGACTTAAACAGGAGTGAAGCAAAAACAGTTTGCTTTGGGCAGAGCCTGGCTGTGTTCTGAGGGGTGACAGCTATAAATCCAGCCTCCCTAGGGGTCAAAAATCAACACTCCCCCCTTCTTGTACTCAAAGAAGTGATATGACGGTGATAAATTGCTTGGGCGTGAGCGCCCTGAGCACTGGTATGATGAATTATGTTGTTCAGGGCATGACCAAAGATTCTCTATTGTCAGTCTGTGATATCCAGTATTGACAGTATTCATAAATAGCCTTCTACCAATTTTGATCTCTTCTTTGCATATTAAATTCTCTGCCTACAGGCCATGACTCTTGGTTCTTAGGTAACTCTGTTTTCTTTTTTTTTTTTTTCTGAGTTCATGTAGATAATCAGCCTTTTGTTTCTTCTGCTTCCGCCTCATTAAGATGGTGTGAGGTGTGCTTAGTTATACACAGTAAACACTGTCTTACTTCACAGAAACTGTTAAAATAATAATTATTAGTCTTTTTCACTAAATCTGCAGTAATAACAGCTTATCCTACAGTGGCTTAATTGGGTAATTATTTGGTGTTTGAAAGGCATTTTGAACAGAATATTGGTAAATATTGTTGTTAATTTAATGCTCTTTTGTATAATTAAAAGCCATGCCTCCACAAAATCTTCAGTATTATTGAGAAGCAACTAAAATTCCTATCCTGATGTTGCTTACTCTTAACTCTGTGTAAAAACTATGCATGTATTAATCTTTAAAATATTCTAAGTATTTTCCTGAACTCTCAAATCTATCTCTCCCTCACCCCATCACACTGCTAGCATCTCCTTTTCCTTTGTAGCTCACAGATCTGGAAAGTTAAATGCTGTCAGTCATGTCTCTAAAAGCCTATAGTCCTCACCCCTGTTCTGGCCAGCTCTCCTCATACCACTGATCCTCACATTATGTGATAGCTGTTTAACTTGTGAATTAGCTTCCTGGTTTGTTTTGTCTAAGGCTATGCCTTCCACTCCCACCTGATGCCATCAAAATCTGTCACACTGCGTTATGTTGAGGAATGCCTGCCTTTCCTACAGCATCACCACTCCATTTATAGAACTCTGGACCTCCAGGATTAGCTGAAGGGCTTTTCTGTAGTTTAGATTTGATGCCCACCCCCCTGCTCAACTATTAGACCACATTTGTTTGTTCATTCTACCATAACAAAATATCACAAACTGGGTGGCTTAAAAAACAAATGGATTTTCTCATAGTCAAGAGATTGGAAGTTCAAGATCCAAGTGTCAGCTGGGTTGTCTTCTCCTGAGGCCATTCTTTTTGGTTGGCAGATGGCCGTCTTCTTTCTGTGTCTGTACATTGCGCCCTCCCCCTCTGCGTGTCTGTGTTCTGATATCTTCTTATGAAAACATCCAGTCCTGTTGGGTTAGTGCTACCTCGGCTACCTTGTTTAGCAGAGTTCCTCTGTAAGACCTTTTCGTCAAGCAGTCTTGTTCTGAGGCACTGCAGGTCGGAAATTCAAATGCCAGATGCATGGATCCTGGGGGACAGGATGATTCCAGTGTACTATGGTAATGGTTTCGTGAAATGACCACTTTTAGAGTAATTTTCTTTATCAAATGTGAGCTACTAAGTGATGAATGTAAGTCCCTGGGTAAGTTCTTTATTCAAGAACTTCTCTTGAATGTTATTTGAAAAGAAACGTTATGTCTGTGACTTAACATTGAAATAATTAGACCAAAATGAAGCAACATCATTTAGTTAATTAGGCAGAATTTATTAGACAGCCAATATATATAGTCAACTTTATACATTAGCAACCATTCATATATTTCCTTAGTAATTTGCAAGAATTTTTTTTTTAACCCAAGAATTTTCTCTAGTTCAAATGTGCTGTTGGGTGTATAGTAAATTCTAGGCCAGGTTGGCCCTAAGTAAATAAATAGAAAACAAAAGGAGGGAAAAGGAAAAGGATGATATATGTAGCTCTCAGTGATTTGAGATGTGATGCTTACAAGCCTGAAAGAGATTAAGCTTACATGTATATGTTAGATAATTCCTAAGTAAGAACAGTGGCTTTAGTTCTGTGGTTGTCAGTTGTCATGTTTAACCTGATTGAATCTGGGATCACCTAGTAGGCATACAAGCATGTTTTTCTCTGAGGGAATTTCTGAAGAGGTTTAAGTGGGGAAGACTCACCCTGAATACTGTCTCCTGGGATGGGGTCCTAGATTGAATAAAAAGAGGCAAAGGAGAAAGTGAGCTGAACACCAGCATACATCTCTCTGCTTCCTGATAGTGACTCGCTGCCTCATGCTTTTCCTGGCATGCCTTCTCCCTTCTGATGGGCTGCACCCTCAAACCGTGAGCCAGAGTAGTTTCTTCCTCTTTTTCATTGCTTTTGGTGAGCTCACAAGAATGAAGACTGTAACTAGTATACACTACCAAGCTATTCCACCTACAAAGCACTACTGGAACCCATATGTAAGGAGGCTCTGAGAATGTCTTTCCTAGCTAAATGTATTTGCTATATCCATGACTTCCACAAGTCAGTGCTCTTCTAGCTTTCTAGAGTCTTGGGATGTGCTTTCTGGAATTCAGACTTTGACTTAGCAGCCTGTTCATATACCACCATCCCAAACATTGTTTCTGCCCAGGGCTTTGTCTAAAAACTACCGTCTGCTGTAGCAAGAGCAGTCTTAGAGGTTGACATTAGGCAAGAGTGTGTTCTTCAGAGGGATGATTTTCTGAAGCCCAGTCCCCATCTGTCATTTGCATTGGATTCTGAGTTCTCCCCCCTGGACCTCACTGGCGTCCCATTTGTTTCTCATGCCTGATGTAGGGTTCCATTGATTTCTATGCTGCTTTGAACTTATCTCATTACCACTCAGTCAGGCATGTTTTTAAGAATGGTCCTCTTTCTCCTGTCTACTAAATATCTTGTAGTGACTCAGTTCCTCTGTAATGTCGGATCTTCTCCTTCAATTACTGGCATTACTGAGACTTTGTTGTGCTACTGATGAGGCAAAACAGAAGGGGAAGGCTCTTGTGCTCAGCGTTACAGTGCCACCCAGCTTAGTCACCTTTATCTCTCCTCAGCACGATCTTTCCACTCTTTGTTTATAAGTCTGTTGGGGTAGACAGAGGAAAATAGTTCAGAGTACAGTTCCAGGTGTAAAATGCTTTTCTCAAAGATTCTGTAGATTTCTCTTGCTCTGTTAAATTTCTTTTAACCATTAGACTTGTGCTATATGTAAGAACACCCTCAATTTTCTTACAGTGGGGATCTTTATGAGTCTATGTTACTACTTGTCTTTTCTATAGTATGCTTAACAAATACATGGAATTTTGTAATATGTTATTGAAAACACAATACAATATAATGACATTGTAGGGTGTGTGTGTGTGTGTGTGTGTGTGTGTGTGTAAGAATGTTTCCATTTTGCTACATTTTTGTTTGTAACACCCTATCCAAAATAAGCTTGCATTATTTATTATTTTCAATGCGATAATCTCACAGCATTTTTATATTTTGTTTGACTTTTTTCTCTTTGGTTTTGTTTTTGGTGCTGGGGATCAAGTTCTAGACTATGACTACCACTGTGTTATACCCCCACCCTCAGACACTATGGAGAGTTCTTGGGTGTAGTTTCTGTACAGAGACTGATAGACAAAACTTTGGAGTTTTAGTCCGTAAATATTACAAAGCTTAATAAGTAACTCTATTGTGTCTGACAATAATGTCTTAATCCATATTCGTTAAACCATATATCATATTTATGTCTTTAAACAAACATCATTTAAAATAATGTCCACAATTATAGGATCAATAAACAGGTCTGAGAATTGAAATTGCATAATAGCTTTCTCTGCCTAGATAGAAGTCAAGATTATATTTCTGATGAGTTAGGGGCAATGTTGGTAGTTACTTCTGTAACAGGCTTGAAAATGAACCTTATAAGATGTTGTTGATACGTTGACAGTCTGACAATGCAAGTTTTACCCATTCCAAAGTGGGTTCATTGCCCTATCATCTTCAAGAGAATTTACTATTCCTATATGTTGCCAACCAATCTACTATTTAACTATAGCTTTATCTTAATATATATGAAATTACATAACTAAGATGGAAGCAGATTTTGGTAACATTCAAGAAATTTTATAATTATTATTTAATATGTGTTATATACTATAACTTCTTGGTTGGGGGAATTTACCTAATACATCAAGAATTATTCCCATTGCTTTCAGGATTCTAGAATGAGAGGACAAAATCAAATATTTTTCTAAATGGTAAGATACATTATACATAATAAATATGATTTCTCTTCTTACCTCAAATATATATAATTTTAAACATCCTAAATTCTTGATTTGAATAATTATACTTATGATGTGTGTGTATCTCTGTGTGTGAGCAAGGCATGCAGTGGACATCAGAGAACAGCTTCAATAGTCAGCTCTGTTCTACCATGCAGATCCTGGGAGTCGAACTCATGTCCTCAGGTCTTGGTGGCAAGGACCCTGACTCACTGAGCCATCTCACTAGTCCCCAAAATTATTGATTTTTTTTTTCAAATTTAAAACACTTAGATACTGCCCGGGTTAGAGCTCCTGGTAGCCCCGTTTCATCTAGGTTTTGTGAGGTTGGGTACAGAGCTGCCACTGGTGATCCCGATTTTTTTTAAACCTGCAGTCATATCTAGTAGTAGAGTAAATGATAGAAACTGATAACCAAATGTAATAAAGGCACAATTTATACCAGTACATCATGGAAAAAGAACGAGATAAATTTGCTGGAAAGAATAGGCCAGGAAATGAAGTTTAATTTCATAGGAAGCTTAAACAAGACCCAAAGCAGTCTAGAGTGGTGAGAGCTGTAAAGACTTTACCTATGAAGTTAAAAATAACTTCAAAGGAAGGACAGCTAATTCTGTTTATGTAATCGGTTTATATTGCTCTACAGCTTGTTGGTAAAAGTAGCTTTGAGTACTTAGAGAATATATCTTTATCCTTTCTGTGTTCCAATTAAAAAAGTGTTATTGCTTCTTTTTGGAAACTAGAGCCTTGGAGCAATTTTGAGGTCTTCCGGGTGTCCACAGTCCCAGAAAGGGAAGATTAGACACCACTGTCTGTCAGAATGCTGCACTGTTCCATGACCAAGAAGACAAGCAATAATCTGAGGCACTGACAGTTGGTAACTCCTCTACTGTTAATGTCATCAGAGAATACATATCTCAAATCTGTTCCCTGTGTTTTCAGACCCACAGCGGCTCTGAAACCTAGCACATCCTTTCCAGTCAAGTTAATTTATTCATCCATCCATAAACATTTATAGAATGCCTGCTTTGGGCCAGGCATGGTGCTAAGTGCTGCTATGACGTTGTTCTCACTTCAACATTGAGCAGGGAAGATTCTTCATGAGTTATGAGAATCTGTTTGCAATTCTACTGTGGGATCCCCAGAGTATACTAGGAGATTAGAGGCCCCTCCAATGAACACAATATCCTGCCAGTCCCTGCCATGTGTGCCATTTGTCATTGACACAATGACAGTCATTTTACACTGTGGTTTCAGCTGTGGAAACCAAGGAGACTACTGGGGGATGGGCAGCATTTTTCTCCAGGAGACTTTATTTTTCCTGGTGCTTGATCTGAAGCTACATGAGGAAAGCTGTTTCTTCTTCACCTAACAATCCAGAACAGTGGATTTGCATTCCCTACATGGAAAACACTAGAGAAAGAAAAGATTAACAAGTTTATTTGGCCTATGACACTGGTTACTAATAGCAAGGTTACACCATTTGGAGAGGGAGGGCATCATGGCTGGGTAGCCAGGTGTGTGTGTGTGTGTGTGTGTGTGTGTGTGTGTGTGTGTGCGTGTGTGTGTGTGTGTGTCTGTGTCTATTTCTGTATGTGTGTGTAAAATAAAATAAAAATAAAAAATGAGGGAGAGACTAGCTTACTTACTTAATTATTCTTTTAATGTGTTTGTATGTAGCTGTCTTTGACTATTTTGTGGGTTCTTCTTTCTTCTACCCTTTTCCACCCTTTTTCACCCTTTTCTTCTACCTCTCAACCCCCTAACATGAGATAAGAGAGAAAAAAGGAGAGAGGGGAAAGGGAGTGACTATAGTTAGACTACTTCCTGTTGATTAGGGGCATCAAGTTCCTTGGGCCAAATTTGATCTTAACTGTCAGAATATCTAATTTCTCCTTTTTTCTTCTTTGTGCATTACTACTTAACCACTACTAACAACAACCAACCAACAACCTATACCACCTCTGGAGCCACAGCATTGATACACCCTATGAAAAGTCCCCAAAATGTCAAACATCACAGAAACTATCTACAGGTGGCAGAACCATGCTTCTGCTAGAGCATGAGGCAAATCATAGCCAGGTGCTGCAGACAGTCCGAAGCAGCCCTACATCCCCATAACTGAGATTAAAATGAAAGCATATTCCTATAACTATGATATTATGATAACTACAATATAAAATATAATTATAAAACACATTACTCTGTGTTTTTTAAATAAACCAAAACTCTCACTACATATGTGTGTGGCCCTGAGTGTTTGAATATGCACCATGTGTGTACAGAAGCCTGTGGAGGTCAGAAGTGGGAAACAGGAGTTAGTGTCAACTGTGAGCTTCTTGTGGATGCTGAGAACCAAACCTGGGCCCTCAGGAAGAGTAATGCATCTTCTTCACCATTGAGCCATCTCTCCAGCTCTAGCTCATCTCTTTTAAACAACCCATCCTCTTAGAAAATAACCTACTCCTGGGACATTCATCCTTTAAGCTCAGCCATCATTAGTTCCCTCATAAAATTGTCCTGATCCAGTCACCCCAACAAGGACCGTACTCTTCAAGGTCTCAAGCTTCCTCTCATACTGTTAAATGTGGGGCTATGCCTCAGTATGAGTCTTCAGCCCACTCCTTAGGTACCCTGGGGTATGTATTTTGTTAGGGTTCTTTTCTCTTCCTGAAATTAATAAATACAGTGACCATCCAGACACTCAACACGTACTCTATTTCCTGCCATGATGCTTGTGCTCACTACACTCAGCTCTTTTCCTAGTTATTAGTCATTTCTTTTAGTTGGGGATGTACCTTCATGATGGAGCCGTTGCCTAGCATGCCTACGGAGTTGGGCTCTATCAACACTGCAAACAACAGCAACAAATTCTTTTGTGAATCTTGGTCAGTCACTTCGGAGTACTTCCTTTGTCATGAAAGCATTCATTGCGAACCTGATTAAACTGCAAACTCCCTGTAGACAGGAACCATGTTTACTTTGACTTTATCTGCCTGAAAAGTACTGATTCAGTTTATTACTGTTGAGTCCTGACAAACAAACCCAAATTTTAACATTTTAGGAAATGACAAATAATCAAGGATTGTCTGACAGCCTTACTGTGGAATGCACTGACCTTTGGAGAAGGCAGGTTCCATGATGCCGGGTGACACCCTTTTCTTTTCATGCTCTTATATCACAGCAACTTGGCTCCATCATAATTAATCTTGTGTGGCAGTGCAGTGACGATGGGATGATTTCTCTAGAGGATCTATGGTAATACTATTAAAATGCTCTTACAATGTCAGAGTGATTGCCACGGAGCATGCGGGGACTGTGCTTATGTGATTATGATATTATAGCGATGGGCGATTACCATAGGAAACTACTAATTCAACCCTGCAGGGACTTGCATTATGAAGCCATTATAACATGAGATTATAATGACACAATAACTTGGATGCACATTCGTGATGTGAAAACTAAAAGCTAATTGGAATGCAAGTACCATTTCCATTAAATTGTAATTAAACACTGAGAGCAGTGCTTGTTTAAATTTGAGATGGAGACATACAATTCAGAAAGGAAAACTGCAAGCTTTTGTAAAAAAAAAAAAAAAAAAAAGTATGCATGTTGAGCATAAGCTTAAAAAATGTTTAGGAGCTGTTTTCAACTGTACCTCTTAGTACTAGCTGCATGGAGTGGCTTCTCTCAGAAAGCATCATCAAGAACTGAGACTAAGCATCCAATCCAAGGTACTGGCTCCAGTTGCCATGGTGTCACTACCAGCAACTCACATTCCCAACTCCCTTGTTTCATTTGTCCCATGGACATCATACTTTATTTTGCCAAGTAGGAGAGAGTGAAGCTATCTATTTTTTTCACAGAAAATTACGTAGTGCTTATGTACATATGTATATGAACTCAAAACTAACCCACGTTTGTTTGCTTACTTATAGTAACTTTTTTGTGATCCTGGTGGTTGAACCCAGGATCTCATGCATGCTAAGTAGGTGATCTCTAGCCCCCCAAATAATCCGTGTTTGAAAGAGGTAAGAACAAAGGAGAAAAGGAGTTTTGTTTTTTTTTTTTTTTAATTGCTTTAAAAAACTCCCATCCTGAGGCTGGAAAGATGGCTCAGTGGTTAAGAGTGGTTAAAAGCACTGACTGCACTTCCAGGTTCAATTCCCAGCACCCTCATGGCAGCTCACAACTGTCTGTAACTCCAAGATCTGACACATTCACACTGACATACACACAGGCAAAACAACAATGCACATAAAATAAATATTTTTTTTAAATAAACGAGACTCGAGATTATAGCTCAGTGATAGTGTGAACTTAGCTTGGAAAATTGGTCTCCTGCTTTTCTGGAGCTGAGGCCTGAACCCAGGACCTTGCACTTTCTAGGCAAGTACTCTCCCACTGAGCTAAAGCCTCAACCTCTAAATAATTATTAAGGATTGAAGGAGCTGAAGGGGTTTGCAACCCCATAGGAAGAACAACAATATTAACCAACCAGAACCCCCCCATCCCCAGCTCCCAGGGACTAAAACACCAACCAAGGAGTACACGTGGAGGGACCCATGACTCCAGCTGGTATGTGGCAGAGGGTGGCCTTGTTGGGCATCAGGTGGAGGAGCAGCCCTTGTTCCTGTGAAGGCTCAATGTCCCAGTGTAGGGGAATGCTAGGGTGGGGAGGCAGGAGTGGGTAGGTGGGTAGGAGAACACTCTCATAGAAGCAGGGGGAGAGGGATTCAGGGGGAAAACCAGGAAAGGGGATAACATTTAAAATGGAAATAAAATATCTAATAAAAATCCCACCCCAGCGGTGACTAAAAATTCCTACCCCTAGTGATGACTCCTATCCACCCTGCTGCTGGAGATGGAATCCAGGAATTTTTTGTATGCTAGCCATGCATTTTATACAGACATTCCCTCAGGGTCCTGTTTTCTGTGCCCAATATCCTCACCTTTGTTCCGAAATTTGCATTTGTAACATTTTTATAATTATTTCTTCCTTCCCACCCTTTCGTGTTGTGAAGTCTATTTCTTATCCAAGAGAATTCAGTCATAGGTTCTTGTTTGTTTGTTTTTTTTAAAGGTCAGCTCAAGCTAGACAATTTTGTGTGTCACCTGGGAAGCCATATTTTACTATTAGCAAATGATTTTTTGGCAGAGCTTCTGCCCCGTGACAGGAGAAATTCAAGGCGGATTCTTCAGGGTGCATCAGCAACAACAAAGGTACTTACTTAAATCTGCTAAAGGTACTTACTTAACAGTGCCCCCTGCATCTGTGAGGAGGCACTGACTTCTAATTTGGTCTCAATCCACACTTGTTACGTGGTTTAGGTAAACACAAAACTGGAACACAGGAAAGCAGGAAAATTGAGGAGCTGCAGAGCCTTTCAGATGCTCAGCTGCGTTAGCTTGTACTGATGTTATTAGGACATAAGATGCTTCTTGCTACTCATTCGTAATTATGACTCCGACTGGTTATTGCCTCTTGGTTTAAATATAGTTGAGATGGGCTTTTGTTGTTAAGCATTTAGTCTGCATTCAGCTATGCTGTATGCTTTAGGGTTATTTTTATTATTGCCTCTTGCAACAACCAAATTAAATAGGTGAGTCTAAATTACTAAAGTCCTTGTTTTTATAATTAGGAAAAGGATAACACAGCTATCCAGTGGCTGCTTCCTGGCACCCCAAGAGCAGTACAGTTGGGATTTGGTTGTCCTAGCAGTGTTTCTAGAACAATAAATGATATTTTCTTTAGAGTAGCACTTCCATATTAAAGAAGACCATGGGAACTCATTGTGATGGTCATAGCAGATGCTCCTATGGCTTAATAAAAAGATTATGAGGCCGAGAGGCTGGGAGACTCAGTTCTGGTTCAGATTATTGGATCTTTGAAAGAGCAAGGATCCAGTTTTCATATATGTAAAACAAAGACATGGAATTGAAATACCCTCCTAGTCCCTTTTAGCCTAAAAACTCTTGAGCACATAACATTTAACGTTGATTGAAACTCAGACATCATCATTGTAAACACAGATTTTTTTTAATACATAATAAAAATATCCAATATTTTTGTTACTTTAAAATCATTGATCTAAATTCAAAACCATACTTTGCTTGGATGGCATTTCAGCATCTGACATGTTTTGGCAGTGGATTTGTGATTTGACTTAAAATAACTTTTTTTTTTATCCAAGAAACATAGTAAAATTCTTAAAGTTACAGACATAAATCAAATCCAAAAAAAACAAAAAATTAAAAGTTATAGGCCTTAGGCATTTTGGTGATTTTGATAAAGTGATTTTAAGCTATAACTAAAGGAACTTTCTGTTTAACAATTGTTTAAGAATATAGCTAAGTAATTATGTTCAATAATAAGAATAAATAAATATACGAGTCTACAACATCTTAGGAAGCAGTAATAAAAATGCACAAGATAAAATATTGTGCTTAACAAATATTTTAAGATTGGTGTGTGTGTGTGTGTGTGTGTGTGTGTGTGTGTGTGTGTGTATGCATGTGAACATCTGTCTCTGTGTATATTTGTGAATCTGTGTGTATGTCTTGTGTGCATGTATCTGTGT
>JANHMN010000006.1:52067600-52091045 GCA_030674055.1 Rhabdomys pumilio
TGTATGTATGTGAGTGCCTATGCATTACATTCATGTAGTGCCCAGGGGAACAGAGGAAGGTGCTGGATCCCATGACTGGAATTACAGGTGGTTGTAAGCCACCAAGCTTGGATGCTGGGAACCAAACTTTGGTTTTCTGGAGGAACAAGGAAGCATTCTTAACTACCAAGCCATCTCTATCCCATAGACAAACCTTTTTAAGAGACTTGGTATCCTTCATGTTTATGGGGAATAGCTCACAATTTTCTCTTGGGACATTAAGGGAGCGTTGAGTGAATGTTATCAGTCTGATAAAACAGTTAGGGTCCTTAATTTTCTAAATAAGAAGCTGAGTTGATTTATTCAAGATTATATATGAGAACTGCACATAAGTGTGCTCTTCAGAGCCTGAATTAGGACTGACACCAGCACAGCAGGGGAAGAAGTAAAAGAAAGGACTTGTTCAGTTTTCTAGTCTGCAATACGCCATTTTCTGTTGCTATAGCAAAATACGTGAAGGTGGGTTATTTGCACAGAAAATAAATCTACATAGCTTGTAGTTTTGGAGGTTTAGTAGCATGACCCCAGGGTCTGCTGGGTTTGGGTGTGGGTCCCCACGACTGTTACATTATCATGCATGTATCATGACATCATTGTAACCGGAAAAGATCCCTGGTGAGAGAGAAAACCAGAGAGACTAGGAAGGCACCAGGTTTACTCATTGACATAACCAACATATACCAACTAACCTAGATCCTAAGAGAACTCTCCACAATGAGCCAATCATTTTCACTAGGCTCCATCTCTTAAAGGCCATGCTTTTGACATTGGCATAATGAGGACCAGGTCCCCAGTTCATGAACCTTAGGGGGATGTATTTAAACAATAGCCAAACCATGCCATAGTCTTTCCAATGTCTAGCCCTATAATCTGTACTATATGTGCAACAAAAATCAACCCTACCCCTAATACAACCCCTCGAGACCAGGGAGGACACACTCCTTTCCCTGGAGCTGAAGTTAACATGAGATATAAGAAAGATAAGAGCTTCTCTAGACAGATGAAGTCACACAAGCTACCTGTGCTGTGTAGTCTTGGCTGACAAGTTGACTGGATTGAAGATTGTTTTGGTGGCGGGTAGAGCACACTGTTGGGGTGTCTGCATGGGCCTTTTGGGGGATGATACAGCTTAAGGGCCTTGACATTGTGAGTGGATTGATCCCTTGCTGGATTCCTACTGTAATGGTATTAATGGGTGGTGGTAAAATGTAGGAAATGGAACCTAATGGAAAGAAGTTATAGTCTAGTCTGCCCTGCTCTGTTCATTCCCCCCCCCCCCCCCGCTCCCCCCACTTGAATGCATTGGGAAGAACAATCTCTGCCACATGCTCTGTCATGATGATCTACCTAAATGCATAGGACCAGGAAACCGTGGAGGGAGTTCTCTGAAATCAGGAGTCAAAATAAATCTCCACTATTGTAAATAAAAAACAAAACAAAACAAAACAAAACAAAACAAAACAAGGGATACTTAAGACTTTTCCCATAAGCAATTAATCAAAGCTGATAGGTTGTATACCACACGTTGGGATTCGTGTTCTATGTTTCTTTGCCAAGAGCAAATAGATGACTATTCTCTTCGGCACCCATGTTAAGTCTTTATTAATAAAGTGTTGGTCGACTTTCAAAAGACTAGCCTCACAGGTCATGCCTGTGATACTATTTTTGAAGGTCTCCCAGGGGATACTTCCAGAGCTTGCAGCAGTGTGTTCTGCCTTTAGTGAAAATGGACTGTAGTTTCTCATCCTTGTCTGAACAAGAACTCCATTTCCTCATTGCTGAAATGGGAGCAATAATAAGTGGGCTTCATCTCAAAACACATCCTGTGGTCTAGTCTTCCACTCTTGGGTACTTTTCCATGACTCACCTTCGTCCCTTGCCTGCTTGCCCTGGACATTAGGAGACTTAATTAAAGTATACAGGAGTGTCTTAAGCTCTTCAGGGAAACCCCTGAAATTATTATTGTAAATAACTGTTTTGATACTCAGTAAGCTCTTAAAGGCAATAAAACTAGCTATATAGCAAGCTGCAGTTATAACATAGTTTTATGAAAATACATTCATTCAGGCAATGCCATATTAATGAGTGGGTTTTGAGTTCAGAGTTGAATTACTGGGAACTTTCTTGCCATTCTAAGTGACTTATCTTCTACCACCACTAAGTCACATGTTTCAAAGATCACTTAAGTAGCCAAGTAATGCTGGTTTGAGTCAGATGTTAAGACTTAGCAGTTTAATCTTATATGATAATCATTTCAACACTTTTCTATGTTACCAGAAAAAAAACAAGGTGCCCATCCAAGCTGGTGTGTACACTGAAATGTTGCCCCTGAGGTACACTACAAATCCTTTAGTGTCTTTTCCTAACTTGTCACTCCTGCATTCCTCTCTCCAGCATTCAGTCTATGTCCTACTCTGCCTACTTGGTTGTTATTCTAACACAGGGCTCATCTTTGGGCCATGCCTATAGGCCATCGTTTTTCATAATGAGCCAGGCATGTAGTCCATGAGTGAGGCCATCCAGGCTGCTTGCAAGTCCCAACATTCCTTTTTTGCTCTTGCCAGGTTTCCCCTCCTACTTCCGCAATCAAGCCTTCTTGGTTGGTGATTTTTGCCCAGGCACATCCAACAGGGAATCTGCCTTGCATCTCCTTCCTGATGTCAGAGTACTGCACCATTTTGTGGATGTCTTATTAACATAAACAAGCAATTAACTTCTCATTGGTGCTCGCCATGTGCCAGCACTGTGCCATAGGTTCTGTGGCTTCCTAACAGTAAGATTATCACTTTTATCTTCACTTTCTCTAATATCATCTATCGGACATGGGAGATCCTCAGCTCCATGGAGTCGAAATGTACTCAGGTAAAAATTGTTAGTGTCTGGAAATCCTGACTTTCTCATGTTGCCATCTCAGATGATATGGACTTTGGTGTCAAGGTATCCGCTATAAATTATAGCAAGACTTCTTACTGTCTTAAGACAAGCAATGGCTGGTGATAAGCCTGCAAAGACAACATAATACTAAAGAAAGCATATGCCCAAAATACATGCCATTAGAATGGAATTGAAAGACAGAAAATATAAGACTAAATATCAGCTCTTTGCTTATTGGGTACCTATTAGTTGCTAATCACAGTTATAGCTCAGCACTGGCATCTACAGAGCTGAGAGCAGGAATGGACTTCTAGTAGTTATCAAAGTAAGGCTAGTTTCAAGTCCATCTCTCCCTCACATCGAGCATGCCATGATATTTGTTTCACAGTTATCTAGTTAGGAAGCAGCCAAGCTCCCAGATCGAGAGGACAAAGGCTGGAAGAAGGTTGAAGGGGTCTCTAAGGCTCCCCGCTATGTCTCTTAGATCTTATTCTCTATAACAGTGCTGTTTTTTTTCTTTTTACACTAAACTGGCTCAGCCTGACTACCTAAAACCATGTAGTTGGCACTGATTCTTTATGAAACTTTAAATTAGCTAAACAGAGTAGCAATTCTCAAGCCTTTTCAATCTCCAAATTAAAGGATGTGGGAAGATTTGGTAGGGAGTGTCTTTTAATACATAGCTGTGCAGTTGAATCTATGATTCAAGGAAGACTTTTAAAATTAAACTGGCTTTAAAAGATACTAGTGTGCATGGTCTAGGTTCAAGACACTGAAAAACATCAATCCAGGGGCATTTGGGAGATGGCTCAGTCAGTAGAATGCTTACCATGGAAACATGAGGTCCCAGAATCAAACACTAGGACCCACATACAGCATCCTGGCATGGTAGCACAGACTTATAATTCCCATGCTGGAAAAGTAAAGACAGACAGATCCCCAAGGCTTACTGGTCAGCCAGTCTGGCCTACTCAGTAAATCTCAGGTTCACTGAGAGACCCTGTCTCAAAGGCAAAGGTAAAAAATGACAGAAGAAGATCACTGGCATCAACCTGTAAACATACCTAACCCCCACCTGAATGCACACACCAAACGTAAGCCTGAAAGTCAAGGTCCCATTTTTCTCTTTGTAAAATAATCACTGTGGCCAGACAACACCACTGAGACTTTCCTTGGTTTTTGTGCTTTTCTGTCTTACAGTTGGCTTTCACTAACTTTAGTTGGGAACTAAGATGAAGTCACTTACTGTTATTTTTAAGTGTACAAAAGTCATGTATCCCTATATAGTATTGTGTGGGGCATAGAAGAATGAGCTAGAAAGTTGTGTTCACTGTCTTCCAAGAACTTAGAGTGTGAAGATACAGGCAAATTGAAGAAACAAATATGATTTTAAAATCTGTCACCCAGAAACTGATAGAAAACATTTTACAGTCTTTTAAATAATGTTCCACGTGATTGAAGAGGAGTGATAAAATTCTCCAAAAAAGGAATTTGTTACCTGAGAATTCTCTATTGTCGGAATCATATTAAATACTCATTCTAGGAAAAAGAATAGTCTCTTATTAGCAGTTTTTAACATCTGTGAACTATATATGATGGAGGTTTTGTTTAGTTAGTGCTTTTGTTTTGTCTTAGTTGATTTTGAGACAGAGTCTTGGATATAGGTATAGATCAGGTTGCCAAGGCTGGCCTCAAACCCAAGACAGTCCTCTTGCCTTGCCAACCCAAGTGTTAGGATTATAAGAACAAGCCACCACAATCAGCTTAAAATACACTTTTCTGATCTTAAGTATGTCTATTTATAATTTTCTTGGTTTTTGCTTTACTAAAATTGCCTTTCTTCATTATGTTTTCTTTATGTAAGTCATTTATAGACTACAGCTTGGTTATAACAAAAGCATATAGATAAAAATTTCTCCTGTGAGCCAGGCAATGAAGAGATCTGAAAGCAGATAAGATAGAGACTTATCTGCAGAGGTCAAAGTCCAACAGAGAAATAAGACAGAAGTGCATTGTAAAGGTGCTACCCGAGCACCTAAAATTAGCACATACTCAGATTGCTTGAACAGTGTGAAGAAATAACAAGAGAGTTTCTTATTAGAAATGATACCCAAATGTTGTCCTAAAGGCGAGTGAGCCAGGACAGGGCCAAGGGTAGGAGCCATTGAGTTTGCAAAGGATTCGAAAGAGGAAGACACCCATTCAAAACCTGGAGCCAGATTTTGCAGAGAGAGCAGGAAGTTTAGAGAGCTTAGGGTTGGTGAACAGAGCTTAGGTATGGGACGTAGGGGAGGGGGATTTTGGGAAACTGCCAAACTCTAGAATAGGGTTTAGCTATGGTCCTGGAGCAATGGATCACTGCTTAAGACACATCCCACAAAACCAGAGTCCAATTCTCAGCACCCATATTAAACATCATGTCTCTAACTCCAGAGGATAGAGTGCCCTCTTCTGGCCTCTGAGATCAATTGCACTCATACAACACACACACACACACACGCACACACACACACACACACACACACACACACACACACACACGAGAGAGAGAGAGAGAGAGAGAGAGAGAGAGAGAGAGAGAGAGAAAGTCTATTTTAAAAGACATTTTAAAAGTTAGGAAGACTTGAGCAAAGAACAGTTTGTGTCTGTGATTCAGGTGCTAGATGGGTTGCAAAGGAGGGAAAAGACATCATAAGCTCTAACCTTACCCTCTATGTGATATAACATGATGATGGTGATGATGGTGATGATGATGCCAGCAGCTTCCACTGGGATAGTAATGACGAGATTAGGAGGACAGGATGAGTTAAAAAAACAGTTACCTATGCATTTGTAGATGTAGTATTAGAATGAGTGTAGACAAGAGAACCGATTCAGGACCAACTATCATGTCCCACGTAAGTGATCAAGCGCTGCATTTGTCGCAGGGTGACCATGCAGTAAGGCTTCTATTGCATTCATCAAAGGCTAATAATCTTCTGTGGTTAACCATGAGAAAACCTCCTGTGCACTAGTGTTCATAATTAATACCGACAGTCTTCAATATATGCCCTATTCAGCTTGCCACCCCTTTAGCACATCTCTTAACTTTCCTTGGCTTCCGTTTTCTCCTGTCTCCTCAGAAGCATTAGCAAGAGTTTGAGACTGGAGGACAAATGGACTCGTGGGCACTTGGCATGTGGAAGGAACTCAGTAAACATGGCACAGGAAATGACGAAGTACTGCGTGGTCTCCTAGCCTCTGAGGGAGGGTAGTGCTTTCCTCGTGCATTTTGTCACATCTCCCCATTATCTGTCTAGTGTAGCACTTAATAGCTGCCAAATAAATTTTATCAATCTGTGACAGCTGTGTGTGTGTGTGTGTGTGTGTGTGTGTGTGTGTGTGTGTGTGTGTCTCACCTGTTTGGTTTTGCTTCTTGTTTGTTTGGTTTTGTTTTTTTTTTTTCCTGATCAACCAATCCCCGTCCTTAGGAAGCGGCTTCTCTCTGCAATTCCCTTGCTGCAAGCTCTGTCTTTACTTGAAATTTCTCTTGCTTGATTTCTATTTTTCACATACACTTGCTCTTTCTACCAATTTCCTTTAAAAATGTTTCACCGACAGTGCCATTTGCACTCTTAGCCATGCACGGGAGTGTGTTCAAGTACTCAGACAGGATCGTGACTCTTGGCTGAGTTGATTGTGATATAAGCAAAAAATATTGCGGCGATTAAAATATATCTTCAGAAAAGTGCTGCTGGTCTGTATTACAGAGAGAATTTGATTAAAGTGTGTGAGTAACAAGTTAAAACTATTTTGTATAATCAATAAAAAGAATGTTTTATTATATATACAAGAAAAAAAGACAGAAAATTACTCAGGGCTTTGGCTCTTTCCCAAAATCAGTGGTCAGACTCCAGAATTTCCACCCTGAGTCCCAGATGTTCATGTCAAGGTGACTCCAAGGTCAGTCCACTGAGTATGCAATGAAACCACTGCATACTCAGAATATAATCAGACAGAAGGACAGTCACCAGAAAGGTAGAGATTTGATCTGAAGTATTGCATAAGAGACGACACTGAACAGTAGGGAAGAATGGCTTGAGATAATTAACCTTTGTCTGCTTCTAGGCTTAAAATGGAAGATTCAAACTGATTTTTACAATGTGATTTTAGTATATGTGTTGACCTTTTGTTCATTTTTATTTCTTCTATTGATTATAAATATAAAAGCTAAACATTAAAAAGCTAGGGAAAAATATTGTTGTGAAAAATATGAACTATCTTTGTGTATTCTACCAGCCCACAATAAACACAACATTTCAACATGTCTAGTTTTAAGCTCTCGTGCATGTGTGTGTGTGTGTGTGTTGTGCATACATTTATCATACTTAGTGTAATTTGTTTTTCTTTTTGATATACTACAGTATGAATACCTAAGACATTTAAGATTCTTTGAAGATGTGAGCTGTGGAGATGGCTCCGTGGTTAAAGTGCTGCCTGTACAAGCATGAGGACCAGAGTCTAGGTCCCCAAAACCCATGTAAATGCTGAGTGGGCATGGCAGACCACCCTTACTTTAGAAAATAGAGATGGAGGGAGTTAGCTCGGGAGACTAGCCTCATCAGTGAGTTCTGGGTTTGATTGAGAGACCTTGTTTTTGCAAATAAGGTAGCAAAATAATGAGGAATGACTCCTGACATCAACCTCGAGCCTCCACATGTTCTCTCTCTCTCTCTTTCTCTCTCTCTCTCTCTCTCTCTCTCTCTGTCTCTCTCTCACACACACACACACACACACACACACACAGAGAGAGAGAGAGAGAGAGAGAGAGAGAGAGAGAGAGAGAGAGACAACTATAGAAAAATAGTCTTTGAATTTTTTCATTGGTTATATAATGTGCCATAGTAGATGTCACCCTTCTCTTATAATATATATTTATTCGTTTATTGTGTGTGTGTAGTTGAATATGTGTATAATGTTCATGCAATGCCTGGGGAGGCCAGAAGACAGCTAGAAGTTACAAGCAGTGGTGAATCTCCATATACTTGTGCTGGAACCTGTACCAGGGTCTTCTACAAGTGCTCTTAACCACTGTGCCATCACTATGGCCCCCCAAAACTTGGTGCTGTTCTAGATAATGACATTAGTGAAATCTTTGTATGTTTTTACATGTACTTAAGTGTCTCCTTAAAACTGATGTTGAAGTAACATGTTTCAGACTATGGATAATATTGCTGAAGTGTTTTTCTTTAAAGCCAAGGAAACCTTCACTTCTGCAGGGTTACTACAGAAAAGGAACGGTGCCGTGTCTAGCTTCAAGGTGGTGGTGTTGACTTCCTCAGTAGAATGACAGATATTTTTATAACTGTAATCCAGGGGATTTTTTTCTGAAGGAACCTTACAATGCCACAGCTTTGCCAATGTTTACGGACTGAGTTACCATTTCAAATGGAAAGCTTTACTCTGAAGCCTGAAATCAGATTTCTATTTGTGAAAATCGCTGACGGCCATTTGGTACTGTGGCTGCAGAGGTAAGTTAGGGTCTTTAAATGATAGACTTCTTAAAAACTTTATGTGTTAAGCAGTACATTTTATTATTTGCTATGTGTACATGTATCACGACATGGATGTCTGAGGACAGCTTTTAGAAATATGCTCTCTTCTATGTCAGGAGCCCCAGGTCATGTGGTTTGGCAACAAGTCCCCTTTCTCCCTGAGCCTCCTCACTGCTCCAAATCTTTATTCTTTAGAAATGTTCACACCAAACTGAAATCTCATGGCCTTTTCTCTTATTATATTTTGAAGTCTTATCTGGTGATATCAATCCCAAATCAATGCCCTACTTATCTGTCAATGGGGCCTTTGGACAGATATTAATATAGGGGATATCACATTATGTTGTGACCCTCCTTAGAAGTTGTTTTTAGTATATCATGTCTTTTATAAACCGTAGAAGATATTGGTATACATTCATATTACTCAAAATGGTACAGTCAGTGTAATCCCTTTCAAAGTACCCATGACTTCCTACATGGAGAAAACAAACAAACAAAAAAACCCTGACAGTATAAACTATTGTAATTACAGTGGCATGTGTTTGCCTAACAGCAGACACATAGACTAGTATGGTGGGCCAGAGAGCCTGGAAGGAAACCCACGTGTCCACAGCCCCCTGATCTTCAACAAGGCTGCTAAGAATGTGCTCTGAGCAAAGGACAGCCTCCAATGAATGATGCTGTGAAAACCAGGCACAAATATAGAGAACTCAAAAAGAGAGTCAAACAGTAAGACCGGAAATTGTAGGAAAATACAGAAGGTATTCCTTAGGACATTGAAATAGGAGAGCATTATTTTTTTAAGATACATTCTAAAAGCACAGAACAAAAGCAAAAATTCACAAGTGAGTTGACATCGAGCTAAAAAGCCTTATAGCAAAAGAAACGATCAGCACAATGAAGAGAAAACTCTGAAAGTAAGAGAAAGTATTTTCAAACTCTGTATCTGATGGCAGTTGGTACCCAGAATGTATAAGGAACTAAAGATTTTTAAAATATCTGGTTGAAAGTGATCGCAACAGGTGTTTCTTAAAACATGATGTGCAGATCGCTAACAGATTTATGAAAGTTTTTCTCCGTGCCACTGATCATCAGGGAAATGCAAATGAATTGCAATAAAATACTACCTACCTCTCTCCAATTAGAATACCTATTATCAAAAAGACAAAGCAGTGCCAGGCAAGGATGGGAAGGAAAGGGGACACTTGTTTACAGCTGGAAGTGGAAGATATAGAAATTAGTCAGCCATGATGGAAAACACAAGGACAAATCCAAGACTGGAAATTAGCATTTATCTTATGGGTGGGTACACATTCAATTGTTTATGGCAACACTGTTTGCCATAAACAAGAAATAGAAATGACCCAAGTGATTAATGGGCAAAGAAAAGTCGTAAATACACATATGCATGTGGGCATATAGTAAAACTCAGATACCCAAACCCAGAGAGAGTGCTATCCAAATGCTTAAAGGAGCCAAATCCCATCTTTTGTGGTAGCAGAGATGGAATCATTATATTAAAGCCAAAACAAAGATAAAACCACAAGATATCACACATATGTGGAATATACAGCAGTCGATTTCATGGAAGTTGAGACTAGAAGGGTGGTCATCAGAAACTGGCGAGACTAAAGGGGAGCAGAAGGACAGGAAAAACAGATCACTGGGGGCTGGACTGCAGTGACAAAGGAGACAGAAGGTGCCGTGTGCCTTTACACACATAGGTGATTAAGACCGCAGTAGTGTGCTGTGTGTTTCTCAAAGCTTGACTAAAGGCATCTCAAGAGCTTCACCATACAGAAATGATAAAATGCTTAACCTGATTTAAATAGCATACAACATATATGTGTATCAGAATGTTTTATGGTGCTGTGTTGATCTGTATGTTGTACTTTCTTTGCTGTTTTTAAAAAATCATTTTATGCGTGTGAATGTTTTGCCTGCATGAATGTATGTATACCACATGTGTACCTGATCCTCAAGGAGGTTTGAAGAGGGCACCAGATCCCCTAGAACTAGAGTGAGAGTTGATCATGAGCCATCATATGGGTGTTAAGAACTCACCCCAGGTTCTCTGCAAATGTAAAAACTGCTCTTAACTGCTGAGATACCTTTCCGGCCCCCCATTTCTTAAATGTGTCAATGACAATATTTAACAATTGACAGGACACAAGCAAACTTTACAAAGCTAACCTTTTTCATTAATGAGATGCATAAGCTAAGAATTTAATATCTGAGATATATATATATATATATATATATATATATATATATATATATCAGAAAAATTACCCCAACCCTCTTTCACATCCAACACTCAACTAATCTTTATTATAACTACATCAAATTTATGATTATAATTTATTTGGATGGCATTTTTATTCTTCAAATTTGAAATCTTTTTTGAGCCCTTTATTGATTTGTTTTGTTTTCTGTGACAAGTTTTTGCTGTGTAGCTCAGGCTGGCCTCAATCTTCCCAGAACTAGGATTCTGGATGCATGGCACCATGCATAGCTTGATTAAAGTTCTTTAAAATTGATGTACTCAACATCGCTCTTCACATGTGTTTATCTCTTGCAGAAAAACATACTACCTGTCTCCATCCATTTGATGTTCAAGTATATATCAAATATAGACTTTGTGTCTTACCTGATAGGCTTGGAGTCTCGCATGAGAATTCGTAGTTCTAGAACCCCAGAGTCTAAGACACAGTCATTTCTGATTTTTATTCTCTTTATGATACATAAAAGGCCTATCATCTTGATATGTCTTTACATGACCACATTGCTTCTTCAAAGCTTACCATATCGTAATTCTACCACTAGTGATGAGGACTCAAGTATATCAGGTCTGGAAATCAAATGATTCAAGGTTCAGTCCACAGCACTACCTTAAGACAGAGGCTTCAAACAATAGCCATTTTATAATCTCTTATAACTCCCTGGGCTTAGCATACTCTACTGAGTCTCAGGTAGACTGGCTTGCAGTCAACTGGGATCTTTGTGGAAGAAAAGCATCTATGGTGGTCGTGCGACTGTCTGGTACCTCCACAGGGCTGAGTTCACAGGGGGAGAATGTTTGACTGCCTCCTCCTTCCATGTACTCTCAGGACCTCTGCTTCACATGCAAACATAAACAGACTTCATACACTATAACCCTGTTCCCAAAACACAAAGAGATTGCTTCAGAAAATTTTGGTCTCCGACTGTCATCTAGTCTGTCCATAAGTTCCCCCGTATTGTTTTGGTCACAGTGAGCCTCAGGGCAGCTCAGGTTCAGATTGTCTGGGGACTGCACAGGCGTGGAGATGTCAGGAGGCATGCTCACTGAAGGCCATCTATGGAAACTAACACTGTAGTACACACATTCATTTTTAAAAGGCGTTTCTAGTTGCACTTCCCTGTGGCTAATGAGGACCTCCCGCAGCTCTAATCACTTTGGTGGGCATTTCTAAAAACCTAATGAGCCCTGATGTCAATCGCAGTAGTCAATCTACGTCTAACAATCCCAGTCTCAAGTGCAAGAATTCATTTATAAGCAAATTAGAGCCTTGGTTTGATTCATAAACTTCAACCCCCTATTGTTAGTTTTTAAAAAGAATAAGTTCAGGTCCATTTGGCTGTGGATTCTAAGCAAATATTTGGGAAATAACTCAAAGTTCATACTAATTCCAAACATTTAGATGGTGCTTTATAATTTAAATAGTGCTTTGGGGTATTCTCTTGCTAACCCTTCCCTTTTGATCTTATGCAGTAGTTCAGAAGAATGAGTTTTTAAGTGAGGAAACTAACTCATCAGAAGCCTGTACGTTTTCCTCAAGCACACAGAGAAGAAATGCCAAGCCAGAACCCATTCTTCTGGAGTTTTCTTAAATGTTGAAGGACCTAAAGCTGAAGTCCATTCTCCTATACTGTGTGTGTGTATGTGTCTGTATGTTTGTATGTGTTTGGATGCGTGTGTGTCTGTGTGTGTGTCCATATGTGTGTGCTTGTGTGACTGTGTGTGTAAATACATATATCTTAAAGTCTTCCCCTTAAAAAACAGACTTTGAGACTTCGGCTGCACTGGGAATTCATCTTTCACAGTTGGGAAAGTAAAGTCAGCATACTTATGCCATTCATCCAAAGTGATGCCATTGTCTAGTGGAACAACCAAGAACTATAGACTCTGAAACCTGCTGTTCTACCTTCATTAGTCCCCTTCAAGAATAGATTTCTAAGTAAAATTGTGTGAACATTCTAGGGGGGGGGCACCTCATTTCTGTAATCTTGGCACTTAAGACACCAAGACAGGAAGATCTCCATGAGTTCAAAACCAGTCTAGGCATCATAGTGAGTTCCAAGTCAGCATGGCCTAGTAGGATCCTGTCTTGTAAAACAAAGAAAATAAGAGCAAAAAACAGAGGAAGAAATTCAGATATCTTACATATTTCAGATATTAATTTATGGTTTTCCAGGATTTAAATGTTTAAGTTTTTTAGTAGCTGAGTTTCAATATGAAAACTAAATTCAATGGAGAAATTTCTTTTTTCTTTTCTTTTCTTTTTTTTGATTCTCTCTTTCCTTCTTTGGTGTGTGTGTGTGTGTGTGTGTGTGTGTGTGTGTATGTATGTATGTGTGTGCACGTGCAAATGCCTATGGCCTTCTGCTTGCTAACACAGGCATTCTACTACTAAACAAAAGCCCCCAATCTCAGTATGAAGCATGCTCTGCAACAAGAATGAAGTTGTAACTGGCCTGTCTGATGACTGATGTATGTTTTGATTTCAGGACTATTGTTAGTATTGAAATCAAAACATTTTCCCCAAGTCTTGTTCCAGCATCCAGGGTGGAGTCTTCTTCTAAAGGAAAGGTTGTCAGATCAGTCTGCCAGACAGTGTTTTGACAGACTGTTACACTCTCCAGACTCTAAGATGTCATTGGCATAAGTCATATTTCATTTTGACTTAAGATGCCATTTTCTTCCCCCTCTTTCTCTGCTTTTCTATCCTCCCCCGCCATTCCCCTGGTCATCTTGCTTTCTTCATAAGAGTACCTTTTTAGGTTTTTCACTGAACAGTGAGCTAACAAAATCAACAAGGCAGTTACCACAGTCTAACAACAAAGGACACGGAAGGTTGACCAGATGGCCCATTTTGATAGACTTAGAGTTAGTTAAGACCCAAGCCACATCCTCAGCCAGGTACCCTTATATGGTTTCACCCTTCCATAATATTTCTACATTGTCAACTTTTAAGTCTAAAGGTAATAAAAAGCTGAGCTTGTGAGTGAAGTCATTTCCCTCAAGTTATTGCATTTGTTCTGTGGGCCACTTTGTTTTAGTTATCTCTTTGAATAGCACTGGGTTCCATTTATTTTCTTGTGTTTGATAGCATTTCTTTCTGGCTCTTCGTTTTTCCCCATTTCCTCCCTTACCTGCTGCACGAGGTACGATACCCAGGTCTCAGGCAGACAAAGTACCTCATACCTCTATTTCAGCATCTTGGGAGTCTGAGGCAGGAGGATCACCATGAGTTTAACTTAGCATAGGCCACAGAATGAGACCTGGTCTCATAAAACAAAGACCAATTTTTAAAAAAGTGTTATGTGTTTGGTATTTGTCCTGTTTCTCTAGCAAAGAACATGACAAAAGCAATCTGAGGAATAAGGATTTATTTGGGTTAGAGTGATACCATCCATCAAGGCAGAAGTACACACACTGGTCATACTGCACCCACAGTAGAGAAGCGGAGAAATCTGAGTGCTGGTGTTCAGCTAGTTCATCCTTGAGCTCTATCAACCAGTGAACTACCACTTTAGCTCTTTCTGATTGTTAGTTTGAAACAAAGTCTCACTAATTAAGCTGGCCTTGAACTCACACTACAGTTCAGGCAGGGCTTGAGTGTAAGACCCTCTTGTCTCAGCCTCTTAAGTAGCTGAGATAGCAAGCTTGAGTCACCATGCCCTGCTAGAGCTTTCCTTACTCAAGCATAAGTATACGGAATAGAGAAAAGACAGACATTGTGTGCAAGATGGACTCCCGTGGTCACCATTGTCCAGCAGCCAGATCCATGCTGTTTAAGAGAAGATGTGTCACAATTTTGAACCTGTACATGATGGAAATATTCAAACAAGCTTTAAAAAAATATTGTATAGTTGTTAAAATATTTTTATCACAAATCAAATGTCAGCTTTAAGTGCAGTGTTTATAGAGTACTGCTGAACTGTGATGTAACATATAAAAAATAGAAATGTTGATATATTTGGGCCATTTATTTGCAGGGTATTTTTTTTAGTACCAGTGAGTCCAGTTAGAAAGTCCCATCTGCTCTCCTGCTTTTTTGCCATCTCAACTGGTGTCATTTCAGACCAATCCACCATCTGATTTATTTTTTTCCTACATTATTGCAATACCCTACAGGTCTCTGCAGGGACATGGCCTCTTCTCCCTCATCAGTAAAGGTTTATTCATGGAATAAAGTGAGTGAAATTCAGCAGAGGGTTTCATAAAAGGCAACAGACCCTTCACTGTCTGGGGAAGTCGGGGTGGGGAATGTTAAATCATGTCCGTAAAAAAATGTCAGTTTGCCAATTTGACCATTGTATCTAAGTTGAAATACTAACAGCTTCAGTCAGCTCTAAGGCTAGCACACTTGTGTCAGATCCAGGGCAAAGTATGATTGCCTACAACATGCAGAGGGTGTACTGTAAGAGTTCCCACTTGCACATACAGGGCATTCAGACTTCTAGATATCCTCTCTCCTCTGAAATCCATGTGAAGGGAACTGTGCCCATTACATTTCTCACCAATGTGGCATAACATGACAGAAGCCACCAGGAAGGGGAAGCATTTGTTTCCATACATTATTTCAGAGAGTTCATGGCTCCAAGGTAATGTTGAACTCCACAGCTGAGGGAAAATGTGCTGTTCATCTTATTGTGGTCAGGAAGCAGAGAGAAGGGGTCAGGATAAGCTATGGCCTCTAAGAACATGTAGCCAGTAACCTGCTTCTTCCATGTTGGCCCCGCCCCTACCAACTCCCCCAAATGCCACCATTTATGAATCCTTTTGGGTTTAATCTGTTCACTGGGCCAGAGCCGTTATGATCTAATTATCTCTGGAAAGTTCCTCACAGACACACCCAGGTGTGTGATTTACCAATATCCTAGGTGCTTCGAAGTCCAATTAAGTTGATAAATTAACCATCAGAGTAACTGGAAAGGATGGTCAACTTGAGTAGACAGAATGCTCTTAATCATAGTGGCCAGAGCAAAATAACTCAAAACACAAGTGAAACTGAATAGAAACCAAAGATACATCCAGACTTTTACTCCTCACCAGATATTCAGTCATTATGCAATTTTTAAATAAATCTTATAAAAGATAATATATGCATGTTTGTAAGTAATCAAATCTCATTGTCTCTAGTTTTCAGCTGTGTGGTACAGCAGTGTCGTCCCCTTTTCTAATTCTCTTCTTGTTTTTATTTTTTATTCAATATTCCCTTTTTATTTTAGGTCCAGCAAGACTAGTTGGGCTAGCAGACATAGTGGCTCATACCCATATTTCTGAGACTTGGGAATCTAGGACAGGAGGATCACCATGAGTTCAAGTTAGCATAGGTTGCAGAGTGAGACCTGGTCTCATAAAACAAAAGCAAATTTTTACAAAGGTTAGAAGTGTTATGTGTTTGCTACTTGTCCTGTTGCTCTGACAAAGAATGTGACAGAAGCAATCTGAGGAATAAGGATTTATTTGGGTTAGAGTGATACCATCCATCAAGGCAGAAGTACCTGCATGGGTCACACTGTACTCACAGTAGAGAAGCAGAGAAAACTGAGTATTGGTGTTCAGCTAGTTTTCTTCTATTTATTTCACATGGTATCCTATTTTAGTGGATGTTTCTGCCCACATTTGGGCTTGGTCTTTTCACTTGAGTTTACCTAATCTAGGAGATCCTTCAGACACACGCCCTGAAGCTTGACTCTTCCATGATTCCAGATCTCCGAGTTGGGGACTAACTACTACAGCCTGGTAGTTCTCTCTGGGCTCTTATAATAATTCCAGACTATCCTTTCACACATGATGCAGATTTCACAGTTGATGTGGAACAAAGCCTTTGTCAAACGTGTTGATAGCTCCCTCTATCCTTTTCCAATACAGGTTCAACACTGAACTTTCTGTGGGAAGCTCTGGAAAATGCCAAAGCCTCCTTTTATGTCAGTGGTCATTCCCCTCTGCACAAATGGTCATCACCAGTCTCATCCTTTGTCATTGCTGGTTCTACAGGTGCATCCTTATGCTGAAGGAGCATGAGAACCCTCTGCCCAATGTATGGAAAGTGACTTCCAGAAAGAACACAGGCAGAAAAGACTTCCAGAAAGTGACTTCCAGAAAGAACACAGGGTCCCTAGCCACACTGAAACCACAAGTTCCAGATCTGTGTCTTGCTCCAGTCAAGGATTCATTCTCCCTTAAAGGGGTGCTGGCTGCTTTTTGTTCCTTAATCTTGTCTTATCCTCTGAGTGTATGTTACATTGTATATGATCACAGAAGAGCAAACCAACCTTGTCTGAGAGCATTAGAGGAGTGTCCCAGGAGGGGTGACATTTCTTAAATAATTTTTTTTTTACAGGCTCACAGCTTGTAAGCTTGAAACATACCATGTTGCTCTTTCAAATACACACCAATTAAGTGTGTAGCTTGTTACTTTTCTAGTAGACATGGTAGTGTTTGATCAATTTATCCTAATTTCTGCCCCCATCTGTGACTCTCCAGAACAGATCTGTAATGCTGAAGGGAGGAAACAGAAAACCCACCAAGAGGATTGAATCTATTATTAATGGTGCTGTGATCTCATCTACCAAAGGAGTAACTGCATACTGATTATTTTGAGTAGAAAAGAATAAAGCTTTGAGCAGTAAGTTGCAGTCTATAGCCATACCACCTTCAGTGTACTTCGTCTCTTCTGAACAGTGAGATCAACAGTAAAAAATATACTGCCTGTGCAGGGACTGGCAATTGTATGGTGATTCTCTGATCAGGTCCCCTTTTGTTCCTCCTGGCCTCCATGTGTCCAGCCTAATGTTCAGAGCATGGCTTGCACAAGAACACTGTCAAGCAAAGCTCAATAGCCACACTGTTCACAACTCTGATATTCTCTGTGAAAAATATAAATGAGTCACTTATGACTGTCAGTAAATTATACTAGACATCTAAGACTAACGTTGTTGAAGTAACTGGAGAAAAATTAACCTATAATTTGTAAACCTTTTCCTTTCCCCCTGACATATTACACACACACACACACACACACACACACACACACACACACGCAGAGAGAAAGAGAGAGAGAGAGATACAGAGATACAGAGATACAGATATGTATATATATATATTTATTTATACATATACAGATATGTATAAATATATATATATATTTACATATATATATCCAAAAGGACTTCTTTTTAATTTTTCTTGTTATTAACAATAATTTTCATAGAATATATTCTGATTATGGTTCCCCTCCCCAAACTGTTCCTAGCTCATCCCTCTCCTTCATCCAGAGCCACAGCCTTTCTTCTGTAGAAGGAAGTGATCTAGTCAAAGTGCAAAATGATTCTGCTCTTTGTTAACTATAGACTGTGTACACTTTTGACAGTATTTTTATGTGTAGTATTTTACTGCATTTGTCTTAATTACTAAGTAATGCATATTCTCTAATTATAAGAAACAAGGTGCTCAGCTAATCAGAGAAAGGGGCTAGAAAATGCTTCAGTTGTTAAAGTGTTTGCCTTGGAGACATGAGGACCTAAATCCAGTGTCTACAACCCACATACAATAGCCAGGTATGCTAGTAGACACTAGGAATCCCATAATCAGCGTTAGTCATAGGCAGATTCCTGCAGCTCGATAGCTAGCCTTCTCTGTGTGCTCCAGTCCAGAGGGAGACTCTGTCTCCAAAGAACACAGTGAATGGCTTCAGAGGACTGATACCTGAGATTGATCTCTGATCTCCAGATGCACAGGCTCAAAACTGTGCACCACCCCCACACAGACAGAGAAGGCTTCCAAAGATATGGGGGAAATAATTTTAGAATGTCTGCTGTGGAGCACTTTGAAAGCTTTAAAAGCTATGCTGTTCTTTTAGTCTCATGATCATGTCTGCCTGTCTTCTGGGTGGAGCTTCATTTCTGGCGGTGACAGCTACAGTGTGTTTATTCACCAAGTCCAGTGTCATCTTCTTCATTCAGTCTCCTCTGTTAGGGGCGCACAGTGAACATGGAAGTGCTAGAATTGGAGTTCTTGCTTTCCCTGAGAGAAACCTGGGCAGATACTTGATCCTTGTGTCTGAAAGGAAACTATTCAGGAGATAAAGAGGTTTTTGCTCCTTCTAGAGATAGCAGTTGATTTCTGTTTCAACAGCATTCTAGGCTCATTTCTGTTGCTGTGATAAAATACCCCGACACAAAGCAACTTAGAGGAGCAGAGGTTCCTTTTAACTCCAGTTCCAGGTGACAGTCCATCACTGTAGAGGAGTCACAGAGAAGGAGCTGAGACAGCTTGTCACATCACACCCACAGTTAAGAGCAAAGAGAATAGAGCTTATAAACATTTGCTTGCTTGCTTGTGCTCAACTCAGTTTGTCCACTTTGTTAAAGTTCAGGATCCCCTGCCTAGGGAATGAGTGTTACCACCCATAATAGGCTGAGTCATCCCATGCCCATTAATGGAATTAAGATAATTCCCTATAGATATAGCCACAGACTAACTCAATGAAGATACTCCCTCACTGAGACTCCCTTTCCAAATGATTCTAGATTGTCATGTTGACATTTAGCTTTTCACCATCAAAGATAACATTGTAGTCACTTTTAGTATAACAATGAAGTTTTCCTTTTATGTATTGAAGGGTCACTTTCTGTTTGCACTATGCAGTAAGCCCCCTTGAAAGTGAAAGGGTTTGTTTCTTCTTATTTTTGACATTAATAAACCTAGTTATGTATTTCTTCTTCTCTCAATTATCTTGTGGCCATCCCCTATGAAGCCAGGCATCTTAGAGATCTTATGTTATGCTTCAGGTATATAGCAGGCCGTCAGCAGAAGTTTACCTCACTAGTAAATGGGTAGTGCCATGAGTAGAAGCCTTTGTGTATTTCATCTGGATAAAAAGGGATGAAATGATATTAATGCATAACTGGTTTTGATGGAAGTTACTGGTGAAAAAGAGGGGGGATTAAATTATTTTTGTTCAAGTATTCAAAAAGGCATAGCTAAACCTGAGACAAAATTAAATGATATATAAATGTGTTCTGAATTGAAGAAATATTTCCAGTAAATAAGGTAGTGGTTGATTCATTAGAGGAGACCTGGTGAAAGTGACTGGGGACATCTTATTCATGTGTACCCCTTGGGGCAGAGAACAAATGAGGTCATATCTCTAGTTTCATTGAGTCTCTCAACTGACATCCACAGCCCCTGCTATCTACTGGCAAACTACACATTTGTGTTAAATTTTCTAATTCCATATTTCTTTTTCCTCTTTAGAGCAAATCCCCAAGACACAATCAGGAATGTCTTCCTTAAGTGGGAAAGTACAAACTGTTCTGGGCCTTATAGAACCCAGCCAACTGGGCCGCACCCTGACCCATGAGCATCTGACAATGACCTTTGACAATTTTTACTGCCCACCTCCTCCATGCCACGAAGCCACCTCCAAGGAACCTATCATGATGAAAAATCTATTTTGGATTCAGAAGAATCCCTATTCCCATCGAGAGAACCTTCAGTTGAATCAGGAGGTAGAAGCCATAAGAGAAGAACTGTTGTATTTCAAGGCTAAGGGTGGAGGAGCCTTGGTGGAGAACACGACCACTGGGCTCAGCAGGGATGTGCATACACTGAAGAGGCTGGCAGAGCAGACTGGAGTCCATATCATAGCTGGAGCTGGGTTTTACGTTGATGCAACTCACTCTGCAGAGACCAGAGCCATGTCAGTGGAGCAGGTAAAAAGCTACTTAGAATGTTGTTTGTATATAAATTCAGGACACACTAAATGTGAATGGTTCAGACCAGGCTGGATATGAGAAAAAAATAGCTAGCTCACAAAGACATTTGCCGACTGGAACCCAGATTAGTCAGACTCTGTATCTTTCCGGTATTGAGGAAGGAGCCCTCGACACACTCGTCATTGACAATTCCAATGTGTTAATGCTTAGTCTGTATGAATCCTATCAGAGCTCAGTGGTTCTGCTTCAGTCTCTTTATAAACCTTGTCTTCCCATCATAAGTTGCTTCAGCTTTCCCCTCAGGTTTTATAATAACCAGCAATGAAAATTCACAGTAGGGTGAGACTTGGCAGGCAGAGACTTGGTACGTTTGCAAATACAGCTTCTTCTCTTATTACAAGCCATGAGGGGCGGGAGAAGATCTGTTCTCTTATTTATAATAGTAAGTGAGAATGGGCAGAAGGGAGCAAAGTTTGCGAGGACCCAAAGAAAGAAGTTTCAGGGTTCTGTTGCCCATATGTGTTCTCTTGTTAAACATATGTGTCAGTTTACACGCATTTACATATAGTATGTATTCTTATATATTATTTCCCAAAATTTGTTTCACAGGTACAAAATAACCCTGAGGTAAACCCTTGGTAAAATATCTGTTAGTATTTAAAATGACTTTTTAAGTTATTTTCATCTGCATTATATCCCAATAAGCTTTTAAATATATACATTTGTATTATTTGGAGACTGAGTCAATGAAAAGGATAATATACTTGTCAAGCCATGCTTTGAAGCAAATAATGTAAATATTGTGTAATGAGTTTTCTAGGTTGAATGAAGGATAGAATTAAAGAAGTACTTGGCACAGTTGACAGATTCAGTGACATCTACAGGTGCTGTTCCCAGATTAAAATAAAGACCCCCCCTTTTTTTCATTCTGAGCATACAGACTTTCTACTGTACCTTCAAATTATAGGATTCATAAATCTTATAATAACTTGTTGAATTTGTAATTTAGTCAGAAAAAAATGCTTTGTGTGCCTGTGAGTGCATGTGTGTGTGTGCATGTATGTGTGAGTGTGTATTGTGTTAATATATGTGCACGTGCATGGCAGGGAATATGGACGTGGAAGCTAGAGGACATCATCCTTTGGAAAGCTGTACACCTCCTTTGAGGTGGGGTTTCTCATTGGCCTGGAGCTAGTTGGTGATATGCCATACCAGCATTCCAGTGAGCCCTTGGGACCCAACCATCTCTTGTCTCCCCGGTGCTGGGATTGCTAGTTCACACCACCACACCGAGCTTTCTTCTGTGAGATCTGGGGATGGAAGCAGGATCTTCATGATTGTGAGGCTCCATCTTCCCTACCCCTTACCCCCACCCAGCTCTGCACGCATCCAAAATTTGTATAACATGAACTTATTTGGAAATATTTCACAATCTATAAAATAGGCTCATTCTCACTCTTCCTTAGCTTACAGAAGTCCTTATTAATGAAATTCTCCATGGAGCTGATGGCACCAGTATCAAGTGTGGAGTTATTGGAGAAATTGGCTGCTCCTGGCCTTTGACTGACAGTGAGAAAAAGGTACTTCAGGCTACAGCTCACGCCCAGGCTCAGCTTGGCTGTCCTGTCATCATCCATCCTGGACGGAACCCAGGTGCACCATTCCAGATCATCCGTATACTGCAAGAAGCAGGGGCGGACATCTCCAAAACAGTCATGTCCCACCTTGACAGGTAAGTGGATCACCACACAAACTGACGGAGACCACTGTACAACTGAGGGATTGTCAAGTGAGAAAGTCACTGGTGATGAGAGTAATGAAATACTGATCTGACGGGGATCTGCAGTGACTACCTGGAAGATAATTTTTCCCAATGGTGAGTGTTGGACGTAGGGTCTCACACATACAATTATCTCACACTTTACCATTAAATTATACCCACAGCTCCTGGAAGGCAGTGTCTATGAAGCCTTGTGATGAGCATACATCAAAATCAGTGCTGTAGTCTGTCCCTCTTGTGTGTCACATTCTATCTGAGACATTCTATAAAGGCACTTTCTTGATCCTCCATAACTCTTCAGCACAGGTACTCCTGTCTGCTTCAATTATTTGTCTTGTGATATGATATCATGAACACAATGATCCTGCTTGTTCAGTATTTGCCAACAATGGGGGTGTAAATGCGTCTATAAATATAAATACAGAGAGGACAAATGGTTCCACCATGAAAAGAAACCCAAAATGTAGGTGCTTAGTCTCTGCTGCCTGTTTTTGGTTTCAGAAACTGAAATTATTAATATACTGGTAAATATTGTGTTTCCATTCTGGCACATTGGTGTTTATGGCTGCCATAACAATTACAACACCCCAAGCAAGTCAAAATGATGGAAGTTTATTCTCTCATGGTTCTGAAGGTGGAAGTCTGAAATCAAGACTCAGACTTCAGAGCTGTGGTATTCCTCAGCCTGTGGCTGCATGGCTAGTTTCTGCTTCTGCTTCCCAAGGCCTTGGGTTTATAGCTGTCTTTTCTTTCATCTCTAAGGATATTTGTTGTTGAATCTAGGACCCACTCATGTAATAGAATGAGATTGTATAAAGCTCCTTAATTATATCTGTAAAACCCCTTTTCTCAAGTAAGGGTCACTTTCAGAGCTTCCTAGAGTTAAACCTCAGATGTGGTTTTACAGAGTGCCATTCAGCTGACTGTCATATTAGAGGCTTGACTATGTAAACCGATGCTTGGCTGCTGCTGATATGCAAACATGTCACAATGTTGCTAGTGTTAATCCTAAACCTTTACATTCACTGCATTAGATAGACAAACTTGTTTTTGAAACACTCTTACAGTGTAGCTCAGCTGACTGAAGAACTCCAGACCTTCTCACCCCAGCCTTCTAAGCACTAGACTGCATGCATGCATATCCATTCTTGGCCCTTCTTTTTCTTTTTGCTGGGGTTTGCTGCTCCTGCTCCTGCTCCTGCTCCTGCTCCTGCTCCTGCTCCTGCT
>JANHMN010000006.1:52099392-52132192 GCA_030674055.1 Rhabdomys pumilio
GATAGATAGATAGATAGATAGATAGATAGATAGATAGATAGATAGATAGATAGATGACAGGTAGACAAATAGATATGTATGTATGTATGTATGTATGTATGTATGTATATGGAGATGTCCATGCAATGGTATGTATAGGGAGGTCAGAGGACAACCTGTGGGAGCCACTCATTTCTACAATGTAGGTTGCTGGGATTGAACTAGTATTGTCAGGCTTGGTGGCAAATGCTGTTTCCCATGAAGCCATGTTGGAATCCCAGAAGCTCTTTCATATGCTGTAGTCAAGAAAAGGGAAAAAAAAAACTTTAAAATACTTATCTTAAAATCTTTAAGACTGTTAGCATAGAAAAGAATATAGAGCTATTCATGGATATAAACTATGGGATGAGGAGGACTGGTTGAGGTTAGTATCTCCAGTTCTATGAATTGTCCTTTGTGATTACTGATGGCTGGATGATTTGAGATCTCACCTGACAGACTTCAAATAGAGTCCATTTTTCCAGAGAACCATATTGACATTTGGTATCAACCCTTCTCCAAGTGAAAGAAAATCATGTGTGCAAACAAAAATGCAATAGCTAACTCCAGTCACCAGAAATCATCCAACTGAGTATCAGTTTCACACAGGAAAGTGACCTTCAAGGATCGGTAGGTGGATGAGTCTTTTAGATACCAATGCCAGGGAACCCGTTACTCCACAAAGGAAGAGTCAATGGCATGGAACAGGGCTCTTCTGGTGTTGCAGATTTTCTCAGCATTCATGAGGCTGGTAGACCAGGACTCCCGAACACAGTCTGAGTTGCTTCACAATACCCCTGGGCCCTGGTTACTTATCTTTTCTGAGGTTTGTCTTTTTCCATCTATAAGATGGAGATGTTTTTATTACATACATGTATATCAAATGCCTATGTTATAGTTTGGATAACATGTTCCTTCAAAGGGCTCATGTGTTGAAGTTTGGTCGCCATCTGTTGAAACCGTTGGAAAGTGATAGAGTCTCCAGGAGAGTAACTTCACTCATAGTCTGTTTATGACTGCACAGCTGAATGCACTGACAGAAGGTGGTGACTGACAGGAAGAAATAAGTTACTGGGACATTTCCTAATGAATATATCTTTTCCCTAGACCCTTTATTTTTTATCTCTGCTTCATTCTATGATGACAGTCAAACAGCAACAATGTGTAATGAATCAAACTATAAAGAATTTGGATCCGCCAGATTTAGTGGCACACAACTTTAATCCCAGCACTTGGGAAGCAGAAGCAGGTCAATCACTGTGAGTTCAAGGCTAACCTGGCATACATAGTGAGTTCCAAGACAGCCAGAGCTGCATATTGAAATAGTGTCTCAGGAAGAAAATTGAAGGAGGAGGAAGGGGAGGAAGAAGAAGAAGAGGAGGAAGGGGAGGAGGAGGACCTTAGTTCTGAAGGTAGAGTCCACATTCAGGATATAGTTCCTTGAAGCTCCTCATCTGTGAATACTGAATGCCATGGTGGAAGTAGTTGGCAAAACAAAGATCTTCAACTCGTGGCCATGTTGAGAGAGGAAGAAGAAGGAACTGACATCCCAGTATATTCCTTTCAAAGACATCACCACAATACCCCTGGGCCTAGAAGACACCCAGTGACTGGAAGACCTCCTGCCGGGTTCTACTTCTCTAGGCCTCTACTGGAGGTCAAGCTCTAACACAGGAGCCTTTGGGGAACATGCCCTTGAATCAAACCATAGCAGAGTTAACATTGATGGAGGTAGAGAAAAATGTGGAGGCGGCTGATATGGGTGGTACATCCATCATGAACAGCCATCTTGGCTGTCCTGGTGAAAGTAGATGCCTTAGTACCTCAAATGAGCATAAAGCAATGTAAAACTCATGGAAAGAATGAAAGCAATAGTCATGACTAACATTGTTCTTTCTCCTTCCTTGAGTGTCATTCATTTTGTCTAAGATAACTGGAAAGGTTAATATTACCTATTATACTTACCATAGTGATTATACTCCTACCTGAGAATTAGAGTGATCTATAAGTTCATCTTTTCTTCTCTTTCCAGAGTTTTCCCATTCTTATCTATATACCCCCTTTTGGTCCTCGTGTTTTCCTCACATAATTTAAGGATGGTGTCAGGGAAAAATGAGATGCCAGGCTTAAAACTTACAAATGCTATGTGTGTACTGAGTCCATATAGTTCCTGGGTTTTCCACTGAGTAAATAAATAATGGTAATTTGACAAGATGCATAGTGGGATGGCTGAGAGAATGGCTTCTAACTTTGAGTTGAGTTTAGTACATTAGTACATTAGTACATTAGTACTAATTAGTACCTTAACTTCACCTCTTCAGTTCATCAGTGAATTCAAAGACTGTTAGGATTGTGGAAAACATTAAATGAGATTATAAAACAGCACAGTCACTGGGGAATACACATCTGGGTATTCATGTACATGTGTACTCATGCCTGTAGAGGCCAGAAGTCAATCTTAGGTGTTATTCCTTAGGAATTGTTCACCTTGCTGTTTGAAACAGGTCTCTCACTGGAACTTGGGGCTTGCCAGTTAGACTAGGCTGGCTGGGTGGCAAGCTCCAGACTTCTGTCTACTTCCACCTCCTCAGCATTGGATTACCAGCATCTGCCAGGATGCAAGGCTTTTGATATGGTGCTGGAGATCAGACCCAGGTCCTCATGCTTGCTTATCAAACATGTCACCAACTTGAGCTACCTCCCCAGCCCATAGTTTTTTACTTTCAAGTGGAACTAAGACTAAATATTTTCCTGTGGTTCAAACCTATTGTATTTTTTAACCACTTTAGTCCCCAAGCCTAGGGAATAAGGGCGCTGACTCTTCATTAACTTCTTCAAGCTGACTACGGCATTGAGATATTACAAGAGGGGTGGGGGGAAGAGTAAATTGCTAAGCCTCTTGACGCTGTGTCTTCTCTGAATCCAGATAGAATTCCAGGACATCAGAGGTTTGAGCAGGTCTGCTCAGCTTGCTTGATGAGTAGATACACCAAGGCTGTATATTGTGCAATATACAATTCCGAAAACAAATTTTAGTATCAAGATAAATTTTTTTTAAAGAGGGCTGACATTTTATTAAAGATATTGGTTCTAACAATTTTTCTTTTTTTTTCCCCCTTTTTTTTATTGGATATAATATTTACACTTTGTATTTTATCCCCTTACCCCATTCCCCCCACCACCCAGGAACCCCTTATCCCATCCCCCCTCTTCCTGCTTCTATGAGGGAGTGCCCTCACCTATCCCCCACTCCCACTTCCCCACCCTCAGATTCCCCCACACACACTCAGTGTTCAGCCTTCATGGGACCAAAGATCTCCTCTCCCACCTATGCCCAACAAGGCCATCCTCCCCTACATATATAGCTGGAGTCATGGTTCCCTCCCTATGTGCTTTTAGGCTGGTGGTTTAGACCCTGGGGAGCTTTGGTTGGTTGGTATTGTTGCTCTCCTCATGGGGCCACCAACTCTTTCAGCTCCTTCAGTCTTCTCTCTAACTTCTCCATTGGGAACCCTTGATCAGATCAATGGTTAACTGTGAGTATCTGCCTCTGGTACGTCAGACTCTGGGGAACCTCTAAGGAGACAGCCATATCCGGCTGCTGTCAGCATGCACTTCCTGTCATCCATATCAGCGTCTATTTTTGGTGACTGCGCATGGGATGAATACTCAGGTGGAGTGGCTTTGTTCGAACAGGAAGGATTAGCTAGGATTTATTTCATAGCCATAACCTATTGGTAGAAATCTATATAATTATTATCAAGATGAAGTTATAATTTCTTTTTTTTTTTTTTTTTTTTTTTTTTTTTTTTTTTTTTTTTTTTTTTTGGTTTTTCGAGACAGGGTTTCTCTGTGTAGTCCTGGCTGTCCTGGAACTCACTCTGTAGACCAGGCTGGCCTCGAACTCAGAAATCCACCTGCCTCTGCCTCCCAAGTGCTGGGATTAAAGACGTGTGCCACCCCCCGCCCCCAGCGAAGTTATAATTTCTTAAGTAATACAAAATTTACTTTGATTTCAAATTTAAAGTTTTCATTGGTACGAGTTTCTTATTAATGTAAAAGTGAGATGAATACTGTTACTCTCATAGGCATTGTGCCTGTATAACACATTTAGGAAGACAAGGCTTAGACCCAGTCTTTCTTTAACTTTTTTAACTGATTTGAGGTGGTTAGCCTGTGAGTTAAGGGACTATAGCAAATTCATGGCTCTGAGTTTATTGTTAGGGTATTTTCTATATTTTATTTAGAAATATCTTAGAGGAGTTAACAGACAACAGTCCAGATTACCTTACATGGATAGTTGGTTTTCAAAATGTTAGAAACCCACAGAATTGACATTACAAACATTTCTGTATTAATGTTCATTTTGATTAGAGACTTGTCTGCTCCTGACAGCTTCCTGTCTTGGATTCTAAGAAGAAATTGAGCATCTTTGGAGTTACTCCAGTTGTGGTGAGACAGCCACTAGGCAAGAATTGCCTCTTTCCAACTACAGACTAATTACTGTCCAGAAAAGGACACACTTGCAGAATAGTTGACTGATTATATCTGCCTAGACAGAGTAATCAGCCCTTAATGATTCTGCATCACTAAGTCTGTCAGATGATCCTGGGCCAGAAGGCTGATTATCAGATGCTCCAACGTTTTGAAGTATAGGGACTGTCCAGGTGTTCAGCGGTATCTATTAATTGGCTAAGTTTTAGAAGCTATGCTTTGTGCTTCCCATAATTTCAGTTAACTCAGTCATTCTGGATTTCTGACGGGGTTGAAAACTTATAGTCTCATAGCCAATCCTGACTATTTACTTTGAGAGAAAAGGTCTGAGTGGATGGTTTTCAGCTGACATTCATTCTAAAGCCAAGAAAAAAGCCAGGTTCAGAACTAAGTGTTTTAGTTAGGAGAGATGACAGAGGCTCTGGTTAGTCAACAAAATGATGGACTGGGTATTAGGACTATCTTGTACCTCACTGGTACAAATTGGCATAATTATGCTCTAATTGTATTTTGAGAGAAAAATTTTATTTTAACAGGAAGGGTGGTATGTAGGAGGAGCTAAGGTGGGAGGAGTACAGAGAGGAAGAGAAGGAGTAAGGAGAGGAGGAGAAGAAGGAGAGGAGAAGCTAGGTGATGAGAGAGAGAAAGGGAGAGAAAGGGGAGGGGGACATGGAGGCAGATGTTCACGCATCTCCACCAAAGATAGTTGATATATTGAGGTTGGGTATTGGGTTACACTTCTGATTGAGCATTACCAAACTTATAAAGCCTTTGATTAACATTGTTTTTTAAAATTGTATAAAAGCAAAAAGGAAAAGGGGGCATGGTATAAGAGTTTTCTAGGTAGGGAGGGGAAATGGGGAAAGGGGATGGCATCTGAAATGTAAATAAAATATCCAATAAAAAGAAAAAAAACCTATTGTATTTTTTATTGTTGACGTTTAAGTATGTGTCTTAACACATCACTTAAAATGTAGAGAACTTCATTTCAGGGCATTGGGCTAAAAGGAAAAGAAGGGAAATATTAGCAATGGAAACAAGAGTCTAATCTGACCTGCTATGCATGTCTCTATTCTCCTCTGGCTTCCCCATTCAGTAGCTTGCCTGTGTTGTATAATTAACAATTCACATTTGACTCAAAAGATAAAATACTAAACTTAATTCTTTCTCTCTCCTGTTATTTTAGTTGTGTATATTTTGTTTTTAAGCGTGGCTCTTTGGGGAACAGAATATGTTTACTACAAAAAACATATATTCCTTTAACTTAGTAATTTTGGAAGCATGAGTTTATCTCCATGGTAAGAAGATGGGAAAAGAGAGGTATTAATAAACCTTAGCACAGTGGTGATTCACATTTTAAAGTATAAAGAAAAGTCTCCCTAGCCATGTTCCCTCCTAAATCAATACTGTGAATTCTAAGTGTTAAACTGGTAAAAAGAAAGAAAAGGAACCAGCCTATGACATGATAGCAGTTAGGTCTACTCCCTGGAAACACCTAGAGAAGCAGGCACCTCTTACACATGTGGCTCATAGAACCTTCTCACTGTTTGGAACAAAGGTTCTGTAAATACTTCTGATTGCTTAGCCGTAGATTCATAGACGTGTAATCATGCACTAATTCTTGCATCCTGAAGTTGCCAGAGTGTATAAGAACCTACAAGATAAGGATAATCGGGCATTTTCATTTCTTCTCTGGACCAAGTTTGAAACTCAAGCAATCACTTCCTTTCTCAGGGATTTTTCTCTAGGCTCTCATGCCATGTCAAATGGAGTTTCTCTCCCTGAGTTATTTCCCACACTGCGTTCTGTCAGGATGTATTTATTCTTTCCTATTTTTCCACATGTAATTGAATGTCTACAAAGTTATTTGGAGATACTATAATGTATCCCTTCTTAGCTATTATATCTAAATTTCTTGAGGTATCTTTTACTGTGTCCTCTGATGCTTTGCCTGTATTCTTTGCTTCTATTTCCTCCTTGCCCTTCATTTACATGACTGTATCCTAGAATAGAAAGATGTTTTATATACCGATTCATTTGATAAGATATTGATAAGCAATAAATTTTATTTCAAAAGTAATCATAAAAGAACACACACATATATGTGTATGGTATATGTACGTGGTCATATGAGTGTGTGCACATGTATGTGCAAGTACATGTATGGACATGAGCATGTGACAACCAAAGGTTGATATTGAGGGTTTTCTTCAACTGATTTCCCATCTTATTTTGTGAGACATAGATATTCATTGGAACTGGACTTTGTTAATTCAGGCAGGCAGACTGGACACTGAGATCCAGGAATCTATCCTTGCTCCTTCCCTCCCTGCCCCCAGGTCTGGGGTTACAGATCTACTCAGACTTCTATGTTGCTGGGCATCTGGGTCCGAATTCTTCTGTTTCAAATACCTCACAGACTGATTCCTCTCCCCAACCCCCTAAACATATTAATCTTAGGAATATTGCCCCTTTGAAATATGTTGGAATGATACTCACATAGGCTTTGAAATTAATTTCAGAACCATTTTTCAAGAAAATCACCCTGCTGCCACCTTGCATCAAGAGCTTCCTGATTCAGCCAGATTGGCATTACCGGTCTAACTGGTCTGGTGAGACCTGGTACCATATACCTTTGATATCTTCCATGGCTCTTAGCAGGGCTACAGGATGAAAACTACAAGCTAGTGATTAGAAGATGGAACAGAACCTTAAAAAAGACATTCTGTAGGGGCATTATAAAATACTACATGGATAATAGCTGAAAAATTAGTGTTAGCATAGAATTCCTAAGGACTTTAGGACAGTAACTTTCTTTTGGCTTAATAGGTTTCCATATTTCTGGTAATGAATTGACCTTGTTCAATTGAACTTGAACATAATAAAGGTCACCTCATAGGGGTTTTTCTTAATGACATTTGTTTATTTATTTATTTAGTGTCTGAGCATGCTCATTTCATGGAGGACAATCAGAGTTCAGAGGGCACTTTGTGCAAATCAATTCTTTATAATAAACTATAAATAATAGTTTACTATATATTATGTGTATCTACAGCATACACATAGAGAATCTGCTTTTAATAACAGCAATATGTCTTTTCCTGTCTCTAGGTCTATATTTGATAAGAAGGAGCTGCTGGAGTTCGCTCACCTTGGCTCCTACTTGGAATACGATCTCTTTGGCACAGAGCTCCTCAATTACCAGTTAAGCCCAGATATTGATATGCCTGACGATAACAAAAGAATTAGAAGGTAAGTATCCTGAGTCTTTCATCACATTCTTTTTTGCCAGCCCTGTTGGTGTGTCATAGCTGGGTGAGTATTAGCAAAGATTTAGAAAAGAGTAAGCAGTCTGAAGCAGCATTGGCAGAGAAAAATATATCTGAGCTGTTCCAGGGAGAAAAATCTCTATATATTATTTCAAGAACAAAATGAGTCATAGTAAGTAGGCTCAAGCTAAGAAGAGCCTTAAAAGTTCAGTGCAGATGGACAGCTGACAAGAAACAGATAATACCCCATGTTTGCCATGAGAAGAACAGAATGAGAGCCATTTCCCCTTTTACCTGTAGTGAAATCCACTCTCCCTTCCTCAGGTTGATCACACAAAAGCCAATATTTTCTAAAACTAATATTCAAAATGCTTTATTAAATATATCCATTAAAATGGTAATTAAAAGAAAAATGAAGAAATGACACATGTGCACACCATACAACACAACCTCCCAACATTGTCTAATGAGTAATGAAAAAAACCATGGCCACATTCATTCTTTGATGGAGTCAAACAACCTACCTTGTTTGGTCTTGGTAACAGGATGACATGAAGATCAAAGTTTAAGTAAACCAAGATGGGAAATCTGAGAGGAGAAATACATCTGAGATTAGCGAAGACGACTTTAGTTTAGGAGTATCTAAGTATTATTATTCCTAAAATAATAACTAACACTGGAGTGTGAAGTTCAGAGCATTAGCTGGGCTGACACATACAGTTGACAGAATCCGTTTCTATGAGACTGTTTAAATCTTGCGAGTAGATAAGAACATTAAGAGAAGAAGGAGAACAGAAACCCAGGGACACAATATTGAATAGACAGTCAATATCAGTGTCTTATGGACAGGTAGAAATGTTTTCAAGCTGATACTGTCAGGGGAAATGTAATTGATCTTAGTGAGAAAACAGGCTTAAAGCCAAAGACTTGAACAGCTATAACACGCAACAGATATCAGAAAGGATCAAGGCTGAAGGGTAATGACTAGATTTCAGATTAAGAGACTTATAATCAGGAAGTGTGGTCTCAGTCGAAAGCTTGAGGAAAGAGGAGGAGCTAAGGAAGGGGATGGGGCATGTGACAGCTCCAAAGTAGAGCCCTGGAAGAAAGAGAGGTGAGGCTGATGCAGGGAGACAACAGATGATCCAGGGGAGACTCTTCTAAAGTTGAACAGTTTCTGAAGCTAAGATGGGAATTGGGAGGGACAGAGACAGAGAGAATGGATCCGAGAAAGAAAGCTAATTCTCAGAGACTGATACAGGCTTTTTTTAAAAAAATAGACTATACAGTTTTTATATGAATGTTTGGTACTGAATATGGAAAGATTAAATGAATATTTACTCAAAAATGTTGGAAAGATAAGCAGTGTTGACCCAGACCCCTAAGGAGACAAATCGGTGGAACCTGGGGAATGCTTAGAAAGGTAGTTGAGACAGTACTTCCCGTTTGTGCTGGGAGAACAGAAGGCAAACAATATTGTTGGCACAGATAAATACCTTAGCAAGAAGGTCAAGAACCGAGGCCACATACTACAGGAGTAGCCGCTGGGTTAGATGTGTGTTCCCAAGACCTATGTGAGGCTGGAAATCATCACTGCGTGACTGTATGATTTACTGACCACTTAACCAAAAGACATCTTTAGTATTGATAATAGTGTCAGTGAAGCATTGTGGGTAGAGGCGCCAAATGAGAACTCATAAAGAAATCTCAGATTGGAACTTGAATCTGAAAGGTGAAGTTGATAGCCAGGGAACAGAAGGTATGAAGTGAAGGTCGGAAGGTCAAAGCCGGAGGTGAGGTATGCAAAGAAATATGTACATATTTAGGAATAACGTAAGTTATGCTAGAAACTTTAAGAAGTGAATGAGTATGTGTGTTAGAGCAGGCTAGGTGGGAACAGAGCAAAGAGCTTGTAAGACCAGCATGGGAAAGAGCTTGTAAGACCAGCATGGGGAATGGAAGGTTAAGACTTCGGGAACAGAGATCCTATGGTAACAAGGACAGACGAGTGGGATCTGAGAAGGAAACTATTGGGATGCACTAGACTTGAGAACTGGGACTTTGGTCTATCCCAAACCCATGTATATGTCAAAGAACCCGAAGACTGCTCCCTCGGGAAGGTGACCTTTAATAACCTTGTGCCTTCTTAGACGACTACATATTGACATTTACCTACAGTGATCCCAGTAACAGTAAAATGTGATTCCATTTCGGTGCCATTAGGTCAAGTGGGCTGGCTGCTACATACTACATTAGTTGTTTAAAGTGAAGATTATTCCACATAAGCAAACTGCATTCGTCAGTCTGGCCAAGGACGCTGTCTTACTTGTTTTTGATACTTGAACAACTTCTTTGGCAAACAAATTCTTTTGCCTCTTTTTCCTTCCTTTGGGTATGTCTGTGTATTATGCATGCATGAGAGGCACATACGTGCATGCACATATGGAGGCCAAAGGTTAATAATGAGTGTCTTTCCTCCTAGCTCTCCACCTTCTGTACTAAACAGGTCTGTTGCTGATCCCAAGGCTTGCTGGTTCAGCTTGTCTAACTAGCCAGCTTGCTCCTGGGATTCCCCAGCTCCACTTTCCAAGGTTAGCATTGTAAGTAGGCCACCATACCAGCCTACGTTTCCTATGTGGCTGTTGAAGACCTGAACCTTTGCTCTTTGTGCGTATGTAGCAAGTGCAAGATTTTAATTTCCATGGTCAGGAACACCATTAGGATGGACAAACAGGTTTCTCTAAGGGCTTACCAATTTGTGCCATACCCAGAGGTAAACTTTTATCTACAGACTTGGATTTTAAAATATTGTGCTTCAGTAAGTCATCATGGTTCATTGTCTCAAAACAAAACAAAACAAAACAAAAAACATAACAAAATGCGGTGCTAGAGCAATGGCTATGCAGGGTTCTGTTGTAGAGGCCTGGGGTTTGTTTCCCAGCAGCACACACACACACACACACACACACACACATACACACACACACCACAATTGTTTTTCAAATAGATCCTCCTTAAATCTTTCATGATGAATGTCCTCAATATATCTTTTAATTCAGTTTGGAGATGAGAGTTTCCACGCTGCATCTCCTTTTAATTCCTAAAGCTTAGTGGGGATGGGTCTTCTGCATCACTATGCCTTCTTCTGTGAGGCTCCCAGGCCTTCTGGAACAAAAAAGAGAGTTCGGTAAAGGGGGATATGGTAATGGAAAAATGGCCAATGGCTTCTCAATTAATTCCTTTTAACTAGTTTGGGCTATTAATTCAAGAACAAAAATTTAATTTTGGTTATCTCTCATTGCACCAAATGTAAGCATTCTCTATGTATTACATATTGAGTAATGTATATGTGTATAAATATAAAAATATATGTATAGGCTGTAAGTATGCTTGTGCATTTCTTGCTTAGTTGTGCTTAAATCAATACAATATATTTGTTTACTGTTCCAAGCTAGTGATAACAACTGAATGACCTTCGGGGCTGTGTGTGCCCAAGCCCCACTGACCCCATGAGTTGAGCACTTGCTTCGCACCGTTCATCCATAGTCTTTTCTCAGCTATGGGAATCTGCAGTCTCCCAAACGCAGGAACGTAGACACATGCTTCTGCCTACCTCTGGTTCTCAGCACCAGAAATTCTGTGTCTAACACCTGTTTTCAATCTTACGCTCCATTTCTCAAATCTTATTATATCTCTGCCTTTTCACACTTTGGAGTCTCTCTCTAATATTTGTTTGCAAAACACAAACTCATTTCTATTGCTATAATTGCTGTGATTTTTTGTCTTCTCATCTGTAGTGGTTCCTCCTTCCTGGCAGCTTCTTTGTAACCCCCGTTCTTCCACATGATGCCATGCCTTGAGATATGAACCCTTGGCATAGGCATGTCCAGGCACATTCCAATCATGGTTAGCATATGATTGTGTTTCTGGAAAGTTTCATTTCTCCTTTCCTGGGGTAGTGTTATAATTTTTTAGGATTCTCATTTTTAATTACAACAACTTTATCCATTATATTCTCTCCCACAACTTCCCAACTTAAGAATATTACGTTTCAAAGTGGAACAAATGTATATTATAGGAATTTGTCTGAACATATATCATCATCGTAATGATACATCAAAATCCTCAGAGAAGCAAGCCCTCTACCACTGAGCTACACCCTGGGCTTAAAGAGGAATGAGCCCCAGCTTTTCTTTTGTTGTTTTTTGGGGGAAAAGAAGTCTGAAATAGTCCAGGTGGTCCGAGAGTGACCTGAGGCCAAGGGTGAGCCTGCAGTCCCCCTTTGCTCCAGCTCCTCCAGTGTCAGCCTCTGGAGTGGGATTACATCACAGCCTTGCATGCCTCTACCACTTTTTCTCAGGCAGTGCTGGAGCTAGAGCCCAGTGCCTGTGGTAACTCGGCCTGAGCTCTACCTTGTTTGCTGAGCTACATTTGCACTCCAGTTCTCAGACAATAAGAGAAGATGTAAAGCCTTGAGAATGATCAGGAAACTCAGTCAGGCAGCAAGAGCATCCCAAAAGCTGTCCTTCCTGTAACATTCCGTTGCATTCATGTTATCCCAAGGTTCAGTATTACACATGTATTCTGTGAGGCTTTTCCCTTTGTATAGTAAATGATCATATAACTTCCTTAGCTAATACCTGAAATACAGTTTGTTGGAAAGTAACTACAGACCAGGACTCCAGGACCAGTTTTAACAAGCCAAATAACCTTAGTGGCATAAATGATGTTGTATATGCCATGCAGCTGTAAAACAGGCATGGCACACATGTGTGCCTGTGAACTCTGGTTTCTTTACTGAGCACCCAGATTAAGTCTTCTTTCTGGCACTTACATTTTTTTGACCTTCAAATCAGTCTAGTATTCAATTGTAACTTATTTTAAAGATTCTCAGAGGGCAGATTTTCCTGCCTTGGATTTTTGTGGGTAGTGTCCCATGAGTATCACAGTAGTTATTAAATAGGACTTGTGCCTAAGAATACCAAGAAATGCTCTATCTGCCTATGTAAACAAAAGAAGATCTTTCAAATAGTCAACTCCCAGAAGAAGAGCATGGTCCATCCACCTACATCCACCTACATCCTACTCCTGCTACTCACAAGATTTTGTATGCACGCATCCCAAAGAAAAACCATCGCTTGCAAGTTGCACCTCTGACATCAAAGGCCCACTGTGGTCAGGGGCAGACATTGCTCAGAGTGCAGACACATACAGATGGTGGCTGTCATGAGGTGACTCATATTGCAGATTACAGCTCTTAACTAGGCAAAGAGGATTACATATTTTTTTTTTACAGCCAGGAAGCTGTCTTTTAGCCAACTGACTATGGATTTAAAGGAACAGCTTGCTATTTTAGCAGCCTTTTGACAAGGAAGACAGACTAAAAACTTTGGTCAGTTTCATCTAATGTTAAGAGACTACTACTAAGTCAAAATTCCTGTAGACTTCAGAGAAGCAGATGGCTTGAATACAGAATACCTCGCCAACCAATTTTCATTGACTGTATAATGACATAGCACATACCCTGCACTTGAAAATCAGCTGACTTAACTCTTATGAAGATTTCTTTTGTTTCTGTATTTTAATCACAAATGCCCAGTTACTTGAGGGGGTGGTCAAAATTGAGCCTAAGCATTTTAGAGAGGAGAGCGAAATATAAAATTATTCAGTGAACTGCTATTGTGGGCATTCATTCAAATGGCCTAAGCACTGGAAGCTCTCTTTAGTGCAGTATTGCCAGACACTGTCAGAAATATGACTCTGTAGACATTTCTGTGTGCACAGAATGAGGATCTCATTCATACTAAGGTGAAGTAACGCCTGCTTGGTATTCACTTAGAATCCCTGGTATATATGCCACAGTGAAAGGCAGAATCTTTACAAGTACGGTATGTTTAGGAGTGAGAGGTAACATCGCACATGTGAGACTACTGGCATGTAATGAGTTAATGTTTTTACACAGGGTCCGCTTTCTAGTGGATGAGGGCTATGAAGATCGGATTCTCATGGCGCATGACATACACACAAAGCATCGATTGATGAGGTACGGAGGTCACGGCTACTCACACATCCTCACCAACATCGTTCCTAAGATGCTCCTTAGAGGTCTGACTGAGAGAGTACTTGATAAGATACTCATAGAAAACCCTAAACAATGGCTGACTTTTAAATAGGATGGCTGTTCATGAAACCAACCTAGAGGCTAAAATGAGCAGAGAAAAAAATAGTCGGTGATTTCAAATCTACTGGAGACATTAATCCAATCTACATAGTACCGGTAACTGGTAATTTCCCTCCTATAGAAACTGAATAACTACCACAGGGAAATCTCTGGTGGAGAATAGTGGGCTCAAGTCTCATTGTCCTTCCTTAATAAGATAAATATAGAAGAGCGTGTTTCCCAACAATAGCTTAAAGCTATATCCCCTAAGAGTCATGCTGGATGTCTTCCCCCACCCTGACTCTATGATCTACACTACTTGAGAAAAATTAAAGTGTTTCTAGCTAAGTTGCCCCCTTCTGGAGCAATCTAACGTTTCTTGTGATATTGATGATCCTACTAATTATCCTGCTGTTCTTTAATTAATGCTTAATGAATAATATGGCATTTTAAAATCACTTTTGCAACAAGGGAAGTTAAATTTTGAGACTTTTTCCCCCAAAGGAGACTGCAATAAAAGTACCAATTCACAACAATAAAAATATTTTGTATGGCTAACTGTGTGTTTTCCACCTATTTATGTAAACATAATAAATCAAATTTCTCTGACTTTGGCTTTTTGGTCTCCATTTTTACTGTTAACTATGGTATGTTTTGAAAAGTTTGTCTAAGAACATGTAACAATAGTGAATTATAAAAAAATGCAATCACAAAAGTAAAAATGTATTACATAATATAGTTTAATGAATCATTACAGTTATTATAACAAAGGCCACAATTTAATTAATTCATGTTATAATGCAAAGGAAAAGGAGAAATGCTTGCCTTATATATAGTCCCTTTATTTCATGTACCTTTTATTTCTTTTTTCCTCAGGCCTAAACAGAGAAAATAATGCTTATTTATCTAAAGAAAAGGTCAGGTCTATTGGAAATGACAGTCTGTTTGTAAACACTACTCTTTAGAAGAGATCCAGCCATGAAGTTCTGTGCTAATAAAACCTTTTCAAAATGTTAGTTAAAATGCTTAATTGATGTACACTATTGTTTATAAGTTAATCCTTTGAATCCTTATCATGTGATTTGGTACCCAAGACAAATCTCTAACCCGTTGCTTCCAATCCATCTTCGATAAATATATGCTGTTAAATAGAAATTAAAACTGTGGTAATTCATTGGTGAATTATCTTACATATTAGAAGGGCCAAATCAAATTAGTCACTATTCTTGATGGATGATCTAAGTGTTTTTATCATATAAATCACGACAGTTACTCAGACCAAGGCATTTAAATACAGCAAACACCACCTTTAGATGGGAACACCATGCATAACTCTTGGAAAATCGAGGTTTGCTAAACTGAAGCTATTTTGGTTGATCATAGCTGATCGAGCTCTCTGTATATTAGAACAAAAAGTACTAAGGTTGAGTGAGCCAAAAGAACAACCCAATCCCTTTAAAGGGAAAAATGCAAATGTCCTTCCCCAGTAATGAAGCAGATTTTAAAATCTCTGGTTTTGAAATCTACTTGTCAGAGTGTTTAAAGGCAACTGAAAGGGGAACAGATTTTCCACTCTAGGAGGGGAAATTGTGTGCTAGTGGGACGTGTTCACATGCGTTTTGATCTTTCCCTTACACTAAAGAGATGGCTCTTGGCAGTGTGTTTTAACTAGAGAGAATGGGTTCGCACTATACTGTCAGCATCAATCCAACAGAAAGAAAAGGAAGAATTGACTGCTCAAATGTGTATGTTTCATAAACATTGTGAGGGAGAGATTCTTGCTTCCTAAAGTCCTGTGTTAGTGGTCTGCCAAAGAATGAATGCAGTTAAAGTATCAATTGCATATGGGGTACAATAACCACTGGATCAACTAACTCTCACATGTGTGACATGGGGCATTGGAATCTACTGTGGCTTGATTTGTGGATAACTCTTAAAGAGAAGTCACTTTTATTATTTTGCTACTCTATGTATTTGTATCATCTAAAATATATTTCCATCTAAAATAAGTCAAATAATTTGTGCATGGTTCTGTGTGTGTATACATATATACTTTTTAAATTAGTTTTTTTGAGCTGTGCAGCCACTGTGCCTAGTGGACTGAAGCCATGTATATATAATATTTTCATCTAACATATATGTATATAAATAAGTGTGTGGCAGATATTTATATAAAATATATACACTTTGTTGTCATGTTGGTTCTATGTGAAACTGTTAATTTTGAAATAACCTCAGGCTACAGATTTGTGGTAACTGGTTGAAGGCCTTACTTAGTGTCCCCTTGGTGACGCATGCAGTAGCTCAAATTAAACTTTTGTGCCTTTGGTTATGAACAATCTTTTGTTCTAAAGAAGGCAAAAACCTCCATCTGACTTCATACCAAAGAATACATTTCTCTGACTGTTCAAGAGATTCTAAATATGTTCTATTGATGAAATGGACACACGGGATTTTTTCTAAATACCTTACATAATTATACATTTTCACACTTAGAGGGTAATCCTATGATACAATTTCAATCTCTATTTTTTTTTAAAGACTATCACCAGAAAAGGGAGAGAAAAGAAAGAAGAAAAAAGAAAACTCACATGAAAAGAAAAAAATGTGAAAATGATCACAGGCTTGGGAATTCCCACAAATCCAGAAAATTCCAGGTTAAGGCTTCAAGTTGAATCATTCCCAGGTCTAGCTCTAAAGATAATCAGAGTACAAGGCCAACAATATCTTTGGGGACAAGCAGCATTACTTCAATTAGACCTTCTCCTGCAGGGAAAAATGACTCCTCCCTACACTACAAATAGACTCCAAGTACCTTAATAAGCAGGTAAACTCACAAGAACCAAAGCTGACACGTGGATAAAGCAGCAAGATCACAGTACACCAAAGTATCATAGATATCGAAGAAATAATTCAGTGTCTTAGATTTTTCTATAAAAATGTGTGGTCTATATAGGACTTCATTCACATGGACACTAACAATAAGGAGTGTTTGCTTTGGCGGTAGTGGGTCACACATCTGCTTATCTTGCATTAAATACTTTTTTACATAATGTGTCTGAATGATACAGATGTGAGTCAGGTAGCATTTGATCTCCCCACATTTACACAACCGAGATGCCCTGCAATGGGCATCCTCTGGGATCCTTGATTCACTGACGTTAGCCATACGAATCCAGCCTTCAAACTCAGAACAGCAAGCTCAGTCTCTGCATTATCAGTCAGCATAAATAATAAATCCAGAGAATGTGCTGTATTTGTTGTTGTTTCCTCCGTGGGCTTTCCCACCATCTAATTTGATATAGACTTCATCTCCTGGTTCCAGGTGAAGGACCACACTGTTACTGGCATAGTCGTAATTCTGATCAGCATCTTGGGCAATGGCACTAGCCCGCACCTATGTGAAACAGACAAGAGTTAGAGTTTGTCAAAAAGAGAATCCTCAAGTAGCCCCTTTTACAAAATAGCAGACTTGCAGCCATAGCATACAATGTAGCACACTGATGTTGCTGTTGGTCCCATAGGTTTAGAAGGAATTTCCATAACAACTTCAACTATGTTACTGGAAAGAGAAAAGAGAAAAATGTTGCTTTAATAAGAGACATTGCTACCATCTTTTCTATCCTTGTAAACAAAGCATGCTGATCTAATTTCCTCTTCTATTGCTGCTTTTTCTGATTCCTTGGATCTCCACATCCAGTCACATTTTGAAATGGAAATGGCAGTATTGTTTTGCATTTTAATTTAAATCAAATAACAGCATCCCAACTAACTGTGTACTTCAATGGATCATCACAATTATTAGAAATCTGACATCTCCAGTAGTAAAAGACCTAGGGAAAATAAAGGAAGAAAGCCTTTTGGTTTAGAGCTTTGGAAATCTGATACACGATACACGTAAAGCTCCTTTTGTCCAGGCTACTTCAGAAGCAGCTTGACTCACTTAAATATATTCGTTTGCATCTCCCATATTTCCAAACTTCTTTTTGCTCTGTTCGTGTTTCTTTATCATTTCATTATATGTGCCTTTAATTTAATTTCACCAGATCTAAAAAGTTATAGAAGGGATTTCATTTGTGACCTGAGATTGCTCAATTTCTAGGACTGCTGGATGCTATTGTTTAATAGCTCTTTTTATTTATGTGATTGTCAATGTGTCTGGCTTTGAGGATGAGAGCAGACTATAATCTGCTTATGTTCTGCCTTGTCTCATTAGTGGGTTGATCAACATTTGCAAACAGTCAAATCTCCCATCGTATCATATCATATGGACATTCTGCCACAATCCCTCGTCAAGCTATGCTTCAGCCTCATTTAGACATATTTTGATTCTGCCATGGGAAAATGTTTCAAAAGGCAGGCTTGTGTGTGGTTTATTTCAGTAACACATCTTCTACTCTGTGGCTTGTTTCACTTCCACTATAATGATATTTCCCTGAATAGCATAGCAAATGATTTAGTGGCTTTTGTAAACCTGCACTATGTAATAATGTATGACTTGGGGTATAATATGTTAGGTTTTATCACTTAGCCAAAAGAAAGAAATGAGACATAAGTCAAGAATTTCCATATATGTCTTTCAAAATGTAAATGATGAGTTTTCAAATTAAATTTTCATGAGAAGATACGTTCTCACATTAATGCTGAAATGCCATAAAAGGAGAAGGCTCTTTGACACCCCTGAGCTTGGAATGTAATTTGAGTAGTATTTTAACATCTTTTTTTTCTTTCTGGGTATCATATAGCAAAAGAAGAGAAGAGCTTAAAGGATTTTGAATTGCTTATCACTATGCTAACTGGCATTAATATAATGAAATCAATATGCTGTGTGATTACACTCAAAGCTTTAACTCAAATGTGTTTGCCACTGGTGATGAAATCCATTTTAACCATTACGTAACAATGCCCTTGGACTTCATAATATTTTTTTAGGAATTAATCTTTAGTTTATAGAAGCTGACGGCTATCGTTTACACATTCCATCTAGTTATTAATTCTTAGTGAAGAAAATCTACACAATGAGAATATCTTCACTATGGCTTGACTATAACAGCATGTGGATTTTTTAATGGATGTGCAAAAATTAAAATGTAAACTAGCAATTATCTATATTAACAATATGTTGACTTATCATCAAACTGATGTCTTTCTCAGTTATTATTGATGAGGATAGAGTTTATACAGCAGTTTTATTATATGCTTTATGAGTGTTGTCCATTTTCATTGTTTTCTACATAAAAACTTTGGGAGCCAGGACTCCTTAAAATCTTTGATTTAGAGACTGTAACCTTTTGAAAATATGCAATGTGGGTTCTTGTTCTTTAGACTAAATGAAGAAAGTTCATTTAGTTGCCATTTTCAGTCCAGAAAGCACAAGCAGAGAAACCTGCTAGTGAATCCACACACTAGAAGGTTCTCCTTTGCACTTCATATTTCCTTTGTTGAATAAAACTATTGTGGTTGCTTTATCACAGAAATCAATTTCCTAACATTTTAATCTATGCAGCAACCCAGGACTTTTCCAATTAAATACCTACCATCTGCCAGTGTCCATGATGTGAGTAGCCTGTCCACCCATCACATTCTAAGAGTATAATGGGACGTGGAATTTCAAGCTCTGATATCTATCCCACTGACTTCAGCAATTCTTCCTCAAAGCCATCAAACTATTGAGGAAGGTAATGTGTTCGCCCTGAAGGCTATTTTCAGATTCCTAAATGTGCACCGATTTCAGCATTTTGTCGGGGGAGTATAATGCATCCTTTCTCGGTCCAATATACCTACTTCTGCCTAAATTCACTTTAATATCTTTTCTCAGTATGTTAACTATAGAGTTCCTCGGCTTTATCTTTAGCGTGCATTTTCTGCTTTTAAAGAGAGAACTAATTTGGCATGGCACATCATTACTCTTTATAAAAAATAAATATAAAACCCCCACAGTATTCACTCTTTCCAATGTAGTTCATGCCCATTGCTACCATAGCTAATAAATTCTTGTAAGTGAAAGGCTTATCTCTAATTCTTTTATATGACTAATTTTCTGGCAATTTAGTTTTTATTATGGTGACTTACTATAATGACATTAAACTAGCTGTGCTCAGAAACTATTTTTTTTCAGGTTTTTAACAAGTATACAAGCATTAGAAATATCCCGTCTCTATATAAAGCTATTTGAGCTTTACCTTTTATATGCACTGGGATGGGCTTTCACCAAATGATATGATTAAGTGTAGGCTAATGGTTTCGTGGGAAATATGAGAACTATGGTCCTTTATAGTGAGTGATATGTTTGTAGGAATATAATAGGCTGTATAGTTTCAGCATTGTCTTATTATTGAGGGATTATCATTATACAAAGTATTTACGGCAACATTTGCTAATTGAATTAATCGTCGCTGATGTTCTGGTAATTCGATTTTCATTGTACTCCCGTGGAACCATAAACAAAAGGTTAAGTGGTACATCAGGCTAATTTATTGGCCTTTGATGTTTCCATCTGTGACCCTGTGTTTAACACAAAGCATAAATAAGATGGCCCTCGTATGGCTGTGGTCCAGAGACATTGCTCCCTCCCACAGTGAAACACTGCATTCTTCCCTCATTGTTAATTTCTGTGCTTCTCAAAATCCACTTCATCTAACAGAGCATCACTCTGACATGGATCTCTGAGTCGATGGTCTACAAAAACAAACTAGGTCATCTCAGAGGGGAAACTGTGACGCTCACAAACGAGCAGATGGACTATGATCACAAAATCAGGAACAAAGTATTTATTTAAAAATTAATGAAAAATATTTGTTTCACAAGATTTCCCACTTGGCACTGGCTGTAGCCAGACTTTACAAAAGTGTTTTATTCTAAAGACAAAACCTCTTAGCTGTAATACTGCAATTATCACTTTCTAAGATGATCCACACTGAACTCAGAAGCATGCTGTTTACCACAAGTCATATATGTTTCTGAATTACCTGTTACCCACTTTCTGAAGAAGCAGCAACTTGACAAGCAGCCATCAAAGAGCACGAGAGGTGCTTTACCCAGTTTCTTTCCTGATCCCCATAGACCTGAATGTTCAGGTGATACAGGAAGCAGCTTATCCCCCAGTGAAATGGTTTAAAAAAATAAATAAAGCATGCACATTTTAATTTTAGAACTTGTATACTGAAGGCTTTTCTTCTACTCGTTGGTATATCATAGACTCTATCATCTAGCCACCAACATCTCAAATCTCTCTATTGTGCTACTTCCTAGGGCTTCCTACATTCACAGTCACCAGGTTTTTTTTTTTTTTTAATTACCATTTCTATATTGTTGATGAAATGGGACTGTTTGTATATTTTAATGGGTGGCTCTAAAAATATATCTGAGTTGATGTTCTATAAAAACCAATTTTTAGTATTTTACATTTAGTATTTAGTGTCTTACAGACCTAACTTTTGAGTCTGAGAGCTGCCTACTGGGGGCAGGTTCCTAAGTCTTTTGGTCAGCCAGACACAGCACATCTATTTTGGTGTAGTGAGCCATGCCCTTTGTAGCCATGGTCCTGCAACTGCCTAGCCCACTGCTGAGGGAACAATTTTTATTTCCCATAATCTTGTTTTCATGCACAATAACTGTAATGAACAACCCTGTCAGTGCCTCCTGGTGGCCATGTTTCCTCTTTTTAATTTTTAAATATTTTTTATTATTATTATTATTCCTAGTGTCCTGGAGGATCTAAAGGGATTTGCAGAAAAGAAGAAACTCCTTTTAAAAGTGTATCATACTTTTAGGACATTCATCTTTTACCTTTGGGGGAAAAAAAAGTCTGACACTAAAATGAGTCTTGAGAAAAAGAAAGAAAAAAAAAGAAAGAAAGAAAGGAGGCAGGAAGGAAAAAGCTCTGAAGGTGCTCAGTAGAAAATTGGGTTTAAATAATTTCTGAATTTGGGTTCAAATAATATCTAAATTTTCAGGGGACCAAAGACCTAGAGCACACCAGCCCTTGCGAAGTCAAAATCACTGCATGAAATGAGATATCTTGCAGGTGATGACAGGGACGCGGGATCTTTCTGTCCGTCAGTAAACAAAGTTCCACGGCTCAGGAACTCAGCTGCACCGCTGGGCTGGCTAACAGTAGGAAGGCCTCACCACCGGGTGCCTGCTACTTGGAGTGTGCAGAAGGTCTGATTACACTTTTAGGTAGTTAGAAGTGTATTTCCCCCTATGGCTAAAAGATCAAAGATGCTTCGGTTTTGCACTGAGTTGACTCTAACAAAGGCACAGTCCTGGCTGACACTGCAGGCCAGTGGCCCGTGTGGCACCACCTACCAGCTCTGAAGAGCAGGTCCTGATTCTGAGGCTATTTTGCAGCCAAGGCAAGGCAAGGCAGCTGTGGTCAAGAAGCCTAGGGTCAGGGAGAGCCTCTACCTTGGTGCCCTGGAGATATAGCAGGTGCTGAAAGGGCTGAGCTCTGACTGGCCACCTTCTGGACCACCTCCTTGTTCATTTTCCTACTCCAAAGCATAGAGTGGGGGTTCCTGTGTTTGCATGCCAGCTGCTATACTTTTACAGTGTAAACGCAACTTTTTTCTGTTCCCAGCAGTTCTTACTTTGGAAACTAACGGGAGTGTAAAGTGACTCTTGAGTTTCACCGCCCGAGACCTCTCAAAGGCCACACCATTACATGCGCGCAGCAGAGTGCGGTCTACGACCTGGATGGCCTTGTCTGAGACTCCCTCTTGGGGGTCTTTCTTTTCTCCCCGGAGTGCCGGTCTATCTCCTCTGAGTCTAGAGCCCTGACACGCCCATTTCGGGCTTCTGAAGCCTTCTACACTCTCTGAGAATGCCACCGACCAGGGATTCCCGCCCTGCTCCAAGACTCCCCCAGTCCACGAATTGGCCTCAGGGCCAAGATCCCAGTTTCTCCCCCTTCAAGGGTCATGCTCCTAATTGAGCGCCCCGAGCACGGGCCTGGCACCCTAAAACTACACTGTCCGGGCTGTGAGGCGCCCTCCTCCGCGTACGACCCCCGCCTCTCCAGCATGTCACAGAGTCCCCCTCGCCGTAGCTCCGGGGAGCCGGGTTGCCGCGCCCTTCCTCCGCGGGCTCCCACCCCCATTTCCGGGGTCTCCTCCCTCTTGTCAGCACCTTCCCGCACTTGCTCTCCGCCCTCCCCACTGCCTGCCCGCGCTCACCTGGTTGTTTTTGCAGAGATCAGCCCACATGCTAGTGCCGTCCCCTCCGCGCATCAGGACGTGGTAGGTGAAGAAGTAGATACCCGGGATGGAGCAGGTGAACTTGCCCGTGGTAGGATCGTAGTGGTTTCCGAGGTTGGTAACCACGTCGTCGAACTTGAGCACCTCATAGCCTTCGTGCTGCCGTTTGAGGCCAGCATAGAAGGCGATCTTGGGCACCGTGCTGTAGGTGGCCGCACTGATAGCCCCGGCCGCATTCAGGCCGGGCGCTCCAGGAGGACCGGGCAAGCCTTGGCGGCCCGGTTCTCCCTTCTCACCCGGGGGCCCCACGGGGCCCGGTGGTCCAGGCTCTCCCGGGGGCCCACGCGGGCCTGCCTTCCCCGGCCTGCCGGCCTCGCCTTTGGGACCCTGGATGAAAGTGGGCAGGGACTGCATAAGGCCCCGGTCCGGAGTGGCGGCGGTGCTGGGAGCCTTGGTGCCCCCGTAGGGGTCGCAGACCATGCGGCAGGTGCCCAGCATCTCGTAGTGCGCCGACGTGCCGGCCGAGCTCACCAGCACCGGGATGAGGATGACCAGCAGAAGCACCATCACCACCCCCAGCGCCCCGGCGGCAATCAGGCGCCTCCTGCTGCCCACGAGCCGGCTCAGCGCGGGCCGATCCTCTTGTCTGCTTTTGGACAAAATTTTGAAGGTTGGGCGGGGACCTCCTCAGAGCCGAAAACAATTCCCCTTCGAACCCCAACTCCCCGGGGCGGGCGCGCGCCGGTCGCTCTTCACCGGCTCCTGCTCCCCCCGCTGAGGCTGCGGCTAGGGAGGGAGCTGGGGCGCCAAGTGACTTGAGCTGAAGTCCCGAGCTGGGGGTGGGGGCTGGGGGGAGGGGTGCTCAGGGCGCCCTCTCGCCTCCTGCCAGCCCCTTCGCACCTGTGGCTGCGGCGGGTGCCGGAGCGGCCACCCGGAGGGCAGAGGCAGCGGCCGCCAGCTGCGCTCGCCCGGAGCAGCTCACACTTTTATGCCGCTGCTGCCGGCGATCGACTTTTCCTTTTTTTTATTTTTTATTTTTTTTTGCAGACTGCGCCAGTTCTCACCAACTTTCCGTCTGAAGTTGCCTTTTTTTTTCTGCTTCTTGCTTCTTTTCTTTCGCTGGCTGGGTTCGTCCGCCCTTGCCTTTTTTTTCTTTCTTTTTCTTTTGCAGCCACCACAACTCTAATAGAAGCGCACCCCCAAAGCCCCAGAGGGCTGCGGAAGCTCGGGTCGGGCGGCCCCCGGAGATGCGCGGAGCAGTGGCGATTCGCAAGATCCGCGCCTCAGAAAAGCTCAGGGAAGGAGATAGGAGCTAGCCAGCAGCAGCGAAAGCCTCACTGCCGAAAGCTGAACGAGAGAGGCTGAACGCAGAATTCTGCCTGGGTACCACCTGCCAGGAGAAGAGGAGGCTGACAAACGCGCGCCGGAGCAATTTATAGGAACCCAAGGCACAGAGGAAGGGGAGCCGCTTTGGCATCTCTCTGCAGCATCTGCTCTGCTCATCCCACTCACACAGAGTTTGGCATTACTCTGACAATGTGGGATTTTTTTTTTTCGGCCTCTCTTTTTCCCCCCACCTCTCTGCAAGGGATGAACAGTGAAATCCTGAATACTTCCTTGTCTAACCCAGACGATGGCAGCGCCCTCGCCCTAGCTGGTCATACTAGGGGGAGGGAGGCAGCTGTGCACCTGCTCTCAGGACCCAAGGGTCACACCTAAATCTATTTCCCCAGTGCCAACAGCTCTTGTTAGAGGTGGAAGTGAAGGTTAAAAGGAGGGAGGTTTGATGACAACATTTCTCCCCTGGCTCATCCACAATCAGTGCTTCAGGTGTTGTTCAAAATGCCACTTTTAACATAAGGAGGGCTCTCTCCAATTTTCCAGACAGTAGCTGTGCGTGTTTTTTTTTTTTAACCTTAGCATTTGCTTCCACAGCCTCCTAGATGAAGTAAGACGAGAGGAGTGACGTGTATTTAAAACAAAAAGTACATTTCTTGACTGAAATGAACTTGCCCACCGCCCAAAAGGAGGAGGGCCGGTTCTTTTTTACAAGTGCCACACTATGAGGAGAGCATACAGGAGCATTTGACTTACAGACTTCCAATTGCAGCGCCCTTCAGGAGATACCGTCATTGGACTTGAAGTTGCCTTTGCTTAAAAATGCAACATGCAGGAGAAGCCACCACTTGTCCAAATGCCTTTGAAGGATTTACAATAAAGCAAGTGGCATTTGCAAAAGTGCTGGTTTTCATAAGACACAGAGTTCTGTAGGTGCCATAGCAGAATCCCCAGATGTGCATTGGGGGAGGGAAAATAGGGAAACTGTGACAAAGGAAAGCCACCTCCCTTAACAGTGGAAGAGCTGGAGGAAGAAACCACTTGAATTTACAATATTCAAGGGCCCCCAGAGTCAGTATTAGGAGAGTTATCCCACCTGCAAATGCATTTGACATATAAGAATGTTTTTAAATAAATAAGTAGAATTGATTCCTAAATCACACTTCTGCATTCAGGAGCAATAGATGTCAATCAAACATGGATGACATTTACTTGTCAATACAGAGTGATGGCTGGGAAGACAGTAACTTATTATCACAGAGCGAGAATTTGAAATAAAAAGCAGGAATACATAATAATATAACAAGCAAGTAGTACATCCTAGGTGACTATCCTATAGACTCCACAGCAAGGTATCTCCTTCAAGATCCCAAAGGGCCTTCCCCACTGTGCCCCACCCCAACAGTTAATTCCTTCTTTTCTGATTCAAACCAAAGTCAAGTAGGCAGATAGAAACGTTCATTGATTCCCTGGAGAGGACTGTCAGCAGCCAAGAGAGTCAACACTACAGAACTGAGCTTACTTCCCAAGGTCTTCACAGGGTCTCATGGTACAGCAGCCTGGCTACTGATGGGGCTGTAGCCACTGGTAATGAGGAATGACCCCTCCATTCCTCAAAACCTTAACTTTCGTTTTAGGATAAAAGATTTTTTTTAAATAAATGTGCATCAATACATTTGACATATATATTCTGCACAGTTTTGTTCATGTGAGCTACCTGGTTTCTGTATTTTTTTTTCACTAGCAAGCACAGAGAACAGTCACTCCAGATCATAATACCAGCACCTACCCCCCTAACACCTCCTTGGTTGTTTCTCAAAGATCTTTCACTGAGGTGAGAAAATGCTAAGCTGTGATGTCCATAATGGAAGGAAATACACTAATGCAACAAAGTCTTCTCTCTCGTGTTCCAGGATATCTCAATCCATAAAGACCTTTCATTACTGAGAAGGGTTTGGTGGAAGGGAATAAAAAGGTTTTGATTTTTTAATAGTAATAAATAAACTCTCATCAAATGTCCAGGACACAAAGAGCTTCCCTATTAAAGATGTTCATTTTATGAGTGAACCCATCGATGTGAATGTGAAATATTAGAGTCAAGATCAACCCTGAGACATCAGTTTTCACCTTGTTCAAGCAGGCAGGAAGACCCAGAGCTGTGCAGAGACTCAGGGCCATTGGGTGACCCTGCTGGGATAAGCTCTACAAAATATTAATGCATCCAGCACTGCCTAAGAAAAGGAATAGTGTGGGAGGCTCTCCTCCACCAACCTCTTCTCAGAGCAACGCAAAGTTTGACGTTTCAGGCAAGTGCCCTGACATCCTGGAAGATGCAAGGGTTTCTGATGTCTAGTGCTGCTTGCTCAGAATGACAGAACCCTCTCGAGTCCCAAGGCTGACCCCAGACTCTGTCAAAAGCCCATTTCTGAGGGCTCACATGAGCATTTGGGCTTTTCATGAAGTAAGTTGGAATTGTTGTCCTCCTTCCTCTCTTTTAGAAATAGCCCACCATGTACTTTGGTGGGGAAGTGGCTTTTGTTTCTGCAAGATTCTCAAGGATGACTTGGTAGTAAACGAACGTATGGCTGCTTGCTGTCATTTTCTACTGCGCCAGTTCACAGACGCTTCTCTGGAGAGTTACTCATGCTTCATCCTTTCTTCTGACAGTTTGAATAAACCATCTGATGTGGCTTATTACTCATCTTCTTATACGTATATAATAATAGAAAATGTGTCAATTAAAAATATTTAGTTTTCTTTAGTGCTCATCAGAGAAGTAAATTTTCTCTCATATTTGATATTAGTCTTGGAAATAAAAATGGAGTCTCTTTTGCACAGCATCCTTCTGCTGTTTCTGAAGAGAAAACAAAACAACAACAACAACTCGCATGGCATTCCCACTAATGCATCCCCTTAGGGATGCTTCCGCTGAAAGCCCAGTCCAGAAACCCATGACTGTGGTGGGGTGGTGACCTGTGACTTTCATCTTTCCACATCTTTTGTGCTGCTTTCGAAGAGCTGGGCAGATCCTAAGTGCAAGATGCCCACACAGACATACACGGCCATCCATTAATCTTCATTGAGCACCCAGTGGCAGCAAAGCCCTAGCCTGGATTCTTACAGACAAATAAATACTTAGTCATAAAAATGACTTCCAAGTCTAGAAACACTTACCCAGAAATATCATTTCTTTAATAAGGAGAAATAACAAATTAATAAGTCTAAGGTAGAAAAGCAAGCATAAGAAATATTTTTTTTAAATTGGAACTAGACCAGCTATTTACCTTGAATGTTGAATCTCCAAATTGTGTTTGACAACAGATGCTCCTTTTTCCTGAAAACTATTAAGTTTCTACCTCCAAAGGGTCTGTTTAGACATATATAAGGAAACAGTATATTCTTATGGTTTGAAAACCAGTTGGGTCTTAATTTGGACCCTATGTAGCTGTGAAGATTGCTTAGTGACTCTGGGCTTCCATTTCCTGTTTCATAAAATAAGAAAAACACTGTTATCCAAATCACAGAGTTGTGGATATTGAAGAATTAATACAGATAATCACAGTGGTACCCAATTTGTGAGAGCTAAACAAATATAAATTTGCATACTTCTGTATCGTAGGGAGTCTGAGCAGTACATGCATCCATACATTGGATGGTAGAATACATGGCATTGATGGGGTATAAGTGCAACTTCAGAGAAACGGCATACAATGGACATCTAGTCTTATAGACTTAGTTAAATCAGAAAGAATGTTGATGTTCTCCATAGAGTCATCACAAGCCATCTTCTCTCATCTAAGACAAAGGGAGACAAAACTCAAAATGAGGATGGCTTCTCTGGGTAAGAAAAATAAAGCTTTACATCAGGGTTACTTAAACTCATTGTAGATATCAGATGGAGGGGTGAAGAGGTGGCCCTTTGATCCTATAGGAAGACCCACAATGAAGCCAACAAGTCAAGATCCTACTTTATTGAGGTAATTATTTGGGAACTATTCCTATTTATGATCATTCTCAAACGTGCTGACTGGGAATGCCTGTACAATAACTAGAAGATCAATCACTTTGAAGGACTTTTAAGTCAGTATCATATCATCAGGTTGAGAATTTTTTATATACAGGAAAATGAATTTAGGAAAGTTGTTTGACAGATCAGTTGTGACCAAATTAATAAATAGGTGGCTAGAAGCAGCAACTGGCTCATTGCAGAAGACTTACCTATAACACATGCATCCAAACTGGTCTCAGATCCTAACTATTAATAAGAGGATACAATCTCCAGCATGAATATGCTGTTTTATGCTTGTCGTGAATATAGTGCTTGATCCCTATTACCCTGCTGATGTAGAATGAAGGGAAAGTTACCAAGAATGAGCTATGAATCATTCTACTGTGATTTCTGATCTTCAGTGTCAACTTGGCTAGATTTAGAATCACTCAGGATATGATAAGGCACATCTCTGGATCTATCTATGTTTTCAGAAAGAATTAGCTGAGTGAGAAGACCAATCCTGGATGTAGGTGGCATAATCTCATGGGTTAGAAGCCCCCCCCCCCCCCCCCCCAAAAAAGCCAGCAAAGAATCTCTCTGTCCTCTGCCTCCTAGCTCAACAGAATGTAAACAACTTTTATCACACATTTCCACCACTATGAACAGAGCTGCTCTGCCATGCCTTCCCCACTATTCTGGGCTGAAATCAAGATCCAAAGCAAATAAATCTTCCTTTTAGGTTATTCTGGTATTTTGATTTCAGCAATTCAAAAGCAACTAATATATCCTCTTCAGCCATGATCACATGAATACGGTCACCAAAAGACCATGGATCAGTTCCAGAAAGTAAAATTAGGTGGCTATCAATGCAAAAAAGATACTACAGAGACAATTTGCACAGCCTCAGACTGGTTCAGTGGGAACGCAGTGATGAAGATTGTAGTGGCCTTTCGGCTTTGTTTAATAATCCAGGGATGCCATGCATTTTGAAAGGTCATAGAAGACTTTCCATGAAGCTACATCATGATTTGAGCACCACCTAATATTCTATAATCTGATCATCAGAGTGTTCAACCCAGAGAACTTAGGAACTCCCATGATGGATGTAACTGGTTTTGCACCTATATGAGTGTAATCTTAGAACATTGCATGAGACAATTCATGTGTAACCTCAGAACAAAGCATGTAAACAACATGGTCTGTGAACATATAACACACTTGGGAGTACCCACATGCTAAATAGACATGACAGCTTTTTCTAATGCAGGGAGAGTTCTCAGCTATATACAAGCAGTCTACTTGTAAACCTTAATCCTAAAACATAAATTGTCAAGGTATTTTAGATTTGTAGTAAGTTGCAGAGTGAAGTAGGGACAGAAGTGACCCATTGCAAGTAGCCTGGCTTTCAAGAGAAGTAGTTATAAATTTACTGTGGTGTTTGCCTTTGAAAGTAGTCAAGCGGTTTATTACGTAATCATCTAATCCATGAATAACTTTATTTTGGGCTCTGGATTATGTGAAAAATTTGTAAAATTTTTGTAAAATTTGTAAAATTATACATTTTTAAGTCATAACCTTGCATTTTTGTTTTTGTTTTGATTTTTTTTTCTGTTGTGGTGATGGTAATGGTTGTTTTTTGATTTTTGTTTTTTGTGTTTTGTTTTTAAACTGGAGTCAAATGGTAATTCTTCCATTTGTTGGCATACACACACAGAAGTGATTGGCTCTCAGTCAGACCCTTCTAACATGTCTGTAGCTTGGCTTTTCAGTATGAGCCTTATCTGATATGCAAATGGGCCCAGGGGTTTCTGCCTGAGCTTGCATGTGTATCTCTGTGTGTTGTACGTGCATTTGTATGTACATTTTTTTGCAGGTATGTGGGCACATGCACATACAGGTTCACATGTGTACACGTCTATGTGTGCCAGAGATTGCTATGTCTTTCTTTACAGTTCTCCACCTTACATATTGAGTCAAAGTTTCTGACTTAACTCAAAGGTGCTATTTTGGCTAATCCAGCTAGCCAGCTTGTTTATGGGATTCCTTGTCTCTGCTACTTTGTGCTGGGATTACAGGTGGACCAATGTCCATTCATCTTTTTTGTGTGGGTTTGGGGGATCTGAACCAAGGTTCCTAGTAATTGCATAATAAATACTTAGGAGCCATCTCCTAAGCCCTATTTTTGCCTTTTCTACCTTTCTATGTTTGGACCACTTTGGTGAAACAGCAACTTCCCAAGGGAAGAGGCATAGGTTTGTGTTATCAATAGATGCTTTTGTGAAAAACCATTAAGATTGTCTATTAAATTAGGGTTGCCTAAATATATCCATTACACAGTAGCCTCCATTATGTATATATTTATGTCTCTCATTATATATTATCTAATCATGTAAATCAATATGTAAATATGCATTAGTATATATGTATATATATGATTTTTTTTATATCTAACCTTAATTATTTGTGATGGACAGATGGTCCAAATAGCCCTATAAACAAGCCAAATACTGAATATCTATGATGTCATCTCTTGGTTGATATCCCATAATTTTGCCATGTCAAATGAGTGTGTGTGCTGCCATAACAACACAGACCGCTTGTCCACTGTTCCAGGGCCAAGGATGGTGTCCACATACATGTTGGTTTAAAGTCCTAGAATAGAACAAAGGAGGAAAAGGAACCAACTAAAAGGAATTTTACAAAAAGTATATTTCTCAGGAAAAAAAAAAGTTGAGTCTGAACTACATGTCAGCTTTACCTTCTGAAATTACAACTGGCTCAGAGGCCATAATCTAATGTTTTATCCAGTGTTTGACTGCACGGGAAAGAATGAGTTCTCTGGATAAATCAGTTCTATTATCTTCTCATTAATATATTCCATTTAATTCAATTCAATTTAGTCTAAAACACGTGGAAAGGGATTGAAACACGGCCCGTGTCGCCCTCTGTTCCTCTCATCTCCTTCAGCAATCCTTCACTGCCTATCACCACTGCTCAGAAATAGGGACTTCCCATTGTCCTGGAGGTCAGAGACTCTAATTCCCTAAGCTCTGATGACTAGTGCAAAGCTTCTTTAAATTCCCAGGCTTGATTTGCATAACTGGCCCTGTCTTGCACGTCATTGGCCAATTATCAGTTCATCAATCCTGAAATAGACTGGTAGTCCTGGACTTTCTTGACTACGGTTTCAATGCCTTCCCCCCTTTCTCCTCTTCTTCACACCTGTTCTGTCTCTAGTTGCCCAGGCTCCTTCCTTCACGAGATCATTCTCCCTCTGGGTTTCTCAAGCACTGTTCCTTTTCTTAAAACACCCACTTCACTGTGCTTAGTTCTAATCCCTCCCCCCCATCCCCCACCCCCATCTTTCTCCTGCTATCTCAAGACCAACAAGGTCTTTTCATCTCTGGCTTCCTGCTATGTTTTTGTCCACTTTGCATTGTCCTAAAAGAACGCTACCTGCTAGGTAATATATGGAGAAAATAAATTTATTTAATCACAGTTCTAAACACTTAGAAATCTATGGCATAATGCTGCCATCTGTTTAGTATCTAGTGAGGGTCTTCCTGTAGCATTATCCCATGGTAGAAGACAGAAGAGAAAAGGGAAGGGAGCCAAGTGTAGACTTTTAGGGAAGGGAGGGAGGGAGGGAGAAAGGAGAAAGGAAGGAAGTTAGTTAAAGCAGTTGACAGATGTAGTCGAATGTCGTGCCTACAAATATCTGAACCTATAAGTCACTGCAGACATGGATGCATTACTACTTACATTTTGTTTTAAAAAAAATCTTTGAGCAGATAAGAAGTCGTGCCAAAATATCCAATTTTTCAAACAGAAATCAAGGACTGGGAAGACAGCTCAGTGGATAAGCAGTTGCTATCCAAGCATAAGGAAGGACCTGACTTTGAATCTAAGCACCAAGGGGAAAGGTTGGCTGGTGAAGACAGGAGAATCCCTGGAGCTGCTGTTGCCATGGTTGTGAAGTTGTAAGCAACCCTATGTGGGTGCTGGGAATAGAACCCAGGTCCTCTGGAAGAGCAGTAAAATCGCCTAACTACTGAGCCCCCATGAGGGTTAGTTTTAAAAGTCAACTTGATATGATCTAGAATGAGCTAGGAGGAGGTCTCAGTGGGGAATTGTCTGGATTGTGTTAGCCTGTGGGCACACCTGTGAGAGATTTAATCGGCTTAATTACAGTGAGAAAACTCACTCTGAATATGGGTGACACAGTTTCAGAGGCTGGATGAAAAAGGAGAGCCAGCTAAGCACAGGCATGTAGTCATTCATGTTTCTCTCTCTCTCTCTCTCTCTCTCTCTCTCTCTCTCTCTCTCTCTCTCT
>JANHMN010000006.1:52132202-52152460 GCA_030674055.1 Rhabdomys pumilio
TCTCTCTCTCTCTCTCTCTCTCTCTCTCTCTCTCTCTCTCTCTCTCTGACCTTGGCTGCAGATGTGACTGCTGTTTCAGTTCCAGTCTCCTTGATTTGCCTGGTAATATGAACTGCAACCTGGAACAAACCCCTTTGACTGGGGTAATTTATCATGGCAACGGGAAAGGAAATGAAATCACACGGAGAACAAGAGAGGACATTTGACATCAACCCCAGGCCTGCATAGGCATGCACACATACTATCAAGAATATGTAGAGACCTCTCTCTCTCTTCCTCCTGCTCCCTCTCTCCATCTTCCTTCCTCTCCTTCCCTCCCTCTCCCATCCTCTCCTCCCACCCTCCATTTCTCCCGCTCAGAAATCATTTCATTCATTATTTGGTATCAATATTTGTAAACCCACAACTACTCAGTTACCCAAAGTTCCTCTCACAAGTGTGGGCAAGTGTATTCCCAAGTGTATTCCTAAGCACAGATCCGCTCACTATGCATATGAATGTCACATTTCCCCCTTCACATCCTAACCCATTATTTATAATTAGAGCATTTATTTTAAACCCAGTTAATTCTTATGTTAGTCTACAGTGTGTTATAACATAACTATTCACTGGCTCCAGAAATACAGACAATGCATTCAAGGTAAGATACCTCAGCACACTTGAGACAGTCGGTGAATTTTCTAAAGTTTTAAGCATGGAGTATAGCTTGAATTTTAATGAGTTTCAGCTCTTCTTAGATCCACACAAATATAGAAATACATATTGTACAATGCAAATGAACTTGAAGTGGCTTCAGTGGATGATAATGCCATCCTGATGATGGCTGCATTAATACCCACGACTAGAAACCACTCAAAAGGTACCACTTTCCCGTCCATGAAAGATAACAGGCAACTGCTCTTCCTAAGCAATAAAGAGGACATAATTCAATGGCAGAAATAAATACTTTTACATGACACAAAAGAGAAGAAAGCCGGGGAGATAAAAATGCAAGAATAAATACAGGTGGTTTAAACTAGTGAAAGGGGACCATGAATGAGAGAGAAAAATGATTTGCCAGTTTCCTTTCTTTGAATGCTTCACACACCAGCCATTCTCAGTATAACTAGGGTTTTAAATATGGTGGGGCGTTAAGTTCAGCCCTTGGGTAGCCTCATCGTCGGGGGATGATTTTAAAGCACTGTGGGAGAATCTATCGGACTGCGTGCTCTTTGAAGCAACAATTACCTCTTTTTCAACACAGTTAGGAATGACCAATGGTCATGGGGAAGAGGAACAGTGAGGATCTGCCAGACTGTGCCGGCTCTTTCCTTATACCTGGTGGGAATGTGCCGTCAGCCTCACTCAGTGCTGGGCTGGAATGCTAAACCTGCCTCTCATCTTCATCGAAACTTGATGGATGCATGCTATCACCGCAGACCTGGGTGGGACACATTTCCAAATTAAAACCTGCTCTATTTTGTCGTCTGGGAGATTTATTTTGGGCTGTCACCCCTCCATATATCTTGCCCTTTGTCTCCTGACTATTAATTCTGGAATTATTGGCAACTGATTTTTTTAAACCGCTAATGCGATCATTTTAATCATTCATTTGCTAAACCTCTTTAAAATGTAACATAGAAGCGCCTTTAATTGAAAGCGAGTTCTCTGAAATGAAGTGGCCTCTTTGTGGGAGATGGTGTGTTTTAAAAGGATTTGAGGTCTTTGTGTGGCCTTTACCTGCAATTCCAGATCTTGAGGTTAGGAGATGATTGAGGGATATATACATGGATTCAAATAGAATGTGCAAGATTGAAATCGAAAAACTCTTTTTAGATGAACTGTTCATAAAAGTGGAAAATTACAGGATTTGTTTCAGTAACATAACAGTTGGGGCTATGAGAAGACACTTTCATATTTTATCTTGGCAGTAGGACCTTATTACAGAAAATAAGATGGCTGGTTTGAAGAAAGGGTCTCAAACTTGAAGCCTAGTTGTTTTGTTTTCCTTAATGCTTAAGTGGGAATATCGTTAAAATCATTTAGGAGGCTAAAGTAAGAACCAAGGCTAATGTAAGGAGCTCACACCATTTTCGGTCCTCAGACTGCTTTTTTGGATGAGATAAGCCTGTTTAAGGGGCTAGGATACTCTGAACAAGGCACATCTTACTCTCTCACATCTTCCATAGCATCTAATACCAGTACCTGTGTGCCCAGGTAGTCCCCAGGAACTACTTATTTTAATAAATAAAAAGAGAGGCATTTGCTGATTATGCCACACTAAAAGCAAAGGTCAGAGCATATTCTATAGTTGTTGTTCAATGGAACATTCTGGATCAACCACTAAAGCAACACCTGTAAGCTGCAACATGAGAACCTGTAAAGGACAGCGGCTCTCCTTTGGGAAGACCCCGGGATAGGAAACTTGTAGTTCTTTGTCTCTGAGGCTCTAACTCTCACCTTTTCTTCAGCTCCCATCTGGCTGGGTAGATTCTTTTCTTCACATGGCCCACTCCCATTGAGTTCTCTTCTTTGATTTTTAAACGTTTAATGTAAAGGTCATGGGGCAAGCCATTGACCCTAACATTTTGGAGGCAGAGACCAGAGGATCTCTACAAGTTTAAGACTAGCCTGGTCTCTGCACTGTAAGTGCCAGGCTAGCCAGAGCTACATATCAAGATTCAATATAAATAAATAAATAAATAAATAAATAAATAAATAAATAAAGTATGTATGTATGTATGTATGTATGTATGTATGTATGTATGTATGTATGTATGTACCATTAGCTGGTCCAAAGAGAAATGACCACAAAGGCTTTCTACTAACAGAGAGCTCTCTCCTGTCCTTCAGCCCCTGTGGGATGTGCTGATAAGACTCACCACCACTTCTTTATCCCATCTTCTTTATTATACTACCTTAAATAGTTTTGTGTTGCTTACAGATGTAGACCCTAACAATACCCCAGCCATGATGGGACTTTCAAGGTATTGTATGGTTTTTATGCTTTCTTCTATACTGGTACCATACTATCTATTAGAACTTTCTAGTAGATATGATGGGACTGTTCTGTACTTGCTGTGATCATTAAGGCAGCGTCTAGTCACAAGAGACTGTTCAGCACTTCAAATATAACTAGTACAAACGAGAAAGTACATCTGTCATCTTACTTCATCTAATAGTGTTAGATTTAAAGAGGTAACTAGTAGCATGGTGTGTTCAGTTAGTAAGGTTTCTTTGTCTTGGGGAAAGATAGAATAGGAAACAAATGCACATAAACTAAAACAGCAAGTCATTACTTAGCTGCGAGCAAAAATCTCAAGAAACGGGGATCTAAAAGGCCTCCTAGAAACATCACATGCTCAGAAGCAAGCATGAGTAGAGCCGTAGGTGGTTTAGCTGAAGCCTTTATAACACAGTGTAGCTTAATGGAACTTGGTTTTCTCATCGTTATAGACACTAGAAGCCTGTCACCCAAATAATGGTAGATTGATTCACTTCTAAGATCTTTTTCTCTGGCTTGTGAGAGCTGCTCTGATAGCTTCAGTCCAGAATGTTCCCCCAAAGGCCCATGAGCTAAAGGCTTGGTCCTCAGCTTGGTACTATTGAGAAGAAATGGAAACTTTTATGATGTGGGTGATGATGGGAAGATTTTAAGTCTTGGGAGCATGCCAAAAGAGGAGGTTGTCGGACCTGTTCTCTTTTTTTCCCCTCTCTCTTTCCTGGTGTTGGCTATGAGGTGAATGACTTCTTGCTCCATCATGGCAGATGGGATGATTTGGGTGAGTTGAAATGGTCCTTATATTATCTCTGACATTTGCATCTTTGGTTCCCAGTTGATGATACTTTTTAGGTGGTTTAGGAGGTGCGGCCAGACTGGAGGAAGCACATCACTGTAGGTAGGCTTTGAGAGTAAAGAGAGAGGCACCACTTTCCAGTATGTGCTCTCTGATTGGCACTTATGTTTCAGGATGTGACTCCTGGGCTTCCACTTCATCCACTATGTGGCTGCTTGCTGCCATGCCTCCCCGCCACGATGAACTTTTAATCTTCTGGAACCAGATGACAAATAAACCCTTTCTTCTATAAGTCACATTGGTCATAGTGTTTTATCACCGCAACAGAAAAGTCACTAATACAGTGTGCATACCCCTTCTTTCATGACATGTTCCTTCGTCATATACTCAAAGCAATAGCACTAATTGATTATGGACTGAAACTTCCAAAATTAGGAGCCAAAATAAGCCTTATCATTTTATAAGCCTGCCAGCTCAGTGACTGTGTCACAGTAGAGGAAAGCTAGCACATTTTTCTTTGCCTTGGGTCTTCCCATAATTTCCCTCCATATCAATATCTTATCCCACTCCTATACACTACCAAACCTGTCAGATTAGACTTCACTCCTATGAAATCATCATGTCGTAGCTACTTCAAGTATAGTCATGTTTTATGAGTTAGGATTAGAGTTTCAACATAATGGGTTTGCAGGAACAGGATACAACTGAGCTAAAAGAAACAGTGACTTCGACAAAAATAGGCCTGAGAGACAAAGGCAAAGAAGAATGTTCTAGTTGCTAGCACAGCTAGAGACACGCCGTCCACTGAGGCCAAAACATTCCATCAGCATTTCCAGTCCAAGTTTGACCCCATCTCATGCATTTTAATTGCAGTATAAGCTGGAAATATGGCATAGCTCTCCTCCAGGTTACCATGTCCAAAGCGTTTAATGAGCATGACTTACTTCTTGTAACTAAGAGATTTCAACAGTTACTCTTTCGGATTCTTCTTTTGAAAGGATCTCCACTTTGTCTTTTCCTCCTTCAAAATGCTTTCTAGAGCATGTCTGTGGTGACATGACGGGGCATTCATAAAAGCTTCCAGGTTCCTAGCTTCCAGCTTGGTCTCCTGGCCTCCAGCTTGTCCCAGTTCTCATTTTACATACCAAACTGAGATTCCTCACCCAGAGAGATGCTAATAATTGTTCTTCCCACTTTCTAGAGATTTTTAAAGGCCTCATTTTGTCTCAGAGTCTCAAAATAAATCTCTAATTCATAATGTCACACTAATTATACTTTATGCTTACTTAAGACTTTAATTCTTATTACTGCAGTCATGACTAGGTTCAATTTCTGTTCCTTCTACAGACTCATCTAAGATATGTATCTAGGCATGGGTCCTTGCTAGTGTTACACTGCTGAGCATGTCTTCAGAGCCCACCAGCTCTGATTATCTATCTATCTATCTATCTATCTATCTATCTATCTATCTATCTATCTATTTTAGCAAAACTTTCATTTAAAATATGTTCATCCTCAGACTTCTCTTTTCTGACTGTTGTTTTGTCTGGACCAGTGTTTCATAGATCAAGAACCTTTAACCTGAGCCTGGTCTGGCGAGAGCCTATAATTCCAGATACTAAGAAGGCTGAGTCAAGGTGATCTGAAGTTCAAGATCAGCCTGGGCAACTTAATTAGCTGGTGTCCACAAAAGGAAAAGCAGAGCCGGCAAGATGACTCAGTGGACCCAGGAGCCTGCCACTGAGCCCAGTGGTCAATCCCCAGGTCCCAGAAGGTAGAAGGAGAGAATCAGCCCCCATAAGTTGCCCTTCATTCTGTACTCCACTGCACATATACATACTCACAAACAAAATAAATAAAATGTAATTTAAAAATAAATAAAAAACAAGGATTGTAGCTGCTTTCTCTGCATGTAGGAAGCCCTAAACCTAAGACCTAACACTAAGAAAGAAAAGTGTGTGTTTGGGATGGCAGTCCTGTTATATCTTCTTTAGTTTTGGTGGTGTTACTGGCTGAGTTGAGTTATGTTGAAGTCTTAATTCCAGTCCTTAAGACTGTTTCCTTATTTATAGATTCTTTAGAGAAGTGATTAAATTGAAATATTGTCATTTTGATGGATTCCAATCCATAAGGTCTGGATTGTCCTTATGAAGAAAAAAAAAAGATTAGGGCACACAGATATACTGGGAAGTCAAAGAAACATATCTGAAGACTGGAGAGAAGATGCCCATATATACACCAAAAGAAAGATCTAGAATAGATCCTTCTCTAGATATCCAGAAGAATTCCACAGCGCTCACTCATCTTAGACTTCCTGTTTCCAAAACTGGACAAAAATCAACTTCTGTTGTTTTTAACCTATGTGTTCCATGGTACCTTGTTATGGCAGGTTAACCTTTCATATTTCTTTCTTTGTATGACTTGTTCTCCTGAGGACAGAACATCAGTTCATTTAAAGGTATACCTCACTAGTAGAGAAGTAGCTGTCACATGATGGATATTCAATAGTTGGGATGCCATTCTGATATTCTTTGCTCCATTAATGCTAGCACTTCAGTATCATAATCTCTACAATTGTCCTGCATATAAAATCTGCAGGTCAGAATCTACCCATTGCTGGTAATGAAGGATGTGCTTTGGTCTCTCTTGTGTTGTTAGTAAGGAGGAGGGATGCCGGGTATGAGCACTTGTGACATCACCCTGGAGCATCTTGGAAGTGGTTGAGACTCAGTAAATATTCTACTAGATCAGATCTTATTTACATGTTTGCTGAATTTTTTCATGATGCATTTTTTAAAAACTTGCATTTGTTCCTTGAGGATTCATAGGTGCATATGGTTACTTTTATCTACTACTCTCTCATGCCTACCACATACCTGTATCAGCATCTCCCTCCTCTCTACAGCTCCATTTTCCATGTTAATGTCTTTTGTTTTGACTTATGATCTACTGAGTTTAACCCTCTGTGTGACCCTGGGTCATTCTGTCTAATGGAACCTGGTGGGCTCACTGGAAGATATGACTCCCCACCCCTCCAATTCCAGTAGTTTGCTTATAGTTGAACTGGCAAGGGTAGGGTCCATGAACCTCTCTTTTATCTGTGACTGGCTATTGACTACTCTAGTTTGGTGCAGGATCTGTGAAGATTACCACGGCTGGTGTGTGTTCATGATTGCATAATTGTTACTGTGATCTCCAGTTGGAGTGCAGGCTTCTAAAGGGCAGGGTTTTCCTAAGTGATTGAAATTCTGCCCTCTCGTAGTGGAGGTTAAGTAAACATTTAATGAATGAGTGTCCATGTTCTGTGGCACTCTGGTAGAGTGTGAATTTAGCTACTGGCAGTTCCCCTTGTCTGAGAATCCTCTCCTTTCCCCTTCCTCTTGTGCCTCCTCAGAAGTACACAGAGCACTAGCATGGAAATAGGGAAATATGTACCAATATGCTTTTGTCTCCTTCTCTTGGTTGCATCCTGGGCCACAGGTGAACATTATACCTTGCAGAGTACTTCTTCCGGGAGTGTGGATTGTGACTGAGAGACTCACGACAGCATCTTCTGCTGCAAGAACGATATGCATTGTTCTTGGCAACGGCTGGAGACAACCAGTGCTCACTTTGTGGAAAAGTGAAAAAGGACAATTGGTAGAGAAAGAAGAGGTGTGGCTGGACTGATGGGAGCAGCCCTGGGAACCTTCTAAAAGCTTCTAGGGAGCTAGCTTCCAGGCCCATTCTGCTTTCCTGGTCATAAATTCCCCCTTCTTTTTCTAATGGTTTGGTTACATTTAATTTCTAAAAATGAAACAAACTTGACATAAAAACAGAACAAAAAGCAAACATAAAGCCATGACATCTCTCCTTCTTTGATTCTTTTGGTTGATTGGTTTGGCTTGGTTTGGTCTGGGTTTTGTTTTGTTTTTCTTGGCTATTATGGTGATTTCCTTCAACACAAAAAGAAGCATCAAAGCCTTACCCCATGGATCCCCTCTCAGATCACCAATTAAAGCCTGTTTACTTTGAGGTAATTGAGAAGCCATCCCCTGCACTATCTAATCTACAGTTTTGGACAGCATCTCTGTGCAATTCTTTCCAAATGGAAGGTTCTACACCTGTGCTCCAAATTCTACCAGGAGCACTCAACGCTTTCAAACCTCTCTTCTAAATCACCTCCTAAATTCTCACTGTGTTCAGGATCACTTTTCTCAACTCTCCCAGCTGAGGTGAACTCAGGTGGTTACCCAAACAATTCCAGGATGCTAAATCTGAAACAGAGGTCTCTATGGAAAGAGGGTATTCACATGTTTCCTGTGTTTAAAGCAACATTGCTCAGGAAGAGGAGATGTTGGTGAAAAGAATGGCATAGCTGCTCTGTTTGAAGTTTAGTTACAGCTTCTACTTGGTACCATTTGATTTTATCCAGAACAGTTGCCTCTGTCTGACTATGAGGATGAAGTCAAGCAACAGCAGAGCCCAGGTCTCAGGGAGATGATAAGAGGCAGCCAATTCCGAATCAGTGAGAGGAAGAATTTGGGGTTCAAAAAGGGAAGGTATTAATGGTGGAAATATAAACAACCACACAACTGAGAGAGCAGGGGCTAACATATCACCTTCTCTGGGTGTGTTACATAAACTGAAAACTTGGAAAAAGAAAGAAGGAAAAAAAGGTTCTAGGCTGTGGAAGCAACTTGCACAAGAGTTCCCACACAGGAGGAGACAGGATGGCTCCAGAGTCAAAGGAAGCTTGGAATGAGTGGCACAGGGTAGGGTCAGGGGCTGAACATGTCGCAGAGGCAGGCAGGTGGGTGACTCTGGGCTCTGGTTATGTGCAGACAACAAAGGTCTTTCATCCTGTTTATGTATGATTTGCCTTTCTAAAAGATAAAAACAAAAGGGAAACTAGTAAAATAAAATTATTTTATTTACTGAGCAAGGATGCCTCAGTTGGCAAAGGGGGTATCTTGCAAACAAGGATATGGTTTAATCACTACAACAAAGCAAAAAAAAAAAAAAAATCTGCTGTGGCCTGCACTTGTAATCCTAGGCAGGGAAACAAAGATGGGTGGATCTTTGACACTCCATGACCAATCAGCATACTCTTATTGTCAGTAAGAGAACCTGAGCCCCACTCCTTTCCTCAAAAAGATGGGGTGACACTTGAGAAATGACACTTATGGTTGTCTTTTGGTATGTCTGTTTGCACATACACACGCATCCACACATACATAAACATACATTTATGCACACACAGACATGTTAAAAGACCAGTTTCAGAAGCAGTTTATACAACAAAATATATGGCAGAAAACACAGGCTTCCAAGATACTTCTTAGTCCTCAAATAATTTCCCTTTTACTAACATCTTGTCATTTGTGGGTTACATTTGTTATATCAACATTGGTGAATCATTACACTAATTGAACTAGGTAGATTATGATGTATGCGTGCGCTCGCGAGCGTGTGTGTGTGTGTGTGTGTGTGTGTGTGTGTGTGTATGTGTGTGTGTGTGTGTATGTAAATAATAATAGTTACAGAAGAGGACATGCGTTAGAGAGAAGGGTATGATGGAGGGAACATGGGAGGAGTTGGTGGATGAAAGGTTGGGAATCATGTAAATACAGTGTTCTCATTACAAAAATTCTCAAAAATGGTTTATTAAGAAAAATAAAAATATGAGGTCATACTAGATGATCATATATTCAATAGGTCTGAAAAAATACTATATGCTTTTTGGTGTGTCTTTGTCTTTAATTTTGTCAAATTATGCATTTTGCAAAGCTATAGAGAAAAACAAAGCAAGAAATTCCATTGTATGCAAACACACCTAGGCTTTTTTTCCATCACCGTTACTTCTAAAGAAATCCCTAGTGCATCTGATGCTCTAGAAGGGGACGTAGCTGGTGATAGATTTCCTACATACCTGTTTAATCATCTGTGGCATGCACTCTGTCAGGCAGGCTCTGCTCCTAAAAATCAAGCCTACAGATTATTATAGGACAATTAAACGTGGTCATTTTTATATGCATTATTTAAAAGAAGATTTATGAGATGTTTAGAGACAAGCAATATTTGTCCATGTCTATGTGTCTATATGTGTGCATGCTAGTGTGTGTGTGTGTGTGTGTGTGTGTGTGTGTGTGTGTGCATGTGTCCTGCTGTGAGGAGCCCTGAGACCTATATACACTACAACACCAGCTCTATTCTTGGTCTTCAATTAGATTATATTATTCTCCACTTCTGGTCCTAGAATTATTGTGAAACAGTCTCTCAAGCACTGTCATAAGTAAAAAGGAATGTATCTTAAACACCTACAAGGCTGTAGAGAAATCCTTCAGAAAGCCTGGTGTCTTCTGAGATTTGTTGGTTTTGTTGATGAGTCTGCACTTTCTTCCTTACTTTCTTTCTTTCTTTCTCTCTCCCCTCTTTTTTTGGGGGGACATGGCTCTGGCTGTCCTGGAACTCACTCTGTAGACCAGGCTGGCCTGAATTCACAGAGATATACCTGCTTCTGCCTCCTGAGTGCTGGATTTAAGGAGTGCACCTCTATGCCCTGCTAAATAGTCATTCTTAAGTGTAGTTGAAGCCATTTTTGTTTTGTTCTCTGAATTTTCAGTTACTGCACTCAACTGTAGACTGAAAAAATATTAAACAGGAAATTCTAAGAGTAAAATATTCACAAACATCAAATAACTTATGGTACAGTGATAATGTCGCTCTATTTTATTGTTAGGTATTATTAATCTAAAAGAATATCTAACTTATAAACTAAACTTTGCCACAGATAAGCATATATTTAATATGATATAGTTTCAGGCATCAGACAGGAGCTGGGAAAGTGTCCCACAGCCCCCAGAAAGGGAATTGTTGCTCTCTTGCTCGTTCTAAGAATATCTCCAGACATGGCTCCTTTCTCCTCTGAGTCCTAAGTGACCATGCCATTATGGTTGCTCAGGTTCTAAAGGTAACATGTCTTCTTCGGTTAATAAATTACAGTAGTAGCTTGGGGTGGGAGCCTTCCCATGGGATCAATAGACAGACTTGGGACTACGTTGCCTGGGATTTTACTTGGAGTTTCACAGGTTGTATTCAGAGCTGAGGCTACCTATCAGCCGGCAGTCATCTTGCTGAAGTGTTGACTATGATATTCACAGGCAAGGTGTCTGCTCTTTGCAGTCCCTCCACATGACTCTCAGTGATCACAGGAGACTCAACTTCAAGCTCATCGGTGAAATAACATGACAGAGAAACTGGCACAAACTTAAAGCAACCATGGTACTCTCTCTATTGGTTCTTTTGGAGTCCATTCCTCTTCTTTACCAGGCTTTGAAAAATTATTTTCTATTTGCATACAATATTTGACACACCAAAGGAAATTCTTATGGAGCTTCAAATTTGTTAACTAGAAGTATTCAAATAACTTGAATGCAATATCTGGAGTGTGCTTTTTAAATATAGATATCTTGTAAATAAAAGTCTGATAGTAATTATAAAACATAACAGGAAACACATGGTTAAAGCATTGTAAGGAAAACCATCTGCTAGGAAATTATACTAAAAAGGAACACCCCTATTTCCCTTGCCACATCAGTGAGAGCCGTGTGATAGCTCACAGGACTGGAAGAAAATGGAAAGTTTCCAGGGCAGTAAGCATGACTCTCTGGCCCTCTCCTGTCCTTTCTACCGCAGAAGGGCACACTGTCACTGTTGTATCTGAGACAAATGTTCTCATCCCAGTCCCTTGGCTTCATCTGAAGCTAGCCAAGAAGGGATAAACCTGTCTCCTGATAAACAAAGGCAGAGAGTTTACAAAGATGTCCCAAAGCAATACATCTGTTACCCCACAACCCTTCTTAAAGTCAAGGGCTTCGTGAAGCCCAGTGACAAAGCACAGGAATTTTTTTTTTAATGCAAAGTATTTCCTATTTTGAAAAACTGATGCTGACAGTATTCTACAGACACACACATGCCTTCTCCATGAGATCATCTTAGTTATTGGAAAGGAAAAGGTGGCAAGTTTGGGAAATGGCAGCTTCCACCAAATGTGTGAACAAGAGAAAAGCTGGTTTCTTCTCCCTCCTCTCTGAATCCTGTTCCCACCAGGAAAAGGCTGTCCTGTTTCACTTTTCGCTGAACACTTAACAGTTCCTGCAGCCAGATTTCTTGCAGAGAAATGAGGGAGAAGGGTGAGAGGCAAATTGTGGGATTTCCAGTCATGTGGTTGGCACGGTGCTTGTTAAATTGGGTGGTTGTGTTACTCTTTATTTTCCTAACTTCCTGCAACATCTATGTAAAAAGAAAGAAAGATAACACAGCAACCAAGTATTTGTTGTATCAGTAGACACCAGAGAGGATTGTTTATCTCAGCAGGTTTCATGGTGACCAAGTCATGGAATCAGCCCAGGTATGCCTCAACAGATGAATGAATGAAGAACATGTGGAGGTTTTTTTTGTTTTTGTTTGTTTGTTTCTTTCAGGTATAATGAATAATAGGCCAGGCATAGTGGTTTACATCTGTGATCCCAGAACCTAGAAGGCAGAGACAAATGGATCAGGAGATCAGGGTATTCTCAGCTGTATACCAAGTTCAAAACTACCCTGACTGTTACAAGACACTAGAAATAACAAAATGAACAACAATAAAGTGGGATTGTGGCATTTGCTAGAAAATAGAAGATCAGCAGTAGGAAAGGGGATTGTGGGAGGAAGGAGAGGTTACTGTCTGAGTATAGGTGTTGATAAAACTCAGCCCTGTGTACAGTGAGTACACCTCAATAAAAAATAAGGAAATGGACAATCCATGTAGGCAAAAGGCTCCATGCCCAAGCCTAGTAACCCGAGTCTCTTCTCTAGAGGCCATGCAAAGAACCAATTCTAGCTGGGTGGTAGCAGCACACTCCTTTAATCTCGACACTCTGGAGATAGAGGCAGGCAGATCTCTGTGCCTTTGAGGCCACCCTGGTCTATAAAGCAAGTTCCAGGACAGTCAAGTCTATATAGAGAAACCCTGTCTCAAAAACAAGAACAAGAACAAGAACAAGAAGAAGAAGAAGAAGAAGAAGAAGAAGAAGAAGAAGAAGAACAAGAACAAGAACAAGAACAAGAACAAGAACAAGAACAAGAACAAGAACAAGAACAAGAACAAGGACAAGGACAAGGACAAGGACAAGGACAAGGACAAGGACAAGAACAAGAACAAAGGAGAGAAAGAAAGAAAGAAAGAAAGAGAAAGAAAGAAAGAAAGAAAGAAAGAAGAAAAATGTTTACAAAGTTGTCCTTTGACCTCCACACTCATGCCATGCCAGTTTGTATACACACCCATCCTAAATAGAGGATCAGACATGAGGGAGAGAGGGAGGAAGGGGAGGAGGGAGGGAGAGAGGAAGACAGAGTCTAAAGGAGAAAGAGACAAAAAGAAAGAAGAAGGGGGACAGAGACAGAAAGATTCACACATATGGCAGCCAATAAAAACATCCTTTAAAATAAGGAGAACCATTCTGATTTAATAAACAAGACCGATGACAGGAAGTAGTTGGCTTATATCTTTGAGCCTTGGACTTTGATCTTACCCATCTTTTACTGGGACCAGGAACTGAACATTGGACCATATACCTTGCTAGGGTTGGGTTTGTTGTTGTTGTTTGGTTTGTTTATACCACTGAGCTCCATCCTCTGACAGTGATGAATAGAGACAGTGTTTTATTATGTAGCTAAGGCACTCCTCAAACTCACTATCCCCCTGCCTCTACCTCTCCCTCTCAAGCACTGGAATTGCAAGAATAAATCCAGATTATTTTAAGGTCACTTTCTTTGTTGTAATTCTGGGGATCAAAGTGGCAACTCTCATCACAGCCTTACCTGCATGGTGTGAGTAATCCACCATCTCAACTACAATTCCTGGCCAGACACCCATGCTTTAATCCAAAAAAAAAGAAAAGAGAAAGAAAGAGAGAGAGAGAGAGAGAGAGAAAAAAGAAAGAAAGAAAGAAAGAAAGAAAGAAAGAAAGAAAGAAAGAAAAACAAAAACAAAAACAAGGTACAAACCGCCCAGTATAGGGGAAGAGTCATGGTTTCTTCTCCTTCCTATTCAGTCTGAGTCCCTTGGTAAGCAGTTGTCTATTTCCCATAGCTCCTGTGACAACCAATGACAACTATGGCATTCCCAGTGCATCTCCTGGTTGTCAGAGTGATGTTGGTAGACAGAATCTTTAAGCAGCAATATTGTGTTAAGAAAAAGGGTTGTAGATGGCAAAAAGGAAGCTCCCTCTGCCAGGAGTGGGCTCCTTCTGCAGGAAGCAAAGACAAAACTTCCATTCAGTGGTTGACACTTTTTTTACTGACTTGCTCCAGCAGTCTTTCTTCCTCACAGTGGACAAGGAGGTGATGTTGGGGCCTAACACCTCCAAAAACACAGGGAGAAAATGTTGGAGCAGGGCCCTCTGAGGTCGCATTCTGAGGTTGAATATCCAAAGCCTAGGACTCAGGACAGAGTTAAATTACAGTGCTCATCACCCTGAAAGGGACAGATGGCAGACCTACCCTGAAATAGCTTTTCTGGAAGGCTAACACATGGTAAATTGCATTAATTGTAATAATTGCTTTTGATGCCTTGATAAAAAACTGGCAAAGACCTTCAAAGATCTTCTAATCAGGGCAAATTAGCAGAGTACCCTCAGCAGTGACAGGGCTCTGGAGCTGTGTTTTGACTTTTGTTCAGAGACTAAAAAGAGCATAGGAACCACTTGCTTTGGAAAGAAGCGGGCAGCTGAGGCCTCAGACAGAGCACCAGCTAGACAAGCACCATGTGCTTATGTAGTCAAGTTGTGAGTATTTCTTTAGGAACTAACTAACTTTAGGAACTTTATTAATTCAGTAATAAAGTGCTTGAAGATTTAGATGTTTGTCCCATGAATACATTCTGTAAAAAAATTATGTTGCCCTCATGGCCTCCTTACTTTCAACTCAGAGAAGCAAAGGTACTGGAGGGTCAGACTTTCTACAAGATACTTAGGATTTTTTTTATGATAAAAAGAGATCTGTGCTGGAGTTTGGATACTGATTTTTCCCCTAAAGAGCTATGTTGTAGGTTACAAACCCAGCCCATTGTTATTAGGGCAGGGTGGAGGATCTATAGGGGCAGGGACATAGTGGAAGAGGGGGATGCTAGGTTACTAGCAGTTACTTCCTGGAGGGATATATGAATTCTGGCCCCCCTCCTTTCTCTTTTGCTTCCTGGCTGCACTAAGCCAGACCACCATTTGCCAACCACCAGTTCCCATTGGGATGCTCTGCACTGCTCAAGCCCAAAACAGTGGGGCCAAGGGAGCTGGGGCGAAATCTCGGAAACTTGAACCAAAATCAATCTCTCTCTCTCTTTTTTTTTATTTTAGTTGGCTACCTCAGGTATTTTGCTACAGTAAGGGAAAGATGACTAACGCAGGGACCGTGGAACACAAGGAGAATTTACATTACCTAAAAAAAGCTCACTTCTCTTTCCCTTTCCCACTTTTCCATGAAGATGTTTACGTTTTGCTTTGTTGTGCCTCCTGTAAGTATGTTGAGCCAAACTTTTGCTTTATGCATGGGATCTGTCTACAACTTTGGACACTTGCCATTATTTTAATCTTCTAGGAATATGCATTTTTTCTACTTCTGCTATTCTGCCAAAAATGCAAGAAACTTTTATGGAGAAGGCATAGATTCCAGGTACTGTGACAGTATGGAAGACTTTAGTGGCATACGGGAAGGAAAAATCCCTAGTTACTAACAGTATTTGATCCAGACACTACTGTGAGCTCATTTACAATAACTCATTTAATTCACAGTAACATAGAGGTCATTATTATCCAATGTTATGCAAATGAGAAACCTGTGGTCTGGGCATAAATTGTTTCCTTAAGATCATACAGTATATGAGTAACAGATCTGAACTAGAACTTTGTAACTAGGTAATCTACCACTGGAGGCCTTGCTCTTTGTAATCTATATCATGAAGACCTAAGACTATGATTTATGTGGATGTCTTAATTAGAGTTTACATTGCTATGATAAAACACCATAACCAAAAGCAACTGGAGGAAAAAGGGGTTTATTTTAGTTTACAACTCTCGGGTTACATACTATCCCTGAGCAAAGTCAGGGCAGGAACTCAAGGCAAGAATCTGGAGGCAAAAAAATGGACCAGAGGCTGTTGGGGAGTGTTGCTTATTAGTTTGCCCCCCATAGGTTGCTCAGTGTGTTTTCTTATACTACCACTCATAATGAGCTGGACCTCCTCCCACCATTTATCAATCAAGAAAATGGCCCATAGGTTTGCTCATAGTCCAATCTTGTGCGGCGTTTTCTCAATTGAAGTTTCCTCTTCTTAAATAACTCTTTTCTTGTGTCAAACTGATAAAACACTAACCAGGCTAGTGAGTGAGTCAGTTAAGCATAATCTCAATCCACCATCCAGATTCCATTAAACAGGACCACATGCTTTAAAGCAGTGGTCAGCAAAGTCTTTGTGTCAGGTAATGGATGTCTAGGTTTTGTGGACTATACTGGCTGATGTTGTGTGTTAACTTTACACAAACTAGAGTCATTAGAGAGGAAGGAGTCTCTGTGAGGAAATGCCTCCATGAGATCCAGCTATAAGGCATTTTCTCTATTAGTAATCAATGAGGATCACTGATGTGAGTGATGCTATTCCCAGGATGGTGGTCCTGAGTTCTATAAGAAAACAGACCAAGCAAGTCATACCAGGGAGCAAGCAGCACTCCTCCGTGCTCTCTGCATCAGCTCATGCCTCCAGGTTACTGCTCTGTATAAAATCCGGTCCTTTCTTTGGTGATCAACAGCAATGTGAAAGTGTAAGTTCTTCTCAAACTAGCCTTTGGACACGATAATAGAAACCCTGACTAGAAAACAGATCATACTCTGTGTTGCAACTACTCTACAGATTAGCAAGAAAGCCCACACAGACAATGTGCAATCATTGAGAAGACTGTGTTCCAATAAAACTTTATTCATAAGAATAGATATTCTTTGTTTTCTAACAGTTTAGTTTGTTTAGGGAGACTATAGTTAGAGGACAGCCATTAAGAGTAATGTAATATTAGCTCTAAATAAAGATATTTATTTATTTAAACTAAATTTGAATACTTGAACTGAATTTTGGTTAGCAGGCAGCCACAGGTCGACTATGCAACAAAGGACAGACACAAAGGAATGTGAAATTTCAGAGATGACACACTGAAACGTTCTAGAAGATACGCAGGAGATGAGGATAAATTTTTGTCTTTTGCAACACCCTGTGGGTGTAATTTCGCCATTAGTTGAGATGGATGTTTCTATGTTGAGACATGAGAAATCTTTGCAGCAGCATAACAAGAAGGCTGCAGGGAAACATCATGGCTGGTGTCATTCTTTTTCTTGGCCTAGAAGTCAACTAAAGCTGCTCATGACAGCTTTCTGATGAAACAGGATTTATTTATAATGTTTCTAGGCACTTGTCCAGGTTATTAAGTTTATTGGGAAGGCTACATAGGTGTGAGGAATATTGAATGTGTTGATAGATTGGACTCCCTAAAGTCAGGTGACATTCCCAGGGGTGTGTCTGAAACTGGAGAAGTCAGTGGGGGCTGGGACACAGCAGATTCCTTCAAAGCATGACTAGGTTCTCTAAATAATCAGGGTGTTGCCTTAATTTGAGAACCCTCTCTATAAAAGAAAAAAATTAGAAGTTTCATATCAAGTTTTTAGGTAAAACAGATTCTTAAGTCAAATTCCAAGTCAAGATGTGAGTTTGTGTGTATGTGTGTGTAAGTATGAGCGTGTGTCCGTGTGTGTATTTATAGTGTGTTTGTGTGTGTGGTGTATTAGTTTGTGTGTATGTATGTGTGCCCATGTACATGTTTTGTGTGTGTGTCTGTTTGTATGTGTGTTTATGTGTGTGTGTTTGTATGTATGTTTGTGTGTGTGGTGTGTATGAGTGTATGAATTAGTGTGTGCATGCACATACATGTGTGTTAAAATGTTATTTTTTAACATTCAACGATTGTTTCCCTTCCTGGTCTTCCTGCCCCTTTCCCTCCTCTTTGCCTCTATGAAGGTGCTCCCTCTGGACTTCTCTCTTGTCTCTTCCCTTATCTGATCCTGCCCCGCTTTTTGCACTCTTTGCCTCCTATGATTATTTTGTTCCCTCTTCTAAGTGGGATTGAAGCATTCACACTTTGGTCTTCCTTCTTCTTGAGCTTCATGTGGTCTGTGAGTTGTACCATGGGTGTTCCTCGCTTTTGGGCTAATATCCACTTATCAGTGAGTACATACCATGTATGACCTTTTGGGTCTGGGTTACCTAACTCGGGATGATATTTTCTAGTTCCAATCATTTGACTGCAAAATTTGTGAAGTCCTCATTTTTAATAACTGAGTAGTACTCCATTGGGTAAATGTACCATATTTTCTGAATCTATTCTTTTGTTGAGGGACATCTGGGTTGTTTCCAGCTCTGGCTATTATAAATAAGGCTGCTATGAACATAGTTGAGTATGTGCCCTTGTGATATGGTGGAGAATCTTTTGGATATGTGTTATCATAATAAGCTTTGTTTCCCAGAGTTCTAGGGATTAAGCTCAGGTCCTCCTGTTTGCAAGATAAGCTTCTTACAATCGATCATCAGTTACATATTGGGGTAACCCACCCCTTTCATTTAAGATCATATCCTTTAAATATTTCAAAGAAAGCAATCACAAGGGGGGAAGAGAGGGACCCGGGAGGGAAAGTGGATGGGGGATGGGAGAAAGGGGAACCTGATCTTGTATTGGGTGAGGGAAAAAGACTGAAGCCCTAAGGGCTAGCAGAAAGAATGGGAACAGGAAACCTCAGGAGGTAGGAGGTTGGGGGGTCCCTATAGAATGTACCAGAAATCTGAGAGGTGAGAGGCTCTCAGGACTCAAAGGGAGGGACATTAGATGAAATGCCTGACAGTAGGGAGAGGGAACTTATAGAGTCCACCTCCAGCAGGAAGACAGGGCATCAAATGAGGGAGGAGGTTGCCATCCCACAGGCAAAACTCTGACCCATAATTGTTCCTGTCTGAAAGAACTGCAGAGATGAAAATGGAGAGGAGGCTGAGGAAAAGAAGTTCCAGTGACAGGCCCAAAGTAGGATCCAGCTCCAGGGGAGGTCGCAAGATCTGACACTATTACTGAGGCTATGGAGCGCTCATAAAATAGACCTGTCATTACTTCACTGCAGAAGACCCAACAAGCAGCTGAAAGAGTCAGATGCAGATATTTGCACCCAACCAATGGACAGAAGCTGCTGACCCCTGTGGTTGAATTTGGGAAAAGCTGAGAAGGAAGGCAACCCTGTAGGAGGACCCGCAGTCTCAATTAATCTGGACCCCTGAGATCTCTCAAACACTGGACCACCAACCAGACAGCATACACCAGCTGATATGAGGCCCACAACACATATACAGCAGAGGACTGCTGGGTCTAGATTCAGTCAGTGAAGATGCATCTAACCTTCAATAGACTGAAGGCCTCAGGAGTTTAGAGGTCTGATAGGGTGGGTGGTGGGTGGTGGGGACATCTTCGTGGAGACAGGGGGATGGGGAGGAGGTACGGGATGTGGAAAAGTCGGAGGGTGGACATGGAGGGGAATACAATCTGAAGTGTAAATAATTAAGTAAATAAATAAATAAGTATTAAATTTAAAAAGTTTCATATCATTTCTGAATCTTGGTTTGACCTCTATGTCTTGGTTGATAAAGCATCCTACTGGTTTTGTGTATGACATACTCATGTGCACATGTGTTCTATTTAAATATATGAAATCATAAAATATGACCCAAATCATAACCACCAGGCTATTAACCATATTGTTTAGTAATTCCGGGTTAGTAATGAACTTCTGAGATGTTACATTCAGCAAAATAGCACATTGGGAGCTTTGATATGCAAATATATATAATTGGAAACTTCCAGCAAAATTTAACTATTTAATCTACGACAACATAAATCTTTGGTGTCATGACTTCTCAGCACTGGATGCTGAGCCAGTTTTGGAACCCTGAAGGAGAAGTCTGCATCTTCATCAGTCTCCCTTATCTTCAGGAGGAACTCACACCAGTGGCCTAAATCCACCCATCTTAGTGTGAACAAGCAGAGACACATACATGTCCTGCATCTCATACAATCGAGATAAGGCATTTTGAAAGCCAATCAACTGTCCATGCTGTCGAATGCTGCATTAAAGAAGAGGCAATTCCTCAAAGGAACTACATTCTAAGATTGTGAGGAAAATGTCAACTTTATTGTCCCTTGATGGTAGGCTTTGATCCTTGATGGTAGGCTTTGATGGCAGGCTTAAACTTACACATAAAAAAAAAATGCTTAAATGCAGAGGCTCAATAACCCAACTAGAAGGAAACTGTTGCCTTGACCTTTTTATTTAACATTCTCTCTCTCTCTCTCTCTCTCTCTCTCTCTCTCTCTCTCTCTCTCT
>JANHMN010000006.1:52153491-52187241 GCA_030674055.1 Rhabdomys pumilio
AGAGAGAGAGAGAGAGAGAGAGAGAGAGAGAGAGAGAGAGAGAGAGAAAGGATGATGCATAGGAGAGTGAGTAGCTGTTAGCTCCCTCACAAACAAAGGAAGAACACAAACTGTAATTTGGCTGTGCCAAACTCTGGGAACCATGAGCTGATCTCTTAGATCATGTCCCTCACTGACAGCAAGGAGTTAACAGGCTTTGTTGAAAACAAATGTATAGTTTAAAAGTTATGATGACTGACTTTTTACTGAATTTTGGGAAATCTATATTTTTTGATGAAGTCTTGTCATTAAATATCTGCTTTCTGTATGTGTATATGTGTGTATGAAGTCTTTTTATCAAATATCTGCTCTCTCCATATATATATACATATATATATACACATACACACACACACACACACACACACACACACACACACACACACACATATATATATCTGGTCTTAAAACAACTCCAGTAATCATCTGATATGATAATCAGATTGTGGCATATCAGTACAATGGAATAATGTGAGAAAGGAAAAAGAATAAACTGAGGGGGGCAATAGCACAGGGAATGTCAGCATAACCATTCTAATTGAAATAAGTCAGACCAGAAAACAAAGAAAGAACACAAACTGTAATTTGACTGTGCTGAACTCTGGGAACCATGAACTGATCTCTTAGATCATGTGCTTGACTGGTGCCAGGAGACAGAGAGAACAGAAAGGGGGATGTGTAAAGGTACCAGAGGGGGCAGTAGAGAGATCAGGGTGAGTTGAAGCTCTTGAATATGGGCAGAGTTTCTTTCTTTCTTTCTTTTTTTTTTTTGTTTTTTTTTTGTTTTTTTTTTTTTTTTTTTTTTTTTTTTTTCAAAACAGGGTTTTTCTGTGTAGCCCTGGCTGTCCTGGAATTCACTCGGTAGACCAGGCTGGCTCGAACTAAGAAATCCATCTGCCTCTGCCTTCCAAGTGCTGGGACTAAAGGCATGTGCCACCACTGCCCGCCCGGCCATGGGCAGAGTTTCATAGGTGTTTGAATTGCAAAATGCCAATTTCATGCTTTTACCTACTTTGATATGGGCAGATCAATGAGGGTGATTATAACTCAGTAAAGCTGCTGACTTGTCTGTGGGTATAAGGACAAAAGTTTATACATCATTGTTAGTGATTATACTGGTTTAGTAAATTAGCAGTTGTAGATTCTCCTCCAATAGCCATGACTTAACTACCACTGAGTACTTAGCTGGATTGTAGTAACAATCAGAGAGATGTTGGTTCCCACTAAGGTATGTGTACCACTTCTGCCTCTCTTACAGTTATTGTGCCATGCTGTTTACCCAGGTTTTTAAAGCAAAATGAAACAAATGTAAGCCATTTAAACAGTATATAATATAATTATATAATAATATAATGCTACATTAAAGCAGTTTTTCAAATGGCTAGACACCCTTTGTGTTAAAAAAAAATGTAGAAAAACATTCACCAATACTTTTTCTTTTCTTTTTAAGACAGATGTTTGCTAAATACCCTACACTCATGCTAGTCTGAATCTCACTATGTAATATATGCTGGCCTCAAATTCACCAGTCCTCTGCCTCAGTTTCTGTAGTGCTGGAATTGCGTGTGTGCATATACTTTTATATATGCATATGTATTAAATGTAATATATATTATACATATATAAATGCATATGATATGCAGATAGATACATGTATGTATGTAAATTCATCTTGTAGCTATATAAAATATGGATGTCTTTTATCAAATTTAACAATGTGTTATATATAGATGTGTTTATATAAATAAGGTCTGAAGTAATATTAAATGAGAGGGATTTTATTTCTTGTATTTTTGGTTATGAGCCTAGTCTTTAATGGCTGAGTCATCTCTCCAGCCCAGGATGTTTTTTTTCTTGGTTTTAGGTTAGCTGCCTTTAATTTTTATTTTTGTTTATTTGTTTTTAAAATTAAATTATTTTATTTATTCACTTTACATTCACTTTTTCCATTACTCATGCAGATCCTCCCTCATTCCTCCCTCCCCTTCTTCTTTGAGAAGGGAGAGCCCCCCTCTAGGTAACACACACACACACACACACACACACACACACACACACACACACGGCACATCAAGTCACTGCAGCAGAGGAAGCACATCTTTGTCCACTGAGGCCAGACGAGGCAGCCCAGTTGGGGAAATGGAATGTATAGGCACACAGGCAACAGATTCAGAGACAGCACCTACTTCTTTTGTTGGGGGACCCATATGAAGACCAGGCTGCACATCTGCTACAAATGTGTTGTGGGCGTAGGTCCAGCCTGTGTATGCTCTTTGGTTGTCTCTGGGAGGCCCCAAAGACTCTGTTGGTCTTCCTGGAGAGTCCCTGTCTTCTTCTGCTCTCTCCATCCTTCCCCCAGGTCTTCCCTAAGACCCCTTAAGCAAGCGTCATCTAATGTTTGGCTGTGGGTCTCTGCATCTCTTTCCATTGGTTGCTGGGTGGAGCCTCTCAGAGGACAGTTATGCTAGGCTCCTGTCTCTGCTGGCTATGCTCCAAGTGGACCCAACTGGGGTTAAGTGATTTTTTAAAACTGTATATATTTGAATTTGTTTCTAGCATATGCGCATGTTCTTTCTTTTTGGTTGAGAAGGGGATGATGGCTGAGGAGTCAACTATAGAATAGAAAAAAAGCATATGGAGTGATAGAGAAGCAGTGGAAGGGGTTTGGTGGGAAAACAACAAAAGAAACAACAAACAATAGAGCCCATATAGAACTTGTGAGTGATTGGCCAATGGTAAGCGAGAGCAGAGAGATCCTACTTACATAGATTCTTGCATGTGTCCTAAGGATTTGGCACTTTATCCACATTAGAAGTAGGATGTGTATATTTTTATGTGATTTGCATGAGTTAGCTGTACAAATCTATTAAGGCAACTGCTGCCTTGTCAAGGTTTTAGTAGTAGGAAAACGATCACTTATAGTAAATTCAAAATAATAGAAAAATATTTAGAGCATATAGATATTTCCCTGAAACAAGTGGGATGTTTTCAGTTGTGGACACAGCTCTACAGCCTGAACTTCCACTATTACCAGGACCTGTAGCACTGAAGTGGACGCTGGCCTCTGCTTTTGTCTCTACAACCACCAAGAGAATGTACCTAAGCAAATGTAGCTTACCTGTGCAACTTGAAAATCAGTTTCAACTAATGGTAAAAGTCAGAGAGAGGGAAGGGAGGAATAAGAGAGGGTGGGAGAAGAGGAAAAGGAAGAAGATGGAGAGAGCAAGGACTAAGTACAAACCAAACACACCTGAATGAAGACTCACAAAGACAAAGAAGCCAGTGAGAAAGCGCAGATGACAAAGGAAGCAAAGTAAAATAAAGAGAGTCAATAGCAGTGGACCTGGGTTAATCCCTTCAGGCCCCAGCCTTTCTGTAATTATTTAGCTCAGTGGGCTTGAGCAATTGGCATGGACCCCAAAGGGCTTGGATTAGACCCATGACTGTGACCAATTAGTCTCACCATGTTCCTTCTAGGCCCTGGCCATTTTCATCACCTCAGGCCACACAGTCTTCGGTTTTTGACCCCTCCAATTATTTGCCGATAAAATGGGAACAACATTTTTTTTCTAATGTTTTTTACCTCATGGCCTGCTTTTACACATTTGCATAATTTACTTGGAGGGATCAGAATGTCAGTATGTAAAACAGTCCCAAGTTCAAAGATAATGTGTTTCCTCCCCCTTCTCAGTTTGTCCATAAAACGAGGACTCACTATGGGGTTGACTTTTGTGCTCAAAGAGCTGTGCTCAAAGTTTGAAGCTGTGAGACAGATAAAGAAATAGACATTAAAAGAAAAAAACTTTCCCTCAAAATTCATTAACATTGGCCTTCAAATGATAATGTTTAAGAAAACAAAAAGGCAAGACTCAGCCTGAGGAAAAAAAATTGCACTGTACAATATACAGCTGACATACTTGACTATATCTGTTCTTCTAAAAGCATGAGCTGAAGATAGGAACACTTAGAAGAAGGTGTATGCATGATAAGTAAGCACATGAAAAGATGCACAATATCATTCATTGTCACCCATGGTCAGGTACCACTACACTGCACTGAGAATGACCACAATTAAAAAAAAAATGGCAGCATCAAGTACAGGCAAATAGATATAAAATAACTGGAGTTCTGTTCACTGCTGGTGAGAATATAAAACTGTTCAACTTGAAATTTGGAAGTGTCTTATGAAATTAAACCCATGGTTATGCTGCACCCAACTGTGTTCATTGCTTTAATGTCTCTGTGTCCAAATTACTTGACAGAAACAACGGAAGGATGGAAAGCTTACTGGAACTTAAGGATAGAATTAAAGGCCACAACGGAAAGTGTAAACTGAAGCCATACAAAGTCTGCCTCAAGTTCCATCAGCCAGAACCATCCTCCAAGGACTCCTCAGTGTCTTCAGAAAGCCTAGAGGAACGAGTGTTTAAAACATGTCCATAGCAGGCATTTCAGAACAAAGTGTAATTCCACCATACTAATTCTATGCATGTGCCCTAGAGAAGTAGAAACATGGGTCCATGCAAAAACTCACCCATGATGGTTGTGATCAAGCATGCCTGTACTCCTAGCACTTGCAAGGCCGATGTGAGAATATCTCAAGTTCAAGGCCAGCCCAGGCTACTTAGTGAGATTCTTTCTCAAGCAGAAGATAAAAAAAAAAAATCTGTGGTCACAAAAGACTTACTGATGGATATATAAAGTAATTTCATTTATAATAGCCTCCACTTGCAAACAAACAAAGCATATTGTTAATTGCACAGTGTGTATCTAATATAAACTAAAAGCCCTCATGCCTCACCAAGAAAACCTTACTGATACATGCAGTAATGTGGATGAGTCTCAAGAGGATTTTGTTAAGTCAAATAAGCCAGACATCTTTGTATAAAACTCAAGAAAAGAAAAACCCAATTTATGGTGATAGAATAGTATAGTACTTGGATGGTTATGGCTAAGGGAGGGTGGGAACTGGGACTAAAGAGAACTTTTGGGGTAATAAAATGTTTTATACTTTGATTCTGATGGTGGTAGCAGAGTTATATAAATTTGTCTAAAGTTATTGAGGTGTATACTTAAAATGGTCACATTTTATTGTATATGAAGAAAACTTCAATAAAACTGATTTAACTTTTCTTTCTTTCTTTCTTTCTTTCTTTGTTTCTTTCTTTTTCTTTAAAGAATGATGACATCAAGGGGGTTAACAAGTCTCAGAAGCATTGCATCCTTAGGGCATCTTATTACAAATTATAGCAATTTGAGGAAGGGGAGAATCCTCTGGTAGGTGATCTTAAAGCCTATTCTAATATTAACATACTTTCTATATTAATGTTGTCATCAATCAAACATCAATCTATAAAGTGACAATGATGTTAAGTAAATCAAGTTGCATACCAAGTCCCTTTCCTGACATCCTGACTATACTTTATAATGTCATCTACCTTCAAACAAATCAAATCTGTCCTAAGAGGCACTACTCATAATATTTGTGCCATCGGTTTTACATTTACCGTGTGGGCCGTTTGATGGCAAGGCTTTTAAGCTTAAGAGTCTTAAGTGATGTTTGAAAAATATCTGAGATGAAAAATATAGCACATGAATAATTTTCTTAATCAGTATAATCACCAAGAAATTGATGATCACAGTTTAAAACCAGCTCATAGGGCCATTTTTAAAGTCCTGGACTACTGTCAAAATATACCTATGTTACAAGTGAGCATTTACATAATAAAAGGAAGAAAATTAATAATAAAAGCCACTTTTTCATACCCCTTCTACTTGTTACTTCCAATTATGGTCACTCATTCAACTGTAGAATTTCTTGCCATTTTATTTTTATGACCGCCAAATGCTCAAGAGTACCCACAGGTGCAGGGATTATATTGCTGTAAAGAGTCCTGTATAGCCAACCACTGTGTTCTTTGTTTATCCAAAAATAACAACATATTTGCTGCTTTAAGTTTCCCTACCTGGTTTATCTTAAAGGTACATTGGGGTGATGTAAATCACCACTTTGTTGAAAGAGCCCTTTCTGTCTCCTCTTGGTTACAAGGCAGGGGAATCCAGAAATATCATTTCCAATTGTTCTTATGTGAAGCTATTAGGGTAAAATTCTAGTCACTGTCCTATTGCTGTGAAAGGACACCATGACCGAGGCAACTCTTACCAAAGAAAACATTTAACTGGGAGCTTGCTTACAGATTTAGAAGCCTAGTTCATTATCATTATGGTAAGGGGCACGGCACTGGAGCAGTAGCTGAAAGTTACATCCTGATCCAGTTTGGCAAGGGCTTCTGAAATCTCAAAGTCCACCCCAGTGACATACTTCATCCAATGAGGCCAATGAAGGATTCAAGGAAGGATTGAATCCTTCTAATCCTTTCTAATAGTGCCACTCCCTGTTAACTAAACATTCAAATAAATGAGCCTATGGAGTGATTTTTTTATTCAAACCACCTCTAAAACCAATAGTCAGGATGAAATGAAAGTCTTGTGCTGTTAGCCAAACTCAAGGGTGGTGGCGGTCAGAGGATATCTTTCAGGAGTTAGTCTTCTCCGTACACCATGTCGATCAGAGATCTAAGGCCATCAAATTTGGTGGCAGGCGTCTCTACCCACTGAGCCGTCTCACCAGCCTTACTTTAAAAATTTACTACACTTTTCCCCCAATGGAATTAGAGTACTAAGTTAAAGAGATTTACCGAGTTAATGAGATTTATAGGATATTTATAAGAGCTACGAAAGGAAAGTATTCAAGGTGCTGTGGCTCCTTCCATTAACTAATACAGGAGTTCGCTATCAACTTTTCTCCCACAGGTTTTATTTCATTCTTTCTTCTCTTTTCCTGTTTCCTTTTCTCATCTTTCTTTCTTTCTTTCTCTCTCTCTCTCTCTCTCTCTCTCTCTCTCTCTCTTTCTTTCTTTCTTTTTTGTTCACTTTGCCTCCTTTCCCTTTGCTTTTGGTTTTTTGAGTTCAGGCTAACCTTAAACTTCTTGTGTAGCTGAGGATGGCCTTGAACTCACAATTCTTTGGCCTCTGTTTTCCAGATGCTGGACTTACAGGTATGCGTCACCACATATGACTTTGACTTAAGCTTCTTTTATTTATTTTAATATACTAGGGTTTTCTAATTATGGCAGCATTAACATTTTGGGGCCAATAATTCTTTGTTGTTCAAAGGTGCTTCAAACCTCAAGCAATACAGCCAAATCTCTAGGTTCAAGTCCTATAAGATATCCCTTATCTTTTACTATCTGTCCCACCGAGCTGTACTAAGAAAATGTTATTGCCAAGCATTTCCTGGGAGACAGCATGTCCTCCAGGTGTACTACAGTGACTATGTACAAAGTCATACTGCTGTACTAGCTCAGGCTGATTTCAGTAGGCCAAGAGGACAAATGGAATCATTAATCAGGGGCTCATAAAGGCAAACTAAGCTATTTATTTTGGGGAGATGACCAGGAAACCAGCCAGTCTGAGGGAAATATGTCATGGTGAAAACTAGAAAATATGTTTACACAGACAAATTAAGGTGACCCTGGAAATGTGATATTCTTAGGCACAAAAGGAATTAGGGGGGTTTCATACCAAAGGGGAATATTTGGAAAGTGATCAGATCACAAGGATAGGAGGGTATTAAAATCTCATGAGTATTTTTCATGAAGCAATCCCAGGGACATCACCACCCTTCCAACAAGTGAGGTTACAGGAAGAGACACTGACTATAGACCAGAATTCGACCTAAGTATGTCTGCATCTTAATCAGACATTGTACTTCTTGGCTTCCACAAATGGAAAAAAATGTACTTTTATTGTTTATAACCAACTCAGCCCGCAGTGTTTTGTTTGAGCACTTGAACCGATTAAGACCATCCTTGCAAAGATTGTTTTCAAAGGAGAATTCCTCAAATATAGTGCAAGGGTAGATTTCTTAGGAGAAAGACTGAGTTGGGAAAAAGATGGGGGGTGTGTGCAGCAGTGACAGCAGCAGGAAAGTGTTGGCAGACAGAATGCACTTCACAGGGAGCAGGACAGGACTCAACTTGGTAAGAGAAACAAAGGCAAGGGATGAGTTAAAGTGTTAAAGTGTTTTACATGACCTCACAGATGCAAGTAAAGGCAATGGTGATCTGGAAGGTCGGGAAAGGAGCCCAGTGATCAGATGTGATCACAAATGTCTTCATGAACATGTTGAATTTATGGTCCCAGTGAGATATCCCCAAATTGATGGTGCTAGGGAACAGGAGATGAAAGCCAGAGTTTTACACACACACACACACACACACACACACACGCACGCACGCACGCACGCACGCACGCACACGCACACACACAACACGCACATGCACACACACACAACATGCACATGCACACGCACAAACTTGTGTGTGCATACATATGTATACACACATGTATATAGAGGTATGTGGTTTTCATTTGTGAATATTTGTTGTATGAAATAGTGAATTTCATACCTCCATTTTTAATCACGCATCTTATCTCTATTTATTCCCTGTAGTCTTCTGTCCTTCCCTCTCCCTCCAACTTCTGCCATTTCTCATTCCAGATAGTTCTTCTACTTTTGCCATAAGCACATATGGATATTTGATATATGTATGTATTAATACATGTAAAATTATAACATTTAAATTTCACACGTAAGAGAAACACTTTCTTTCTGAGCTTGGCTTAGTTGCTTAACCTGATGGTCTCCAGTTGCATCCATTTTCCTACAAATACCATAAATTTGTTTTCTATGTAGATGAATAAAATTCTCTCTATATATCTGTACCCTGTTTTCTTGTCCAACTAACTGTTGGTGAATAGTCAGACTGTTTCAAAGTCAGGTAGTACTCATGTGTGGGTACCTCTGTGGAATTCTGCCTCTGAGACCTTTGCGTACATTTCCAAGAATGGTACTGCTAGATCATATTAGGCCAGAGTTTTAAGATGAGCATTCTATCCTGACTTGTCCCAGGTGTGTGGATATGAACTTGAAATGGTGGTCCCAAGCATAGGTGTCTATGGTTTCCTTCTTTACACCCACACTTGTATTGTAGAAATTGAACTCAGAAACTGAACTTACAGATTTAAAGGGGATGGGGAACAGGCAGTGGTTGGTGAGATGGTTTAGTGGTTAAGAGTGCATATTGCTCCCACATAGGATCTCAGTTTTGATCCCGGCATTTACATTGGGTGGTTCTCAGTCACTGTAACTCCGGGTCCAGGAGATCCAATGACTGCTTCTAGCCCCCTTAGGTACACACATTCATATACATGTCTCCTTCCATCACACAAACAGATACACACATAGACAGACAGACACCACACACACACACACACACACACACACAGAGAGAGAGAGTTAAAAAGGTAAAGCTTTGGAAAGGGGGGAGGTTTTATGAGTTTTGGATTATATGTTTGAAGTATGTCAAATTCCATTAATTTTCCTTCTAGAAGTAGACATAGGCTATGGACTGGGAGAATAAGCTTGCTTCTTAGTTGAGTTCCTTTATATGTTCCAATATCATTGTTAAGTTGAGGATATTATTAATGCCAAATTACACCTGAGCTATGTCAGGTACTGCATAGAAATGTCAGCTCAGATAGGGTCTCTGCTTCTAGGATCACCCTTACACACATATTTATAGACAAACTAAAAATTCTGAAGGATACATAGACAGGGAGTGTGCACATCAGAAGCAGGTTGACAGGACCTCGGAGGATGATGGGGAATGAACATCATCATTACACCAAGTGCAGAAGTGATGTATGGAAATGGGGCCGGGGCTCCATCCCACCACTGACTCACTGTGTGATCTTCAGCAAACCATTCCAACTCATAGTTTTCATCTCTCCATCTGTTAAATGTCATTGGTATCTGTTGGAGAGAGAGTCACCTATTTGCTTATCCAACAAACTCCGGTTGACGTTTTACCTCCATATGTTGGTTCCTGTGGCCAGAACTACAGATGTAAAAAACGAAAGTCACACAAACTTCACTTTCCGGGGAAGCAGCTTGGAAACAACAGACATTAACAGGAGGGGAAGGTGTCCATGAACACATTAATAATGGCAAGTCACAAAACTTCTAAAAAACAAAACAAGTGTGGGTTGATTATCAATAAGACAGTATTTTAAGGGACATCTCATGAGAGAAGTTCCTGGAGTCAGTTATCTCAGTGGTTATTATGCTGATGTTATGCTAAACACCTTTTTTTTTCAACTCTGATATGCTCATCCTGTTGGTTTAGGTTCAGGGTTGTCCCCACTCATGGATAAGATGGCAGCAATAGTTCCAGCCATCATGTCTTAATTCAACTAAAGATAGAGACAATACAACTAAATGTAGGGTAGGAGATACAGCTCACTTGTTAAAGGGCTTGACCTCCTCCATTCCACTTCCCTGGGCAACAGGACACATGTTTCCAATCTGAATGTTGTTAGGCAGCCTAGCCTCCATGGAAAGTTGTGTCTTGAAAGAAAGGTTAGGATGACACTTGAGGTTGACCTCTGCCCTCTATCTGGATTCTCACCTAAACATACATATGCACCCATTCCTACACGAGGTAGGAGTTGTGAGAATTTGGGAAGTAAGGTGGGATGGACTCTGGTACAAGGAACCAGCTCAGTAGACATTCGCTTTAATTAAATTTTTAAGTAGTATGCAATGCTAACTCACTCCAAAGAACTGCTTGTATTTGTTTGCTAGAGGTGCTGTAAGAAAATCTTTAGAGGTTGAGGAATTAAAACAACAAATGTATTGTCTCACAACTCTGGAGGCTACAGATCTGAAGTCAAGGCGACAGATGGCAGGGCTGGTTTCTGTGGGTGGTGAAGACTCTTCCAATGGACTTTTGGGCATCTCCTTGACATATATCTTCACTGTATCTCTCCTCCTCCTCCTCCTCTTCTTCCTCCTCCTCTTCTTTCTCCTCCCCCTCCTCCTCCTCTTCTTCCTCCTCCTCCTCTTCCTCCTCCCCCTCTTCCTCCTCCCCCTCCTCCTCCTCCTCCTCCTTCCCTCCTCCTCCTCTTCCTCCTCCCCCTCCTCCTCCTCCTCTCTCCCCCTCTGACACACCTTCATCAGTGCTCAATTCATAATGATCATCATAATATTGGATGGTGACCCAGTCCTTTATGGTCTCTTGAACAGGTGACAACCACAATTACCCTATTTCCAAATATGGTCACCCTAAGTGTCTCCTGGTCAAGACGTTAATGAATTTTGAGAAGTGGTTAGAACTTTAACAATAAAATTTAGTCATGGCTCTGCCCATCATTGATCAAGTATCTTCACTGACAAATCTTTCCAGTGTGAAAGTAAGGAAGGAAATGAAAATCTTGGGCTTCTCATTCTGTGCAGTAGCTTTTAGATGTCCCCTGCACATAATAAATTCCTTTCTTTTACAATGTATGGGGAGATTTACCAACCCCAATGGAGGTAAAAGCTATAGGAGTTACAGGAAGCCTAAGCAATCTGCTTGCTTTCAATTGGAGGTTAATGTCACAGATAAAGTTGGGAAAACAAAGAGCATGAAAAACCTGAGAAAAACTTTGTGATGTTTACATATGCAAAGATTTCATAGAAGAACTAGCAGTCATAATGGAAATGTTAATGCCTGCATTTGGAAGTCAGAGAAAGTTCTGTCCTTCTATGGTGTTTTGTAGGTAGGGTCTCTCTGTGTCTTTGCTGCTCTGCTCCCTGAAGTCCTTCTATAAAGAATGAATTTCTACCAGATTTTGCTTTTGTTGCCCCTCCCCATCATTTATTTTCTTGTTCCTTTTAGCATGAGGGAAATGAAAATTCTCTCTCATTCATTTATATTTTGTCCCCATGGGGGAGAATAGCAGTGCCTATAACCTGGGAACTTGATCTTGTCTTGAGCCTTTAGGCCAGTGATTATCAACCTATGGGCCACGGACTTATTGAGTGTTGAGTGACCCTTTCACAGGGGTCACCTATGACCAAGAGAAAGCACAGGGGGTTACATTATAATTTATAACAGTATCACAATTACAGTTATGAAGTATAAAACAAAATTAATGTAGTGGTTGGGTGTTACCACAGCATGAGGAACTGTATTAAAGGGTAGTAGCACTAGGAAGGTTGTGAACTAGATGTTGGGCCTTGGCTGTGTTTTCTAGAGAGCACAGCAAAACAAAGCATGTTGTCTCTCACCAACTCACACTTTCTCTTAAGTACAGAAGGGTTTCCTAGACTGTTCAGAATCAAGTGAATATTTTCAGCTGCCTGGAGAAACACCAAGACCATCGCAGACCATCCTGGGGATGTTCTTTCACCTATAGCCACAGTCATTCTGTCCTTGGCTCGGAGAGAAGCTGGATGCAAAGAAAACAACCCAAGTTTCATCACTAGAAGGAGATGGAAACTGAGAGGGGCCAAAATAAGAACTGTCCTCTGCTACTGCTAATGAGTACACATGCTGGCTCCCTTCCTCATGCCAAGCTAAGCTTTCTCTTCTCAGCTCTTCTTTACCTCTGTCTTCCTCACCCACCAGACACCAGACCTCCTTCTGTTTGAGAGCCACAGTTTTTTAATTTTGTCAGTCTGAGCCATCCCACCCAAATCCTATGGCATGTGTGCAGGGCGGCACCTTCCTTGTGCCCACTCCATGGGATGAAGAACCTGACACCGACCCTGCTACTCATGGTGGCTCTGCTCATACCTTCAGTCACAGGTACAGGCACAACAGTTGATTTCTAGCTCTGCTTTCTGAAAGGCAAATGAGATGCATCTCCTTCCTTTTTAATGCTCACCATTAATATTTTAAAAAAAGAAAATGGAGAAAACTTTCAGCATCTCCGACAGTGTGTTCCGTGAGTTTCCTGGTGGGAGGTGATGAAGGCATTTTTTAACTGACTAAAAATGGTTAGCCACAACACCATGAAAATATCCCAGAATGTTTTAAAATGAAGGGGAAAAAATCCTCTGTGCCATGGAAATAGCAATTGAGAGGGGATTCAGGGGCTGCTGGCAGCGCTGAGTGGCTGATTTTATTTTCTCTAGACCTCTTTAGTGATTTCCACTCTGATTTCCATCTACTTCAAAAAAAAAATCAAGCTTCCCAAGTTCAGAGGGGAAAAAGTATGGGCCATTTGTTATTCTGGACACAGATGATCCCAGCCCAGGTAGAACATTAAAATGTTTCAAGAAGCACAGCCTTTGAACTATCCCTATAGTTCTCATATGTCACCAACTTCCCAGACGTGAACCCTCTCCATTGAGAACAGAACCCTTTTGTGGCTCTGCATGCGTCAGGGAGCCCTCCCTGGATACCTTTTTAAGTGGGGGGATTTAGCCAGACCTTGTTAGTAATGCTTAAAGACTACTTATACCACACACAGACCTAAGCTTCAAATTATGGCAGATAACATCATTCTAAAATCATCCAACATTTCCAACTTTTCTGCCTCAAAGAGTGTAGATGCCCACTGCTTTGTTCTGTACTCCTGACTGGAGGGGCTGGAGTGAGGGGTGGGGATCAATACCATGCTTGTTACCATGCTTCACATCCCTGAGAAGGGCAACTTCAGATCATATGTCTGGAGGCCAAAGGTACACTAAAAGTAATTTATATACCACAAATGGAAGTGTGAGGGAGATTTCAGCATTATTAATTATTCCTTCAAACATCACTGGGTGCACATGCGAACCGGATTGTTCCGGATGTTAATGACTTGAACTATTATATTGATTTGAATTTCAATAGTGAGCATTTCTGTTACTCGCCACTTAGATGCCCCTGAAGTAGCCTGTTCCAGATCTTCTCCTCAGATATCTCCACACACTCTTAGGGTGGCCATTCTTCTTTCATTAACTCAAGATCCTTCCTACTTAGGGCAAGGCTCTTGGAGGAGCCTGCAATCTTGACTTGGAAATTGAGGATGTCAAGAGCTGAAAAGAGATAGCAGAGGAAGAAAGATGAAGTTCAGCTCAAACTAGGAGAGTGGAAAGGAGGAGAAAACTCTTCTCTTCTAAACTCACAGGTCAGCATTTCCGTGGTGCTGGCACTGAACTGTGGTGGAATGGCACAGAAGAGCCAAGCACATATGCTCGTCTAGGCATGGGCACATTCTCTTGGTTTTCTCCCTCCCTCACAGTTAGTTTGTCAGGGAGATCTTGTTTCAAATGCACAGGGACTTGATTTATAGAGAACTACTAACTCTGTATTTCTGTTACATTCGTTAGCCAAGACAGACTTTTGAAACTCACATTGATCTCTGCTGCCTCTGAAATGCATATACAACCAACCAGTTCCATTTCACTCGATCTTGGCTTCATTTGATCTTTTCCTGAATTGTTTGAGAACAGAAATATGCTCCTGTTTGGTTGGACTTTTTACTTTGGTTTGTCCAGACAACTAATGGAAAGGTTTGTGGGTTTTGCTTTGAGGTGTTATATGCCTTTTCCCTCTGGCTACCCCCTGCGAGAACCCAAATAAGCCTCTTCTGGAGCACATTTGAGCTGTCAGGGTCTGTGCTTTTGTGAGTCAGTTTGAACTGATGCTGGACATCTGTTCCTTCCATCTAATGGTGAGGCTAATTGCTTTACACTGTGGCTAAGTAGCCATTATTCTATATTCTTGGGCTCTGATGCTTATCTTTGATGACTCTAATCACTCCTCAAATATCAGATTTCCTAAATCACTTAATTCCCCATCAAAGAGAGGGGAGAAGCCGATATTATCTCCTCTCATTTAGGATAAAGAGCCAACAAGACACATGAGTATAATGCTTTATGTGGTTTAGAGGATGGACCCACATCTGTAGACATTGAGCTGGTTTGTTACATCGTCCGCTCAAGCATTTCATGTAAATGATCACTGATATCATGCTTGCAGTATGACTCTTGGAGGTGAAGGAATCCCTCTATATCTTAGAGCTTCTTTTTCTTATCTACCAGAGCTATTCCTCAAGATTTTCCAGCATCTGGATTTAATGATGACCTTTCTGAAGACAATGGGGGACAAGGACGAGGCAGTGACGTTATTTTATTTTCCAAAGTTTTGAATAATGTGGATTGACTGAAGAGGTAACTTGTATCTATTTATAGAATCTTCATCTTCTATGTGGCATAATAGGTTGGTACCTACTTTTATTTCAGACTTATTGGACAGTCCCGGTTTTGTTGTTGTTTGTTTGTTTGTTTGTTTGTTTTTAATGTGTCTTTATGTTGTGTGTGGCGGGCCAGAGAGGTACAGAAAGGACATTGGGTCCTCTACAGCTGGAGTCATAGGTAGCTGTGTGCTGCCTAATACGGATGTTTCGAAACAACTCTGTCTTCTGGAAGAGCAGCAAGAGTTCGTAACTGTTACCTACTTCTCTAGCTCTCGTAGTTCTGCTCTTGTGACAATTTCTTAATGTTGGCACAATGGTGAACCTAATCTGTGCCAATTACTTTTTGTGGAGAGATACAGTTTATTACTTTTTTAAAGTAGTGGTTAGGGCTGAAGAAATGGTTCAGTGATGAAGTGTATCTGATGCTCTCCCAGAGGACCTTGGCTAACAAGCATCCACATGGCTGTGCATAACCCTCTACAATTCCAGTTCCAGGGGATCCAAATCTCTTCTGTGGGCACCAGGCACACATATGAGACACACAGACATACATGCAGTGAAATACAAACATTAAATAAAAATAGATAATTTTTTTAAAGTTAGTGGTAAAAACAAACAAACAAACAAACAAACCCTTCCAAAAAGTCCAATTAAACACTGCCTTTCTAGCTCCTGAATTTCTTCAAGCTTCTCCAGTATGAATATATCATTGCTATGAGATATAACAGGTATCAGTTTGCTATCAGAGGTGAATACTGGCACCGTTCACTGAGGTATCCACATAGCATTATAATCCATGTGCTGTTTAGTTCCACCCCTCCCAAGTAACCTTTTAAGTATCTATTTGAGGTTTTACTCCTCTTGTTCTTCGGATGCTTCAAGGGATTCCTCTGGGGTTGGTGATAAATTCCCAACCCTGTAAGTTTGTTGAGGAAACTCTGTGCTTATTCATCACTGTTCTATATACCTGAGAAGAAAACCAGGCATGTAGTAAGTAGCAGGTACTGATGAGCTTTAGAGTTCCCTTTCCTCTCTGGCTAGTCTCCTTCTTCTCCAGCCTCTCTTCTTTGGGTTTTGATGTCATACACATACATGCAGAAAGGGGGTAAAAGAAGATGGAGATAAAAAGAGATTCATATATCTACATAAAATCTAGGATTCAGAAATGAAAGACATTAGACAATATTTGTCTTTCGGAGTCTGGCTTATTTCGCTTAACGTGATGATCTCAACTTGCATGCAGTTCTAATCTTATTTAGTCCTGCTTACTATTGCTCATTACATTACCAAGTTTTTCCTTTTGGAGAAGTTTAGAATTTTTAATTCTGTAATTATTTGTGTGAATATTAGTTTCTGGGTGTTTCTTGCATTGGACTAGATTCTATGTTACAGAAGGGCAAGGCTGCTCCCGCTTCATTTAAATGGTTCTCTCCATAAGTAGGAGAGCATCTGCATACATGTGTTCAGTAAGAATTAATTTTAAAAAAACTATTTCAGAGAATAAATTGACAAAGTTCTAGAAGCAGGTTTCTCATGGTTAACTAAGCTGAGAGAGCATGGACTGTTTTCTAAATACCTATGCTTTTACCCACAGACAAAAGAGAAGTCTGTCCTTCTAGTCTGTCACAATGCATTATGATAAAATTATCTCTTACATTCTAAGAGACTGGAACTTTTGCTGGATCACATAGTCAGAGTTAATAATAATAGACCTTGAGGTTACTTAAGACTTAAAATGCCATCCTACTGTGAATTTAGCTTATTTGTTTAACCTGCCTTTAAGAGAATAATGTAACAAGCCAACTTTACTTGCCTTGAGTTTTCTATGTAATCAACATATGCAACTTAAGCTAATGGGTAGTTCTAATCAGAAGTTATGTACTCTTTTATGCCCCTGACCCAAGAGTAATGCATGTGCTATAATAATCATTTTCTGGAAACAGAAAATATACTAAAAATAGCCTTACTAATGAGTATCCACCCTACATACTAAAAGCAGCATATGGATATTGTTTGAGACACAATGAGATTTGTAATACTTCTGGTTATTTGCATAAGTTGGGACCAGTTGGTGATAGTGATGTAAACACTGGTAAAACTGTTAAAGCTTTCTGTAAAGTAGCCCTCATTTCTCCCTATGTGATGCTTTCTGTGTTGTTCAGTGAAAGAGAGAGCAACACAACAGACATACAGACATGTAGGGACAGAGACAGACATAGGACAGGGACAAATTCACAAGACAGCCACAGATTAAGATTCATACAGCAGAGAGAGACATAGACACAGAGAAAGTGAAGCAGAGATTTTAAATCTCGGTTACTCTTGGTTAAAAACACCAAGGGGGTATGCTTTGACTTTTTTCCTTAATATGACACCCACACATGGCTGGTGACTCCGAGTTTATTACTGATTCATTTGAACGGAGAGTAAAAATGAACAGTGGTGAACACAGACAATCATGGCTGCTCAAGATGTAGCAAATAAGCAATGGCTATGGATGCATCCTTAAACAAGTCACCTATGCCACTCCCTCTAAGGCTTGGAGAATCATGTGGAAGAGAGGGGATTGGAGATATGTAAGAGCCAGAAGACTGGGTGAAGGGCTAGGAACACTATTACATCACTGAATATTAAAAAGAAAATTGAAGTTTCAGGTGCTTACTTATCCTAAATATGTCAGCCGGGCGGTGGTGGCTCACGCCTTTAATCCCAGCACTTGGGAGGCAGAGGCAGGCGGATTTCTGAGTTCGAGGCCAGCCTGGTCTACAGGGTGAGTTCCAGGACAGCCAGGAGTACACAGAGAAACCCTGTCTCGAAAAAACAAACAAACAAACAAAACCAAAAAAACCCCAAAAACCTAAATATGTCATGTCAGTTTTTACAAGGGAATATAACACCAGGTATTTACTAAATCTAAATGTTTCATCCATGTCAATTTTTTAAAAAGGGTATAACACTGAAAAGCAAACCCTAGCCACCATCCCCAGGGGGCAAGCTCTGCTGTACTGCTCACATACATGTTCCTGTTGAGATCACTTGAGACTACATAAGCACACATTTAACATATTCTCAACAAGTATTTTTTTTTCTGGTGAACATCACAATGGATTGGCCCTATTATTGTAAATCTGTGGTAAAAACTAGAGGGGGCTACACGATAGAAGCTTCTTGCTGTTCATAAAAACTGTATAAATTAAGCCTTTCCCAGCTGACAGCAAAAATAATTTAGGCAGCTATTGATTCTTTTTGTCTTTGTTTATAGCTTTGGATCAGAAAATTAATATGAATGCGGACTGTCACCCAACGCCTATAAAGAAATGAGAGTTCTTTAATGAGGTAACAGAAAAGTTATTATTTTCTTGAAAGATGTAATTCCATTCTTAAGACTGCTGTAGCAATGGCAGCTGCCTGGTGAAACAGGAGTTTTTTCAGGTTCTTAAGGAAGGAGCTACATTCCTAAGCTGAAGCTGGATGAGGAATCCCCTTAAGGTATTCCTGACAGAAGCCGTCCAGACTAGTAGACTCATCCATGGAAGTTGACTGCACTCAACAACAGAATGAAGATGGCAGGCAGTTCTGTGTGCCTCTGCTTCTTTATTCCGAGACACAGGGCAGTCACAGCTGGTTGCACGTTTCTTGGTCTGCTTTGTGCTACACATAACTGCAGGTATTTGTTCCCTATGGTCACTAACTACCACTGATGGTACTTACTCTCTGGGTTTGGGAGGTAACCTCAAAGTTTGGATCTGAAGTGTGCCCCTAAAAGACCCATTTTGGAAATTTGGTCCCGGCTGATATATCAAATCACTGATCGGTGACAGTACCATGAGATATTTATTTAACCATGGATGGATTCATTATTGAATGGTATTATTGGGATGTTTCATAATTATCTGTAGCTATCAATGTGACACAACCCAGAATCACTTGGTAAGAAGAAACCCAAAATGAAGAACTGTCTGGATATGGTTGGGCTGTGGCCATGCCCATAAGGTATCTTGTTCATTACTGATCAACGTCGGAGAGTTTAGCCCACTGTGACTAGAGCCATACCTAGGAAGGGGGGTCTGGACTGCATAAGAAATATGATGGAGCAAGCCAGTAAGCACTGTTTTTTCCCAGTTTTTGCTTGGCTTTATTTGATGATAGATTCTAACTATAAGCCAAATAAACCCTTTTCTCCCCTAAGTTGCTTTTGGTGATGGTGTTTTGTCATAACAAGAGAAAAGCACAGTAGGACAGGGAGTTATAGCAACATAACTAAGAGGGGCCTAGTTAGAGGAAGTAAGCAACTGAGGAAGTATCTGGGGGTTGTGGCTTCTGTCTGTCTGTCTGCCTGTCTGTCTATCCATCCACCCATCTACCATCTATATACTTATCTACCTATCATCTACCTATTCATCCCCCATCTACTATCTACTTCTATCTATCTGTCTGTCTGTCTATCTATCTATCTATCTATCTATCTATCTATCTATCTATCTATCTATCTATCCATCCATCACCTATCTAGTCAGTCTGCTACATCTTTCTTCCTGACTGCCACAGGTTGAATAGCTTAGCTCTGAGTGTTGTTTTGCCTCCCTACATTTCAGAAACAACAGACACAGCTGAACATAGGCATAAACCTCTGAAACTGTGAGTCACAGTAGATTATTCTTCCCTGTAAATTATTTTCTTTTAGGTGTTTTGTGCTATGAAAGGGAGACTGACCAGCAGTGAGTATAGCCATCTTCCCTGTGAAGTTTCTAGAGAAAGATGCTTGCTTGCCTTCTCAAGCTCAGGAGGCTGCATCCTAGGAAGGCCAAAGCCTGCATCCATCTAAGCATCTCCAGCCACATCCATGTTGGCTTGCTCTGTAGCCTCTTCCAGTCAGCAGACTCAGTGTCTTCATCTCTGTGTGGTCTCACACTGCTCCAGACTATCAGGTCTTACATGAACTCTCCTGTCACTGAAATCTACCCAAGGATGTGCCTTAAATCACACCACCATCAAAGCTAGAGCAGCAGAATGGTTAGACAATGTGGGATCTAAGGCAGATTCAGGCAGAGCCAGCCTTGGTCTTGCTGCTGCTGCATTGTGTATGGAGATTAAAGTGCCTTTTTGTTAAAATGGAATTGCATCAAGCAGCCCACACAAACAACAGGACTGTGGCTGAGTGTCTCAGGCAGGCATATTTTGGGTGGTACTCTGGAGGAGTTATGAATGGATTGCCCCCCCCCCCCAACCCCTACTTGCAGCTGTTAGTCATGGTAATGCTTTCTTCCTGGGCTGAAACAAGTTGGTTTTGCTGACAACATCTGTGTACAAAATGTGCCAATTTCAGAGTGTGTGGAATAATGGTGTCAGTATAGGACGTTCAGATTGTGGCCTGCGAGTCTGAGAATTAGGATGATTTGAGGAATTCTTGTGTGTGCATGTGTGTGTGTGTGTGTGTGTTGAGTACAACATTCACCCTTCAGTGACAATGTACAATGTACTGTCGGATTTATAACTAACCCCTTGCTTTATTGTTACTGGAGGAACTGATACATTGCCTAAGTGGCTGGTGACAAGCTATTCTAGTTCAAGGCCTGTTCTAATAACACTTCACTTTGCCCTGACCTTGATTCCTTAATTCACTTTCAGTGTCTAGGTCTCCATACTGTTTCAGACATACCAGATTCTTCAGAAGGCCTGTGAACTTCCCATAATAAGACATGGCCATGATATTGATAAGATGAGTATAAGTCCTTAGAGGGAAGAGGATATTGGAAATAGCCAGTGGAAACATTTATTCATGCAGTAATATTTGAAGCCTAATATGCTTAAGGGGTTAGGCTTCAGATGAGGACGCTACAATGGATATGAAATGTTTTCTTCTCTATCTCCTCTAAAAACAGCTTCCCAAGTGGCCCAATCATTCAAAGCTAGAAAATGATCACCAAAATCAGTCACTTTCCATGTTTTAGGACTTTCTGAGGGTCATTTGAAGGAAAATCCCTTTTGGCATATTGTGTTTCTTCAATGGGTTATCTCTGGAAATCGTGCACTTCTAGATGATGAAAGGGAACAAAGGTGTTCTAGAGTGAGGTCTTCCTGCTTCAGTTACTGCACTGGTTAGTAAATGGAGACATGCTGCCATCTAACCGACATGAAGAAAAGACACTAAAAACCAAAGGCCCAACACCAACAGACAGACAGACAGACAGACAGACAGACAGATAGACAGACAAGTGGATAGATGGATAGACAGATGAATAGACAGATGGGAAGGTGGGTGGGTGGATGAATGGATGGATAAATGGGTAGGTGGGTGGGTGGATAGATAGATAGATAGATAGATAGATAGATAGATAGATAGATAGATAATTGGTATTGAGTCCCAACTAAGCCCAACTGACTTAGATGAGTTAAACATTTTAGAATTCCAAAGTAAATATTCTAAGTGGTAGTGTATACTGCCTATGGGAGAACCAAGAAGCTTGATTGGCATTGGAGAGATGATAGGGCCTTCACAAAGACAAGTACTTGTGAGCCAAAGCCCCTTCCATTACATCCTTCCTCTGCCATTTGCTAGCTGTGCAGCCTTGAGGGAACTTCTTTAATTTCTCTGAGCTCACCTTTCCTACACTGATCATGAAAGATCAGTGAGGATGAAAGAAGATATGTCAGTCAAATGCCTGATGTACGAGAGGCCCTCAACAAATAAGTGATGCCATTCCTAACAGAAAAGAGAGGAAAACAGTAATGACAATAAATTCCAATGTTTATTACATAGGAGATAAGCGTGAATAAGAATCAATGTCACAGTGTATTTGTATGCAGTCTTGGTAGATATGTGACATTACTAAAGAACAGAAAAGTCTTCTGAAATGCAATCGATGGGAATGTATATATTTATATAAATATAAATATATAAATATGATATATGTTTATATATATCATATAAATACAAATAATAAAATGTATATACCCATATATATATGCACACCCCATATTTATGTATGTATATATAATGTACACAGCCCATATATATGTATTTGTATATATGTATTATGTATCCTATACATGATATGTAACATTTTATATACAGTATGGAAAACATGCATATAAATGATTAACACCTAATTTTAGGTCATAGAATGAAATGCTTGTCAGCAAAATACCTTGAATGACTGAAAGGCATGAATAGTTGGCAGACATGATTTCAAGGTTGATTTCTATTTGTTCAAAGGCTACCTTTTGCACTGTGATGGTGGTGTTTCTGTTAGTCTGGGTAACAGGTAGTCATGGAGTACCAGAAGATACGGGGGCTGGAGTGCTAGCTCACTAGTTAAGGGTGCTTGCTGTTATTTCAGAGGATGAGAGTTCAGTGCCTAGCCCCCACCATGGGAGATTTACATCTATTTGTAATTCCAGTTCCAGGAGATCTGATTCTGGCATTTGTGAGCACTCAAAGATATATATGCACCTGCACATATACACATGCATAAATAATAAAAGAAGTCTTAAAAGAAGATGTGGAAATCCATTTTAGTATGGTAAAATGCTAACGTGACATTTTATATTATGCTTTGAATTTAAATGCGTGATCTTATTTTATGGAGTATGTTATATGTAATAATATACCAATTTCATTCTGAAAAAAATTACATACTTAGTGTCTTTTGCTTACAGGTTACACAGTCATTATAGAAATTTAAAAGCACAGGGTCAGACTAAAAAAACATAAAATGAGAAAAAAAAATCTTAGCTCCCAATCTAAGAGGAAAGATGTTCTATGCAGTTTTACATGCACATACTACAAACATTTTTTTAAAAAAAAATAAAATAAAATTAGGATAGTTTTTTCATAGTTTTAAGTTCTTCTTTGCTACTTAACCATCTTGTATAATTAGATATCCCCCATTGTCCTTAAACATTGTTCATCGACTGTTACTGTCTTCATGTAAGTCTCTCATGTGGATAGCCCAACGTTCTTCTGTTGGGTCATTTGGTTTTCCCCTACATTTAACCACGGATAGACACCATGGTATGAAGGCAGTCCTGAAAAACAATAACTTGTCTGTACCTAAATCAATGCCCTCTGGATAAACCCCTGGAAGTAAATTCTTGTTCAGAAGTACATAATTTCAGGGCTTTCCTATATGTATTATTCAAGTGTTACAACCAACCTTCATGGGAATTTATATTCCCCAGGGCAGTATATAAGAACGCTTGTCTCCCATTACTCCTTTAGCACTTAGAGCCCACCTCAAAAATATCTCTCATTTCTCATTGTTATACATTGCCTAGTTTTGATTTGTATTTTTTTGATTACTAGTGAGTTTTTGCCTTTTTATATCTTTGGCTTCTTGGAGATAGTACCTCCTCACACATTTAAATGTTTTGGCCATATCCCTATCTAGAGTGTTTATCTTTTTGAAAGAGAAATCTCTCACAAACTTTTATATTGCTGTTTTTACTAATATGATGCTAATAATTTAACTGTCAGTGACATCTTTCAACCAATAGTGGTGGCATTGTTCTTCCTTCTACAATTTCCTAAGTTTTGAAATAATAATTAAAAAAACTTCATCGTGAAGCAAACTCAGTTCCTGTAAACATCCTATCATATAGAGTCTGAAAGAGAGGATGTTAGCGGGAGCTTCCCCTGCATATTCATGGGTAATGTGCTCCCAGGCTATTAATCAGAAGTATGAATGCAGCGTCCACTGAGATAAATTCATGACCACGTGAGTTCAAGGCTTTTTCCTTCTGACTCTGGCTAACTTAGAGCATAGCTTAGGAACATCTGGGAAATGGACAGTAGATGTAACACAGGAAAGAGGGATGTCTTTCTCTGACAGGCTATTGAGAGTGTATTTCATCTTACCTGTGTTTTGTTTATAGGTCTCAGAGTACCCCCACAAAACTTGTGTTTGGCTTTATTTTCATCTCCACACACCGCTGTTGATGAGAGGAAAAACTGCACACTGAGATGCTTAGCAACTGGTCGTTAACTGACTCTGCCAAGGTAGTCTTCGTATCGAGGACGGTATAGATTGTGTACGTTTGTACAACTTCTTTGGCATCCGTCTCTTAGGAGAATGCTTTGATGCGAACAGATTCTCTCCTACACACCTGAATTTTTCTTCCTTGTTTCCCACTTCTTGTCTAGCAGACACTGGCACGAGTCACTGTTTTGTTTGGTGAAAGAATGCCGCTTTCCAAAATCTTCTGGCAGAATCTCCTAGAGATTTGTTTTTCTCCTCCTTCCTAATTTAGAAACAGTCTTTAAAGGAGATGAAGATGAAAAAAAAAAAAAAAAAACCTGACAAATTGATGTGAGAGGAAACTAACTCCGATTTAATTTTGTATTTTTTTTTCATGGAAATGTCCATAGATTATCATCTACAATCAATAAAATTAAAAGAAGTAAAAAAAAAATTGGGGGGAGGGAAAGTAATAAAAAATGTGCACACCCCAATACTAGGTTATATTTTTTATTTTAGTCAAGAAGAAAAGTGTGATATAAATTCAAGATTTTATTAAAATCATTTGGAAGTTAAATGAACATAATAGCTTGTCGGTGAGGGAAGATTTTTAATAAGGCACAATAATGAGTTATGTGAATAAACAGAAAAATGAAAAGTGTTAACTGTGACATTGAAGTGGTTACATGATTTTAATTATTCTTTTGATAATAAGCAGCCTTGTGACGTTTATTCAAGGAACTGAAACCTGTGCCTACCATGGAATTTGCAGGAGAATGAGAGCTTTGTTTTCTGCCGCTGGCAATTTCAAGGAAACAAATGAGAAGGAATGTAAGACTTTATAAAAACTGCACCACCTACCACAAGAATTTCAAAGGTGCAAAAGTCAGGCTGTGTTCAAGCACCGGGAAGAGAAAGAGAAAAGGATTTTCTTTAAGAAAGAAAAGTAGGCACTAGCACACTGTATTTCTTTGCAGGACAGAGCAAGGAGGGCCAGAAGAGTTAAGGAAGGAGACCAGAAACCAGTGTGTGTGTCTGCTCCTCATTTGTTCTTCGCTGCAAGGGGTTTCCGGCTGATCTTCTTTGATTTGTCGTTATTCTTCTTTGGGGGTTCTGGGTTCGCTTGCATGTGTCTGCCGTAGAGGCTAAAAAGAGAAAGAGAGAGAGAGAGGGAGTAGTCATGAGCTTTGTTTACTAGTTTAAGTTTCCTTAGGAAAACCTTTAAATATTCAATCATCAGAAATGTTTGACAAGCCAAACACAAAACGGCATTCTGTTGTAGACAAGGTTCTTGGTATTTTACACTTCCTGAACAGGATGAGGGAAGAAGGGATCTTCTGGACTGTGAGAACAGGTTATGTTCACAAAGCCATTTCCGAGCGGCATTCTAAAAATTGTGAGTGTTTAAGTCTACAAGGACAAAAGACCCACTGAACCTGAGAGACAGTATCCATTCCATGAAAATTGAGCACCAATTCTCGGCCTAAGAGCCCAGGGGCTAGTTAATGTGACAAAGAGCAATGGTGTTGGAGATCATTCCGGCTGCTCTTGTGTGATTGATGGTGTAGGGATGGCCACTACACATCAATGCCACATTAATAAGTACCGCTGATTAAATGTTGACAAAGTGCCCCACAATTACAGTGGATGACACCCATCGCGGAAAGGATTTCACTGAGCGGTGGATAGTAATTAATTCATAATTTATGAGTAGCTCTGATTAAACAAAATTAAAGCCACCCTAAAATAAATAGAGCTCAGCTTTAACTCCCCTTATCGATATAACTGTGTTTTCCAGGGAGTCCCATGCACATCTCAGCCCTCAGTATCTCTAGAGGAAAGGACTGGACTAACTTGAGTAGTTGCATCTGCTCTTTACTAATGGACTCAGAGTCAGCCAAGAGACTCGCCTCTTTGTGAAAGGAGCCACTGGTTCAAATACCTACTTAAGGAATCACATCTATTCATTTAAAGGCTTGTCTGTGTGTATATTTACTTACTGTTTTATTTACTGTACAGAGCTAAGGACGGAGACCAGGGACACAGGATGCTAGGCAAGTGCCTTGCCACTGAGCTACATACCTAACTCTTTCTCCCATTTTTGATTCCAACACTGTATCTATTCACTATGTAGAACACAAGGATGCTCTTGATTGGCATCAACACTATGGCTGAGAGGAGGAAGGGAGGGCCTGGCAAATGAAGTTGTCCTCTTGGTAGGTGGTGAGCCAGGCATTTAGTATTTCAGTAGGTAACATGATGCTCTCTCTTTTGTAGTCTCCCAAGTGTCAGATTAGAAACTGGTTGTTCCTGCAGTGGAGGTGGAGATGGCTGCCCTTACAGAACTGAGAGTTGAGAGTTTACAGCTCATGGGAGATAGGAGATGGAACTCAGAGCCAGGCAAAAGGAACAGTCATTTTCTTGCGTCCAGGTTACAAGGGAGCCTGCAAGATAGGCTTAAGCTCTGTAGCAATTAGAAGCTTAGGAAGCTTTGTGCTGACATAATGGTCAGAGTGGCCTGGACACCTGGGGTCCTATAACCCAGAAAGAACTAATGGTTTCTATGGAGCACAAAGCAAATCCAACCTTAGTTCTGTCACCTAGTCCCCACATTGTCAATATTGCTACCTATGTATTTCCTTGCCAGCATCTCTTCCAGAGACAAACGTAAGGGACTCTGAACCAAAGCAGAGCTGTCTACCCTACTCCCCACTTTAATTTGTACATACCAATAGCCTCTGCAATTTCTTCCCCAGAGGCTGTTTTACCAGAGGCTGTAGATTTCACACTCAGGGGCTCCAGGCTCCCCTGGAGGCCTCTTTACTCTGAAGTCCTCTCATCTAGCACACAGCCAACATCTGACTTTGTTCAGTGTATTCACAAGGATGTCCCTGATCTCAGGATGAGTGGTTACACAGCGTTCTTATACCTTTTCTTTGTTTTACAACCTCTTAGCTCCATGAAATAAATATGCTTGAATGCAAGACAACACCAGATTTGATTGATCATCAAAACCAAAGAAACAAGACAGTTCATTCATATGTGTTTTGGTTGAAAAGCAGAATTTCCTCAAAGGCTGTGCTTGAACACTTGATCCTTAGACAATGGCACTGTTTTTGGGGGGAGGGGGTTTGGGGGACATGTCCACAGAACCATTGAGATATGGGGCCTAGCTGGAAGATGTAGGCCATTGGGAAGAGGGCTTTAGAATTATGTCCTGGTCTCATTCTGCTTTCTTATCATCAAAATATGACCAAGCTAAGACACAAGCTTTTGATGTCTTACATCACATCATGAGGGATTGGTATTTCTTGAAATCAAGAGAAAAAATGAATCATTCTTTCTTTAAATTATATCTATCAGGTATTCTGTCATAGCCATGAGAAAGGCTAACTGATGTAACATGGAGTCACAGAACTACTACAGTAGAGGAAAGGCATGTCAACAAGAGGTGATGGAGGGTTAAAGAGAGAACCAGGACTTGACTGGCAAGGCCTGAATGAGGTGAGCCACACGGGCAAGCAGGACATTCCCTAGAGGGGTGGGGATCCAAAAAAGTCAGTTCTGAAAAAGACACAAAAGCCATGTGACACTCAGCAAGGTTCTCCATCCTTTAGGGAGAGAGCAGGAATGTTCCGGTGTTTTAATTGCAGCCTTTGGTGTGTGTGCCTGGACTTCCTGGGGGCTTCATAACAAGTCACTACAAAGGGCTGAGTAGTCATTGCAGATGTTTCAATCTGAGTTTTGACCCTTAATCAGTGTAGACTCTGAGCAAATGATCAACAACAGCTTTCATACCCACCACCCACCCCAACACACATACTTCACCATGCCTCAGTTTCTTCAACTGTAAGCAAGTGAGTTTCCTTACAGGGTAGCTGTAGACTAGGCACTATGGCAAGTCTATTGGAAGTAGGCAGAGAACACTTTTGAAAGCTAGGGCTTATGGTGTGGAGTTATACTCAGGAGTTATTAAATAAAGATAATTACATCATTATCTTGTTTCATTAGGGGTTTTCACTGAGAAATAACATGCCATTTTCTATCAATGACAATGCTTTAGCCACTCCGGAAGAAAGGTTTGATTCTCTTTGAAGAAGGCAAGCATGGCTGAGCTAAATGCATTTGCCCCACTTCCTCAGTGAGTCACTGAAGGGCTGGATGATGCCTCTGTCCCCTGCGTGATCCTTTAATTCCTCCAGCTATGTGGGAAGATGAGAGTCAGCCTTAACCTGAACAGCTCTCCCCACTGAGAGATGAGGTAGGGCAGTAATGACATGTATCTCAGGATCCAAGTTCTTGCGTACCATTCTTGGCTGTACTGTTTATTATCCAAACGACCTCCATTTGCTAAGTGTGACAGACAGATCATTGGTCTGCAAAGGTAAGAGCACCCTAATCCTTCCTTTAGGCCCTAAAGGACAATCCAACCTTCCCTACTTGTTCTGTTCATTTCTACTTCTGCACCTAAGCAGACTCCAGCCATCCCTCAAGCCTGGGCACTCTTTGTCACTTCCAAGACAGCATATTCCTTCTGTGCAGCTTCCCGCAGCATCCAGGATTATGGGTTCCTGGAGAAGAGTACCAGTTGTGTACTTCTCTCTTTGTTCTGTACACCACTCAGATTCAAGTGCTACACGGCCTTGGGACTGTCACTAAGTCACCACAGTCTGATGTTCTCATCCAAAGGATGAAAATGAAATTTCCCTGCAACCTTGGACAGCTCCTGGAAAGATGGAGTTAGACATATAGAAATGATCCTGTCCATGGTGGCACATGATAGATGCTGTAATGGCTGTTGCTACTTTTAATATTTCACAAGACTTATGACTCAGGCTACCTAGCAAGCCCCCTTTCTCTCTGTCTCTTTCTGTTTCTCTATGTCCTTCTGTATCTCCCTTTCCATCTCCCCATCCCTGCTGCTACACCAGAAGTGTGACCTGGAATCTATGCTGTGTCCATGTGCTCTTGGGTTCCCATTCTGGAAAAGACTCCAACAGGCAGTGCCACCTGGCTATGTCAATTTGACAGTGTTGACAAAGAGAATAGCTCAAGATTACCTGTGATGATACAACTACTAGCTGGCAAAGAGCTCAAGCAAGGTGGAAGATGGGGGCGGGGGGGAGGTGTAGCTTTTGCAAAGAGTCCTAGAAAAACTCTTACTTCTGAAATCTGAAGTTTGTAGAGGATAAATGGGAGATGGTTAATGAGTTTGGAAAAAACAAACAAACCAACAACAACCCCCCCCCCCCGCAACAACAAAGGACACTTTAAAGTGATAGAAAAAGGAGCCATTCCTCTCAGAAGCCTGGCGAGCAGGCCAAAGTCAATTTCAAAGGTACAATCAGCCTGTGGATGCTCTAAGAACCACTTTGCTCAGAAACCCTCATCTGGGAAGACCCAGACTATAAGAAGTAAACTACCCCTGGAACTACCAGAAGATGCTCTATGAGGACCATCTCCAGGGCAACCATTAGGAAAAGGTTCTGTAGACTAGCCTTGTCACCAGGCCCCTACCTTTAAAGGCAGTTTTATTGAAGCATGTTATGGAAGTAGGTGTGCACCAACCAGATGAAGTCCAGGAATCTAAAAACTACCTTTTAGTAGGCAAGACTGAATAGCAACGAGTTCCAGCCTCATATATGAGATTAATTTGCTATCGTAATTTTAGTAAGCATTATGAGTTGTATGATTCTCCCTTATTGATGTATGAGTTCTACAGAACAGCAACACTTCCAGTCTTAAAAACCCACATATTTTCTTGCATTGTTAAATCTCACGGTCTTCTTCTGTGACCATTTCTTGGAGTGCTGGCACATGAAGACTGCTATCTATGGACCACACAACTCCTTCCAGAAGGTTTTCTCTCTTGGCTACAAAGCACTGTCCTGGAATCCTCTTAATGCCTTCTCTGGAGACTTCTTCTGCCCCATTCCTTTGCTTTTATTTCGTTGTCTCCTCTTCTACAGTAAGATCACCTATTTTTATAGTACCAATGACTATATAAAAGGTTTCCAAGTCACTGGCCTCTTCAAGCCACCTGGAGAATCAGCTACAAAATGTAGCAAAGCAGGCAAGAGCCTCCAAAGAGCCTCCCTCCTTGATGGAGTTCTAACAATATATTAGAAATCCTGTATCTAGAAGGCAGTCAATCTCATTAAGGTATTTGGGGGAAAAGTTGAGGCTAGGGAGATGTTCTGTGGTTTAAAAACTGATTTCTGGATAAACCTAAGTACTAATTCCAGTGGTTAAAAAGAGGCGGCAGTGGATCCCCAGAGCAAGCGGGTTAACTAGATTAGTTGAAATACAGAGATCTGAGCTCAACCGAGAGAGAGCCTGTCTCCATTGATAAAGAGGAAAATCAACCTCTGCTGAGTGTCGACCCTTCATCTCCATGTACATGCATGAGCCCATACACATGGACACCCACACACACGCTTTGGATGATCTGTGTTATCACTGCCCAGAATGCTGGCCTGGGTCCTATCTACAAGTCAGTTCTCAACCTTATTTTGAGTCTTCCCCAGTTTTCACTGTTCTTCCTTCAGCCTCATTCAAGCGCAGTGGGTTTTACTAGGCTCTCACCACTAAGTCCCAGCTGACACAGTGACTCCTGCCCTTGACTCATTATTTCAAGGCATCGGCAGAATGGCTTGATGACACCACGCTCATTGAACTGTGGCTTCCACACACTCATTATTCACTGTCACAGTCACCCTTCTTATTCAAATGAGAAAACTGAGGCTTTCCAACTTCAGGCTTGGGTCAACCCAGACATTCACTCCAAAGTTCAAACCTCCTAAGTTACCTTGTCCTAGATCATTTTTAGGCTTGTTTTCTTAATAAGAGGACCATGCTTTCTTTTTGAGAGCAGAGAATGCAAACTTCACTTCTTTTGTGTTCTGTAGACCCAAGGCACAGGAGAAACACATTGTGTGCTGTGTAAATATTGTGTTTCAGAATGCCAGGTATATGCGAGGTGCAATATGCTGTTGTGAAGTCGTTTGCTGTGTCATATGCCTCCCTACTGTTTGGGGTGTTTCCATGGAAAGCCCTTATACAGACCAAGAAAAGAACAAAATTTAAAACCTGAGTAGATGGCCAGCAAAAATAATGAGAAGTAATTTTGCTTATGATCTGTAATCTGATGGTAGAATGCTAAATTTAACATCACTGCAAATAAATCTGTGGACAAAGTGTGAAGCCCAGATTATTAATAAGCATTTGCGATATTTTTATTTATCCCATCTAGCAGCTATGAGGGACTGGTGACAGAATATTAGCACATAAATTGCTGAGTTCTGAAGAAAAAGAATATATAACTATTCTCTAGTTCCTAAGAGAAGTCTCATTAATTCAAAACGCTATGATTTTTTTTTTTTCTTTTTGAGAGATGCTTCCACACGATCTCACTAGTGGCAGTATGGGTCTCTCACCTCGTCACCAATATTTCTCCCAATGTTCATCGTTCTCAACACAGTGCAAAAAGAATGTACAAACATACACGTGTAAGCAGCATCTAGAGGAATATGCAATGATATGCCAAAATACAACATATAATAGAAAGCAGACTTGATAACACACCACACACTCCAGCCGCACTCTCTGCCCCACTGGAGGGGAGATGAGTACATTCTAGGCAGAGCAAAACCAACAATACTAGGCACAAAAGATGCTCATTAAACTTTATCATCCTGTCTACTCTAATGATGCTTTTACTTAATAAAAATTCCCAGAGCAGTCGAGAGGATATTAGGCAAGGTCTTTGGTTATGTATCAGAGGTCCGAGCTGTCACCAGCGAGCATGCAGTTCAGGAGGTATGTTCCCTGGGGAAGGAGCAGAAACAGCTTTCACAGAATACATGCCGAGAAAATCAATAGCTGCAACTTGCTCCGCTGCTTAAGCATTTAAGAAAATAGGTAATCCTTTTAAATTAAACTGCAAAGTGCTAAATGTGGCGATTTCCAAACTGAACTCAGAGGTGAAAGGAAAGAAGTCAAGGACACTGGGAAGTTCCCCTTCTTTGATAAACACTGTGTCTGGAGCGACTTCATTTTTAAATGAAAAGAAAGAATCCATAAACATGAAGAGTGAAACAAGGGACCATCTTTTTGAGGGCCATTTACTCATTTCAAAATTATCCTTCAACATCACCACTATGAAAACCCAATACCTTGAATCTGGCTTTACAAGTTAAACAGTAATTTTCCAAAGAGATTTTGGAACATGGAGAACTAGGTGCTAATAAAATAAAATACCACAGGCTATTGTGACATTTTGTTCATATTCTGTAAATCACCTTAAACTTCATGTTCTGCCGACACAAAATTATCGAGTGTATGGGGATTACAATAGTTGGACCAATACTGAGGTGCCACTCCACAACCTGAATATATGGGAAACGAGATTGTCCTTTGTGTGTTAAATGATAAATCAACACAAAGAGAATTGAAGCAGGAATATGACATGTCAACCAAAATAGCACCATCATAGTCCCAAGGCCAGTGAGCTTGACTGTGAAATACACCCAGAGAGACTGAAAGAGACTATGCACAAGATCAGTGGTCATCAACTGAAAAAGTGGGTTCAATATAGGCAGTGGGGGAGCTCTATAACTCCAGAGAAAGGTGGCAGGGACCAGTGAGCTGTATTCAAGAAGGATGCTACTTCTGCAGTGAAGCAGAGGTATTGAGCACAATGCTGATCTTACCCTACACACATGGACCCATGCCTGTATGCCCCAGACCCTGGTTACCTCCCCACACTCTGCAACCACTTGTTTTGGTTAGGGTTACTATTGGTGTGATGAAATACCATGACCAAAAGAAATTAAGAGAGGAAACGGTTTATTTCTTTCACAGTTCCATAAAACAGATTCCCAGTGAGGGCAGGAACTCATGCAGGGCAGGAACCTAGAGGAAGGGGCTGATGCAGAGGTTATGGATGAATGCTACTTACTGGCTTCCTCCTCATGGCTTGATCAGCCTGTTTTCTTATAGAACACAGGACCATCAGCCTGGGGGCACCACCTACAATGGGCTGACTGTGGGTTTTACTGAGTGGGAAAGACCTCATCAAATAATCACCAATTAAGAAAATGCTATATAGCTGGACAAATAATCACTAATTAAGAAAATGCTATATAGCTGGACAAATAATCACCAATTAAGAAAATGCTATATAGCTGGACAAATAATCACTAATTAAGAAAATGGTATATAGCTGGATTTTATGGAAGCTCCCTCTTCTCCGATTATTCCAACTTGTGTCTAGTTGACATAAGTCCTGATCCCACCCCAGGCTCTCACTACCTTCAGACTATCCTCCAGATTCTTGCTACCTTTTGACTATCCTCCTGTGTGGAGTTCTTCCCAAATTCTCCCCTAGAAAGGCACCATTACCATGTTCGTTGACAGATGGAGACACAGAAGCATGGAAAGTTTAAAGACTTTGATGAGAATATAGCCAACACTGAGGATGCTGTTGGCTTTGGGGGAGGTCACATGACTGACAGCTCAGTCTTAGTCTGTCCAGGTGCCTTGCCACATTGGCTAAGCTAACTGGACGATAAATGAGCAGGTGGTCCATGACAGCCAGCCAGAGAAACAGGCTTAGGGTCCAAAGAGAATGTCCATTCTTTTTTTGTTTTACTTAATTTATAATAATAAGAGTCCAGAT